>CM066998.1:97414174-98144666 GCA_033977485.1 Hydrangea macrophylla | reverse complement strand
ACTCCTATAACTAACTTACTGCTAAACTAACTAACTATTTTATAATTACAGAAAAGCCCTTATTACAAATTCTAATATCTTAACAATTTTAATAGTTTCACTTTAGTCTAAAACCACAAAGATGTTAAGTGTCTACTTTTGAAACACAGAGAGTAGAGTAAAAATGGATCTAACCACAAGGAGGATAAAATGTAATGGATAATGAAGGTGAAGCAAATTGGTCTACTTGGGGCTAGGGCTTAAAGCAACTTGATTTGGGGATTTTCTATTTTGGCTCGAAATATCAGATTTGAGAGAGTAATGTTTTGTGTTTGTGGGCGTCAAATATTTTAGGATATTTGCTAGTTAGTCTCTAGTGTCAAATTCAGTGTGAATTTTGAAGTGTACTATCATATTTATACGATGAAAAAAAGACAATAAAGTGGATTATTATAACTAAAAAGACAATGAAATATGTAAAAAGGCAGTAAAATTTGTTAATTGTTAAAGACAACGAAATATCTTCAAAGGCAATAAAATGTTATTTCAAATATATAGGTACGTACTTTACGGAGGAAAAAAAAATAAATAAAAGAGTCTGGAACTTGGAATTTATAAAGGGTGTAATGCTATAATCTTCACATTTCAAATGTTTTTCAAATGATGTGACTGTGAATTAATTAGGGCTCGTTTGGTAACGTTGTCGTTTTATGTTTTTTGTTTTTGTTTTCGTTTTTTAGAAAACGAAAATTGAAAGCACGTTTGGTAACGTTTTCGTTTTTTGTTTTTAAAAAACGTTTTCAAATTTTGGGTAAAAAATGAAAACACCAAAAAGTCGTTTTGAGTTTTTTTTTTTTTTTTAAATCAACAATGTTACCAAACAAGTTTTTGTTTTTAAAAAACTGAAAACTCAAAACAAGAAACGTTACCATGCGAACCCTTAGTGTTTTTGATTGAAGGATGTTAATGTGACCCCACAAGTAGTCTCATTGCCAAGTAGTTGAGAATTGGGAAAGCATAATGGGAGAGACAAATGGACAGTCATCCCTTCCAACCACTATTTTGCCCAGTGAAATTGAAAAATAGATGGTCCAATGGAGGAGCCAAATGGCTAGACAAAATGGAGAGTGAGAAATTTAAGAGCCAAAATAGAGAGTGAGAAATTAAGAGGCAAATGGAGAGTCATCCCTTTTAACCACTATTTTTAATTTTTTATTCAAGTATAATGAGTGTTCCTTATTCGAATAAAAATAAAAAATACAAATTAAAATAAATGGCTAGTGAATTTACCTAGTGTGGTTGAAGAATATTAGTTTAGTGGACAAGACACTGTTTGATGAGCTAAATTTCACTTTTATCTAGCACTTTTGTCTCTCCTCAATAGAGATGCTCTTAGTGTGATAGAAATGCAAGAACCTATAATTAGGAAGAGTATAATGCTATGCTTTCCAAATCTTTCAGATGCAAGAAACTATAATTAGGAAGAGTATAATGTTATGCTTTTTAAATCTCAATTCCAAATTCTCATCTCATATGATGTGGGAGCGATTCTACCAAATTTTGATTGGATGACGTTAGTTAGAAGCGTTGTCTTCATAATCAGTATTGAATGTGTTTCCAGTTCCCACTCCTAAGATTTGGGATGCACGGGCTACATAGCATTACTCAATTAGGAAATGTCTGAGATGAGGCACAATTGAAGAGACTCCTAATTGTCATCTTAGATTCTGAGTGAGCTTTAAACGGATTTGCCTCAAGCTTATTGAATTCTTTTGTGCGATTCATATTCATTACAAATTGGGATCCCCTAGACCTAGAATAAATAGACTCCCATTCTTTTTTCAATCTAATACTCCGTAGTAATCAAATTGAAGATGATGAGAAATGCTTTCGCTGTTCCTACTACTATTATTTGCGGAAGAGGGTTTTTTCATGCTCAGAAGAATCAACACATCCCAAAAGCCAAAGGAGGAGGTACATCTCTTCTTCTTCTTCCTCTTCCTTTTCTCTCTTTAAAAAAAACCCCTTTCTCATTGCTCCATCGTCCTCACTCTACTACTTCAATACATTCTTCTTCTTCTTCTTCATCATCAATTCACAAACCACAAATAAAAAATCGATTATTCTTATTAGGGTCCAAGTACAACAACAATATCTCTAATCTCGATGACGCTCTGAGTGTATTTCATCGAATGGTCCGAATGCGACCACTTCCTTCGATTGTCGAATTCACTAAATTGCTCGGAATTATTACCAGAATGAAGCACTACTCAGCTGTTGTTTCTTTGTTCAGGGAAATGCGTTTGTTGGGTATTCCCTTTAATGCGTGTACAATGAACACTGTAATTAACTGTTATTGCCACTTGAATCATGTGGATTTCGGGTTCTCTATCTTGGGCGGACTCTACAAGTGTGGTTGCCATCCAGATGTGGTGACATTCACCACTCTAATAAAAGGCCTATTTTCTGAAAATAAGTTTCCAGAGGCGGAGGGTTTATTCAAGAAGTTGATGAGAGAGAAAGTAATTGAACCTCATGATGTTATGTATGGCACTGTAGTGAATGGGCTTTGCAAAGCTGGGAACCCTAGCATGGCTCTTGAAATACTCAGACTAATGGAAAAAAGAAGTTGTAAACCTGACAAAGTAGTGTATAGCACGATTATTGACAGTCTCTGCAAAGACAAAATGGTCAATGAAGCTTTAAATCTTTTGTACGAAATGATAGAGAAAGGTATTCTGCGTGATGTTGTCACTTACAACTCTTTGATTCAAGGCTTGTGCAATTTTGGTCGATGGAAAGAAGTTCAAAGATTACTTAATGAGATGGTCGATCAAAAAATAAGTCCAGATGTATATACCTACAGTATATTGGTGGATGCAGTATGCAAGGAAGGAATGGTGAGTGAAGCCAATGCGATTGTTGAGACCATGATACGAAATGGTGAGGATCCTAATGTAGTCACCTACAATTCACTGATTGATGGATATTGTTTGCAAGGCCAACTGGATGAGGCAGTGAATTTGTTCAATTCCATGGTGGATAAAGGCCTTGTCCCCGACAATTTTACCTATAGCATTCTAATCAATGGATATTGCAAGGTGATGAAGGTGGACAAGGCTATCAGTCTCTTTGAAGAAATGCCTCGTAAAGGGTTGAAACCCATGGCTGATACTTACAACCCCATATTGCAGGGGTTGTTTCGGGTTGGTAGATTTGCTACTGCTTTGGAGCTTTTCAGTGAGATGCAAGTCAATGGCCAAATTTCAAATATTCAGACACATTTAATCTTGTTGGATGGTCTGTGCAAAAAGGGGAAAATTGCTGAAGCATTGTCATGGTTATACGTGATGGAGAGCAAGGGATTAGATACCCATATCACTACCTACACAATACTCATTGATGGGTTGTGCAAGGATGGAAAACTCGATAATGCACGAAGTCTTTTCCATAAACTTTCTTTGAAAGGATTGAAGCCTGATGTTGTTACGTACACTACCATGATACACGGACTTTGTCAAGAAGGATTACTGGATGAAGCGAAAGAGTGGCTCACAAAAATGGAAGAGAATGGCTGCTTGCCTAATGGTGTTACTTACAACATTGCTGTCCGAGAATTCCTTAATAGAAATAGATTTTATGAAGCTTTGATTATTTTGGAGGAAATGATTGTACGGGGTTTCTCACCAGATGCATCTACTTTTCCCCTGTTACTGGATTTACTCATGGCTAAAGAACTAGATCATTCTGTCGCACAAATGGTTCAGAAGTTAATGCCGCTCGATGCACATGAATCCAAATTATAGAATTGAGTCTCTTAAGGTTTCTTCACGGAGGATGGTTTTAGTTGCAATCTGTTACGAATGTTCCAGGTCTCTTACAATTGTATTCTATGATTATCTTCCGCATTTAAGCTGGGAATTTGGAAAGTAAGGTTTGGAGTGCTAGTTGTACATGAATTTTGATCTATAAGATACTTCATTTATATATATTCCTATATGATCTTCCACACAATGTAAACGAGATTATAGCATTTTGTGGATTTTAATCTCTCTGATTTTCCATTTTTCTTCTTGATTATTAAGGCAAAACTGGCTAACCTTCAGTATTTCTAAAGAAAAGAAAGAGATGTTATGAGGCTTTGATACTTTTAGAGGAAATGGTGACCAGGGGTTTCTCTCCAGATGCATCTACTTTACTCCTGTTACTGGATCTATTCTCAACTAAAGACCTTGATCAGTCTGTCGCACAAATGGCTGAAAAGTTTGTGCCACAGGATACACTTGACTCCATATTATAGAATTAGTTCCTTATGCTGTCAATGCAGAATGTTGGTTGCACGTTGTTTACAATTGTATTCGCGAAAGAGCACTATGTGGAAAATTTAGGAATCTAGTAGTGGAGTTTTGGATGGCATGTTTTATCTGAATATATTTGCACGTTTCGTGGCTGCAGTTGGGTAAGTATGTTTATTTGGTGGTAAAAGTTACATTTTATGCCCAGGGCTCTGTATGTTTTCCTGTATTATCTTCCAAACATCATAGATATGATTGATGGATTTTGTTCATCTCCTTCCCCATTTTTTCCTTTCTTGGTCACCTATCTTGTGTTTCCTTGAGTTCTGATTAGTGAAGAATGAACTATGGTGTTACCCTTCCCCTTTGGGGGGATTAACTTTTTTCAGCACTCTGCATTCCTCTTGATATATATATATATATATTTGCTATGTTGTCATAAGAAATTGCTTGTGTACTTAATCTAATAAGATTTGCCAAATGTGGTTATGGTTTGAGTGAATGTCTTTTGCATGCTTAGTGTAGTACAGAGTTTTCATCTCAAGTTATGCCATGAGTTGGTCAGTCTTGTGTTAAGCAATACCTCTTTCTGCTGCTTGGTGGTCAAAACAGAGAGGTTTTTTTTATTTCCTTATTTTCGTGGTTTTTTGTTATAGAGATTTTAAGTTGTCATAGTATTGCTGTAGTTGCCTTGCATATGGTTTTTTGGGTCATTGGGAATAAGTTAATGATCCAAGATGATGAGCAAAGGCTCTTGTAAGCTATTTAATTGCTCCTTTGTTACACAATCTAATTATGAGCCCTAAATTGGTGACCTTCCTCCAATGTTACCCAGACTCGGGTACGACTGTCGGGTACGTAGATGTATCCGGAGGTTGGACTTGTCAAACTCCCAAATATTAGGTTAAGGGGACTCAGCAAAAAAAGGATCCATAACGGGGTACGGGTACGGGGACATGTCTATATTTAAGTAAATTTATATAATAGTTTTTCATATTATGCAAGAAAAAAAAATCAAGTATTTTAATTTTAATACTTTTAAAATTGGGTCATAGTTTAAATACTTTTAAATAGGGTCATAGTTTTAAAATAGTCTAAATATGATAAGAAGACTTGAGTCTAGAAAACAATTTTCCTCATTAGATTATATTTTTGATAGCAAGCCATGTCCGACATGGTATGAAACAAGTCCGACACATATCCCATGTCGGTATCCTTGTCATACCCACGTCGACACGGGTATGGCACCTTTGATGCCAAGTCCGGGTAACATAACCTTCCTCATGCCGTGACAATGTATAAGACTATAAGGTGTCTGCTTGTTGTTCCCTTGTTGACGAATGACGATGGAACATGACGGAATGTGAATCTTGTCCAAGCTATCTGTTACTATTAGTAATTTTTCGCACTATCATCTGACTTTTCTTCCTTCCATACCCTTCCTTTCCCTTCAGTTGCTATTAGGGGGTCTAGTCATGGCTGTCGCTTTGTAAACCTTCTTTCAAGAGACTAACACTTTTGGCCATTTGGAGAACACCCAAAAATTCTGAAGTGGTCATTTGCATTAGCTTTCTTCTTTTTGCTTTTGATTATCTAATGGGGAAGATGTACTATGGAACCGGAAGTAACTTGCATTTGCACCTCTATAAGCTGATGAGTGATTGTCCGAGGAACATTTTATCTTTTTTAATATGGTTAGAGACTTGAATCAAGTAGATTCTTAAGTGAAGGTTGGACTTTATTTTCTGGGCATACTATGATGTAGTCTTACTTCAGAAAGTACACTAATGCTTTGGACCGACCTAATTCTTTCCTTTTCTGTCAAAGACCTCTTTAACTGCCATGGTGATTTATGGTCAGAGAACATAAATATGAAGTGATTCAAACACACCCAACCCCCCCCCCCCCCCCCCCCCCCCCCCCCCCCCCCCCCCCTCAATAAGGAACTACATGCTAAGAAATTTGTGTTGGACTATTCTATTCAAACTTCTACTCCTCGAGAGAACAATGAAATCAGTATTAATGGAGCTTTCTTCCAGACTCATTTAATAGTGGTGGAAAAAGACATTTTATGACAATTTGTTTATGCATATACTTAAAAATTAATTGTTTATATATATGCTCTCTATTCTCCAATTGTTAAACTGTTCAAAATTTTGAACTCCATGCATGTAAGCTATTATTCTCATCAGTATTATTGAAATGCCTGTGCCATGTTTTTTAGCTATATATATATATTGGTTGGGTGTAAGAGATTTGAATACTGATGCACATAGTATTACAAGTTTGTTCACAATTCACATCTCCATGCAAACAAGTTCCTAAATGATTGGAGATATTGAATGTTATACATGGGATTTTATCCTCTAAAGTTTATTTTACCAGTTAGCAGACAACTTTTCCTGATTCACATTTTTCTTAGTTCTTGTGTTCAGTTCCCTTGTGAAGAGACAACTAGGTGACTTCACATTCGGCTCTCAGAGTTCCATGGTGAGTGCTATTATAACCTCTATGTTGCAGGGAAATTGACTGTCAGACTAATATGGAGTTTTGAGAGTTAGAAACAGGTTGGCATTCAGTCATGATTTAACTTATAGTGTTATTTTTGGAATATTCTCACAATTTGTTGGGGAAGCATAAAAAGGATACAAGAAAATGTGGCCTTCATTTTCCAAGTACCTTTTGTCATCCCAAACGAAGAGGGTTCTTTTCGCGAGATTTCATTATAAATTTTATACCTATACTTGTTGAGAGCATTTTTGCTCACCCAAAATATGGTTCACCAATGCTCACCCAAGCATCCCATTGGCCAATGTAGTGGGACCCAGGATTATTAAACATTAATCCTGGGTCCCACTGCATTGGCCAATGGGATGTTAATCCTAACTGCATTGGCCAATGGGATGCTTGGGTGAGCATTGGTGAACCATATTTTGGGTGGGCAAAAGTATTTTCATACTTGTTGCGTACGTATATGATTTGTTGATTTCTTTGGGTATACTTTTATGCAGGCTTCTTAAACTCTTTTTTTTTTTTTTTGGTTCCTTTCGAAATATGGTCTTGGCCTGGTTTTGGTGGTTTTATATTGTTTGACATATTTGGGTATCTCCTTGGAAAACTTGAGCTTCTGGGCTAAATTTTGAAGCCCATGGAGCTTTGTTTAGTTTAACATTTCAAGTTCATTGGTTTTTATAATGTCTGCTTCTTCCTTGGTTTATTGCAAAACACCTTTAAGTTATACTTATTGTATAATGCATAGTTTATTCTTAAGTTTTTCAAGTTGAAGCAAGCAAACAGTGCCTTAACCAACGCTGATCTTCAGTAGTGAATTCTGATATTAGACTCAGGTAGATAGGAACAAAGTATGTTAATTAGGAAGCCTGGTTACAAATTTTTGAGGACTATATCATCGGAAAAAACAATTACAGATTAACATTGACAAGTAGAAAAATACATGATTCAAAACCTCTGGGAAAAACTTATCTTCCGAATATTCCTTATTTGGAACCAAGTTTCTTTATTTTGGGATGATGGATGCTTGAAAGTAGGAACAATTGGCAGTGCCTGCAATTTTAGCATCTGATGAGTTGTGGTCCAAGTTTGGAAACACTTCTCTGGTCTAATAAGGCTTTTGAAGATGTGTGAATTTCGGAAAAACAACTGAAATTAATGGAGTCAAAACTCCAACTTTCATTTTAAACTTGTTCAAGTCCTTTCTTGGCTGTATTATTACTTTCTAATAGTAATTTGTGTAATAAGATTTATACTTATAATTTGGTGTATTGATTCTTTTGCGACTCTTAACTCTTAACATAGCATAAAAATGGATGGGTAATGGGCCTTTGAGGCTCTTTGCACGACCTAATATCATTTTTGACTTATAGGTTTGATATCCACACGACTTTGAAGTTCTTAGTTTACTCTATAATGTTTGCTTTTTCGTTGGTGACCAAACTGATATACTTTTCACAAAAATGACATTGAATAAGAGTCAGGTGTATGTGAGCCACGATGTGTCGTATTATTGCCTTCTAGTTTATTTGCTTCGAAGGTACTCTCGTCTTCCCAATTGGTTTAGTAATTGAGGGAATGCATGTCACCCAAATTATATTAATGCAATTTACTTCCACTTCAATTCCATATTAGAATGTCTTTTTGAGTTGTGCATTTTATGGTTATTTGGTTGAATTATTACTTTTTATTCATTTCTTTGATTTGCCAGATCCTTGTGCTATTTCCACGTGACGAAGAGACCTGCAATTTATTTTGTACTCATCCAAGCAACTGTCCAGCAAGCTTTCGATGTCTTAACGATTGTATCTCTCTCTCTCTCTCTTTTAAGGGAAAAAATGAACTATGCATTGTTAATTTGTTAGTTTGATGGGTGTACCCTCGTTTTTCTTTTTTGATATCTTGATTGTTAAAAGTCTTTTGTTGGTTGTAGGGGCTCTTGAATTTGTTTAAATGGTGTATTTCGTATAGCCTTGGGTTGTCTCTGTCCCTATATATTTTAATGAGATTTGACTTTGTTGTTCTCCAGAGATGTTCATGGCGATTTAGGTGCTGCCACAATTTTTTTAGGAACATTTCCCGTTTTTATTTGATTCTCCCAATAACTCTAGTGAGAAGTGTGATTTGGAATGTGGTTTGAAGTGTGTGCCTAGCATTTCTCAACTCTAGTTTATTTGTTTAGGGTCGTTTTGTAATTTGCTTTTGTTGCTCTTGAGAATTTGTTTGTCCTCGGTGCAATTTGTTGCCTTCGGCTTTGTTCGAATTTGTATTTTTTGTTTGGAATTTCATATATATATATATATATATATATAGTTAACAAGCATTGAGTTTCGAGTTGAAATAGCATCGATAAGAAACTAGGTTTGAAATCATTAGGGTTTTCAATCGTCCTCTTAAAAGTGATTATTTGAAGGCGGACAACTTGAAATTATTTCAATGATCTTGTCATCTTGTGCCTAAATGCAACGTAAAAATAAAAACAAAAATTGACATAAACGTTTGTATTACAGTTATATTGTAATTAATATTAGACTATTCTTATATAAAATTAGAGTAATGTTATGCTTTTCAAATTTTAATCCAAAATTTACATTCCAAATGATGTGGCAGTGGGACCACCTTCAATAACGATGAGACCACTTCAACATCATCTAATCAAAATCCAATGGGTCTAGTGCCACATAATTTAGAAAGTGAATTTGGGATTATGATTTGGGAAACACCGCATTACTCATAAAATTATGATTATATCCTGGTGTTAGCTAAACTTATGGACTGATTGAAAGATAAACACAATGCCAAAAAATTACCACTATGGAGTATATGATAGATATGATCTTAAGCACTTTACCCAAGCTGTGTAAAGAGAATTGTACCCAAAGTGGTGCAATTCAATCTGCATCTGATTATGACAATTGGTCTGATAATCAATTGCCTTCAGAACCAAAATTACTAGTTGCATAATACAAACTAAATCACTAGCATGTATCAGAGAATTTTCCACCGTCCTTTCACTCTTCTCTATGTTCTAATAAGGGGAATTAATAAATTTTTACTTTTCATTTGGGATCATGTCTTACTGATTTAATACTCTAGGCTCCAGAGGACCTATGAGGGGGCTCGGGTGGGCTCTCGCGGCCCTAAATTTTGAACTTACTCTTTCTAAAATATAATCTAGTGCTTAATTTCAATTCAGCTCACAAGTTTTCTTTTTTACTTTTCATTAGTTTTCAATCTATCCCTCATAACAATAGTGCAAGCTAGTTTAATCCAGTCAACAAAATTTTCTTTTTAATCTCAGTTTAGCCCATCCTTGAAATATTTAAGGCTTCGCCCTTGCTCAAATTTGAAAGAGAATCCCCAATGGTAGATGTTATTTTCTCATAAGACTATATTTTGGCATTTGCTGTTAGACTTTAATTGATAAAACTATTATGCGGAAATAACTTTATATGCCAAGATTTTGAATATGATACATCTTAAGAAAACAAATATAATTTCACATACCATTATTCGCCATTGATATTGCTAGAGAAGAAATCGGGACCCCTTAGAATGTTCTGTACTCTAGGCTTCTCTTCTTCTCTCTGTCTCTCAATTATGCACACCCTTATTTCTGTAATTGATTGAGGTTAACTTTCAAGGGGTAGAGTATACCTTTTATAGAGGAGAGAAGAGGGCCTATTAATGACTGTCATAAAGACGGTCTTGGAATACGTAATGACTTTCATAAATATTTCCTTGAAATATGAAAAGTCCCTTATTTAATAACTGTTGAAAGATGAACCATTCAATCATTGATTCTCTCAACAATTAATAACGTATATCTTTTATATATATATATATATATTAATTGGGACAATCTTCTATTGGCTAAATAATTAGTGGAGTTCAACTAACATAGAAGGCTAGTGGGCCACATTTAATAGGACATAGGAATTTACATTCTCCCACTTGGTTCACTAGAACGATTATGATACTTGATTTAGTTGGATTCCACATATAAAACTTTAATGTGATCACAAATTTCCATAATTAGCCAATACACCCAAACTGTCATTTACTGTTATACTAAGATTAGCATAGACTATCAATGTGAGTCATAGCGGTTGTACAACATTTATGTCGTATTCCCTTCCATGCACCACGCCATTAATAACATGTACTAACCTTAGTCTATTATTCTGTAATGCCCATGTAATGTGTCTTGTTAAGACATTTCCTGTTTATCAAACAATAAAACATAAATTGTGCACACATAATTGAAAACAGGAAATAACAGAAACAAACTTTAATTGCGCATAAGTGTCAATTACACTACAACTGAAATATCCATCATTTACATCATTGATTACTCAAAAGACCCATCCTTACAACATGTTCCTTATATGTCTTTGGAGGTAATCCCTTAGTCAATGGATCAGCAATCATAAGAGTAGTGCTCAAATTTTCAATTGACACTTGCTGTTTCTGGACTCTTTCTCTAACAACCAAGTACTTAAGTTCCATGTGCTTGGAACCACTAGAATACTTTCCATTCTTAGAGAAGAAAACTGCTGCGGTATTATAACAATAAATTTTCAGCGGCTTGGCAATAGAGTCAACAACACCAAGTCCTGAAATGTAATTCCGCAACCATAAAGCATGACTCGTAGCCTCAAAACATGCCACAAACTCGGCCTCCATCGTGGATGAAGCAATAATGGACTGCTTCACACTTTTCCACGAGATTGCTCCACCAGCTAGCAGAAACACAAAACCTGATGTGGACTTTCTGCTATCTAAGCAACCACCAAAATCCGAGTCTGAGTACCCGATCACTTCTAACTGATCTGATATCCTATATGTGAGCATATAATCCTTTGTCCCTTGAAGATATCGCATAACTTTCTTTGCTGCTTTCTAGTGTTCCATTCCTGGATTACTTTGATATCTACCTAACATTCCAACTGCAAAGCTAATATCCGGTCTGGTACAAGTCTGAGCATACATTAAGCTCCCCACGGCTGATGCATATGGAACTTTCTTCATTTGTTCCTTTTCTAAGTCATTCCTAGGGCACTGACTTTCATTTAACTTGTCACCTTTCATGATTGGTGCATCACTGACTGAACACAGCTGCATATTAAATCTTTCCAAGACTCGATTGATATAACCTTTCTGAGACAGTCCTAGCAATCCTCGAGATCGATCCCTAAAGATCTCTATGCCAATGACATAGGATGCCTCACCCATATCAACCATCTTAAAGCACTTAGAAAGATACTCCTTGGTTTCGTGTAACAAACCAAGATCACTACTGGCTAACAAAATGTCATCCACATATAAGACCAAAAAGAAAAACTTGCTCCCACTGATCTTTAGATAAATACACCGATCAACAGTGTTTTCCTTAAATCCAAAATCAGTAATGGTATCATTAAACTTTATATACCATTTGCCTGGAAGCTTGTTTAAGACCGTAAATGGATTTCTTTAATTTGCAAGCCAAATGTTCTTTTCCTTTCTTTGTGAACCCTTCAGGTTGTTCCATGTAGATATCCTCATCCAAATTTCCATTTAAAAATGCAGTTTTCACATCCATTTGATGTAACTCTAGATCATAATGAGCTACAAGTGCCATGATAATTCTAAATGAGTCCTTCTTAGATACCGGAGAGAAGGTCTCACTATAATCAATGCCTTCTTTCTGAGTGAAACCTTTAGCCACAAGTCTGGCCTTATATCTCTCGATATTGCCTTTAGCGTCGCGCTTGGTCTTAAAGACCCATTTACAACCGACTTTCTTACAATTATTAGGCAATTCAACGAGATCCCAGACACCATTCTGGTCCATTGATTTCAACTCTTCATTCATAGCATCGATCCATTTACTAGAATTATCACTTTCCATGGCTTGTGAAAATGAAACCGGATCTTTATTAATCCCAATATCAAAATCAGATTCTTGTAGATACACCACATAATCATCTGAAATGGCAGGTTTTCTTTCCCTCTGAGATTTCCTCAGAACTGCCGGTTGTGGTGATACTACATTATTTTTAATGGCAACATCCTTATGAAGTGGTGAATCATTTCCATTATGTTGTTCATTTCCCTCAACTGGTTGAATAACTTGAGTAACAACAATTTCTCGAGGAGGAAAGGGTGGTGGGATATCCACTCTTAGTTCCTCAAGATTAACTTTTCTTGATTCATCACTCCCACTAACTTCGCCATACTCTAAGAATCTGGCATTACCGGTTTCCACAATTCTCGTACTATGGTTAGGACAATAAATTTGTACCCTTTAGACTTATCTGGATAACCAATGAAATATCCAGATATGGTCCGTGAATCTAACTTTTTCTCATGTGGGTTGAAGATCCTTGCTTCTGCTGGACAACCCCAAACATGTAAATGTCTCAAACTAGGCTTCCTACCAGTCCACAATTCAAAAGGAGTTGTTGGGACAGCCTTACTAGGAACCCTATTCAAGATATACATTGCAGTCTTTAATGCTTCACCCCACAATGAATCAGGTACAATTGAAAAACTCATCATACTCTTAACCATATCCAAAAGTGTACGATTACGCCTTTCAGCAACTCCATTCTGCTGTGGCATACCTGGCATTGTGTATTAAGCACAAATGCCATGCTTTTCAAGAAATTTGGCAAATGGGCCAGGATTTTGTCCTGTCTCATCATATCTACCATAGAACTCACCACCTCGATCAGATCTCACTATTTTAACCTTTCTATCTAACTGTCTCTCGACCTCAGTAATGAACACCTCAAGGATGTCAACGGCCTGAGACTTTTCATGTATTAGATATACATAACCATAGCGAGAAAATCATCTATAAAGGTGATAAAGTACTTTTCTCCAGCAAAACATGGAATGGAGAGAGGTCCACAAATATCTGTATGAATTATCTCAAGAAGCTTAGTACTTCTTGTGGCACCTTTCTTAGTGTGTTTGATTTGCTTTCCCTTAATGCATTCCACACACACTTGAAAATCAGTGAAGTCTAGGTTATCCAAAATCCCAGTCTTCACCAATCTCTCAATTCTATCCTTGGAGATATGCCCCAGTCTTTTATGCCACAAGATTGAAGAGTTTTCATTAATTAGACCTCGTTTTGAACCAACATTCGAATGCAGGGCTATTAAAGATTGTGCAAACTCATGATTCAAGGAAATTTTATAAAGACCGTCATATAAAATACCAGAACCAACCATAATAGAGTTATACATTAAACTAAGTTTCGCACAACCAAATAAAACAGAATATCCAGCAACATCTAACCTGGATAGAGAAACCAAATTCCTAGAAATCGAAGGTACATAAAAAGTGTCCATAAGATCCATCTGATGACCCGTCTCCAAGACTAGGCGGTAGGTTCCAACAAATACCACTTCCGCTTTGAGACGGTTCCCCATATAGATAAATCGTTCACTTTCCTTCAGGTTCCGGGTTGTAAGGAATCCCTGCATTGAATTTGTTATGTGAGTTGAGGCCCCAGAGTCAATCCACCAAGTATTAGAAGGAACTTCAGCAAGATTTGATTCATAACATACAAAAGAAAGATTGGTACCTCTCTTTTCGAACCAAGCCTTACGCTTGCTGCAGTCCTTCTTCACATGACCTTTCTTGCCACAAAAATAACACGTGACAATAAACTTTCCATGGCCCTGGCTACTTTTCCCAGGTCCATCTCCTTTCTTTGGTGGAATCCTCTTTCCTTTCACAAACTTTCCTTTCTTTTTAGCTTCATGAGTTACAACTAGCACAGAGTGGGGTCCTTCTTGCCTTAATCTCACTTCTTCTTGAATACACATACTAGTCAGCTCATTCAAATTCCATTTATCTTTATGAGTATTATAGTGAATTTTGAATGGGCCGAACTGAGAAGGGAGTGAGTTAAGAATAAACTGTACTAAGAAGGATTCATCCACTTGCATTCCTAGTGCTCCTAATTTTGCAGCTTTGTCAGTCATATAGAGGATATGTTCCTGAACCCCTCTATTACCATCATATTTGACAGTAGTTAATTCTGCCATAAGTGTGTCTGCTAGTGACTTATCTGCTGATTTAAAACGTTCTTTGACAGCAATCAACAGTTCCAATGCGCTATTAGTTTGAAGAAGAGAAGTCTTAATATTATTAGCTATGGTCATCCTCAGAAACATAAGACTACGTCTGTTCGATCTTTCCCAGGCTTTCATAATGTCAACCTGTACTGCAGTACTGTCAGCAGTAACTTCCTCAGGTTTGTCAACCAACAGTGCCATGTCAAGATCTAATACACCTAGTGTGAATTGGACTTGTTCATATCATTCCGAAAAATTTGATCCATTAAGAGTTGGAATGCTAGATGCATGAGAGTGCAACGAAGTGGGAACAGTCACTGAAATAGGACAATGCTCACGTTAAGGCCTTGAGTCTATCTTTAATATAGAATTATAAATTCTAAACAGATGAACTATTGACATCACTACAGTTTCTCCTTTGGGCGAAACCGTAGCATATCTAGTGTCCACTCTATAGGTGCAAAAAATTATCACCTATATAGGTCTAATGTAATTTATGTCACCTAATAGTTAGTCATGTTACCTTTGGGTATCCAATTCTAAACTACTCAGTAACACAAATTACATTACCCTATCCAGTTCATAGTTAGTTGAAAGTGACTCTCCTTTGGGCTAGCCCCAATCTCCCAACTATGACTGCCAATGAGAATATTGTTGTCTTTTATGTCACCCTTATTGACTAATCTTTAATGTAGTTTTATATTCATAAGGCTCACTAACCTAGGTCACTTTGGCAACTACTAAGTTAATAAACCATATGAAAATAAAACTAACCAATAACATTCTCTAACCTTTTATTAGAGTTATTTATTTAATTGCTAAAGTCATCATTTAATAATTCAATTACTAATTTAATGAAAATAACAGTAATTTCTAATCTTTTTTCTTTTATGTAATTGAATTTTCTATTCAATGATTACTTTAAGCAATAACTCTAAAATTGTATATTTTCTATCACTGTTATTAGAGTTATTATTTAATTGTTAAAATTTGTCATTTATTTACTTAATCACTTCCTTTATAAAATAATAAATTTTATTTTTCTTTTATGTGATTAAAAACTTTTCAATGACAAAAAATAGCAGTAACTCTAATTTCATAGTTAAAATAAACAAACATTAATTTATTTTAACTATATAATGTAACCATATATAAAATTTAATCACTTTCATTGACATGATTAAATTAATCTCCAAACAAGATTGAACAATACTACAAATTCCTTTGTATTCACGTTAGCCAAACAAGTAACTATATCCTTAATAATTAAATTTCACTCAGTGCCAAATAATCCCAAACAGTACATGATAACTTTTCAACATGCGTATGTACATGAATTTGGAAATCTACAAGTCAATAAAGGTGAATATTCAAGAAACTTTCAGAATAGAATTTAACATACATTAAATATTATGTTCACCTTTTCCCTATGACCAGATGCTTCTACATGACTGATGGTCATCAAATGCACATGAAATCGTAAAAGTGAAGTTGCTGGTACTATTATACAACTTTCACGAATATGTATACGATTATATATATGCTAGTTGCTACACACGGAGACACATATACGCATATATGTATATATTATATTATGTGGATTCACAGCACATATCTAAACTGTTAATATATATTAAACGGCATTAGGAATGATTCGATACACAAAACTGCTATTCTAAGATGTGTATATTCAAAACGATGGCTCTGATACCAACTGTTAGACTTTAATTGATAAAACTATTATGCGGAAATAACTTTATATGCCAAGATTTTGAATATAATACATCTTAAGAAAACAAATATAATTTCACATACCATTATTCGTCATTGATATTGCTAGAGAAGAAATCGGGACCCTTTAGAATGTTCTGTACTCTAGGCTTCTCTTCTTCTCTCTGTCTCTCAATTATGCACACCCTTATTTCTGTAATTGATTGAGGTTAACTTTCAAGGGGTAGAGTGTACCTTTTATAGAGGAGAGAAGAGGGCCTATTAATGACTGTCATAAAGACGGTCTTGGAATACGTAATGACTTTCATAAATATTTCCTTGAAATATGAAAAGTCCCTTATTTAATAATTGTTGAAAGATGAACCATTCAATCATTGATTCTCTCAACAATTAATAACGTATATCTTTTATATATATATATATATATATATATTAATTGGGACAATCTTCTATTGACTAAATAATTAGTGGAGTTCAACTAACATAGAAGGCTAGTGGGCCACATTTAATAGGACATAGGAATTTACAGTTGCTACTGTATTAAAAGAATTTATTTTAGCTTATATGTGCCACTGCTACATGCCAAATTGCCACAATTTATTTTTTTCCTCCCTTTGTAAAGGTTGTTTTCCTTTTCTCACATGACTTCTCCTTGGGTTCAAGATGGTAGACGTTGCCCAAACCAACTTACAACAGTAGATGGTTTTTTGGTCTTCATTAGGTTATAATTTGTAGATTTGGAGCTCTCTCCTACAATTATGTTGCTTTCTATGGTGCATCTTTTACTATCATGGAAGCTTTTCAAGCAACTTCGGTTGCCCCCTTTGGTGAAGCTTCTTCACTTATTTGGGCTTAGCTTTGTGCCGGCCATCTTCTTACTTTCGGTGGTCTTTGCCAACTACAAGTTTGAAGTTGCCCTGGGTTCCGGATCTCTTTACATGGCGGTCCTTGTGGTGCAGTGGTGGATTCCTCGTGCAGCTGGCAGAGTGTTTTTTGTGGTCGTTTATGCTTCCTTATCTATTGTACCTTTGGTTGTTTTGCTTTTGCTTGCTCTGTTTTTCTTTTATTTTGTTGTTTGTTTGGTTTTCTTTGTAAGGTTTGGTTTTCATTAATGAAATTTTAGTTTTTGAGAAAAAAAAAAATAGGAACACAACTACAGAGTATCAGACTGAGATCCAAAGTCCAAACCTTTTAACCCCAACAAATGTGCTAAAAACCAGATAAACAATGAGAAATTCATAGATATAAATCTCACTTGCAATTGGCGGCAATGGAGGTGAGTCCATCAGTAGTAAAATCCTCACATGAACACAACACCAATGCCTTAAAGTTCACAAATGATCGTGAAATCGATCAAATCCAAACTAACATCGTTCACCTCCATGCGCTTGAGGCTACCTTTAATCTCCACATATCTGACCTCCGAGAACCGTCTGATCATCATCGTAGGGCTCACGACAAGCAGTTTCTGATGATGATCTGTCGTCTCGACCATCGTTCGATCTCGCACCATGACTTGCAGACAAACGACACAGAGTTGAGAGGCTGAATGTGAAGGTGGGTTTTGTTGATGGTTGATAAAGCCATTGATGGTGGTTAAACCCATTTTTGTAAGATTTGGATATGGATTTGGGGCAAATATGAAAGTTTGGAAAGGAGGGTGGTTGTTTTTAAAAGAAAACATAAAAGTATGCGTATTTTTCGTCAATTTTTTTTTTTAACGGAGTTGGGGCTAGGGCTCACATTGTAACAAAATCAAAATTATAAGACCCAAAGTGTTGCAATTGAAAATCGAAGGCCCAAATTGAAATTTTTGCCAAACTACAAGATACTAAAGTGTATTTAAGCCAAGTGAAAGCTTACTTAACCACATAGACGATTGTAAAATATATTTGAACCTTGTATTAAGCATTAGGCGTTGCTCAATGTCTTGGAGAATTTTTCCATACAATCAAGTAGTTTGGTTGTATGGTACAATCAAATAATTGGTAAGAACTATTTGTACAAAGGTAGGAAATGCTTGTACCTTTTATACAAATGTTTGTACCAATATAAGAAATGTTGTACCCTTTTAAGAAATGTTTATACTTGATAAGAAAACGTTGCACTTTTATAAGAACTATTTGTACCCAGGTAACAAAATGTTGTACCCTTATAAAAAATGTTTGTACCAAATCAAAACCACTTGTGGTTTTACCCGTGTAATTAAGAAATCTTTGTACTTATGGTAAGTGAGCTTTGTACTTATGGTAAGAGAGCTTTGTACGTATGATAAAAAAATTTTGTACGTGTAACATTTTGTACTTGTGGTAAGGGAGTTTTGAATCCATAATAAAAAACATTAGCACCAATGGTAAGGAACTTTGTACTTATAGTAAGGAATTTTATACCCACAGTAAACATTTTTTAGCATTACATGTCTAAGTGACTTGGTTGTAGCTTAGTTGCATGGAAGCATTCACCCAATGTCTTAGAAAAACATGGTTAAGTAAAACAATTTTATCTCAACAAAAAAAAATAAAGTTTAATGTGCCATTTTTTAGAAATAGATCCATTCTATAAGTCAACTTAGAAATCAGTCCCTCACCTATTTTGAGGACCAAAATATCCCTACTCCTACAATTAAGGGTTTTAAAATTTAAAAACCCATATAACTCTCTCTCTCTCTATATCTATATATATATATATTTATATAAATATAATAAATCTAAATTTTGAAATTCAAAACACATATAATATATATATATATATATTTATAAGAGAGACAAGAGTGAGAATTAACATAGAAATATTATGAGAGAGAGAAAGAAAAGTGAGAAATTTCTCACTTTAAAATACATCACAGAGTGAGAAATTCCTCAATAATAACATACGAAATTCTATATAATATTGGGAGAAATTCTCACTTCCAACAATAATGTGAAATTTCTCACTTTAAAATACATCACTGACTATAAGTGAAAATTTTTGTCCATTTTGGTGAGAAATTCTCAGATCTAGAATTTTGATGGAGTTCAATAATACAAATTTCTCACCCAAAAAGTGCACGAATCTACACTTCACGAAAACCATTTCACTAATCATAAATGAGAAATTATAGTATATATTATGGTGGGATATTCTCACCAAATTAAGAAGAGAGAAATATGGATTTGATGAGAAAATTTCTTTGAATGAGAAAATTTCTTTCACATGCCTTCCATGTTTCTTGCATCGACATGTGGTTTATGAATCATTTCCATTGCCCGCTCTGTAGATCGAACGTCTATGATCTCTCAATGCACCATGAATACTCTCGATGTACACTTTGTTAGAGACTTTGATGAGTGAAGACTTTGAGTAACAAACCATCACATTAAGGGAATTCAAAAGAAAGAAACACATTTTTGTCAATGGCATTTCAAGAATAGAAACATTCAAAGACAGATAAAGGAGAGGAGAGAGAGAGATAGATAGAGATATATAAACAGATAAAGGAGAGGAGAGAGAGAGAAACCCATCTCCTAATACCAATGACCATTCTGGAGAGAGAGATAAATATAGAGAGAGAATTAATTGCATTTAATTATTGCCTTCATTAATTTGAAATTTCTAATTTTAAGTTGATGAGATATATATATATATATATAATGATAAGGATAATCTTGTCCATAAAAAATATACACATTTAGTGGAAAGGACTAATTTTTAATTTTCTTAACAATTAAAGATGAATTTTAGATTTTAAAAAGTCAAATACACTAAATCTTTTTTTTTTTTACCCATTACGAGGGATTAAAGCTTATACTTCTAAAAAAACATAAAAGTAAAGGTAGCTGGTAAGGGCATGTGCATTTTTTAGTTTGGGCACCTCTTTTTATGTTAAAAAATCAAATTTTTATCTTTTACTGTAATTAGTAAGGGCACCTCACTTATTGTACTATATATATATATGGGTAAATTGCAAATTACACTCCAATAGTTTAAGGGTTGTGACAGTTTGGTCCCTATAGTTTCAATTTTGGCAATTTACTCCCTTTCCAGTCCTCAAATTGTGCAAAATCCACCCAATTACAAAATAAGCAAGGGTACAATGGGAATATCACATTATTTCTGGTTCAAAATGATCCCATAATCTATCCCATAATTTTTTCACGGAAGTTTTGTATTATAAGCTTAATTTTTTTATTTATTTTTATCAATTTCACTTTGATATTAGTGTACAAGTGCGTGTCCAGCTTTAAGTGTATCAGATTATTTAAAAGATTACAAGATATTATCATGTGGTTTAAAAGATTATAAGATATTATCAGATTATTATAAATTTTAAGTATATCAGATTGTTTAAAAGATTATAAGTTATTTATGGGATAGTGATGGTAATAGTGGTGGCGATCCACGGTTGTGGTGGAGACGCGATGGCAATAGTGGTGGTGGTGGTGGCAACGACGGCGATGGTGATGGTAATCGACGACGATGGTGGTGCTGGCCGGCGATCATCGCCGATGGTGATAGTGATGGCGATGGCGATCTCTGTCTCTCTCTCTTTCTTTCTATCTATACACGTGTTCCTTAAAAAAAAAAAAAAAAACCTAACTATACACGTGGCATGTGCATGTCCATATGCGTTCCTTTTGAATGCAGAATGTCGGATAGTGCATGTGCGCGTGCTAACAATACACAAAAGACTATTTTGGTCAACTAAATTTCGTTGGGCATTTCATTAAACTAGTTCACGGGTTAGCCCAATCACGTAAAAAGTATCTAATGTGGCACCTAATCCTAATTAACCAAAAAAAAAAAAAAAAAAAAAAAAAAAAAGAGGAGGACTAAAACTTATAATAAGCTGAAGAAGGAAGAAATTAAGAAAGAAACAAAATAGGAATAAATAAATAAATACAAAACTACACTGATTTACGAAAATAGTGGAGTGTAATTTGCAATTTACCCATATATATATATATATATATATAGTACAATAAGTGATGTGCCCTTACTAATTACAGTAAAAGATAAAAATTTAATTTTTTAACTTGGTGCCCAAACTAAAAAATGCACCTGCCCTTACCAGCTACCAAAAGTAAAGCAGAGTTTTACATGGAGAAGTGAGGACTGTTTGAATTTCTTCTGCTTTGAACATAAAAAATTGTAATCTCAATCAAAGAGCTTTTCGCAATCAATCAATCAATCAACTGAAGATGAAGAGAAATGCCCTTTGCGGAGGACGATTAATTGCTCAAAAAGGTACTTCTCTTCGTATTCTCTCTCTAAACCCCCCTTTGTCCTGGTTCCGTTTTCACACTACTACTTCAAGACATTTTTCATCAATTCACAAACCACAACAAAATCGATTATTATTATTAGGGTTGAAGTTCAACAACAACTAGTCGTTAACCCGTGCCTTGCACGGGTTTTTTGTATGTAAGATTTGGGTAAAATTTTCAGTGTGACATGATAATCATGCATTGTTTCAAGACAGGCTGGGCATGGTTTTTTTTAGTTATGTTAGGAATATAGCACTGGTATATAAATTTACAGTTATAGAATTGAAGTTAATCGTTAAATCTTAGTTCATGACAGTGGCACCCTCATCGATGATAGTTGAGTGAGATTTTGTTGAAAACAGGACGACTTTGGAAAATAAAATAAAAGAGACGGCCTTTACTATCCTGCAATTGGCAAATTGAGGGCAATAAAATTACAATTTCTTCAGTATCAGTTCATTTAATCTGCAATAATTTCCCTAAGAATATATGGGGATCTCATCTAAACACTACAAAGCAGCCCCTTAAATAGAAAGGTAGTTTGCAATGTGACTAAAATTAATCAAAAGTTAGCAGCAGTATAGTAAATACTAATCGTAATCTCTTCTATAGCAATCCACATTAAACAATAGTTTGAACTTAGAAACCTAGCTGCACCTTTATAATATCAGTTGCGAACAAAGATGTAGTAATTTAAACAAAGAACACAAAAGTTTAGAAATTATATTGCACCTGCTATGTTCAGTTACAGTCCAATTAGTCAATGTAATAACTACGGCAACTTCAACTCATTTACTCTATGATTTTGAAGTTGGCAAAACCTGTCCTAATTCTTCTTTCCTGCCAATTTTTTTTTCCCGATAACCTAAGAGCTTCCGTATATTCTATGATTTAGTAAACAGAAAACATATGAATTAGATGAGGAAAATAGAATATAACATTAGCATAAGAGGAGAAAAATAGGAGATAATTATTTTAGAGTACAATGGAACAAAAGAGTAACATTATAAAAAGCAATTCATAAGCCATATGATATTAGAAAACATGGTTTTCCATTTGTACTATTTTCGAATTGCTTGGTGGTATATTTTTCATTTTTAGGTGATTGTTCTCTGGCGCCAGGTGGGTTTTCGTTAAATAGTACAGTTTGAAGCTTGTGGATGAAGCTGATAGAACCTCAGTTAAAGGCTTAAAATCCAATTGAATGGAAAAACTATAGCTTACCATACACCAAATTAGGGATTCAGTTACTAACCATTAAATATCACACGTGTACATGTTTGGGGAATGTAGCAGTATCTAATTACACCTGCGCGCTATAACAAAATCTAATTAGTTGTGGAAATTTATTCTTGAAAAGAGAGATAAAAAAACTTAGGATAACTTTATATAGAATTGAGCGACTATCGAAAGTCAGTGGTCTAACTACCAAGAGAAAAAAGAAGAATGAAAAATCAGTGATATGAGTTGTTGGGGTGGAACCAAACCTCGCAAATCAGGAAAATGAAGCCCTTAGGTTCTGATGTACCAAGTTTCAACTAATGCAAACAGAGGAACTGATTAGAAAAGATATTGATTTTGATATAAAATAAAAATTCCATTACAATTTTATTTTGGAAGCGTAAGGTATGTTCCAGTGTTCGTAGGAAACATTTAGAATGTTATACAATGAAATATGCTTGACGAAATAATCTCACCCCAAAAAACATGGGAAAAAAAAAACCATTAGAAGCAATTCATGTTTAAGTAAGATTCAGGCAACATCTAATAAAATGTATCACATTTCCCACATTCTTATTCTTTCATTGCATGTTCTGGCAAGTGGTAAAATGCAATTCAATAATTTACAATTGGTTAAATGATAATCAAGTTATCAATCATGTGCATCACCTTTTTGCTTCTCAACAAAAGATTCATATTATTACCATTAACATAAAGACAAAACTAATTCAAAAATGGCGAAACCAAACATATCCAATGGCTGAATAACCAAGCAAAGGAAATCAAAAACCATAACAAAATGCAAACAAAAAAACACTCTCAAAACAGAAGTACGGAAAACCAATTGTGAACTTATAAACCCAAAAAAACCAGTGTTGAAGGCCTGAAGCTACTGAAAAATTAGTGGGAAAAGAGAATAATAAAAATCGATATTTAATATTACTTGAAAGTTGAGCACTTTCAATTAAAAGGGTTTTGTTTGAATGAAAAACCTAAGAAGTATCTTAAATGATAAGTTGAACAACTTACCGAAAGCATATTTTGAAGTTCTTGTTGGATAACATATGTGTTCAAGCATATATGTACATATATTTGCTTCAATTAAATGATAACATTCTATTCAACATTAGTCAGAATAGTATGAAATTTGAAGCTTTGAATTAAAGTAATTTCACCTTGAGGCATAACTTTTACCTGGACAAACCGAATTAACCCCAATATCTCCATCCTATACTCCTTGACTATAAATGGATGATCTTCTTTTGGAAAACAATGAAATCATAAATTAATTTTTGAGAAACCAAAAAGTTTAACAACCCAACTTATGCGTAATGAAAAAGCTTCAACATTAATTGGTCGCGCTGAAGGGGGAAGAGTGGGCTAATTTTAATTTTCAAATTCGAATATGATTAGTAATTAATTTGTTAGATGTTTCAGGACATAAAAAAAGATATTCTAGTAATGCATAAGTAGATTTACAATGAAAAGCAAATAACTTGACGCTACACTGATCCCCTTCCAAACACGGCTCAAATGGTTTGAAGATGCATGTCGACACCAATTGGTGTTAGTTATAAGAGTTTTTGTAATGAATACTGGGTGTGTTCTTCTGAATGGCAACTTAAAAATGGGAAGCATTCCATTTAAACATTCCAATACAATTAATAAATCCCATCCAATAACATTAGGTTTTTGGATCCATATGTTTTTTTAAAACAATTTGTTATGTCTTTCCTATTTGTCAATTTCACTGAACATTCAAATGCTTAAATAATTAATCACAAGTTAACAGAATCTTTGATTAAAGAATATGAAATTTAGAACATTGTGTTCGCCTCAGATTGTGATCCATAAAATCTCTTTCCATTATAGGATGATGAGAAACCAATTTCTTTTTTGTCTTCAATAACAGAATTTAGGCAAACAAACCTTCATCTGTGTTCTATTTGTTTTTTTATAACCAGTGGATTTTGTGCCAAAGTAATGCGATAAGCTGGAGTTCTAATTAACTTTTCAGTAATGGTGTTAAATCTTTCAATCACATTATGGTGGTCAATAAAAGAATTAAGGCAAACAAACATTGAATATTTATTTTTTTAGATAACAGTGGGCTTTGTGGCGAAGTAATGTGAAACGGTGGAGTTGTTAACTAACTTTTCAAAGTGAGTTTGAATAAAGGAATAAGATCATACCAGTGTAACTCAGATATGTGCTTCTTTTTGCAGTAGTGAAACTCCTGTTATTGGAAAAGGCATTTAGGGTAAGTCATATATACATAGAGTAACTGAAATGCAATAATATCAGCAATATCTTAAAAGTGTTAAATAGAGTATACCATAGTGAATTGATGTGTCTATTTAGAATCCCAGAGCAAATTTTGTATCCAAGTTTTTTTTTTACTGTGCTGCATTTTTGACAGTCATTAGTAAGTTAGCATAATTTTGTTGCATATGCAGCATTAAATACCACCTGCAAATATGAGTTAAATCTTAAGTATGCATATGTAGTACCTTTTGGTAGATTGTTGAACACTTCTGTGTATACAATATTCTTTGTTGTTGTAGTGGTGTCTGAAGTGTCATTTTTAATTAACACCTTTAGACCACTTCTTGAAGTTACCCTTGAAATTGCCACGTACAATTGACCATGACTAAAAACCGTTTTTGGCAGGAATAGACCAACATTTTTCAGTGATTGCCCTTGACTCTTATTGATTGTCATTGCGAAGCATACTGTGACTGGGAATTGTCTTCTTTTTAGTAGGAAAGGCCATTTTGTATCGCTTGGAGATAACCCAATTCTAGGAATAAAGACTTTTGTGCCAATGTTTATACCAGTAATGATTTCAGCTTCTATTATTCGAGCTCCAAGCTGTGTGATGATTAATCTTGTGCCATTGCAAAGTCCTGCAGTTTGATTTAAATTCCTCAGCAGCATTATTGGCAAACCTACTTTTAAAGTGATCTTGTGGTTGGGTAGGCCTGGAAACTTCAAAGTATTTAAGAATTCTATTGGGTATAGAGTATCTTGATCCTCTGAATAAGATGATGCCTTACAAATGGAGTCTGCACTTAAGTATGTTCTTTCTTCTCCATATATCATACTTACCACCCTGTTATTAATTTCTTCTACAACCTCATTTGTTGGTGCAAGTATTGCTCTTTCTTCCAAGTACTTTCGATCTTGCATTTTTTCATCCAAATTAGGATAAGTGCTTTCAATAATGTCATTGACTGCCTCTCCAGTTGAAGGAATTATCAAATCTTCTAGAAGTTGAATTTCATTTTCTCCGTCTCCTTCACCAATTTTTCCATCACCAACTCTTAGTATCCATTTTGAAAATTCTGCAAGTGATCTTGTTGTGTTTGTTTCTGTGGATGATGTTCCTAATCGCATATTTCTGTGTAGCATGAATACCTTGCAGTGTTGCCATAAAGTCGATCTATTTATTGCTGATTGGACTATCTCTTCTCTCCCACCCTTTGGTATTACTGGTAGAATTTGACGGAAGTCTCCACCCATTACAATTACTTTTCCTCCAAATGGCTTTTTTTCATTTTCAGAATTTGAAAGGCGCATTATATCTTTTAGTGTTCTATCAACTGCTTCAAAGCAATGTTTATGTGCCATAGGTGCTTCATCCCATATTATTATGCTAGCTTTTGATAACAATTCAGCTGCATGAGTGCCTATTTTAACCTCACAAGTGGACTCTTCTGTTATTTTTATTGGAATATGAAATCGTGAATGGGCAGTTCTGCCTCCAGGTAGCAACAAAGCAGCAATTCCAGATGAGGCTACAGCCAATGCAATTTTCCGTTCGGAACGTATTGCTGATAGAATGGTCTTGTACAAATATGTTTTACCTGTTCCTCCATGCCCATAAATAAAGAAGAAACCTCCAGCTTCATCATTCACTGCCTTAATTACTGCATCATATATTCTCCTTTGATCATCATTCAAGCCTGAAAATAGAATGTTGTGTTCACTTCTCAATTGTTCTGCATTGTATGACATTTCTTCTTGTATCAATCTATTGCCAGTTTGTCTGAATATATTTGGATCTGGTACTGGCAAAGGTGGGAAGTCTTTTAGAGTACGTCCCATTTTGATTAAAACCTGATCAATCTCATGTAGACCATAATTTCGAATTTGGTCCTCTGTTAGCTTTAAATTTTCCAGAGATAGAGCACGTCTTTGCCTATACTCGATATCATCTGTTAAAAGCATCCAGTTTCTCTCCCATAATTGTAATGGATTAGCTACTTCACATTGTGTCAAAATAGTTGCAAAGAGTTCTCTAAGTTGTGAAGCTGTAGCCCAACTTGATGCCTCTGTTATGGCCTCATGCCACTCACCATCGTCTTCTAAAAGTCCCAAAGCGTAACATGCTGACTTATATGTAGGATGACATTCATTGTTGACTTTTTTAATATCTTCATGACTTGTTGGGCCTTTAACAATATTCAACAACATCCTCATATAAAACTTTTCTCCACTTGATGGGTGAGCATAAAAAAGTCTTCCAATACAATTTCCTGCCTTTCTTCTAGTCCAATTTTTTCCATCTGTATGCCATACCCATTTTCTTGGAAATTCGGCGTAAGTTAGCTGCCGTGCATCTTCATATCTCTCATTCATTTTCATCCACTCATTGAACATTGTTTTTTGTATATCAGGTCTATTTATAACAGTTTCCAAATCATCATTATCTTTGAATGTTACTGATTCTTCATCTATTAAGTGGAAGTTCAACCTCTCCACAGCTGGTTGGCGGTAGTGTATGTCAAATTCGAAGATCCTCCAACACGCCTCTGATGCTGATAAATATCTGCATTCTAAGTAGCTCTTTATTTCATCATTTCCATTTGATGATTGGGTATCTTCACCAACAGCTTCGCGGACATTTTGTTCAATTGCTATTGTTGCTCTATCGGGTCCCTTTGTTACATACTTGAATAAATATTTTATGGATCGAGAGCGATTGCACCATTCTACATTCATATGTGCTTGATATTTCACCAGCAAGTCTATATTGTACGGAACTACAAAACGATTGTCCAAATGAATACCAGCTTTTTCTATAGTTCTCCCATCTTCTCGCCGTCTATAAACCGGGAAGCCGGTTTCATCTATTGTTGTTCTAGAACAAACTCTTTTTGGAAAATGTTTACTACATTTCTTATTGAACATGCACGGTGAGTGGGGATTTGCAGACCCGCATGGCCCATGAACCATAAACTGCTTTACTGCTTCATACCCATGTTTATCATTTTCTGCATCTGGTATTTCAGCTGATATGATTTTGTCAATATGATCGGCTGTTGGATTCTTGTCTGCTGGATGAAGGAAAATGAGTATATGTGCATGGGGAAGTCCTCTTTTTTGGAACTCAATAGTGTATATGACTGCAGTTTAATAGAATTCAACACGTTATCTTTCTGCATTTGTGGTGGTAATAGTTTTATGTACTGCTTAACACTCTTTTGTAATGACTATATTATGTATGGTAGATCCATATTTTGTTAAACTATTTTGCGTACCTGCAGTAACAGTGCCGAAGTGTTTTCCATGTTTTATATCATATAGCAATTCTTCGAGCTTGATTTTGAAAACTCTTGCAACAATATCTGGTCTGTCTTCAGGCTTTTGTCCTGGAATTTGTTGTAAGAAGGCTGCTACTTCGGGCCACTTTGGATTGCAAGTGAAGGTGATGAATAAGTCTGGGTATCCTGCCCATCTGCATATTGCCATTGCATCTTGGTAGTTTTGAATCATGTATCTTCGACTTCCAGTGAAAGAAGAAGGCAGAATGATACGCTTCCCACAACTACCATCATCTGTATCTCCTCTGCAGACGGCATCTTTTAAACCATTGTATAGGTCTGTTCGAAGTTGGCCTTGATTTCTTCTTAGCCAATGCAATCGATCTTGTTCTATACATGTGTAAGAGTCCACAATATATTGTTGGTATAATCTTCCACCACGCAATAATGTCTTTCCTTCTGTACATCTTTGTTGCAATCTATATGCATAGTATTCTCTCATCGTGCAATTTTTATCTATAATGGTCTCACCACCTTTACTTCTCTTACGAATTCCACGTCGATATCCATCTTCTCCATATGGAAATAATAAAGGATATTGGAGTGCCATGAAACTTGGATGTGTTTCATAAATTCGTTGTAATCCCAATTTCTTGTTCTGTACAATTATATCACGTCCTGTGGACTGAGGATCAAAGTCGCCTACAATAAGTGCTGCAACTTCTGTCAGATTGGGGATATTATATTCTGAAATTTCGTTGTTTCTGCTACCAATCAATCGAAGCATAACATTTGTCATATCATGTTGTTGAAACCTATCACGTGCCATTCGAAATGATTTTACCAACACATTGCAATCATCCAACATTGTCAATAGGCCACTAACAATATTTCTTTCCATGGTACTGTTCTCGCTGTTGTTGCGCATTGTCGAAATCCTGTTCGAAACTTCATTGTCAGTGTCATAAATATACAATTGGGCGAATTGTGGTTGGCAACCCTCTGGTGGAAGTAATGAGCCAATTTTATGGTAGTTTTGACCACCTAACCTAAAAACATATGGTGCAGTCCCATTGTTAATGCCTTTATCCACAGTACCACCCATTGATGTCATAGCGAAGTTCATATTGTAAGCCCTTATGTTCTTGTGAAAAAGTTTTGCTGCTTCTCCTCCCTCGTATGAAAGCAAATTGTCAAGTAAAGTTGGTGTGGCCTTCAATAGTGGTATTGTAATTTGACCCACAGAGCAACAGATTGAAAATGTCGGCCTTCTGGTTTGCCTTGACTTGATTGTTCTTTCTTGATACCATAAAATTGCACCACAATGCACACATGTATAGGTGGGAGCTCCAAAGTTCCAAGCTTTCACAAATTTCCCTATACATTTCAACAAAGCATACAATTATCAATTTTTGTGCAAGTTTTTTCTTTGGGGTTTTTTTAAGTTTTTTTTTTCCTGTATATGCTTTTTAATTACTTACGTGCAGTGCAGAGTCTTTCATTTGTTCTTGTGGTTGACTGTTGAATCAATCTTCTACGCAGACGCCTACTTGTTGCTTGTTGTTGTCGTGCATCATTATTTATTATGGATCTTGGGTAATCTAATAACAAAACTGAATTGTCAGTTAATGAATATTTCTATGCATGATTAATAACTATATACTTAATAAAACTTACCTCTGACATTGGTATGTTGTTCACAAATGCTGGTTGTTGTAGTTAGAGTCCCATCTAGATTTACTACTGAATGAGAAATAATATTGAGAGGACCTGTTGTTGAAGGATTTCTATTTCGAATCTGACTTACAATAGATGGATTTACAACATATAGATTTTCAGTTGCGAGTTGGTGTGCTAAATTTTCCCTTTCTTGTGTGGTGTGCACTCGACAATTTAGATGGGCACTTCTTGTTCTATTCAGTAACATCTTTCTTTTTTCAGCCATAATCAATCTCCTTATTAGTCTTCTCCAATATGCTTTTTTCTTCCTTCTCTGAACGATGTCCGGACTTAAATGATTGAATGGTTGAGATAAATAGCTGAAACCAGGTGTATTGTTCAGAGTGATTTTATTTCTTGAGTAAAATTGTACAACTTGTTCAATACATATGTTAGCTGAATTTTGCAGTATAAATTGTTGCTCCCAATTATTTTCAGCATCATTGAGTCCATCTGTTACACAATGAATCCTTAGTTGACGGGTGGACTCTCTTTTTTTGGCTCTTAGCATCCTCCTCTTAAATCTCGCGATTCTAGCTGATTCCATTGCTGAAAAGAATAATAAACTATTTACGTTTGGAAATAAACATTGTAATATCTGCTTTGTAGTTGATTGAATATTTCTAATGTCATTTAAGACATTGTAATCAACTTTTGAAGATGGAATCAGAATGTGATTTATTCGAAAGAAGTGTAAGAGTTCATGTGTTAAAACTAAGTAGGTAAATATATATCAAAAATTGGCAGTGCAAATATTTTCAATAATGTTGGGTGGATCACTATAAAAGGACTTAAAGTGCTGGTGGAAAAGGAATGAAGAACAATAGTTGAAGTTGTGAGGCCTTATAAAAAAAAATTGGGTTCAGGTCATAAATTCTGAATGCTTCTATAATTTGATAAATAATAAAGTGTCAAACAAAGTGCTATGAATTTTAATTTTTTTGGAATGACAGAAATTGTCAGTTTGATAGGTATAACTGTATAAGTGAACTGGAAGCAGGCATTGATACAAAGTACAAACTAATAACACAACTTATTATTAGTATAATAAAGCAGAAGAATGGATTGGGTGTACAACGCAGGAAAGTATGAACATTAGTTAAATTTATGCAGGCATATGATGAACCAGTGAAGTGAAGTGCATCATAGTAATCTAAGATAGATAAACAGTACAACTTTTGTTAAGTTAACAATAAAAATTTATAAAACTAAGGGCTCGCATATTATTTGGCCCAAAAAGAAAAACTCCAAGCCTTTGAGGGTGATGGTGGTGCAGCCACGATAAAAAGGTACATAAATTAGAACTCAATAAAAAGGCTAATAAGATTAATCATAACTCCTGTGTTTATGTAAACCAACCTAGCTATCATTTAAAAAATCAAAAAAAAAAAAATGGTACTACTTTTTTTTTGATAGATTGCTCAGCTACTTTCTTGTTGATTGAGGCCTTGTGCGAAGTTTAATCCTACAGTTCAACTCTTTAATGTGGTAGAACCAACTACATAATCAAATTGGGTGTGAAGTTTGTCCCCAAAAATGATGGCTGACATTGAACACACATTATTAATTTTTTATTTTATAATCATAAGGTCTCCAAATAATGAAGAAGTATGAAAAGGATATAGGGAATGATGTGTAAAATGAAAAGGAGGTTGATTACACTTATAGCAATGTACTAAATGCGGTTTTGACTTTTGGCCCTTGTAAAAATTAAACCCATCCCTTTTTTGTTTTTGAACAATTCAATGGTTCAAAGTATCAGTAGCTAGTTAGGGATTTCTTTGAAAAGAGATCTAAAGTAGACATGTTGCATTCATCTGGAAACAATTGGATTCTTGTATGGTGTGTATTTGCTGAAGAGGAGTTATTTATTGTAACATGCTATACGTACATTGTCACATTATACATCATTGCATGCAGATATATAAACAGATGTTGAAAGTGCAGCAAATTAAACAACATTCAAATCAGATGTGTAAAATCCAAGAGCAGAATGGATGTTTCTTTCAATTATTAATTATGTTACAAGTTGATTTTGTTCCCTTAGGTGTCACTTTGGATGGGCATATTTGTTTTTGTTATTCTCTGTAGGTCTTCTATCTACGCATGACTTTTTGGTTACAGAAGGTGCAAAGCAGTGTTTTGTGGCTGGAAGTTTTATTTTAGTTTAGTCACGTCAGTGTTACAAATTACTGTATCTTTTGTGTTCCCTGGTGACCATATGATTCAGATTCGTTTTTGCGTTCATGTCTAGTGTAAATGTAACTGTATCATGTCCGAACTGAAATAAGGTTGTTTAGCAAATTTAATCTAAGTTTAGTTGATTGTTAGTAACGTGATTGAATTGTTAGTGTGCTTTTACTTTGGATGTTTAATTTTAGCATATTTGCATTTGGGGGGAGAGAGATGCTACACATGTACAAAACATTTACAGGCAACCAAGTTTTGGAGATATAATGAATAACTGAATAGACAACGACATACTATGGAATGAAAATAATGAAACTGCAGAATTACAGAAACTTAAAGAGGATAACGTAAACATACTTTGATGGGCCAGAATTGAAGTGCTTCTAACAGAATGTAGTTGTTGTAAATTCTTTACTAAACAAAGTTTGCAGTAATAATTAAATGTAATTATCATATTAAGAGGAAGATATGTAGACAGTAAGAGGCATGTGGAAAGAGGCATTGTTCAATGAATAATGTTCAAGGAATAAGGGAGTGGAGGAGGCAGCAATAAATGAGGGAAAAGATTATATAATAATCATAAGAGGAAGCTATGTAGATATCAAGAGTATGTGTAAATATACATTGTTGAGTGAATTAGGAAGTGGAGGATGCAGTAATAAATGAGGTATTGAAGAGGTGTAGAAGGAAAATATGGAAGAGCCACATAATTGCGAACATGAATTTTTGGCTGTCTGTGAACTGCTAGGGGGGCTGTTATTGAATGGTGTGGGGCTGTTTGCTAATAGCTGTTATTTCTTACTAAGCAAACAAATTAATTCCATTAAAAAACGCTTTTCCCACACTCTTTTAAAACAAAGCTGTTTTTCTTTTGTTGTATAAAAACCAAACAGTTTTCAGTTCTTACACAAAAAAAAAACTGCTTATCCACTAAAAAAATTCAATTGTAAACTGTTTTTCATCATGAAGCATTAGTAGTTAGCACAATTACTGGAACTTTGGCATAAACATTTTCTCAACATTGAAATCAATCGTGTACATGAACAAAAGGAGTCAGGTGAATTTTTGAAAGTAACTCGTACAAAAAGTTGTGGTTTTTGAAGGTTCATCAAACACGCAAGTAATTGTGAATAAATCACATCAGAAATAGTAACAGAAATACACATACACAAAAAGAGAGAAGATAGAAGAAAAGAAAAGGGGAAAAAAACCCTTACAGAGAGATGAATTAATTACTCAATTTATAAATTTCAACAAAGACGCAATATTACATGCAAATTATAAATTCAAATTGTATGTAAAGTAACCTACTAAGACGCCATTGAAAAACCCCAAAAGTAGTCTAAACATCAAACTAAGAATGTAGTCTTGACAATTAAATCTAAGAATGTATCTTCGACACTTATTCTGGTGTATAACTGGTATTAAGATTTCCTTGCATCATTTTGGAGTTTTGTTGGAAGCCCTCTTCTTTATCGCATATGGTTTGGGTGTTTTGGGTGTTTCCTCTTGAGTCGCAATGCTGTAAATATGATCTTCTTCTAACTCTGTTGGAAATCTCTTCTTTGAATTTGATGCACTCGCTGGAGGTTGTTTATTGGAGACAGCCTGTAGCGTGCACACGAAAAGCATAGTGTAGATTAGTTTTGGTAATTTGTCGTATGAGGTTGGTTGAAGTATAGTTGTTTGTTTTAGTAAAGTATAAAAATGAATAACTATCTCGGCTTTTTCTGCGTTGTTCTTTTCTGCTAGCAGCTCAAGATTTGGATCGAAGACTTTGCTGACTGTGTAATTCTGCCATCCTTCTTTCAGATTCAAATCATTCAACTTCAGTTGGAAGATGTAAGTATTTCCAATGATGTGCCTAATAGCATATGGAATTGTAGCAGTATTGTTTGCATCCACCTATCGTTAACAAATAAGAGTTGCAAGCAGTAATAGTAAATGTTCAATCAAGTTGTGGTCTTAGGAGATGTATTTGCAACACTTGGTGTGAATGCTTACATCTATTTCTTGATTCGCTAGCTCTCTTGCCGGAATTCCAATTAGCTTCTCACCCTCTCGGTCAAAAATGACAAATGAACAATGTCCTGTACAGTCTGTGACTTGTAGTTGTAGCCTGTATCTGTGTAAGGAAATAAGGTAGAAATTATATCTTCTTGTATGGTAGGCCACATAAATTTTTCTTGTATTAATAGAATTACATTGTTAATACAGAGTACCACGTATGCATTTAAAATTGAAAAGCATTTACCCAACTATATTCCTTGTGTGTCTATTAAAGACTTTGCTTTGGAATTCTAATTGCAATTATATATGTTTTAGATTCTTGCTAGTACTCCAAAGTTGCAACTACTTTCAGAAGATTCTTACACCAACAATTGGAGGTTGCTCGTGGTATTTTTTGACTTGTATGTGGGTTGATTATGTATTTGGTAATGGGGCAATTCTGTTGAATTTGTTGTTTTCTGCCAAGCCTTTTGTGTAATGTCAGTTCTATTTTCATGTAGTCTCAACAATTTCTTGCACCGGGTCATATTCAATTTGTAGTTTACGCTTTCATTCCTATTTTCTGCGATTGGTTGTATTTTTTTTTCCATGTTTTTGTTTTGGAATTATTCATGACACCTTTGATTTTCCCTTTTCTTAAACATCTTTTTGGTTGCTGGCAGATAAGTTTTAGGAAAGCTTCGCATGCAATTAAGCTTGATGGGAAGTCAGTCAATGTTACCCCCAGGAAAACATCGTTATAATTCGAGAAAGAGAAATACGAAGCAACTACCACCGCATGATGAAAAAGAGATAAACATTATCGTCTTAGATAAGTGAAGGTAGGACTACAGACATTTACTTTTTATTAAGCAAGTCAAGCCATGGTTGTGTGATTTGCCTTCTCCTGTATATGTTGGTCATTGTGATGATAGATAGGTTTTAATGGGGTACAGAATTTCTTCCTGCCATTATAAATCCAATTATGCTTATATAGCTTTGAACATGCACTAAATACAATTTCCTTCACTATAAGAGAGTACCACATGCATTTAAAAGTTAAGTTGGAAAGCCTTTACCCGAGTATACTCTCTCTCTATATGTGTAAAAGCCTTAAACTAACCCATACAGATGAAATGTGTAAACGTCAACGCATTTTAAATGTTAAAATTGGACAAAACCTGGTGGTCATGTAGTGTCCGTGTGTATTTTGTTCTGGGTTTTTGAGGTTTTGTTGTGAACGTAATGTCCATATGTAGTAGATTGGTGGGTGTTTGTTGTTTTTTGCCGTAAATTGTATATGGTTGTGGCACCTATATTTTGGGACCATATCACTGTTCTTTCAACAACACCGAGAATCTTTTATGATCGCAATTGTTGTAAATGATGTAGTAAGAGGGAAGGTGGTCGTCCTGCAGTGTTCATGTATGTTGTGTTGTTGGTTTTTCAATTTTCTTTTCAAATGTAATGTCCAACTAAAAGAGATCAGTTGGTGATTTGTTTTATCATTTTCACGAATTGATTCCTGTCTGGGTTTATGTCGTCAGTTGGGTGATAACCAATAGCAGCACATTTTCAAACTGGGTGTGTCAACAATATTTTGTAACCATATCACTGTGCGTCCATTTACACACAAATACAAAGGTTGGTCACAATAGTTGTATGGAAAGTTGGCAAATGCTACCTTTGTATTGGGAATTGCGGCACAAAGTCGCATTCTTCACACCAAAGAGTGTCATCTTTGAACTTCAGCTTCCTTGGACACAGCTGACATGAGTTATAGTACCAATTGGGCTTTGCTGCAATGTCGGCCACAGTGGCTTTGCAGGTGAATGTCTTGTCCTGTGGTGTAAAGTAGGAAACTTTATAATTCTTATTTACAAAAGTGTCTATGTAAAGATGCATGAAGGATTGTCATGGTTTACTTGTTCCTCAGATTCCCACTGCAATTCTTTTAACCCCTGGATTGACTTCCTGTTGTGTTCAATTTGCTCTTCAATTGGTAATTGACTTGATCTCTGGCTTTGGAGTTGTTCAATTTCATTTCCATGGTTATGACTACTGCAGTAATGTAAGTTTGTCAAAGTTGGTGATGTAAAAGCAGAAATTAATTACTATCTGCATATATAGAATTTTAATCACCTTTCAAGGAATTCTTGGGCTTCAGGGATTTTCAAGTTGACATATACTTTCGAAGCTGTTGTGGTTGACAGTGTGTAGGTGCCTGCATTCAATGGGATTTTTTTTTGGAATAGGAACACTTGCAAATCGAACTTGCTCTTCTGCTATAACAGAAGCATCGTGTAGTTGATTGTGACAATCAAACCTTTTAGAGTGTCTTTTTAAATTATCAGTCTAACATGTGATATCAATATTTAGAAGGCAGCAAGTTTGCGGGCTGGAGGCATGCCTTCATGTCCATTTCTTCTAGTTTTGCAAAAAGAATCAGTTTGTTGAAGTTGTGAATTGTGTAATGATTCTGTTCAGGATATAACCATTCCTTGTAGTCTAAGAAAAGAATCAGTTTGTTGAAGTTGCGAATTCTGTAATGGTTCAATTGAGGGTATATTTTACCTTGGAATTGCTTCACAATTGTTGCTGTGACAACCATAATGACAGGTCCGTCAGTTTCAGCAAAAGCGTTGTCGTCTAGTTCAGTCGCAGCAGCGCTCCACAATGTAAGTCTTATTAGAAGGCCGCTAAATTGCAATTGCAATTTGTGAGTTAGGAAGTATTTATAGTTACGTATTGTGTGAACATATAGAGCTGGCAGAAGGGTATCTTACTTGGATAAAGCCAATTTTACATTCTTTATTTGAGCAGGACCTCTGTTAGAGTTGATTTGTTCAATGGGGCCAATGCCAATCACCTTGCCAATAATATCTGCGCAATGAACAGAAATGTACATGTCAATAATTACGCATAAGGAGTTTCGTAGTAGGCATTTCAGATTTGTAGCATACCACTTAGGTGGGTGTTTTCGTTAACTCTTTGAGCAAGGAGGTCATAGGCGACAAAATGGAATTTGTGCAGCGGGAATGTTGGTGGGCTATCTTCTGCTTCTCTTACATCTGTGTTGTAACGGAAGAAGAGTTTTTTGGCCGTTGGAACTGGCCGAAATTTATCTTGACATGACCCTACTCTCAGGTTGGATATGTAATATATCTTTCCTTCCTTGATATCTCTCCTGAACTTAGGCGCCATATTGTGCCATACGGTGGCGTGAATGTCATTGTTCTAGTATATTGGGCAAACATACAATTTGTTAGCTGTTGAATTGCTTTGATTGGGAAGTATTAGTGCAGATAACTACTAACACACCTGTTCATCCAATAAAATCAAATCTAAGCTGATGGCTTGCTTATTGTTGAAATTGACAGCTTCCCACATTCTAATGACTCGTACCTTTATCGTCCATACGTCCGTTTGGCTGTTTAGCTCAGGCAGTAATTTATAGTCCATGCTGGTGGTCGACCCAAAGGAGATTAGATCAAAGGCAGCAACGAAAATGAAAATATTTAGCTGTAAAGGCAGCAGCTGAAATGCTGATATGTACAGACTACAAATGCTTAAAAGGAAGACTCATACACACTTATGTTGGGGATTCGCAGCAAACAAAGCATGTGTTTGCGCCAAAGCTACATCCAATTGTGCACTGTTCAATTGGCATTATTGGCTGCTAAAGTTGTGCTCACTACATAATACCAATAGTATATGTCATATACAATTGTAGACTATTGTGTGTGCAGTTTTTTTAGGCTTTGTAATAGTTTTTTTAGCTGCTGTGGCTGTGATTTTAAGCTCTAGCCTGGTAATGTTTCATGTTTTTTCCCTGGGGGGAAAATGTATTATCATGACATAGATTTGTTAACAACTTTTTCAACATATTTAACAAAAGTGGAGAAAAAGAAATTCATGTCTCTGTAAAAGTTAAATCCATACTATGATTTTGTTTGGGGTCCAAATATACATATATATATATATATACATTGTTCTTAAATCAACTCATGGTCTGCTATAGAGGAAACCTATTATATTCAACCAAGGTACACTATATTTTACATGTGAATTTATATGTGGGAATTTGGTATGAAGTTGCTCTTATTATCTACAAACTGGTCACTCATAAATTTTGCTTGTGTCAGTTCTAATATTAGCACAATTGCAATGTTGTATGTTGTATTAAAAGGTGCAGTATGACCCTGGGAATGTGTATGTGGGGATTTCCAAGTAAGTTGATGTTGTAATCCTCAAAACTAAATAAAAGTATAGTAAATAAAAGTATAGTTCAGTTTTTATTTTTTCCCTGCTTTAGTTCCAAGTTGAACATGCATGCAATATTGGATGTTGTAGCAAATGGTAGAGTGTGCAGTTATTAGTGTGCCATGGTTGGAGTCTAATTTCAACATAGTTGCAATTCTGTACACATTGACATGCAAGCTTATATGTGGGTAAAGGGGTGTGAACATACTATGAATAATAAATAACAGAACAACCACATATAATGTACTTAAACGAAAGAAAATAGAGCAGAATGGCAGGAAACTAAAAAGGAGAAAGAAAACATACTTAGATTGCCCTGAAATTTTAAAATTCTGTACAACACATTGACATGCAAGGACAACCACTTATAATGTAATTAAACAAAACTAAATAGAGCAGAATGGGAGAAAACTAAAAAGGATAAACAAAACATACTTTGATTGCCCAGAAATTGAAGTGCTTGTAACAGGATTGAGTTGTTGCAAATTCTTCCCCCCCAAAAGTTTGCAGGCATAATTCTGTGTAATCATCATCAAAGGAAGATATATAGACATAATTGTTCATCGAATGAGGAAGTGGAGGAGGCAACAATAAATGAGGGAAAAGATTGTATAATTTTCAGAAGTGGAAGCTATATAGACAGCAACAGATACGTATAAACAGCCATAAATGAGTACTGTTTGACCGACAGAAAGATTGATAGACAGAGAGAGACTTCCAGTTGGACAGACAGAGAGAGCTGAAGAGAGTTGCTGGTTGCCACGTTGTATTTTAAATGGAGGGGTAGAGAGAGATGAAGAGAGTGGGCTGCTTGCCACGTGGGATTTTAAACTGAGATATTGAGTGCTGATGTGGGCAATCCTAGAAGCAGGATTTGCTTCAGCAATTATATATATATAATAGATAGATATATCTAATCTCGATGACGCTTTGAGTGCATTCCATCGAATGGTCCGAATGCGACCTCTTCTTTCGACTATCCAATTCAATCAATTGCTGGGGCTTATTACTAGAATGAAACACTACTCAGCTGTTGTTTCTTTGTTTAGGAAAATGCGTTTGTTCGGTATTCCTGTTGATGTGTATACAATGAACACTGTAATTAACTGTTATTGCCAATTGAATCGTGTGGATTTTGGGTTTGCTGTTTTGGGTGGACTCTTCAAGTGTGGTTATGTCCCGGATGTGGTTACCTTCGGCACTCTAATAAAAGGGCTATTTTCCGAAAGTAAGATTGCGGAGGCGGAGGGCTTATTCAAGAAGTTGATGAGGGAGAAAGAAATTGAACCCAATGAGGTTATGTATGGCACAGTGATAAATGGGCTTTGTAAAGCAGGAAACACTAGCATTGCTCTTGAGATACTCAGACTAATGGAAAAAGGAAGTTGTAAACCTAATGCAGTAGTGTACAATATGATAATTGATAGTCTATGCAAAGACAGGATAGTCAATGATGCTTTAAATCTTTTATACGAAATGAGAGTTAAAGGCATACCACCTAATGTTGTCACTTACAACTCTTTGTTTCGTGGCATGTGTAATTTTGGTCGATGGAAAGAAGCTACAAGATTGCTTAATGAGATGGTTGATCAAAAAATCACTCAAGATGTGCGTACATACAATATATTGGTGGATACAATATGCAAAGAAGGAATGGTGAGTGAGGCCAAGGTTGTTGTTGAGACCATGATACGAAATGGTGAGGATCCTAATGTAGTCACCTATAGTTCACTGATTGATGGCTATTGTTTGCAAGGCCAAATGGACGAGGCGATGAAAGTGTTCAATTCCATGATGTGTAGAGGCATTGCCCCCAACAATTTAACCTATAACATTCTAATCAATGGATATTGCAAGTTGATGAAGCTAGATGAGGCCATGCATCTCTTTCAAGAAATGCCTCGTAAAGGATTCAAACCCACGACTGATACTTACAACACTCTCTTGCAAGGGTTGTTTCGGGTCGGTAGATGTGGTATTGCTCGAGAGCTTTTTAGTCAAATGCAGGCTAGGGGTCAAGTTCTAGATATTTACACCTACTTGATCTTGTTGGATGGTCTGTGCAAAAACGGGTATATTGCTGAGGCATTGTCATTGTTCAACCTGGCGGTAAGCAAGGGATTATTTCTTGATATAAGGAACTACAATATACTCATTGATGGATTGTGCAAGAATGGGAAACTTGATGTTGCGCTAGATCTTTTCGATAACCTTTCTTCCAAAGGATTGCAGCCAAATGTTATTACATACACTACAATGATTCAAGGACTTTGTAAAGAAGGACTACTAGAAAAAGCAAAAGAGTTTCTCATTAAAATGAATGAGAATGGCTGCTTGCCAGATGGTGTGACGTACAACACTGTTGTCCGAGAATTCCTGAAAAGAAAAAGATATTATGAGGCTTTGATACTTCTAGAGGAAATGGTTGTTAGGGGTTTCTCACCAGATGCATCAACTTTTCCCCTCATAGTTGATCTATTCGCGGCCAAAGAACTACATAGTTCTGTTGTACAAATGGTTGAGAAGTTTATGCCACGGCATGGACATGAATCCAAATTGTAGTGTGAGATTCTTAAGCAGTCAATTCGGATGTTAGGTTTTCTATGGCATGTGCTCGGCATGTGGTAGGTGTTCTACAATAGTATTTGATAAGTACAGTGTAGGGGAAAGTTCCGGATAGGACTTTGGAAGGTAAGTTTTTGGATGCCTAGTCCTACATGCATCGATTTGTACGATGCTTGGCTGCAGTTTGGTAAATCTGTTCATTTTTTAGTAAAATATTTAGTCAATCCTAGGCCTTAATATATTTTTCTATATAATCTTCTCGGCATTGAAGATATGACATTTTAAGCGGGCTTTTCTTTATCTCTTTTCTCATTTTTTCCCTTCCGTGGTTAACTATCCTAAATGTTACCTTCTTCTTTTGGAGGATTAACCGATTAACTATTTTCAGCTCTCTACATTCCTTTTGATTGTTTCACAATCTCTGCATTCCTTTTGATTGTTTCACAATGTTGTCGTTAGAAATTGCTTATGCTTTATATTTTCCTTAATAAGCTATGTCAAATGTGGTTACGATTTTAGGGTATAGTTTTGAGGTCTAGCCATGTAATGTGTTGATCAATTCTTAAAAAAAAAAAATACCCCTTACTGATTAAAACACACAATATTTTTTAAGAGATTTAAGCTGTCTTATAGATGGTGTAGTTGCCTTGCAATAAATTGTTTGGGTTGTTGGGAATGTGTTCATGATCAGAGTATTAGACAATCAAGTAGTTTTTCATTTGATGTGCAAACTACAGAGGCTATTGTAAGCTGGTCTCTTTATTTGCACCTTTGTTGCATTATCACATTAGATGTGTAGTTAACTCCAGTGACCTTCTCAGATCTTAGGAAATTCTGTCTGATTGTAGTTTCGTGGATTTCTTTGCTTCTCTACTCCCGGAGGTAATCTGTACGAGTCTATGAAACAGGGACAGTCTACTTCGGCTGTCATATTATGGTAGTAGTGTCGGACACTATTGCTCACAGACATGGTTGGCAACATGTTCCAGACATGTGAAAAGAGTGTCCATTTTTGTTGCAATTCTCTGAATTTCGGACATCTACAGGGCACTATAAGGTTTTTCAAAAAAAAAATTTAATAATAATAATAATAATAATAATAACAATAAAAATAATACCTTCAATTTAGGTCCCAATTTAAATAATTTGCTCTTTCAAAATTCAATTCCTTTTATTGTTGGTATATATGACGAGTGCCTTGCCAAACATATGTGTACAAATTCAATTCTTACATACATTAGGCTTTTTCTATGAATTACATTTGATGTTATGCTTTACATGTGATAAAAATAAAAATATAAATTATATGCATACTCAGCATGTCCCTAATGTATCTGTGTCGAACTTGTTTGAGAAATGGTGTCCGCGAACCTGTGGCCTTGTCCGTGTGATGTGATTGAGACTGAGAATATTTTGGTTAGAAACTGGGGTCCATGGAAGTCCAAGAAAGGAGATTTTTCATGGTGTAGGAAATGTCTTGTTATGTATTTTTATGTTTTAGTAATTTGGAGTCTTTAGTTTCGTCAACTAGATTAGGTTTAGTTTAGAGCATATCAGTATTTTTTTATATCTAGTTTTCTTAGTCTCAATGTATTGTTTTGTAAGCTACTTGTCATGGAGGGGTATGCATGTAAGCAGCTTGTTGTATAGTGGCTGCATGTTAGCCACTAGTCTGCCACCTAGGAATGACTTTGCGACGAAGTACTTCATCATGAAGTAGCCTTATCTTCTTTAAATAGGGCTGGTGTTGAGAGGCAGTTATTTGGAAAAATATAGTTCAGAATTGTGTTTTTTTAGCTTTCTTTTTCATAGTGGTTGGATTTGAGTGCCATGGCTTGTGTTATTCGAGCCATAGTTGCTGGAAATTGCAGCAATCTGCCCCAAAATTAGATTTGCAAGTTTTTTCAGGCTTGATCCAATCATCATTCGAGTCCTTAATCTTGTAGCTTTTGGATTAACTAATCGAAGCTACATCACCGTGCTTCTTAGTGTATGAGCATTAAATTGATGAGCTTTCTTCAGGCTATGGTAGTATTTAAGTTTTCTGTTTGTTGTTCTCCTCTCAATGATTGAATTTGGTCTTAGTTCTTCTCTTCTTAATGAGATGGTCAATCGAAAAACCAATCCAAATGAGAGTACATACAATATAATGGTGGATGCATTATGCAAGGATGGAAGGGTGAGTCCAAGGTGGGTGTTGAGACCATGATACAACAAGGTGAGGATCCTAATGTAGTCACCTACAGTTCACTGATTGATGGATATTGTTTGCAAGGTCAAATGGATGAAGCAATGAAAGTGTTCAATTCCATGGCGGGAAAAGGCCTTGTCCCCGACGTTTTAATTTATAACATTTTAATAAATGGATATTCCAAGGTGATGAAGGTAGATGAGGCCATGTATCTATTCTAAGAAATGCCTCATAACAGGTTGGAACCCACAGCTGATACTTACACCCCTGTCTTGCAGGATGGTCTCTAGCAACAAATATAATATCAAAATGATATAATAATATACCACATATACCTTCTCTCAAAAAAAAAAAAAAAAAAAATACCACATATACCTAAATAAACATTTAAGCACATAAGAGTGTTCTCATAGCATGTAATAGGGGTAATTTTGTACTTTTACCCATTTTCCGTTAACTTTAACGGAAAAAATGGTTGTGTCACTTAAGTCCAGACCACAGGGAGTATTAGTGACACAATTGAAAGTACAGGGGGTAACTGAAAAAACGCCTAACCACAGGTAGTGTTTCAGTAATTAACTTTATTTTATTTTTTGATTATGTTTTTTGTAGAGATTTTAAGTTGTCTTCGTAATTGTTTCGGTGGTAGATGTGCTACTGCTTTAGAGCTTTTTGGTGAGACGCAAGATAAGGGCCAAATACCGAATATTCACACTTATTGTATATTGTTGAATGGCATGTACATTAACGGGCAAGGTGCAGAAGCATTGTCCTTGTTTTCCCTCATGGAAAGCAATGGATTAGATCCTCATGTTAAAATGAGGCTGTGATTATTTTAGAGAAGATGGTTGGTAGGTGCTTCTCACTAGATGCATCTACATTTCCCTTGTTAGTGGATCTATTCGCGGCTAAAGAACTAGATCTTTCTGTCTTACAAATGGTTGAGAAGTTTATGCCACAAGATAAACATGAATACAAATTATAGAATGAGTGTCAATCCGAATGTTTGCACATTTTTTTTTATTTTTTATAACACAATTGTCCGATCCGTGACTGCACCTGGGTAAATCTGTCTGTTTGGTAGTAGAAGTTACATTTATGCCTAGTGCTCTGTATGTTTTCCTTTATATTCTTCTAAATGTCATAGATATGACATTCTTTATGAATTTTCTTCATCTGTTTTCTCTTTTTCTCCTTTCTCGGTCACTTATCCTAGGTTTCTGTGAGTTCTGATTAGTGAAGATTGAACTTTGGTGTCACCCATTTCTCTGATTGGGGGGATTGAGTTTTTCCAACTCTCTGTATTCCTCTTGATTTGTTCACTATCCCTGCATAAGATGTGTTAAATATGGTTACGGTTTCAGTGTATGTCGTTGCATGTTTAGTCTAGGCCCTTTGTGCTGCTTGCTGGTTAAAACAGAGAGGTTTTTATATTATTTTTATTTTTACGTTACGTTTTTGTTTTTGTAGAGATTGTAAGTTGTCCTAGTGATTCTGTAGTTGCCTTGCAAATAACTTATTGGGAATAAGTTCATCATCCGAGATGATGAGCAAAGACTCTTGTAAGCTAGCAGTTTACTTGCTCCATTGTGACCCAATCTTATTATAACTAAACCCTAAATTAATGAGCTTTCCTCAAGCCGTGACAATTTGAAAGTTGTCTGTGATTGTTGTTCCCTTTCTGAGATGGAATTTATAATCTATTCATAGCTATTTGTTATTAAACTTAGCAGTTATTACTGTTTTTTACACTATCAAATGTCTTTTCTTCCTTCCTTCCCTTCCCTTCAATTGCTGTCCAGAGGTCTAGTCAAGGGTCTTGCTTGGTGAATCTGCTTTCAAGAAACTGACACTTGTGGCCATTTGCATGAAATAGAAAAACTCTGACGCGTTTTCATTGGAGTTAGCTTTCTTTCTTCTTCTTCTTCTTTTTTTGTTTTTTTTTGGTTTTTGCTTATCTAATGGGGGAAATGTTCTTGTTTTATGTTGAGCCTCGGAAATTCTATTTCAGAGTCAAAAATCCTATTCTTTTTTGGTTGTGAGTTAGTGTTCCTTGAGTTTCTAGCCTTGATTCTTGAGAAGTTATTGAAGTTCCTTTAAATCCACTTTAGAACTTGAACAATTAACAAATCTATAGTGACTATACGTATATTCTCTCAGCTAGGATGAGGTGAATCAAGCTAGAAGATTGAATCAAGTACCTTGCATCTCTCTGAGCTGGTGGTGCTTTCTTCAAGTCTCATCCAATAGTTGGAAAAATACTTATTTGATGATAATTTTGTTTATTATGCATATGCTCTGAATATCCTTGAAACTCATGTTAGCATGTAAACTCTGAATTGTTGCTTTTGTTCTCAAACCACAAAATGAGGAAGTGAACCAGTCTACATGTCGTAAGGTATATAGAGACTAATTATATCTCGGAATGCTTCTGCAACATCACTTGAAATCTAAACTTGGAATACAATCTAAACCCAAATACAAATAGACCTTGTTTTTTCAAACAAAAGCTTACCTAATAACATTTTTTTTTTCTTTGGAAAGGTAAAATATATTCAACCGAAAAAGAGAAAAACATGTATACAAGGGGCATACCCCAACCAGACAAACAGAGGGAAAACCCTCAGCAAAGCAACAGGAAAAACACAAAAACATGGAGGAGTACTAAGAGGACTCCCCAACACAAGAAAAGTTAGAACATAGAACTTAGCAACTAAGTATTTATCCGCCAAGATGTCCAAATATGTCTATGAACATGCTGTGGTCCCAAAACGTTCCTCTAATAACTTGAATAACATCCGAGGACATAGTGGCAGCATCCTTCTAAGAGTTTCTGAAAATTCTACAGTTCCTCTCAGACCAAATGGAATAGACAACAGTCACTAAGCAGTATTTAGCTAAAGATTTGGGTATCGATTTTCCTTCCAGATTTGTAGCAGCCCACATGATCAAATTTTCCCGGCTCAGCCCTTGAATGATTTTCCTTCACCGTTTTTCCTTTTTTGAGCAATGGAGTCTTTTGTGTGTGTGGGTTTTTAACATTCCATGTCAAAATTATTATCCGCAAAATACATTTTTTTTATGGAGCGCAAAATACATTTTTAATTGATTAAAATTATGAAAACATAACAAATAGGACGCATTGCACACACAACGTGTGTGCCCGTCCGCTAGTTAACAGTAAATTATGACTGAATGATGACCAGTTTTTAACTCTCAAAACTCCATATTAATTAGCTTGATACACTATTTTCCCGAAGCATAGAGGTTATAATAGCAATCACCATGAAACCATGCTTAATATCCGAGTCAAATGTGAACCATCAGTCACCTAGTCATAATTCACATGGGACATGAACATTTTGAATAAAGTTAAAATTGGATAAAACTCCATGTATAAGATGCAATATCTCACTCATATGTGGACTTCTTTGTATGGAGATGTGAGTTGTGAACAAAAAATTATAAATGTTACTCTACGTACTAATTACTAATTAGCATATGCACCCTTATAGTGATAATATTGGGTCAATTGTAATACCTCTGAAAAATGATGGCTCAATCATTCCATGATGATTAGTTAGTCAAAAAATACCTTACGACATGTGTTTGAGGATGAGCAGTGTTTAGATTAAGACCCAATTTGCGGCTATAAAATGTTTAAATAAGGGTGATGCTATTGCCACTCCATCATTGAACCAAGGCACTCCATGGTACCATTCTTGAAGCATGTAGTACATGCATGTCATGCATTACATACATGGTACCACATGCTCTGATAGTGGTACCATGGAGTGCATTGGTTCAATGATGGAGTGGAAATAACAATTCCCTTAAATAAATACAATCTTAAAAAAACTGTAAGAGGAAATAACAAAATGTACTAAAGTAACTTTACTGAAGTCTTATCTATTTTGGAGGGGCTTGATGGAAATAGCAACAATTAACCCTTTCCTTTAATTTGGGTGAGATGTCATTTGGTTCCTATGATTTTAATTTTCAGTCTTTGATCCGTGCATTTTGAATGTGAGTTCAATTTAGTCCATTCCTTGAAAATCCCTTACAATTTCATGGAGTTAAATTCAATATAAAGGCGTAAAGTATAATTTTTCTGTGTAAAGTATCATCATGTGAACCATATTTGTCAAAAATTGTAAGAGATTTTCAAAATAGAACTATATTAAATCTAAAATAAAACTATAGGACCTAAATAGCTCAAGTTAAGATTACAGGAATCATAATGATATTACATACGTTATAAAAAAAAAAAAAGATATTACACCCAAACTACCGATTGTAATTTACCCATACATAATACTTAGCAATTTGGCACGGAAGAATATGGAATAATATTTTATCATTTCTTAGAAAATCTTATAATATAATTTAGTGGTTTTGGACGTGTCATATACAAAAGCAGGCCGAATATGGGGCTACCGAGTGCGGCCGCCTCCACTCAATTTTCGGAGAAAAAAAAAGGTATATATATGGTAGTTTTTTTTATATAAAAAATTGGGTTTTAGGCTTTGTTCGGTTTGTGGATTATTGATGGAAAAGAAAAGAAAAATAGAGAAAAATCTTTTCATTTCTTTGGTTAATAATTAAAAAAATGAGGAAAATAAGGTAGAAAGGAGAATAAGTGGAGAATGCATCAAACATTTTGAATGTTGAGGGTCATTTCCCTTCTTTTATTCATACATCATAATTATATTTTAATACCTTTTTCATTTTAATGTAATTTGAGCATGAAGAAAAATAAAATGAAAAACACGAGGAAGCTAATTTTTTATTCTTATTTTTCTTTTCCTTTTATTTTCCTTCACAAAATTCATGATCCAAATAGAGCCTTAGTGAACTATTTGTTAATTAGTGAGCTTTCTATGAAATTGCGAAACTTTAAAAAAGTAACAAAAGTTACTCTTATTTACATGATTAACATTTTAACTGACCAGCAGTTGGTTTAAAAAAAACTAGGGGTGCAACTCGGGTGGGACCCAAAGAGTTTTGGCTCTGCCCAGGCCCGAGCCCGAATTCAAGCAATCTACCTGAGCCCGAATTCAAGCAATCTGCCCAAGCCCGAGCCCGACATTAACTCGAACCTACCAACCCGAGCCCGGTTTGTGAATTAGTTCTCCAACCCGAGCCCGAATTGAGCCCGAATTACAATTTTTTTTTTGGGTGCAAATTGATTTTTAGTATGTAAACAACAATATATAGAGTATCAAATCTATTTTTTTTTGTTTAGATTTGAGAAAAAACATTCATATATTAATTTAATGCTAGAATAATATCTAATAGTGTATTATTATCACTAAAAAATACTAGAATATAATGTAAAAAATAATACATATATAGAATTCGGGCTCGGGCTCAGATTCCACGGGTTAGAGAAATTTTGCCCAAGCCCGGTCCGAATTGAATTCGGGCTTGTATTTTTCTGCCCAAGCCCGCCCATGGTGAACGTATCACGGGCCCAAGCCCGATAATTTTCGGACCGAGCTCGGGTTGACCACGAGTTAGCCCACCCGAGTTGCAGCCCTAAAAAAAACTGGATATAATTAACCCTTCTAACACTTAACTCTAATTGCCAAAAAAAAAAAAAAAAAAGTAGCAACAGCAGCACCTCACGACTCCACCTTGACACCATCTCTTCCTTGGCCGAAAAAACCTTAACGCTCCTTATCTTGTGCGAAAAAACTCTCTTTCCTAGTTCTTAGTTTCTCTCCTAGTCACTGGTCATACGTGATGGTGTTTATGGTATGAGCGCTTGCATGTGTGAATTCTTATGTAAAATAGCACTAACAAGTTGTTACTTTGAAAACCACTTTTGGATAATCAAACAACTACTTCCTCCGTCCAATTTTTTGAGTCCGTCTTTGAAAAGCAACTTATTAAGGGGACATCATAATTACATTAAAAAAGCATGTTTCTTCCCAAATTACCCTTTATGAAAGACCTTTCATCTTAAGTTGTGGGGGTAAAATTGGAAAAATATGCATTGACTTTTCAAATGTGGACATAATTTTGGGACAAAAAATACAAGGCACATAACACATTTCACAACAAGGCCCTGAGCTGTTTAAACTTTTCACACTTTTCTATGCACCACCACTTACACAGTACATGATACATGCATTTAAAGTCCTGTTGTGGAATATGTTGTGAAATGTGTTGTGTGTTAGTATTGTTCTTATTTACTTTTGTTTTGTATTTTTTTTCCAAATTTTTTTAAAAAGAAAAATCAAAGTAGTACAGTTGGCAATGCAATACGAGTGATTCTAAGTTCCTATGTATATTCTTACCCTAAAAAAAAAAGGGTTAAATGTATTTTGCACCCTCAAACTATACCTTATTTGGTACTTTGATTCTAAACAATTTTTTTTTTCATATTTTGATCCCTCAACTAATATTTTGTGGCAATTTATTCCCTCCATAACTTTTAGCGTTACTTTTGGCATCGCTAAAAGTGATTTTTTCCGTCACTAAAAGTGACAGAATGGGCAAACTGTCACAAAATGTTAGTTGAGGGATCAAAATACGAAAAATATATATATATATATATATAAATATATTTAGGGACCAAAGTGCCAAACAAGGTATAGTTTGAGGGTGCAAAATGTATTTTACCCAAAAAAAAAAAAAAGTTCCTATGCAATCCTACACATACATATATACTTAAGGTTAATTACAAAAACACCCTCTGTGGTTAGGCCTTTTATCAATTACTCCCCTATACTTTAAATTGTATCACTAATACCCCATGTGGTCTGGACTAAAGTGAAACAGTCACTTTTTCTGTTAAAGTTAACGGAAAATGGGTAAAAGTATGAAATTACCCCTAATACATGCTAATGAGAACACTCTAATATGCTTAAATATTTATTTAGGCATATGTTATACATTATTATATTGTTTTGATTTTTATTAAATTTTTAATTTTTATTTTTGATCCACCCTTGGACACACACACAATCTTGGTGACATATTATTTTATTTTAATTTTTTTTTATCTACCCTTGGACACACACACAATCTTGGTGATATATTAGCTTTTTTTTTTTTGGATCTACCTTGACCACACACAGTGAAATCTAGTGTAGTGATGTACCAAGATCTAAAAAAAAATTTATCACCAAAACTCTGTGTGTGTGTGTGTTAAATTCGCTCTCGCAAAGGTACCCCAAAGTGACCACAGAATGGTCTCTAGCAACAAATATATTATCAAAATATCAAAATAATATAATAATGTACCACATATGCCTAAATCAACATTTAAGCCTATAAGGGTGTTCTCATTAGCATGTAATAAGGGCAATTTTGTACTTTTACCCATTTTTCGTTAAATTTAACGGAAAAATGACTATTTCACTTTAGTCCAGACTACAGGGGTATTAGTGATAAAATTTAAAGTACAAGGATAACTGATAAAAAGGACTAACCACCGGCGTGTTTCTATAATTAACCCTAGTATATACATACGAACATAAAAGCACAAACTGATCATATATTTCTTGAATTAAAGCATCAATCCGCTGAGTTATTCAAATTTGACATGAAAATGGCAACCTAAATGAGAGTTGGAGCTTGATTTTGAGAATTTGGTAAAGGCATAATCCTGCGACTCTTTTTTTTTTTTTGTGAGCTGATTCAATCCAATTGGGATGCCCTTTGAAATTATGGAGGACAATGCTGTCTTTGTTGCAGCTATTTGCAGAAGGTTTAATGCCCTGAATTACCTCCCCCCTATTCCAATTATAGGTACTTCTCCTCTTCTTCTTCTCTCTCTAAAACCCCCCTTTATCATTGCTCCGTTCTCTCACTACTTCTTCAACACATTCTTCTTGTTCTTCATCAATTCACAAACCAAAAAAAAAAAACGATTATTATTAGGGTTGAAGTTCAACCACAATATCTCTAATCTCGATGAAGCTCTGAGTGAATTCGATCGAATGGCCCGAATGCGACCTCTTCCTTCGGTTATCCAATTCACTCAATTGCTCGGAATTATTATCAGAATGAACCACTATTCATCTGCTGTTTCTCTGTTCAGGGAAATGCGTTTGTTGGGTATTCCGTTTAATGTGTATATAATGAGCATTGTAATTAACTGTTATTGCCGCTTAAACCGAGTTGATTTTGGGTTTGCTATTTTGGGCATAATGTTCAAGAGTGGTCATATTCCAGATGTGGTTACATTCACCACTCTAATAAAAGGCCTATTTTCTGAAAATAAGATTACAGAGGCGGAGGGTTTATTCAAAAAGTTGATGAGAGAGAAAGTAATTGAACCTCATGATGTTATGTATGGCACTGTAGTGAATGGGCTTTGCAAAGCTGGGAACACTAGCATGGCTCTTGAAATACTCAGACTAATGGAAAAAAGAAGTTGTAAACCTGACAAAGTAGTGTATAGCACGATTATTGACAGTCTCTGCAAAGACAAAATGGTCAATGAAGCTTTAAATCTTTGGTACGAAATGAAACAGAAAGGCATACCACCCGATGTTGTCACTTACAGCTCTTTGATTCATGGCCTTTGCAATTTTGGGCGATGGAAAGAAGCTACAAGATTGTATACTGAGATGGTTGATCAAAAAATCACTCCAGACGTGTGCACATACAATATAGTGGTGGATGCACTGTGCAAGGAAGGACTGGTCACTGATGCCAAGGTTGTTGTTGAGACCATGATACAAAAAGGTGAGGATCCTGATGTGGTCACCTATAATTCACTACTTGATGGATATTGTTTGCAAGGCCAACTGGATGAGGCGATGAATTTGTTCAATTCCATGATGTGTAGAGGCATTGTCCCTAGTAACATTACCTTTAACATTCTAATCAATGGATATTGCAAGTTGATGAAGCTAGATGAGGCCATGCATCTCTTTCAAGAAATGCCTCGTAAGGGGTTCAAACCAACAAATGCTACTTACAACGCTATCTTGCAGGGGTTGTTTCGCGTTGGTAGATGTGGTGTTGCTCAAGAGCTTTTTAGTCAGATGCAGGCTAGGGGCCAAATTTCAAATATTTACACTTACTTGATCTTGTTGAAAGGCCTTTGCGAAAACGGAAAAATTGCTGAAGCATTGTCGTTGTTTCGCGTAATGGAAAGCAATGGATTAGATGCCCATATCACTACTTACACAATACTCATTGATGGGTTGTGCAAGAATGGGAAACTTGACGTCGCGAGAGGTCTTTTCGATAACCTTTCTTCCAAAGGATTGCAGCCAAATGTTGTTACATACACTGCAATGATTCGGGGACTTTGCCAAGAAGGATTACTAGATGAAGCAAACGAGTGTCTCGTAAAAATGGAAGAGAGTGGTTGCTTGTCAAATGCTGTGACTTACAACACAATTGTTCCAGAATTCCTGAAAAGAAATAGATGTTATGAGGGTCTGGTTCTTTTAGAGGAAATGATTCTTAGGGGTTTCCCACCGGATGCGTTTACTTTTCCCTTGTTACTAGATCTGCTCACGGATAAAAAACTGGATCATTCAGTTGCACAAATGGTTCATAAATTAATGCCACTGGATAGTCATGAAATTAGAGAATGAGTTTCTTAAGCTGTTAGCATGGACGATGGTTTATGTTGCAATCTGTTAGAAATATTCCAATTGAATTCGTGAAGTATTATGATTGCCATCATGATTTAAGCTGGTAAACTGGAAATGAGTTTTGGATTGGCAGTTGTACATGAATGGTTCTGTATGATACATGGTCGTGTTAGGGAAAATCTTTTCTTTTGTTAGCCAGTACTATTTTCTGCTGCTCACTGCCTAAACAGAGAAATCTTTTTCTTGGATATTTTAAGTTTTCTTAAAAAAGTTGGAGTTGCCTTGGAAATAATTGTTTTTGGGTTATTGGAAACAAGTGCTTTGTCCAATTATTAGTTTAAGTGCTTTGTCCAATTATTAGTTTTAACGAAATGAGTAGGTTACCAACCCACTTAAGCAGGGAGTCCAAAATAATGAGCAAAGGCTCTTGTAAGTTGGTCTCTTTACTTGTACTTTTTCTGCAAAATCACATTACATGTTTTGTTAAATCCAACGACCTTATTAGATCTTAGGGAAGTTTAATTTTATGTTGTGCTGATCTATTCAGACTTCCTTTCTTCGGCTTCTTTGCTTGTCTTGCTCCCATAAGCCGCGAATGCTAATATAATCTTGATGTTGAGTTGTAGTTGTAAATTAACTAGCTTTCTTCAAGTCGTGACTTAATTAAGTTGTCGCTTGTTTTGCTCTTCTTTATGACAGTAGTTAACTGTTATTATTCTTTGTGAGTTTTACCTCTATTAGTTGTTTTTCTTCCTTTCCATTCCATCCCTTCTATTGCTATTAGGATTTAGGAGGTCTAGTCTAGGCTTTAATTCAGAACAATTATCTATCCCAAAAAAAAAAAAAAAAACGCACACTTGTGTCTATTTGCAGAAAAGAGGAAAAATCCGAAGTGTTAACTTATGCATTAGTTTGCTTCTTTTTTATTTTGGTATCTAAAGAGGAAGATGTACTTGTTGTAACTTGAGCCTCAGAAATTATATTTGGAACACAACATATGGGGGAAAGTTAAAGAGTTCATGCATCTCTCTGGTTGATGGTTTGAGCAACTTTTCAATGTTCCTAATAAGTTAATGAGTTGAATTAAATATATTCTTCAATATAGCTGGTACTTAATTCTAGTTGAATGGTTATTACTTTGAGAATCCAAGGCATACATAGATAGTGACCCCTTTCTAAACCATGTTCGTAATATTGCTCCTTTTTTTTTTGCTAGGGCATGTGATGATTGGAAGATTTATACATGATAATACTGCTCTTCTATTATATGCTTCTCTTGTGATCATTTTTGTCAACTTTTCAAACATTAGGGAACAAAATACAACTGGGGTAAAAGTTTAGGGTGAAAATTGCAAATGAAAAAGCGGAAGGTTGACATTGTAAGCTGTAACTGGTATGATAGTTAGGACCAAATTGATACACTTCAACCATTAAGGACCAAAGTAATTTAAATTGATTCTTACCAACAAACTAAGCTTCCATCTCTTCTTCTCCATATCGCTCCAATACTCTCTCTCCATTAGACTCAAACTTATACTCCCCGTCACCTTCTTCTTCTGTATCCTCATCCGATACAACTTGCATTGTAACTTATCCAAATTTCCAGGATCCACAGTTATCGCATAGTCCCATCCAACATCATCTGAATTTCGCTTTAGAAGTTGATCCGATTGAGACACGGCATTAGATGTCGTAGAAGAGACATTAGTCGCAATTGTCTCTCTCTCTCTACAAGTTTGTCGACTATGGTGTGAATGGCCCCGCCTTCGCCTAGGCCTAGGCCGGGCCTAAATTGCTATTGTATTTTTGCAAAGGATTAGGTGAAAATTGTGGCGGCTGGTCATGGCCTATGGCTTAGAAGGATTTTTAGAACACTGTATCATCGTTTGGTAATGATCTTTATATTACAATGCTAAAAAAATTTTAACTTTTTTTTTTTTTTGCAGAAGGTTGCAGCATAGATTGTACCTATAGTATAACAATATTCAAGGTTCCCACAGAAAAGTGATCCATACAGTGACCCAGGAAATGTTGTTTTTGATATCATTGTGTCCACTAAAATCCTTGGCGAGCATATTGTTGTACTGTAACAATGATTCTTGGAGGTGCTTTTGTCTTACCTACACCGAAAAAGGTAAAATGAAGTATTTTTTACTTTTGCAATCCTTTTTACATCTAATTCTTAGTATTTTTTACTTTTGCAATCCTTTTTACATCTAATTCTTTCTGTCTCTCCCGAGTTGTCTATGAGAAGATGAATCTTTGACATTGGCTTCAATTTGTTTGTGCTATGGCATTCGATTGCTTAACCAAGACAGTGGTAGTTGTCCAAAAAACCTGTCGTTAGGCCTATACATCAGATATAGATATAGATTAGATTGTATATGAACATGCTTCCACCTCCTTGCCAATTCTTGAATTGATGAGACAAGTGTAGACTGTAATTTTTTCTCTGTTGAACAGTGTCAAATTGTTAGCCATCCCTGTTTGTTCATTTGATGAGAACTTTTATCGTATTCTGATGTAACTCCCATGCTCAGTACCTTTTAAGGACATCTGGTAAATGCATTACTAGTGAAAATTCTGTGTAGTGACTAAAGGATCACATGTTATTTGTGAGTACTTTGTGAAAATTTTAGGCCATTCTTATTCCTATCTCGCTACAAAGATACTTGAACTTGGCGAAATTGACCTCTGACATACTAGAATGACATGGATGTAGCTAAGTCGGTATCAAATCAGAAGTGATCTGCATCAATGCCTACAAACAGAGAGGAAACACCGAGATTGGTCCTCTGCTATGAGTTGTCAGGGTTGCATGATTCCCGATCATTAGTTGAAACTCTCTCCATTTAGTTTACAGAAGCTGTCCTTCGTTTATAATAGCATGATATTGTCTGGAATAATATATTGTGAAGGGGTATTTGAAGATTACATACAAACTAAACGAGTTCAATCAATTCTGTTCTGAAAAGACGTACGGTTACAGCATCTGGAGGGAAATTAAATGGAAACGGTGATGTTGAGATTTTATAATTTGAAGACTCAAGTATTTGGTATTTCACGACTCGAACAAAAAAAAAGTAAGGAAACAAAAAGTTTGTGTTGTTTCACGAATGGTGGGATAGTTTGCATAATCAAGAGGTGAGTGTATGCTGTTCACTGGAAAAAAATTAATTGGCAGGATATCACTCCTCTTGCTGAGTGAACCAAACCTAATACAAGTCGTCATTGTTATTATTAAAAGGTTGTTTCAGTTGTAGATCTCCTAAGTCCCAACTATATCCATGTAAATATTTGGCTGAACAATTTTCAAACCCAGGAAAATATGGGCTCTTCCAGTGTTAGTTTTGCTGTCAAATCACACAATATTTGAGAAAGAAGGCAAATGCAAAACTAGGCAACAATAATAATCTTCGAAATTTGAAGATATTAGTTTTTAAATTATTTGTGATGGAAAATGATATGTGCACAAGATTAAGGATCCGTGTGATGAAACTGAAAATTAAGCACTGAAATTTTTATTGCTGAAAATTTTAAAGCATTTGAATTTACGTAGTTACAATTTTTTTCTTCAAGTACTTGCATTCAATGATTTTCTTCAGTATAAATTTGTTACTTAAAGTTTGCTATAGGTTTTTCGCTGAGGTACATCATCAAGCGCATTTGTTGGAATGTCCCACATCGTCCATTTATTGCCCTTCTATGCGGTTTTTAAGGCTTTAGTTCCCCTCTCCTTAACTCCTGGGTTTTAAGGAGTTGAATGAGTTGGGCCTTACAAGTGGTATCAGAGCTTGGTTGGGCTTGTCTTCCGGCGTGCCAAGTGTCTGGCTACTATGGTCCAGGGTATGCCGAGTTTTCGGCTCCTGTGGTTCAGGGGGTGTGTTGGAATGTCCCACATTGCCCATTTATTGCCCCTTTTATGCGGTTTATAAGACTTTAGTTCCCCTCTCCTTAACACCTGGGTTTTAAGGAGTTGAATGGGATGGTCCTTACATGCCTTACAAGAGCATTGAAAAGAAATAAGTGCTAATAACTATTTATTTTCAGCAATTAATTAGTTATCAAACATACCCCAAGTTTCCTAAAGTTTTTTACAGCTTGATGTGTCACTACACTTTCACATTAATTGTATAATTGTGATTACAAAAAATGTTTGTGCTTGGTTTTAGGATCGTCAACTACTTCATGAGCATTGGTTCTCAATATCAAAAAAATTCAGCTCGTTCTCGAAACACAAGGAGGTGAACCATTCTACATTTTGTACTGTAGATAATGACTGATTATCATGCATGGAATGCTTGTGCAATGTACATAGTAGCCCATCGATTATCAATATATGGCTGCACGAAGCATTATGCAATTAACTCATTAAGGAACTCATTTACGTGCACACCAAACTCAGACCACTTCAAGTGATTCGCTGTGAAACAACTTCTTAAAGATAGCTCCTTGGCATTACGTAGAGATTTCTTATCATCTTGCCTGCTGAGCTTGTATAACAAGTTCTGTTTTCAATTCATATCTCTGCATATACAAATCCCTTGATGATTGGAGATATTGCATGTTGTACATCGAGTTTTATGGAGTGTTTTAAAAGGCTCTCTGAGGCGCACCTTGAGGCAAGGCGAGGCCAACGACATTCAACTTCAAAATTTACATAGGAGTTCACTTTTCGTGAGACGTGAAGAAAGCGGAAACAACGCTCTTTTTAAGCTTTATACATGAAGGTGTGCGTGCGCCTCTCGGGAGATTCCAGAATAACTTACTACCTCTCTCTCTCTCTCTCTCTCTCTCACACACACACACACACACACTTCGTTACTGCGTATTGTAGAAGACCTTTCATGTTGGTCTTTGACGTCTCTCTTTTTTTGCCTCTGTGTGTGTGTGTGTGTGTGTGTGCGCACATGGTCTGGATCTTTTTTCTTTATTCAGGTATGTATTGCTGCATATGGCCTGAGTCTTATGTTAATTGATAAAAAAAAAAAATACTTTCCTTTCCCCAATTTCAACTACAATCCTACAGTTTATACACATAATGGCATATTCTGATAGAAATGGTCTGGGACTTAATGTGATATGTTTGTTTGGTTCCCTGATTATTTGATGTTTTACTTACCTTGAAGTTGGGTTGCAAGACATTTTACTATTTTGGTTGGTCAATTTGAGACTCTTTTTATCGCTCATGGTGTTAAACTTATTTTCCCTTTTTTTTGGTACCATTGTAAGTTCTATTCTTTTCAGTTTGTTTGTTTGTTTGTTTGTTTTTTTTTTTTTTTTTTTTTTTTTTTTTTTTTAAATTTATCAAAAAACTTGAAAAATTGAAAGACTTGCCTCAAAGCTTATTGAAATGCCCACCTAGCGCTTTGGCCTTCTACAACATTGTCCTTCTTGAGTTTATTATTTCAGTTATTCATAGCAAACGACTTTTTCTGATTCTCATTTTTCTTAGTTCTTGTTTTCAGGTCACTTTCCATATCAGAACAAATGATATCTTTTTCATTACTTGTTAAAGGGTAAATATGTAACGTGTGTTTATGTGGTTGTCTCACACCGGTTAGTGTGTAAACTGTCCAGGTTAGGCTTAGCCTATATAAAGGCTCCTTGTATTCCTTTTTAATGTATGTTGAATGTACAGAAAAAATATTCCCATAAACTTTACATGGTATCAAAGTCAGGCTCATTTCCAACCCTTTAAAAACAAAAAATAAAAATAGCCTACACCCCCACGATGACAGACCCAACAAAAGGCTGCACAATGATAAGATCCAAAGAAGCGCACATGACAGACCCAAGAAGAGGCTGCACATGAGGGGGCGTGTTAGATAATATGTCCTACGTCGAATATAGGGTTGGCTATGGCAAGATATACATGTTGGGCCTCTCCACCTAATAGCTTAAGTTTTTGGGTTGGATCCAAAGTTTCTTCAGCATTGTTGCTATCGATAAAGGGTCATTATCCAAAAGGTGTATTTCGTGCTTCCGCACTTAACTTGAACATTATTATTGTAACTTTCGACGAAAAAGGGGAAGAAAAATGGAGTCCATTAGGCAGACAAACAACAGTTGAATTTTATACACCTTACCTATCAAAAATAAAATAAAAGTGGATTTCATGGACGGTGTATGATTCAAATTGATTCCCTGGGATATGTTTTGTGCAGGCTGCTGTTTTTGCATTTTGGTTGTGAGTACCCTGATCTGTAGCCCATGCTAAATTTACTGCTTATTAATCTGATTTTTGTTCTTATAATATGTTTCCTGGCCTTGTTTTTGGTGGATTTATATTGTTCGACATCTTTGCGTCTTCTTGATAAACTTGAGCTTCTGTACTTATGTTTATAACCCACAGAGCCTTGTTTGTGTGACATTTTTAGGAGTTTAGGTCTGCTTCTTCTGTGGTTTAGTTGGATCTTTCGAATCGCATTTAAGCTGTACTTTTGTTAAAAAAAATCAAAATTCTTTTCTTTTGGACATATACTTTTTTGTATTGTGTGGCTATCTTGTTTTGTTGCTTGGCATGGTTGGCGAAAAAGAGAAACATCCTTCATGCGAAATCTTTTGTTAATTTGATTCAATCTGATCCTAATTTGACAGGAATCTTTGTAAGCTATGCTTTCTTTATCTGGAACCTTTAGGTCTAATCCTCGTTGTAATGTAGTTTCAGAACCTATCTAACCGCATCTCCAAAACTAATGTTTAGACTATTACCTTTGGCATGTGGTAATTTGCTGCATGCATATTTTAGTTTCAGTTGAACAAAACAAACAGTGCCTAAACTAGCATCGCTCTTCAGTAGTGAATCCCCCTTTTCTCTAAATTCATGTAAAGACAACTATGGATCCTGAAATTCACGTCAAAGTACTTAATTTAAGTATGTGAGTAATATGCCCTGTACAGTTTATAGGAACAAAGCAAGCTATAGGAAGTCAATTGTAACAAAGCTTCAAGTACTGTATACTAACTTACCTGATATAAAAGAACAAGAAAAAGTGCCCATCTTAGAATTTGTTTCATTGAGTGATTATCATCTGAACTTGTTAAAGACTGGTGAAGAACTGTACCAACAGTTGTTACTTATCAAAAACATTGAACTATTACCAAATGTTCATCAATCCTCTTTTATATCATCATTGATGGGAATTTAACTCATTTTGCATGTGTATGATTTCTTTTCAGCTCTTGACATTGCAAAGATTGGATGGGTAATTGGACTTTGAAGTGCTTTGTTAGGCTTTACATAGTGTAGTTAATAGGAATGATATCCACACAATGTTTGCTTTTGTGTTGATGACCCAATTAATTGACTAATGAGGTATATATATATATATATATATATGTTTTAGGCTGTGCCTGTTTATTGCCTTCTGAGTAACATGTTTGTTTGTCCCAGTGGTGTAGAATTGAGGAAGAGCCCATTGCAGCCAATTGTTGTTGCTTTTTTTTTTTTTTTTTACGTCCTCCCTTATTCCGGAAAGTGATTATTCTAAAAGCTAATCTCAAGGGGTTTTTTATTCCGTTGTCCTCATTTATTACTCACTCTTTTATTCGTTTCTTTGAATTGCAGGATCATTTTTTCCACTTTTACTTGATTGAAGATCTGCAAGTCATTTTGCACTTATTTACGGAATTATACACCCAATCGATTTCTTATCGACTAAATTTTGAAAACAAAAGAAATATGTTGGAACATGGTTGGTTTGATGGGTGTAATGTGCTCTCTCATTTTTATTTATTTATTTTTTTCAAGCTTTTCGTCCTTGTAAGTTATGCTTTTTGTTGTTGATTGGGCCCTTGAGTTTGTTTTAAATGTTCTATTATTTTTTCAGCCCTCTGTTATTGTCCCTATACATTTGTATGATTTGGCTGTGTCTTTAGTATTTTATCAGTTGGTTGAATTTTTAGTTCCAATGGTTTGAATGACTCTCTCTCTCTCTCTCTCTCTCTCTCTCTCTCTCTCTCTCTGTGTGTGTGTGTCTTAAATTCGGTTTTGGCAAAGCAATATTTAAATAAGCCTATGTGTCTTTGTTATGTTGCCTGCAGTTAGAAAAGAATTCAAGTAGGTAAAACTAGGGGTGTAAGCAACGACCAGTCAAACCGAACCGATAGGTTTGGTCCGGTTTGGTCGGTTTCAAAAAATTTATGTAGGTTAAACATTGAATCAAAGCAAACCGATTGGTTTGGCTGAAAACTGGATTGAATTGAACTGTTACACTTCTTGGTAAAACCTTCATTCGGCCGGTTTGGAGCCTACTCTAGCATATTGAATAAAGCTCAACTTCTTGTGGGTTGACTTCGGGCTTGCCAAGCCCGACCTAGTCCGTGTTGGTTTACAAGTCTGGTAGTTATAGGAGTTTCAACCTTATAAGGTGAAATTATTATTTATCTATCATTTACGTGTTACATTGTTGTTTCATAGATGTCATTTCTAGGGGATGAAAATGGTTCGGTTCGGCTTGATGTGATCCAATTTTTAGTTGAACCGATCGGTTTTGGTTCGGTTTGATTTATTGTAAAATTTCGATTCGATCAGTATTTATAGTACATGAAATTTTTTAAAACTGATCGAACCAGTTATTAAACAAAATTCAAATTAATTTCAAAACTGTCATATCACATTAGCAGGTGGTTAGCAGCATAAAACCGATGTACTAAATATTTTTCCAAATTAAAACCTCTATTTTCACAAAGGCATGATAGGAATTAAAAAATAAATAAAAAAATACGACCCACAATATGTTTCCTGACTTGTGTCTTGGGAAGTAATTCTAAACAAGCCATAAATTGGGAATTTCATGGGTTTTATTTTCGTGTTAGAAAATTGGTGAAACAATTATTTATTTATTTTTAATTTATTTTTAGGAGCGATCCCTAAAATTAAAGGATAATCTCTCTCTCCTCTATAGATTTCGCAGATACTATAGACTCTACAGTGTTATTAGACCCCACACATTATAATTTTTGTATTTTTGTAAAATTCATGTGTAGCAAGAGTTATTCAAATTAAAAAAAAAAAGAAAAAGAAAAAGAGAATGAGTTGTAGTTCGACTCCTTCGAGTACTTTGACTCGGTGGAGACATGTGTAGGCAATGTATGTACATTCGGCGAGCGAGCAAAAATATATCTTTTATCCCACTTGAATGATGAATGATACCATCGATCAAAGTAATAAAACGAAGTCAAAGTTGTTTCATTTTTGAATCGTTGAAAGTTGTTTTCAATCTGAAAATAATTGAAGATGAAGAGAGATGGTGTCTCTTTTCAATCTATTTGCATACGAGGAGGAGGAGGAGGGTTTATTATATCTCAGTCTTACTTCCCAAAAGGTACTACTTCTCCTCCTCTTCTTCTTCTCTCTCTAAAATTTTCATCGTTATTCCATTCTCACACTACTACTACTACAACAACACGTTCTTCTTCTTCATCAGTTCACAAACCCCCCAAAAAAAATCGATTATTACTAGGGTTGTTCGACAATGTTTCTAGGCTCGATTTTGCTCTGTCTACATTCGATCAAATGGCCCGAATTCGACCTCTTCCTTCGACTATCCAATTCAATCAGCTGCTAGGGCATATTACCAGAATGAAATACTATTCATCTGCTGTTTCTTTGTTTAGTCAAATGCGTTTGTTGGGTATTCCTGTTGATGTGTATACAATGAGCATTGTAATTAACTGTTATTGCCACTTCAACCGAGTTGATTTTGGGTTTGCTATCTTGGGCATAATGTTCAAGTGTGGTTATGTCCCAAATGTGGTTATATTCACCACTCTAATAAAAGGCCTATTTTCTGATAATAAGATTATAGAGGCGGAGGTTTTATTCAAGAAGTTGATGAGAGAGAAACAAATTGAACCCAATGAGGTTATGTATGGCACAGTGATAAATGGGCTTTGTAAAGCAGGAAACACGAGCATGTCTCTTGAGATACTCAGATTAATGGAAAAAGGAAGTTGTAAACCTAACACAGTAGTGTATAACACGATTATTGACAGTCTCTGCAAAGACAGAATGGTTAATGATGCTTTAATTCTTTTGTACGAAATGATAGAGAAAGGTATATCGCCTGATGTTGTCACTTACAGCTCTTTGATTCAAGGCCTTTGCAATTTTGGTCGATGCAAAGAAGCTACTAGATTGCTTAATGAGATGGCCAGTTTAAAAATCACTCCAGACGTGTGCACATACAATATATCGGTGGATGCACGATGCAAGGAAGGGATGGTTAGAGAAGCCAAGGTTGTTGTTGAGACCATGATTCAAAAAGGTGAGGATCCTGATGTAGTCACCTACAATTCAATGATTGATGGATATTGTTTGCAAGGCCAAATGGATGAAGCAATGAAAGTGTTCAATTCCATGATGTGTAGAGGCATTGTCCCCGACAATTTAACCTATAACATTCTAATCAATGGATTTTGCAAGGTGATGATGGTAGACGAGGCCATCAATCTCTTTCAAGAAATGCCTCGTAAAGGGTTGAAACCTATGACAAATACTTACAACCCTATCTTGCAAGGGTTATTTCGAATTGGTAGATGAGATGTGCTACTGTGCAAGAGCTTTTCAATGAGATGCAGTCTAGGGGCCAAATTCCAGATATTTACTCTCATTTTATCTTGTTGGATGGCCTGTGCAAAAATGGACAAATTTGTGAAGCATTGTCATTATTTCACCATATGGAAAGCAAGGGATTATTTCCTGATATAAGGAACTACAATATACTCATTGATGGATTGTGCAAGAATGGGAAACTTGATATCGCGCGAGGTCTTTTCGATAATCTTTCTGCCAAAGGATTGCAGCCAAATGTTATTACATACACTGCAATGATTCAGGGACTTTGTAAAGAAGGATTACTAGATGAAGCAAAAGGGTGTCTCATTAAAATGGAAGAGAATGGCTGCTTGCCAGATGGTGTGACACACAACACTGTTGTCCGAGAATTCCTGAAAAGAAAAAGATATTACGAAGCTTTGATACTTCTAGAGGAAATGGTTGTTAGGGGTTTCTCACTAGATGCATCAACTTTCCCCCTTGTAGTTGATCTATTCGCGGCCAAAGAACTAGATAGTTCTGTCGTACAAATGGTTGAGAAGTTTATGCCACGGCATGGACATGAATCCAAATTGTAGTGGGACATTCTTCAGCAGTCAACTCTGATGTTAGGCTTTCTATGGCAATGTGCTCGGCATGATGCTTGTGTTTCACAATTGTATATGAGAAGTACAGTGTTGGGGGAAGGCTCTGGATAGGACTTTGGAAGGTAAGTTTTGGATGCCTAGTTGTACATGCATTGATTTGTATGATGCTTGGCTGCATTTGGTAAACCTGTTCATTTTTTAGTAGAAGTTTTAGTCATGCCTAGGCCTCATTGTATTTTTCTATATAATCTTCTAAGCGTTTAAGATATGACATTTTATACGGGCTTTTCTTTATCTTTTTTCTCATTTTTTTTTCCCTTCAGTGGTTAATTATCTTAAATGTTACCTTCCTCTTTTGGCCCTTTGGGGGATAAACCGATTAACTGTGTTGGGGGAAGGCTCTCTACATTCCTTTTGATTGTTTCACTGTGTTGTCGTTAGAAATTGCTTGTGCTTTCTGTTTTCCTTAATAAACTATGTCAATGTGGTTACGATTTTAGAGTATAGTTTTGAGGTCAAGTCATGTAATGTATTGGTCAATTCTTTATAATAAAAAAAAAATACCCATTTCTGCTGCTTGCTGAATAAATCACATACTCCCTCGGTAACATTTTAGAGTCCACTATTCCATTTTGGGATGTCCCAAAATCATTGTCCAGTTTCCAAAATTGGTATACAATTTTACTTACTTTTCAAAACTACCCTTCCTTGAAATCTACACCAAGACAAAACCAAACATGTAGTTGCAATGATTAGGGGCAATTGTGGAAAGTAGGTGTCGTTTCTTTTTGTCACCTTAAAACGTTGAGTTCCCAAAGTAGGACTCTAAATTTGGGAAGGAGGGAGTAGTGTATTTTTTAAGAGATTTTAAGTTGTCTTATAGATGGTGTAGTTGCCCTTTTTTTTTTGGTAATCGGGGGGTGTCCGGGCAAACCGGGCCAGCTTGCGTGCACCTCGACTAATCCCCCGAGGCCCTGGAGTTGCCGGGTGAATCAATGACCACGCTCCCCATGACTCGAATACTAAACCTCTTGGGTAGTGCAGTTGCCTTTCAATTAATTGTATGGGTTGTTTGGAATAGGTTCATGATCTGAGTATTAGACAATCAAGTAGTTTTTCATTTGATGTGCAAACTGCAAAGGCTATTGTAAGCTGGTCTCTTTATTTGCGCAGTTGTTGCACTATCCCATTAGATCTGTTGTTAACTCCAGTGACCTTCTCAGATCTTAGGAAATTCTCTCTGATTTTAGATTCAGATTTCTTTCGTGGATTTCTTTGCTTCTCTACTCTCGGGGGTAATCTGCGTGAGTCTATGAAACACGAACACTCTACTTCGGCTGACGTATTACAGTATTAGTGTCGGACACGCCTGGCAGCATGTTCCAGACACATGAAAAGAGTGTTCTTTTTTGTTGTAATTCTCTGAATTTTGGACACCTAATGGACACGAAGTTTTTTTTTTTTTTTTTTAAATTTAAATAATAATTCCTTCAACTTAGGTCCCAGTTTAAATAATATGCTCTTACAAAATTCAATTCCTTTATTGTAGGTATATATGACGAGTGCCTAGCCATACCTGTGTAAAAATTCAATTCTTACATTACATTAGGCCTTTTCGGTGAATTACATGTGATGTGATTGAGACTGAGAAATATTTTGGATGGAAACTGGGGTCCATGGCTAAAGAACTTGATCTTTCTGTTATAAAATGGTTGAGAAGTTTATGCCATGGGATAGACATGAATTCAAATCGTAGAGTGAGTTTCTTCGGCAGTCAACGCATATGTTGTTTGCACGTCTCTTACAATTGTACCGGCAAAGTATCAAAGTCTGGGAATTTTCATAATCAATCTGGCAATTTCCTGTTTCCAATACAGTTACTCCTATTTCATTTTATTTTTTGTTTTAGTTTTTTATATTTATTTTCTATCTTTATATATCATAGATTCATAAAACTTGAAAAATTGGAAAGGCTTGCGCTTCACGCCTCAAAGCTTAATGAAGTGCCCGCCTAACAATTTGGCCTTTTCAAACAATGGTTTTATCCTCCTAAGTTTATTTTCTCAGTTAGGTACTATCCATAGCAGAACGACTATTCCTGATTCACATTTTTCTTAATTCTTGTTTTCAGGGCCCTTTGGCCCCTTTCCATGAAGAGAGGAGTTTTATTACTGGCCTAGTTGATCTAGTTCTAAAACAACTGATATCTTTGTTGTTACTCATGGAATGAGAGCTACAGGGATCAAATTTGGTGCTCGGTGTTTAATGCATTCCAATACATAATTCGGTTGAAATTGATGACGACAATTAGCTGCATTTAAGCATGGTTTCATGGTGACTGCTGAACAACTTCCGTGTTGGAGGGAAATCAACGGTCATACTAATATTAAACTTTGAGAGTCAAAAACAGGTTAGCATTTAAATCATGATTTACTTCCAATGTTCTTTTTGGAATACTTCTTTCGCAGTTGCCTATGGAAGCAAAAAAGGATAGAAGGCGGCTTAGCCTATTCCATTTCTACTTCCTTTCGTCATCCCAGCAAATCATTACTATTTCAATAGAAATTTCATTTTCTTCTATTCACTTTTAGTGATAAAATAAAGGAAGACATTTAGGTTTCAGATCCCAGTGCACTTAGTTGTTTGTTTTATGAGTAAGTTCGGGTGATGCATACCTAGTTGGTTAAGCCATTGTTGCTTTTATGACAAGGGTCTTTATCTAACAGTTGTATTTTGTGCTTCCACAAGATACTTTGAGTAGACTATATAGACACATGTATTGTTACTTTCGCCAAATAGGGGAAAATAATAAATGGAATCCATTAAGCTGATAAATAACAATTGACTTTTATATGACCCTCAAGTCCCACTTACGAAGTGTTTTGTCGTGAGATTTCACTTAAGGATTTTTTATATCTTATTTTGTTGCATTGTATATGATTTGTTGATTTGTTTGGTTACACTGTCATGCAGGCTGCTGGTTTGCATCTTGGTTGTAAGTATCCTGATCTGTTGCCGATGATTAATTGACTCTGCTTCTTAGATCTGGTGATAGTTTTTAAAAAGCATTTCTTGGCCTTGTTTTTTTGGGGGATATATGTGGTTTGACATCTTTGTGTCTTCTTGAAAAACTTTGAGCTTCTGGGACTTAATTTTAGAGCCCATGGATCCTTGTTTAGCGTAACGTTTCAGTTTAAAAGGATTTTTTGGTAATGTCTGCTTGCTTGATTTAATATGAATATTCTAAACAGATTTAAGTTGTACTTCTTGTATCATGCATATCTTAATCTCAAAGTTTGTAAATTGAAGCAAACAAACGGTGCCTTAACCAACTTTGATGTTCAGTAGTGATGGTGCCATGTATCTCAAATGCATTTGTGAAACATGAAAAGACATGTCTAAATCCTGAAAATTCAACTCTTAAATACTTAGAGCCCGTTTGGGCGAGCTTTTTAACTAATCACTTTTTGGAATAAAAGATTTATTTAAAAAACAACAAAATTGAGTCTTTTTTCTTTTTTATTTTAAAGAACCAATTTTTTTTTTCTTTAGAAATGAATCAGATTTTTTAAAAAGCAATGAAATAGTTAATCCAAACGATCACAATTTCTTAAACAATCACTTATGAGTGATTGTTGTCCCGAAAAAAAGTATGTGAAATGGGCTCCCAATGAAGTGGTAAGTCCGTCGGGGGAAAACTAAATTCCTTGTATCTTTGACGGATGGTTTGAGGCCTTTTCACGTCTATGCCCTGTCAAATCTGGCATGGAATGTGCAACAATTAGTTTTGAAGTGAGCATCACACCTAAATATATCAAATATATCAAAAGTGTGGTGGAATTTGGCATCCACTCTCATATACCAATTTTGAAGGGGGGAAAAAAAATGCGAAGTTACATTAAAAAAAAAAAAAAATTATCTGCTATTTTATTAATATGTCGAGCCATAAACCATATTGGTTGCCACTATTTCAATTTTTATTACGAGGGGAGGGTGCACCTAAAGCGTGGGGATTTGTTGTCGGTCAACTTGGATAGGATCTCAATCCTGTGTGTCACAATTTCTTTTTTGATCATTTGCAATAGTCGTTTCATGCGAGGACAAAAATGCTGAGGCACCGGAGAGGGGGCGAACCCTGATAACGAGCTGGGCATGGAACATCTTTTTACAACTAGGCTAAGCCGTATTTCTTGGGTCGTTATTTCTACTGTAAATACAAGTGAATGAGAGAGAAAGAGAGAGAGAGAGAGAGAGAGAGAGGGGGGGGTGGGGGGGGTTAAATTGCACTTCTCACTCCTTATGTTTGGGACTTATGGCACTTTAAAACCTAAAGTTTCAATTTTGACAAGTTGGACCTTAAAGTTTCTCATTTACGACAAATTAGTCCAATTAGCTTTTTAGTGTAGAAGTAAAAATTTTGTCGCAAAAAGTCTTTGAGGCACTAAATTGCAACTCATCCAAAACTTAGGGACCTACCGCCACAATCGAAACTTTCGGTCTAAAGGTCAAAACTCCAAAAATAAAATAAAATAAAAATATGTAATTTTGGTCCCATGTATATGAAATCAAAAGGGTAAATTACACTTTGCAACTCTATAGTTTGGGTGAGATGTCATTTTGGTCCCATTAAGTTTAAATTTGACTCTTTAATCTTTACACTTCAATGTAAGTTTAATTTAGTCCATTGTTAGAAATCACTTACAATTTAATAGGAGTTAGACTCAATATAGGGCGTAAAGTATAATTTTTTCAAGTAAAGTTTCATCATGTGACCTATATCTGTCAAAAATACCCAAACTACTGGAATGCAAAGTGTAATTTAACCCAGACATAACACTAAAAGTGCAAGAATATGGAATGAGAGTTTTATCATTTCTTTGGAAAATTCTATGATACACCCTAGTGATTTTGAATATAGCATACATGCTAGTGTTCCAGTCCCAAAATTATGTTACCTGTTACTAACAAGTATGGGTGGGCAAAAAACCTGAAACCAAAACCAATTTTTTTACCAAACCGAAATCAAATTACGGAAATCGAATTGAACATCCGAACTATTATTCAATTTGAATATGGGCAGAGGATAGTACCCTTCAACCTGAAACGAACCGAAATTCACACTAGAAATTATGAAGAGGAAATGCTGTCTTGGACCAATGGTTCCAGCTATTCGCAGACGGTTCCATTCCCACACTAGTACTAGCACTACTTCAACAATTCCAATTAGTACTTCTACTTCTCCTCTCTCTTTCTCTAAAATCTTCACCGCTGTTCCATTCCCACACTACTATTTCATCAATTCACAAACCACAAAAAAATCGATTATTATTATAGTAATGCTACACACACAAACTATTCCACAACCTATTGCACATGATCTGACCATTGATTTTGATGGCCTCCATGAGGGTTTCACATGGTCCCGCATGCGACCTACCAAAATCAATGGCCAGGATGTGCAGTTGTGGAATAGGTTGTGTCATGTGTGTGTAGCATTTTTGTTAGTATTATTAGGGTTCAAGTTCAACAACAATGTTTCTAATCTTGATGACGCTCTGTGTGCATTTCATCAAATGGTCCAAATGCGACCTCGTCCTTCGATCATCGAATTTAATAAACTGCTAGCCTAGGGCTTATTATTACCAGCAATAGCATGAAACAATATTCATATGCTGTTTCTTTGTTTAGGGAAATGCGTGTTTTTTGTATTCCTCTTGATGTGTATACAATGAACAGAGTAATTAACTGTTATTGCCACTTGAATCGAGTTGATTTTGGGTTTGCTATTTTGGGCATACTGTTCAAGTGTGGTTGCGATCCAGATGCGGTTACGTTACATTCACCACTCTAATAAAAAAGGCCTATTTTTTGAAAATAAGATTACTGAGGTGGAGGGTTTATCCAAGAAGTTGATTAGAGACAAAGAAATTGAACCTACTGAGGTTATGTATGGCACCATAGTTCCATACCATAGTTAATGGGCTTTGCAAAGCACGGAACACAAGCATGGCTCTTGAAAATAGTCAGATTAATGGAAAAAGGAAGCTGTAAACCTGACACTGTTGTGTACAACACAATAATTGATAGTCTCTGCAAAGTTTAAATCTAGTAAACGAAATGATAGAGAAAGGCATGCCACCTGATGTTTTCACTTACAACTCTTTGATTCATGGCCTGTGCAATTTTGGTCGATGGAAAGAAGCTACAAGATTGCTTAATGAGATGGTAAGTTTAAAAATAAGTCCAAATGTATATACGTACAATATATTGGTGGATGCACTTTGCAAGGAAGGAATGGTTAATGAAGCCAAGGTAGTTGTTGAGACCATGATACGAAAAGGCAAGGATCCTGATGTAGTCACCTACAACGCACTGATTGATGGACATTGTTTGCAAGGCCAAATGGATGAGGCGATGAAATTTCGAGTAGAGGCCTTGTCCCCAACAATATTACCTATATCATCCTTATCAATGATACTGCAACGTGATGAAAGCGGATGAGGCCATATATCTCTTCCAAGAAATGCCTCATAAGGGGTTGACACCCTCAGCTGAAACTTACAACCACATAAGCAGGGGCTGTTTCGGGTTGGTAGATTGTCTACTGCTCGAGAGCTTTTGAGTGAGAGGAAATGATTGTTAGGGGTTTCTCACCAGATAAATCTACTTCTCCTCTGTTAGTGGATCTATTCACAGCCAAAGATTAGATCGTTCTGTCATACAAATGGTTGAGAAGTTTATTAGACTTGAATCCAAATTGTAGTGTGGGTTTTTTAAGCTGTCAACACAGGTTTTCAGTGGCTATGTTGCTGGTCTTTTACAGCAGTATTAGGGACGTACCATAATGTGGAAAATTTCAATAGGAATATGTAAAATGACAATTTGGATTGGCTAGTTGTACATGAATTGATTTGTAAATTTTGGATCATACGTGGTTGCAATTGGGTAAATCTGTTCATTTTCTAGTAGAAGTTGCAGCTATGGCTAGGCCTCAATATGTTTTCTATATAATCTTTTAGCTATTGTAGATATGAGATTCTAAAAAAAAAAATCGTTTCTTGTTACTTATTCTGGGTGTTACCCTTCCCTTTTGGGCAATTAACGTTTTTCAGCACTCGGCGTACCTCTTGTTTTTTTTGGTTGCTATATTGTCAAAAGAATTTGCTTGTGCCTACTTTTTCCGTTAATAAGATTTGTCAAATGCGGTTATCATTTGAGTGTATGTCTTTGCATATTTAGTTCTAGTTGGTATTTCCCATCTAGCCAAAGTGTTTGCTTGGTAAACTACTTTCAAGGAACCAACACTTGTGTCCATTTGTAGAGCAGAGTAAAAATCTGAAGTACTGTCATTTACATTAGCTTTCTTATTTATTTTGTTATCTTATGGGGAAGGCATTGTTGTAGTATGATGAGCCTCAAATTTTGTATTTGAGAGCAAAAGTCCACACTTCTTTGGTAGTTGGTTTGTGTTTCTTTAGTTTCAAGCCTTGATTCTTGAAAAGTTATTGAGGCACCTTTGTGCTTAAATATCTCTCTGTCTCCAACTTCATTTCTTCAAGGAATATTGCAGAAGTTCACTACATATCTTGTAGCTCTTGTACAGCAATACTCAAGGCGAAGGCCTCACTGAAAAGTGATCCGTACAGTGACCAAGGAAATGCTTTTCAAACTATCGTTGGAGGCGCTTCATCATACCTACATCGAAAAAAGTAACATGAAGTGATTTTGTATTTTTATTTTTTGGGTAAGGAAATGAAAGAAAATCACTCTCTCCCTCTCTCTCTCTCTCTCTCTCTCTCTCTCTCTCTCTCACGTAATCTATGAGAAGATGACTTGTGAAATTGACTTCAGTTAGTTAGTGTTATATTGTCTTCGAACACTCGATTGCTTAATATAGGCAGAGGTAGTATTCCAGAAAACAATGGTTAGGTCTAGCCATCAGATAGATCAGTTTATGTCTTCCAGTTTGTATACGAACATTCTTTCACCTCCTTGTGATTCCATATTTATTTTTTCCTATGAGCTGTGTCAAACTGTTAGCTATTCCGGTTTGTTCATTTTGATGAGCACTTTTATCGTGTTATGAATGTAACTCCCATGTGTAGTATCTTGTAAAAGTGACATGGTCCATGTACTATGTTGGAAAAAGCTCTTTGTGAAAAATTGCAGGCATTATTATTCCCATGTAGATGTGAAGACGACCAGTGATACAATAGTATGGATGGTTAGAAACATAACGGGGAGACACCAAGATTTGTCATGTGCTATAAGTCGTCGTGATGGTATGATTTTGTATCATGTGTTTATAATTTGAAAATGTCATCCTTTGTTTGAAATACTGTTCTCTAATAATATATATTGTTAAGGAGTGTTTGAAGATCAAGCACAAATTCAATGAGTTAAATTGTGTTATAGAAAGGCATAAAATTAAAGCATCTGGAATCTATGGTTAAATTGAAACAAGAGGGAGATGTCGACAAATTGCATATGAGTTTAAACACTGAACTGATATGCAATTGTACCAACATCTATTCCTTATCAAAAACATTTGACTATTAGACAATGCCCATTTGTTCTCTTTGATATTTGGAAAGTCTTGAGTTTCATGACTTATCCAAAAATAATGGAATAAAAGTTGTGTTGTTTCAGGAACGAAGGGATGCTTTGCATGAACAAGAGGTGACCTAACATTGTTCATGGGACAAATTAATGCAGAACACCACTTCTCTTGTTGAGAGAGCCAAACGTTCAGTCATTGGTGTTTTGTTACTCTTCAGCACTTTTTAGTTGCCACTTGGCATTTATTTTCAATAGACATTAAATCCATACTTTGCATCGCCTTTAAATATATCCATTGGCTATTGTCTCTTCTTGTTTATTATTATTATTATTATTATTATTATTATTATTATTATTATTATGTTTTAGTGATGACATGTGAATATTGGCTCCACTTGGAGTTAGTGACTTTAATTCTTATATTTTTATCGATTCACCTATTGTGTGATTGCTATAGCCGAGATAATATTGTTTTACTTTCATAGTGCCAATCTCTTTTCCATTGTTTTCTTGTTTCATTGCAGACATTGAAAGGTTTAGGTTTGAGGGTGGGACACACAGTCAGTATAATGACGTAGTGTGACGAGTTCACTGAATAACTTCTCGCGTTGGAGGCATAAGATGGCACACTTGTTAGAGTTGAGTCAGTTGACCTTACTCTTTTAATGTTTCTGTTCTGGCAAGTTATTCATAATAAACAATTAAGAAAAGAAAAGAAGTTTTCTAATACTCTAACCCCCCAATTGCACACTAGTTGGAGTTGACCTTACTCTTTTAATGTTTCTGTTTTGGCAAGTCATTCAGAATAAACAAATTAAGAAAAGAAAATTATAGAAGTTTTCTAATAAACAAATGTGTATTTGAAATTCTTGCCATTTTGCAATGAGTAATGAAATGGTTTCCAAATGCTTTGATAGTTGTACCTTTGGGCCAATTGGATTTTTATTAAGGGTTAATTTCAAAAACACCCCCTGAACTATAACTCGTTTTCGACTCACCCCTCTAAAGGTACTAGTTTGTTGGAATGGTGAGGCATGAACTCTCCAACCACACTCTTGCTTGCATATAACTGTCACCCTCGTACCTTCGTTTTTAGTAAACTTAAAATCATACCCATTTCTCGTAGTGTAGCATGTTCTCTTAGAACAGCCCTAAACACTTTTACAGAAGCAAACTTCATTCTCAATTTTAGCTCAGGGTTGTTCATGTCTCTATCCTCATAAAATTCTGGAAAGTCATAGCATGTTCATCATCTGAGGAGTTGTATGGAATCCTCAAATCATCACCAACAGTGTCCAGTTCATCATCATCTTGAAAGTCCACAATTGTTTTCCCCTTAAGATCAACCCTAGGTAGTGGTGCCTTTGATGATCCTACACCATGTACATTGTCCACCACTGGTTCTGATTCATATTCATAATCATAATCATAGTCATCATCAGGATCATCATAAAGTTTATCACCCTCAGCAAAGTAATCAAAGTTTGGGTCATTATCACTATCACTATCCATTTCACTCTCACTATCTACCCCAACTTCCCCAATTTCATCATTTGCTCCATCTACATATACACTAATGGTGTCCCTCCCATCACCACAAGCAAACATATCCAACACTTCTCCATAACCCTTAATATAGCTCAACCCACCATTAAAGTAAGAACCTGGGAAGTTATAGCAAATCCTACATGTCTTCGGATCCAAGCCCAAATTTTTCATAATAAATTCTAACATTTCAATATGTGAGATCTTATCTGGGTCTACCCTAACTGTTGAAACCTTTTCTTCCATATATTTTGGTTCAGGTTCAAATACAAAGAAACCACCATAATGAATCTCTAAGTTGACCATCTCTTCATCCATAACTCACTGATACCAACGAAAATTGAACTTTTATTAGGTTTATATACCCATGTATAAAGAGTCATACACTAACACTTCGTTTGGATTGAGAGAAGTGCAGAGAAGAGAAAAGAAACTTATGAAGAGAAGAGAAGAGAAGAGAAGAGAAAGTTGAGTTTTCTCCATCATGTTTGGATAGACAATAGAGGAGAGAAGAGAAAAGAAAAAGAAACATAACTTTTTCTTGTTTGGATAACTTTCATAAGAGAAAAGAAAAGAAAGTACTTATAACCAATTTACTTTTTTGTCCTCTATTAGGGATACATGTTAGATGGAATAATAATATATTGGGGCGTATTTGTCTTTTACACATTATTTAATTAAGTTTCTCTTCTTTTCTCTCCGGTATCTCTCCGATTTGGAGAGAAACAAAACTGGGCTCTTTTCTCTCCACTTTCTCCCCGCTTTCTCTCCATTTCTCTTCTCTTCTCTCCCCACTTAAATTACCAAACGAGATAACTGGAGAGAAAGTGGTACTCTTTCTCTTCTCTTCTCTCCATTTCTCTCAATCCAAACGAAGTGTAAAAGACATATAATATGTACAATATCTATATATATAACATGCAGTAATGGAAAAGGAGTGTGTGTATGTGTAAAATACAAGGAAACATTGGGGACCACATGACTTTTGTCAAACCCATTTCAAATACCATTCTATTCTACACTTTTTCAGACAAAAAAACAAGAAAATCCTAAAGAAATACCTAATTTATTCATCAAAAGGAGTATAAACAAACAATGTCATGTGATTTGAGATGAGGGAACTAAATTAGGGCACAGATCTTACCTAATTTGGTCTTGATCTCTCACAAATTTCAATTGATTTTGCTTCTTCGATGCCTTTCGTTGCTGTGATTTTGCTTCTTCGATTCCTTTCTTCACTTCTCCATCGATCGCAGAAATCTAGGGACTCGGTCTCTCTCACTTCTCCATCGCAAGAATGAGGTACTTGATTTCACTATTTCTCCTTTACACCAACGTTTGAACACCAGGGGTAGATATGACTTTTTAACATTCTTTGTTATCAACGTTTGGCCTAAAATGAGATTGGATAGATGAGGGGGTTGTAGTTGTTCAATTTTTTAGTTCAGGTGGTGTACTCCTAAATGGGTCATAGTTCAGGGGTGTTTTTGAAATTAACCCTTTTATTAATGGAAGTTCTTTTAGATGGTACAACCATCAAAGCATTTGGAAAGCACTTTAGGATTCAAATTTTAGAACACTAGTGTTAATATTGCAATGTGTTGTACATTGTTGATGCTAAGGCTTATTAGAGGGTCCATGCCATTCTATTCAACATGTATCATCTCAGGCTTAAATCAAGATCAAGGTTAAGTGAAGTTTCAATGTTAGAACATGTTTTCATTAATTACAAGGGTGACAAAAATGAGGAGAAATATGCTATTAATCACTCTCTCTAACATTAGTGGCTGGATTATATGAACTATCAAGTACATCAATGCTAATTGCTTGGGATTTCCAATTAATGAATGTGGAGGTGAACTTGCAATCCTTTTTTTTTTGGATTTCCATTTTTTTTTTTTTTGGTCCTAACATTAGTGGCTGGATTATATGAATTGTCAAGTATGAAAAAGATAGTAAGAGAAAAATAATATACTACGAAAAATTAAGTGTTCAGAAGATATGGTTCTCTAAGGCGATCTGTTCGGTTCATTTATTTGCTCTTTGTTTGGTTCACTATAATATTATGGGAAAAAAGAATAAATATATAAGTTCTGAACCTCGTGGTTCACATTGTTTATTCTCTATATTACCTTCCTGCTTAGATCTATTTGAAGTCCTGCAGTATTGAGTTGCTCTTTTTATGTTGTGTTGCAAATGACTTTTGAATTGACCAAAAATTGCACTTGATATATGTGACTTTATATGAGTTTTGAATTGACCAGAACTATTTGGTTGATGTTTCTTGGAAGATGGGAAGGTCCAGACTGTTAAACCTTGAACGTCAGCTAAGTGGTGCAAGTCTTGAGGCTGCTGGCATTAATAGAAACAATTGGTGCTTTTGGTTCATTGTGGACACCCATTAGTTACTAATTTGTGGTGTATGTTCTTTTTTGCTGTTTCAGTTGCATCTTTTTTGTTCTCTTTGTTTCCTTTTAAGTGAATGATGTTGATTAGTGATTACAAAGTGGTTAGTTCTTTGAGGCAAGTTGGTTTTTGGAAAGTTTAAAAAAAAAAAAATTTGATGATGTACGAGAGTGTTATCATGGCCACCACCTGGATTTTTTTTTTCCAATTATGATATGAAATGGTTAATTTCTTTAGTGACTCATTTTTAACAATCTCTCAATTTCTTCTTAGCATGGTTCATTCGTAGTTGGTAGAAATGGAGATTTAATCTTTTTTTTTTTTCTTTTGATTTATATGAACCCTTCATTTTCTTTTTAAAAAATTTCTTCTTATTGCTCTTTTCCCTAAGAACTTCAAAACTTCTGTGCTTGAACACGTACGTACACACGCAACTTAGACATTATGTGATTCGTTTGAGTTTTTCAAGTTTGATCCCTCCATGGTGGCAGAGACTTTTGCTTCAGCCAGTTTTAATCTTTTCATCCTTTTACTATTTATATTTGTTCTTCAATCTTTTATTGAAGATTTTTAATTCGATAACTGTTTGTACTTTAAATTCAATCTTTTGTTAACGGTTAATTACACTTTAGCTCCCCTGTGGATTGGCCGGTAACACTTTACCTCCTGTAATTTAAAAGTGACCATTTAACCCTTGTGCTTCCGGGTAAAGTGTCACCGTTACATACTCTAACGGAGAGTGTTAACTCCCTAAAATTAGTAAAAACATTACTCTCTTATGGTTTGGTCCGATGACACTTTACCCCTTATAGTTTGGACCGATAATACTTTAATCCTATGCTTTCGAAGTAAAGTGTCAACTTAACACTCTCCGTTAAATTCTGTAACAGTGACACTTTATCCAATGATTTTGGATAAAGTGTCACCGAGTCAAACCATAGAGGGACAAAGTGTAATTATCCCTTTATTTTTATTTTTTTGGGTGCATACATAGTGTCAACGAGCACGGACAATTACTAGTATTTTCATATTGTTGCTCTAATGCTAAATACTATATCAAATGCTAATTTTTGTCAAAGTGCTATATAAAACATTGTTTAAAGGGCAAAAGAGTATTTATTATTTGTTGGATCATTTGATTATGGCCGTTGAACATCACTACAGCTTGTTTAGAGCGGGCGCTGGTTGAGAAATTATTCGGTAAGTCCGTCACATTACGTTATTATGTTGATGTGGTATGACATCCTAATAACACAAAGATGAAGTTGCATGACAATATGTCATGGTCCCCTATTTTCAGGGCACATCCTTTCCCACTTGTCATAACCTCATAATTTTAGTGGTCACATAATCTCATGTAATTAACTCATCACACAATATAATGACGTAATGTGACGAGCTCACTGAATAACTTCCCGCGTTGGAGGCCGTTTATGCTAAAGCAGAAGATGGCACACTTGGTGGAGTTGACGACTCTTTTAATGTTTCTAATGTTTCTGTTCTGAAAGTTATTCAGAATACTTGATCAAAATAAAAAAAAAGTTATAGAGAATAAACAAATTAAGAAAAGAAAAGGAGTTTTCTAATACTCTAACCCTCAAATGACACAAGTTGGAGAAATTATTTAGTGAATCCGTCACACAACATTAGCATGTTGAAGTGGTGTGTCCATTTAATCTCAACTATCCACTTGCTATCTCCTTTTAGGGGAACCACTTGGCATGATCTCCATAGAAGGAGGAGGCAAGTGGGTGATGGCGATTAAATGATCACAACATTAAGTGACATGACGGGCTCACTGAATAACTTCTCCACAAGTTGACCTAACTCTTTTAATACTTCTGTTCTGGTAAGTTATTCAGATTAAAAAAAAAAAAAAGAAAGATATTTTCTAATACTCGGACCGTCCAAATCACTTAAAAATACTAACACAATTGGGTCCCAACCCAAATGCTCTGCCTCGTTAAAAATAACTGAAACTCAATTCAATTGGGTCACCGTTCCTCTCTCCCTCCGTCGAACTCGAAATGAGCTGGTGGTTCAAGACGGTTGCCTTGCCCCCAGGGCTGACCCTGCACTATTATTGAAGGCCGGTGGTCGTACTGTACGTGTATTACGAGTGTGAATATGTCAGTGAAAAACTACTCCTTTAAAACTCCTCCCGGACCTCCCCCCTCCCCCTCCACCTCCAATGATCAACCAAAAATCAAAATGCGCTGGTGGTGGTCCGCAGCTATTGGTACTGCCAAGGTATGTCTTTATGTCTATTCCTCATTTACCCAAAACCCACTTCAGTCTTTAAGTTCTAAATCCTGATTTTGTAGGGTCAGCCCAAATACATCCATGTTTTTACTATGTATATTTTTATTTCATTATGTAATATTTTTTTAAATAATACAATTTTTTTAAAAAAATACATAAATATAAAGTGAAATGGATGTACATAATAAAAATATATATTTTATTCGTAATTCACAGTAAACTTGTATCAATTTCTTAACTAATTTGATATGTGTAGAAAAAATTTGAAGACGATGACAACGCACCAAGAACTCCCCGGAGCGTCGGCCTGGTCGTTGGCGTCACTGGAATCGTCGGCAACAGCTTAGCCGAAATCCTCCCACTTGCCGACACACCCGGTGGGCCATGGAAGGTCTACGGTGTAGCTCGCCGCCCTCAGCCACCCTGGAACGCCGAACACCCAGTCGAGTACATCCAGTGCGACATCTCCGACGAAAATGACGCCGTTTCAAAGCTCTCACTCCTCAAGGACGTGACCCACATATTCTACGTCAGCTGGACCAGCCGATCCACCGAATTGGAGAACTGCGAGGCCAACGGAGCCATGTTCAAGAACGTCCTGGCGGCAGTGATCCCAAACGCCCCCAATCTCCGCCACATCTGCCTCCAAACCGGAGGCAAACACTACGTCGGACCGTTGGAATTGTTTGGAAAAATTCAAGCCCACGATTCGCCATACACAGAGGACTTACCCAGATTGGATATCCCAAATTTCTATTACACCCAAGAGGATATACTCTTCGAAGAGGCGGCCAAGAGAGAGAAATTGACTTGGTCGATTCATCGGCCTGAGTTGATTTTTGGGTTTTCCCCATATAGCATGATGAACATAATCGGGACACTATGTGTATACGCTTCTATATGTAAACACGAGAATGAACCTTTGAAATTCCCAGGATCGAAAGCCACGTGGAACTGTTACACGGTGGCCTCGGACGCAGATTTAATCGCGGAGCAGCACATTTGGGCGTCAGTTGACGAGAATGCGAAAAACGAAGCGTTTAATTGCAACAACGGGGACGTGTTCAAGTGGAAGCATCTGTGGAGTGTGTTGGCAGAGGAATTTGGGGTGGAGTATGTTGAACCTGATGATGAGAGCGAAAGTTACGTAAGTTTGGAAGAGATGATGAAGGACAAGGGGCCTGTTTGGGATGATATAGTGAGAGAGAATGGATTGGAGCCAAACAAGTTGAGGGACGTTGGAGTGTGGTGGTTTGCGGATGTGGTGTTAGCATTGAAGGATGTGGTGGATAGTATGAATAAAAGCAAAGAGCATGGGTTCTTGGGGTTTAGGAATTCAAAGAATTCATTCATTTCTTGGATAGACAAAATGAAGGCATATAAAATTGTTCCTTGAAATTATTGTTTTGGACTAGTTTGTGACCCGAGCACATATCTTTTTATTATTTATTACTAGGCAGAATAAAATGTTACACATTCTGTGTAAATTAAAATTATATGTGTCTGGGTAATATCAAAAATGTAAATTTCAATTTATAGGTATGTGTGTACTATGAAAATATCAAATTAAATTTATAGGCATATTGTGTGTGTAATATTAATAACATTGTGCAATAAAAGTAAATTTCTAATTTATGGTCATGGTTTTTTTTTTTAAAGCCACATATGTAAAGTAAAATTGAATTTCTAAGCTAGTGTGTGTGCAATATCTCATGATGATGTCAAATTCTAGGCAAGATAACTTAGAGCATTTTAAGGAGAGAGAAACAGTGAGAGACCGATTTTTTGTATGTGGTTTGGCCCTATTAATGAAGGAACCTACGTCCACATATGTGTTAGAGCACGTTCACTATACTGTTAAAAAGTCGGTGGCCTTTGGTGAACCAACAACAGTTTGGAGCTACCAGAGGTCGGCCGAGCACGATTGTGGTTGCTACAGATGTGCTATGCAGACTAAAAAGTGCTCTCCCCCTTGGAAGAGGCGGGTGGTCGTTTTTATTAGTGTAAGAGACCCACCCGTACAAGGCAACTACATGGATAAGGAAATACAGTCCAATGGGGATTGATTGGCATCAATCGTGGGGGTTTCCTAATTGAGGAAACAATTTATACTTTCCATTAGTCTTCTAATTTGTATAGGAAACTGTCAGGAACGTTCTGGATCATGCCTTAGGCCTGGGTGAGCTGTCCCTGTGACGAGTCGTGCCTACACGGTCTTCCCAGCCTATTGGTCGATCTCGTGCATATACCGCTCGGGATAGGGGCCGGTCACTGAGTAGAACCACTCGGTAATAGAGTAGAGCCAATTTCAGGCGTATCAATTGCCCCCTATTTTCAAGATTGGCTTGATGCTGTATCGGGGCAAGTTTGGAAATCTGTTGAAGCCGTCTGCCACTGTCTGAGTGCTCGAAAATTGGCTAAGAGTTGAGACAGCCTAATTTAGAGTCTTTATGTGCTCGGGAATTGGCTAAGAGTCGAGACTACGCCAAATTTGGAGCCTTTTGTTTAGCTCCCAGGATGGTTATATTCTGCCCGTAAGCCTTCGTCAAGGTTGTGGGTAGAAGAATTCGACCATGTTGGAAAAGTTGACCTAAAGCGAGCTGCTTTAGGGTCCTTTTTTAGCTCCCAGGATGGTTATCTTCTGCCCAACAAGCCTTCGTCAAGACTGTTGGTAGAAGAGTTTGACCATGTTGATTGAGCCGAATAAACAAATTAAGAAAAGAAAAGGAGTTTTCTAATACTCTAACCCTCAAATGGCACAAGTTGGAGAAATTATTTAGTGAGCCCGTCACACAACGTTAGTATGTGTCACGCCCCGGAGTAGCAGAAATTAGGAGGAAATTAAAATTTTCCTTTCTGGGTCCGTAAGCTATGACTAGTTACATTAACTAATTGTCCACAACACACTAGATAACAAAAGAATGACTTAAGCGGAAGCATAAACTAAATATATACATAAAAAGGTTGCTAACTATTACATCAGAGTTTATGGTTTCAAAAGATAAAATAACGAAAGAGATTAAGGCGTTGGACGCCGTTTACATCTTTACATGTAAGGACAAAAGAAAGTGTAAGGTCGTTAAGGGAAGGCGTGTGACGCCAATATACAACTTAGTATAACTGGACAAAAATCTATAAAGGACAACTAAGTCTTCTTTCTTGAAGTCGCGCCTCTAACTGGCGTAGCCGTAACCTTCATCGTTGTAGGCTTCCCCTTCGAAAGCTTCCTCTTCATATGCTCCTTCCGAATAGTGCTCCTCTGGGTAGTCATATCCTGTGAAGCCTAGACGTGGGAATGTCCAGGGCGTAGTATGCCGTTAGCTTTAATAAAAGCTAAGTGAGCGTCCTAACCGAACACTCCTACTAAAATACGTATCCGAAAGTACATAGTGAATAGTTATGACTGTTGAATGAATTATAATGAGACCGTGCGTGAACTATGCATCATCGATATATTCGACTTCACTCGACTTAACATCCGACTCACTTGACCTTGTTACATTACCAGTGTAACACCGTTGGCTTAGAGTGACTCGCCCAATGGGTCGAGCTATAGTTACTTTACTATCGTTATTTGCCTCTCCGTGGCCACAGTAGTAATCTCGCTTTACAAGCTAACCAAGTACTCTAGGTCCTCGGGACCTTGCCTTATGAATATCGTCGCCGATTTGCGAAACGGTTACTTTACTATCGTTGGTCGTCGCGACCGCAGCAGTAATCTCGCCTTACAGGCTAACCGTGTTTATTCATTTCTCGATTTGTTCTTATCAACATGGTTACTTTGCTATCGTGTTTGCCTCTCCGTGGCCATAGTAGCAATTATCGCCGACATGTAATCCTGTAATTCCATTTGGTAGTACCGACTCACTACATATCAACTTTTGGACCTCCGCGGCCGACTACACATATTTCCAAATGCATACTGACTTGGTCTCCGTGACTGTCCGACTCTATACCCATACACGTCGACTTGACGTTACGACACCGACTTCTACGTGAGGTGTTTTATATGACATGCACGAGGTACAAGTTAATTAAACATGAGCTATTCTTAAAATATAGTACGGGCTCTAAGCTCGTAGTACTACATTTTAAAACATGGTATTAACCGGACTAATAATAATAATAATAATAATAATAATAATAATAATAATAACAACAACATTATACTATGCTCGGGGGACAACATATTAGTGTAAGGTTAAACCGGTAAATAATATTAATAATAATAATAACATTATTAACGAGATAATAAATACAGACATTAATATGTTCGGGGTTCAATATATTAAACCATGGCGTTTATTTGATAGTAATAATAATAACAATAATAATAATAAAGATAATAATACTAATAATAATAATATTATTGTTATTCACGGAATAATAACATGGATAATAATCTGTTCGGGGTACAACCTGGTTACATGGAGTTTAACCAGAATAATTAATAATAATAGTTAAGATATAACACGGGCATTAATTTGGTACAATATATTAACATGAAGTTTATCCGGAATAAATAATGGTAATAATACTACTAATAATAATATTGTTATTAACGGAACAACAATATGGACATTAATCTACGGGATATATATGTTAAACATGATATTAACTGGACTATAATAACAATAAGCAAAAATAATAATAATAATAACAATAATAACAATAATATCATTATTATTCACAGAATAATATGGACATTAATCTAGTGTAATATATTAAACATGAGTTTAATTGGAAGACTAAATAATTATAATAATAATAACATTAATAATATAGAGATCATGGTACATATTTAAGTTAGGGGTACCACATGTTAAAGCACGGAATTTAACGGCTAACTTAATAAGATATTAATAATAATAAATAATAATAACGATACTAATATTGATGACGGTCATCAAAATACAGACATTAGGTTCGTGGTACAACTAGTTTAAGCATGATATCATCAAAAAAATACGATCAAGATAATAATAATAATAAAAACGGACAGATGATACGGGCCTAAGTTAGGGACACCACATGTTAAACACAATTTTTCTCCAAAAATAATATACGGAAAATAATACGGACATTATATCTAATATACCGAGTGAGTTAGGAACTCACCGTAGGGTCGGAGTCGCAGCGTGGCTTGGGGGCTAAACTTTTCTCTCGGCCAACTCTCTTTTCCCCACTCTCTATTCTTCTTCTTTCTTACTTTGTTGATCCAAATGAGAGTGAGGAAGGTGGTGGGTTTATATAGGGGAGGGGTACTAATAAATATGTATATATATACACTACACTATATACCCACACACAAACATACTACCACACTCCACATACTGCACACGCCACACATATATGATATATTTGTATTATACACTACATGCACTACACACACATACACTATGTATATACTACAAAAACATGCAATACTCACATCACACATCTCACTGCCACTCATACACGCCACCACACACTGCACACACCTCACAGTCACTCATTCAATCACACACACACTCACATGCACATGCACTACTCACTTATGTGTAAGGGATTAGGTGTACGGGGTATGGTGGTGGTAAGGTGATGTGAGGGTAGAGTGTTGGGGTGGGATTGGTGGTTGGAAGTTGATGTAAGGGGATGGTTGTGTAAGGGATGTGTAAGGGGGTTGGTTGGTTACTTCCCAAACTTTATGGGATGTGATCGATGTGACATGTCTCGAATTGCGTGCACTCTTGGAGTACGTGCAACACAGGTATTTCTACGGGTTTGCGTGTTAATCTCAGTCCGGGTCTAAATACAGTCCGAGTAAAAACGTGTTGATATTAAAACTATAATATACACTATAACACTGGTAAAGTCATGACACTAAAAATTAGAAGCTGTAGTTTATAAATACAGTCCGAAAATTAAAAATTAAAATAAAAGAAAAATACAGGTATTACAGTATGTTGAAGTGGTGTGTTCATTTATTCTCAACTATCCACTTGCTATCTCCTTTTAGAGGAACCACTTGGCAAGATCTCCATAGAAGGAGTAGGCAAGTGAATAATTGCGATTAAATGATCACAACATAACAAGGCATGACGGGCTCACTGAATAACTTCTCCACAAGTTGACCAAACTCTTTTGATACTTCTGTTCTGGTAAGTTATTCAGATTAAACAAAAAAAAAAAAAAAAGAAGATACTTTCTAATACTCGAACCGTCAAAATCACTTAAAAATACTAACACAACACAATTGGGTCCCAACCCAAATGCTCTGCCTCCTTAATAACTGAAACTCAATTCAATTGGGTCACCGTTCCTCTCTCTCTCCGTCGAACTCGAAATGAGCTGGTGGCTCAAGACGGTTGCCTTGCCCCCAGGGCTGACCCTGCACTATTATTGAAGGCCGGTGGTCATACTGTACGTGTATTACGAGTGTGAATATGTCAGTGAAAAACTACTCCTTTAAAACTCCTCCCGGACCTTCCCCCTCCCCCTCCACCTCCACCTCCACCTCCACCTCCACCTCCAATGATCAACCAAAAATCAAAATGAGCTGGTGGTGGTCCGCAGCTATTGGTACTGCCAAAGTATGTCTTTATGTCTATTCCTCATTTACCCAAAACCCACTTCTGTCTTTAAGTTCTAAATCCTGATTTTGTAGGGTCAGCCCAAATATATCCATGTTTTTACTATGTATATTTTCATTTCATTATGTAATATTTTTTAAAGAAAAATTTAGTTGGAAATCCCATTCTACCAATATTTGTTATAATAGACCCACCAATTGGTACTTCCCAATGAGAGACTCTATAATTGTGAATGTTGTTAGAGATTAATTCACAATCCCCAATTATAGATAGTTTTAGTGACTTTTTTACCCCTATACATATACACAGGCATACATATATAGAAATATATATATGGTAATAACTCTATTTTAAAGATCCCATTGATTTGCATATCAAATATATGGAAATAAAATCCCATAACTTTAGCCTTGTACATTATGGGTCTTTTGATTATTTCTAATGCCATTTTTATGTGGGTATCCCATTTTTGTATGTTCTACCAATAATCATTGATCACATAACATATTAATCTGTTACTATGCACCATACATTTATGCGAGTATTGAATTTTACACTGCAACTAGTTCGTTTTACACTGCAATTGGTTCATTAGTGTGAAATTTTACACTGCAACTGGTTTGTTTTTACATTGCAACTAGTTCATTAGTGTGAAATTTTATACTGCAATTGGTCAAACTCAATCCCATAATCTTGCATATATTTTGGGAAGTTACCAAACTTATTTTATACTGTAATTGGTCAAACTCAATCCCATAATCTTGCATATATTTTGGGAAGTTACCAAACTTATTTTATACTGTAATTGGTCAAACTCAATCCCATAATTTTGGAAAGTTACTAAATCTTGCATATATTTTAGGAATTAAGTTACTAAATGCCATAATTGTAGGGCTTTATACGTTAGAATCTGTTTAATATTACACATATCTTTTCTAATTTCGTATTTCACCATTCTTGGGTGATCTAACAGTCATTCATCACCATCACCAAAAAAAAATTGTGTTAAATTTCACACTAGAATGAATATAAGTGTTAAATTTCACACTCATATTCGAGTTATTCAACAAAGGAACACTGTCTTATCACAAATTCATTTGCACATGAGTGTTAAATTTTATACTACAACCTTTTGAACCATATCATTTGAACTACAACATAGTATACAGTTACACATCACAACTTTTGAAGCAAGAACAAGAGTGTTAAATTTTACACTACAACCTTTTGGACCACAACCTTTGAACCACAACATAATATACAATCGGGTTCCATTGTATAACTTGAGAGAGAGCAGATCCGGTATTGCCATTGTTGTTGAAATCCAGAAAGCTTCCAAGCATCATAAGTCAAAACATCAACCGGGTTCGAAACAATCGCCAACGTCGAATCGGGCGAGTACTTCGCAAGTTGGGGCACAATAATCAAGAACACCCTTGTTCCTCTGTATCAATTCAGCCTGGACTCGCCGGGGTTCTGCCTAGCGCCGGCGATGACGATACAGAGAGCGGATCCGACGATGATCTTGGTCCTCGAGTAGTCCACGTCGGCCATGATCTTGGTCCCCGGGAGGAGCGCGGCGGCGTATTTGAGACTGAGCATCTCGCCATGAAGTTTATCTGGCTTGCGTCGACTGGCGTGAGGTCGCCGGAGAGGTCCTGTGTGAGGATGGTCTGAGCTATGGCCTGAGCTTTCTCTCTCTAAACAGGGAGAGAGAGAGAGAGAGAGAGAGAGAGAGAGAGAGAGAGAGAGAGAGAGAGACCTTGTTGATGCATATATAATGTGATTTATTCTCATTTAGGTATATGGGATTTGAATTTTGAAAACCCCTAAAATAGTTGGGGTTATTAATTGCAGTTTTGAATGAGAAATGGAAAGGGTAGTTTGGTCCAAATTTTGTGGTGTGGACTTCAGACGAAATTGTTTCATACGTTGGGCCTATTACAAGAAACCTAGAGTAAAATGGACATTATACTAATTAACTCTTTTTTAAATAATACAAAATTTTTTAAAAAATATATAAATATAAAGTGAAATGGATGTACATAGTAAAAATATATATTTTATTCGTAATTCACACTAAACTTGTATCAATTTCTTAATTAATTTGATATGTGTAGAAAACATTTGAAGACGATGACAACGCACCAAGAACTCCCCGGAGCGTCGGCCTGGTCGTTGGCGTCACTGGAATCGTCGGCAACAGCTTAGCCGAAATCCTCCCACTTGCCGACACACCCGGTGGGCCATGGAAGGTCTACGGTGTAGCTCGCCGCCCTCAGCCACCCTGGAACGCCGAACACCCAATCGAGTACATCCAGTGCGACATCTCCGACGAAAATGACGCCGTTTCAAAGCTCTCACTCCTCAAGGACGTGACCCACATATTCTACGTCAGCTGGACCAGCCGATCCACCGAATTGGAGAACTGCGAGGCCAACGGAGCCATGTTCAAGAACGTCCTGGCGGCAGTGATCCCAAACGCCCCCAATCTCCGCCACATCTGCCTCCAAACCGGAGGCAAACACTACGTCGGACCGTTGGAATTGTTTGGAAAAATTCAAGCCCACGATTCGCCGTACACAGAGGACTTACCCAGATTGGATATCCCAAATTTCTATTACACCCAAGAGGATATACTCTTCGAAGAGGCGGCCAAGAGAGAGAAATTGACTTGGTCGATTCATCGGCCTGAGTTGATTTTTGGGTTTTCCCCATATAGCATGATGAACATAATCGGGACACTATGTGTATACGCTTCTATATGTAAACACGAGAATGAACCTTTGAAATTCCCAGGATCGAAAGCCACGTGGAACTGTTACACGGTGGCCTCGGACGCAGATTTAATCGCGGAGCAGCACATTTGGGCGTCAGTTGACGAGAATGCGAAAAACGAAGCGTTTAATTGCAACAACGGGGACGTGTTCAAGTGGAAGCATCTGTGGAGTGTGTTGGCAGAGGAATTTGGGGTGGAGTATGTTGGATCTGATGATGAGAGCGAAAGTTACGTAAGTTTGGAAGAGATGATGAAGGACAAGGGGCCTGTTTGGGATGATATAGTGAGAGAGAATGGATTGGAGCCAAACAAGTTGAGGGACGTTGGAGGGTGGTGGTTTGCGGATGTGGTGTTAGCATTGAAGGATGTGGTGGATAGTATGAATAAAAGCAAAGAGCATGGGTTCTTGGGGTTTAGGAATTCAAAGAATTCATTCATTTCTTGGATAGACAAAATGAAGGCATATAAAATTGTTCCTTGAAATTGTTGTTTTGGACTAGTTTGTGACCCGAGCACATATCTTTTTATTATTTATTACTAGGCAGAATAAAATGTTACACATTCTGTGTAAATTAAAATTATATGTGTCTGGGTAATATCAAAAATGTAAATTTCAATTTATAGGTATGTGTGTACTATGAAAATATCAAATTAAATTTATAGGCATATTGTGTGTGTAATATTAATAACATTGTGCAATAAAAGTAAATTTCTAATTTATGGTCATGGTTTTTTTTTTTTAAAGCCATATATGTAAAGTAAAATTGAATTTCTAAGCTAGTGTGTGTGCAATATCTCATGATGATGTCAAATTCTAGGCAAGATAAATTAGAGCATTTTAAGGAGAGAGAAACAGTGAGAGACCGATTTTTTGTATGTGGTTTGACCCTATTAATGAAGGAACCTACGTCCACATATGTGTTAGAGCACGTTCACTATACTGTTAAAAAGTCGGTGGCCTTTGGTGAACCAACAACAGTTTGGAGCTACCAGAGGTCGGCCGAGCACGATTCTGGTTGCTACAGATGTGCTATGCAGACTAAAAAGTGCTCTCCCCCTTGGAAGAGGCAGGTGGTCATTTTTATTAGTGTAAGAGACCCACCCGTACAAGGCAACTACATGGATAAGGAAATACAGTCCAATGGGGATTGATTGGCATCAATCGTGGGGGTTTCCTAATTGAGGAAACAATTTATACTTTCCATTAGTCTTCTAATTTGTATAGGAAACTGTCAGGAACGTTCTGGATCATGCCTTAGGCCTGGGTGAGCTGTCCCTGTGACGAGTCGTGCCTGCACGGTCTTCCCAGCCTATTGGTCGATCTCGTGCATATACCGCTCGGGATAGGGGCCGGTCACTGAGTAGAACCACTCGGTAATAGAGTAGAGCCAATTTCAGGCGTATCAATTGCCCCCTATTTTCAAGATTGGCTTGATGCTGTATCGGGGCAAGTTTGGAAATCTGTTGAAGCCGTCTGCCACTGTCTGAGTGCTCGAAAATTGGCTAAGAGTTGAGACAGCCTAATTTAGAGTCTTTATGTGCTCGGGAATTGGCTAAGAGTCGAGACTCCGCCAAATTTGGAGCCTTTTGTTTAGCTCCCAGGATGGTTATATTCTGCCCGTAAGCCTTCGTCAAGGTTGTGGGTAGAAGAATTCGACCATGTTGGAAAAGTTGACCTAAAGCGAGCTGCTTTAGGGTCCTTTTTTAGCTCCCAGGATGGTTATCTTCTGCCCAACAAGCCTTCGTCAAGACTGTTGGTAGAAGAGTTTGACCATGTTGATTGAGCCGACCTAAAGTGAGTTGCTTTAGGGTCTTTTTTACTTCTTTATCGTGGGCCAACCTAAGCGGATTTAGTCACCTCTATCGTCGGTTTGGGCCTAATTGAAGTTAGTGCCTCTGAGTACTGTAGGCACTCGGGTTGTCTAAGGATTTTACTTAGTTAACCCCAAGGCCTATAAGCACTCGGTGTGACTTCCTGTAGTCTTCATTCCCTTTTGCCCTCCAAGCTTACAATCTACCCAACTTACAAGAGATTTCGTCCTGAAATCTGAAGAGGCTATAGCTCTTAAACATACATGATGCCTATCTCGTATCAGACTTTAAGTGTGGGAGGAATCCATCGGTTGAGCCAACTAGGTATACTTCTCCTAATACCATCACCGGCGGATACCAATCTTTAGGAATTGTCCAGACCATATATATATATACTAGGTTGCAAGCACGTGCGTGTGCAGTGTCTTGTGCTTTCTTCATGTCAGTTCTAGGGATGCAATTCGGGTGGGCCAACCCGTGGTCAGCCCGAGCCCGGCCCAAAAATTACCGGGCTTGGGGCCGCGGTACTTTCACCATGGACGGGCTTGGGCAGAAAAATGCAAGCCTGAATTCAATTCGGGCCGGGCTTGGGCAGAATTTTGCTAACCCTTGGAGCCCGAGCCCGAGCCCGAATTCTATTCTATATTATTTTTGACATTATATTATAGTGTTTTTTTAGTGATAAGAATACACTATTAGATAGTTTCCCAAATCTAAACAAAAAAAAATAGATTTGATACTCTACATATTGTTGTTAACATATTAAAAATTGGTTTGCACAAAAAAAAAATTACAATTCTGGCTCAGTTCGGGCTCGGGCTCAGATTGTAATACTAAATCACAAATTAACCAGACTCGGGTTGAAAAGTTCGAGTTATGTCAGGCTCGGGCTTGGGCAGATTGCTTGAATTCGGGCTCGGGCCTGGGCAGAGCCAAAACCCTTTGGGTCCCGCCCGAGTTACACCCCTAATCAGTTTAGTGTATTTGGTCCTGCATGGTTAATTTAAAAAGTCTCTACAAATAATAACACGCATAGTGAAATAAAATATTTCCAAGATATAGTGTAGTTTGAAGTTAAACTATGAAATAAAAACATTTCCAAGAAAACTTAATGTAGTTTGAAATTAAACTATAGCCTAATAAAATAGTTCCAAGATAACTTAAGGTAGTTTGAATTATTTTTCTTTTTTTATCTTCTTGTTGGTAACGATTTTGTTGTTTCCACCATCTTTCTGTGATCTACGTTTCTTGTTGTTTCCACCATCTTTCTCTGATCTAGGTTTCTTCTTGCTGTAAGTGCCGATTATTTCATAATCGTCAATTAGGATTGGTTCCTTGTCTTCAACAACTTCAATTGCTCGAACAACAACAAATCCTTTGGATGCATCCTCTTTGGTGGTGTTGTTAGTGATGATAAGGAACTTGTACTCCTTTAACTTGGACAAACACAACGCCCTATAAAACTTGGACCTTTCTTTGCCCTGATGTAACATTGAGGATACAAATGTATTCAGTAATGCTTCATATTCTTAATAAACTTTGAACTTGTGAAGAGGGGCATGAGACTATACCTCTGTATTGATTCAAAGTATTCTTGACCTAACCAACCAATTAAGATTGTGGCTATTTCTTCAAATAACACCACCATGAGTTTGTCATTTCCTTCGACGACTTCTAGCCTTAAGAAAACCTTTGTATAGTGAAGGGAAAAAATGTGTCAGCATTTGTTAAGTGTTAATGAGAACATCACGATTGTATGAATGCAATTTTTTTATTTTTTTTCCTTGGAATATGTTCCACATTTTTATCCTTGCATGTGGTGCATTCAGCTCCATATTCAGTTACATTTATCTTTTTGCTAAAAACTTTGCATGCATTATACCATGGCTGTTCATAATTCTCTATCCTTTCAATTGTTGCTTTGAAGCAGTATGTTGATTCCTGCAAAATTAAGTTTTGTTATGCAATGAGTGTTATTTTTTGTGACGTTGCACAAAGAATTTACCCTTTTTAAAGACAATGTGTCAAATAGAATGTCTTTCAGCTTTATTTCCTTTGCTTCCTTCATCAACTTTTTGAATGACGATACTTCAAATTTTGTGATGTCTTTGGAAGAGTTCAACCTGCATGTATTTTTAAAATATTAGAGCATTTACAAGTTCGATTGATACATTGTGTAGCTTAAAGTATTTGTTTTGTGTATATTACCAATTTCTAAGTTTTTGAATCTCTTTATTGGTGGGATCAATTTGTATTGTTGACCCGTAGGACGTTGAAAGTTAGAATTCACCTGTATGATAATAATAATAGATTATTTTTAAATTCTATTTTGTACGCATTTATCACCGTAAATATTGATATTGTATGAAAATACCTTTATAGACGCCTCCTTGTGCTCTTGAGATTGCTACTATAGGTCTTTGATCAACAATTGTTTACAGCAGTTGTCCCTCATTTATGGCCAAGTCCCTCTAAAGGTTCACCTTTACTAAATCAAGATTGCCGCATAAAAGATGTAATATATATGAGAAGGGTTTAATATAGATGAAATGATTATTGTTAAGTTGGAGAAAAAATAGGGTACTATAATACTTATTCTTTGTTCAGCAAAACAATTTCTCGTTTATGAGATAGTTGTCCGTTCGCTTTTGTTACGACATAGCTTTGTTGGACTTTACTGACGAAACCAAATATATCTGGTAGTTGTTACATATTAAGAATCATGAATTTTAGTACTAATTTGTCTAGTGCATGAATTAGGCAGCATGTTAAACGAAAATTGACATACCTAGTGATTTCTGGTTTATGGATTTTTTTTTTCAACTTCTTTAAATGGGACAAATTGTTATGCGATGTTCTCCCACTTCAAATTTGTTTTAACTTCCTCCATAAGTGTATTATTTTGTAACACCAATTCAATTTCTGGGTGTACGTTTTGGAATGATGGATTTCTTTTTTGTACTACTCCATCAGATATGTTATAAGTGTTACTATAGAGTAATACTCCTTCGTATTTTGTAGCTACTTCATCGAACAGTAATACTTGGATTTTTGTTCACTGCAATCATTAGTTAAATAATTAGTATTAATCATTTTGGTATGAGAAACATCTGGTTGTTTACTTACTGAAGCATCAACAAGTATGAGTTTCCATAACTTAATTTCCTTTTCCATTCTTATATGTTTTGATACTTCCTTGACGGAGAATCATCACTTTGATCATCCAAGTTCGTTGGTTGGTTTGTAGTGAGTTTATTGGGAGTATTTCAGATGAGAAACTTTCACGAACAGACATTGTGACTGAAAGAAATAAAAATATTAGCACTCAATATAATTGAATTATTTTCTAAGATAGTGGATTATATTAGCACCCAATATGTACCAAGATGATAGATATGCTTGTGACTGCAAAGAAATACAAATATTAGCACTCAACATAATTGAATTAGTAGAAATCTCCTAATTTCTAGAAGTACTATTCTTTGACCTACTTGATTACCTCTAGTTTCACTAACTGTTACAACATCTACAATTCCTTGATAAAGTTCAGATCTAATGTGTGATTGTCTCCTTCTGAAATAATCCAACCCAGTTGTTTCAAGCTTGATGTACATATCCACAACAAATTGTTGCAGCATTTCTCAGAATCCATTGTTTGCAACTTGTAGCAGTAGTATTGCCGACATGATACCTTGCTATTATTTTCTTCACCAGCATCTGTGTAAGAATTTTAATGAAAACTGTGTTAATATAACACGTGTTTTCCACGTTAGTAGTGCACATGAGGAGATATTAGCAAATTGATGGATAAAAGTGGCTAACATGTAACTTGACTCGTACTAATGATGTGTACACTTCTTTTTGAAAAGAATCTAAATCTATATCAAATGGATATTCATTCTATAAATACAAGTAAACAAAAATATGCAATTATTTAATATTAGGAAGATTTATGAAGTGGTCTCAATTTCTGTACGAAGACTTTGAAAAGTTCAGAATTGGGACGAAGACATTGGAATCTCAAGCTTCTAAGCATTAGAAATTAAGAAAACCATGAATGGTAATAATTTGGAAGTGGATAATCAATGCAGAAGTTACTAATCAGGCAAAGCCCTAGACCAATCCCTAATAAGCCAATATCTAAAATTTAAACAATGACAAAAAATTTCCTTTTGTGGTATACAAAATTATTTTAAATAAAAATTTAGTTCTTTTTTTATTATATATAAAACTCATTTTTAGTTTGTGTTGGTATTATTTTTATTGCATCTAATGCATTAAGTTCCATCTTCTAGATATTTAAGAAAACATTTTCTTATGTTTAGATTTAGGTGTCTTAGTGTGTTTCTTAATTTAACATTGCAAAAACTTTGTTCCATGTGCAAAAAGTAATTCAACGGAGACAGCTAAGGTAAATCTATTCATTTAGAAATTAGAAATCTACTTTTTTTTAATCTAAATGATCCTACAAAAAATTTGTTCATAAAGGTGCATAATTTTTTTTATTGAAAAAACCAAGAAAAAATTTATTCACCAAATCAATATTAGAACAACAATGCGACCCTAGTTTTGAAACAATTTATTATAAACAACTAATTATTCATTTTTTTTACTTTGTTGCTCTCGACCAAAGATATCTTCAGTAGATGTGAAACTCAGTATGCTGCACCTATTCTCCATAATAGCATTGCCATCATTAAGATTCAGGAGCTCGTTTATGAATATATCCAGTTTTTCCTTTTGCAAATAGTAGAGGATAATGTAACGGATCATAACAACTGTAATAATGCTTCATTCTATATCTGTGACCTGAATGAGTATGGACTACAATACTTAATTCGAATTGGGGATTTTGATTGTTGCCTTCTATCCATACTGCAGCAACTTGATCAACTGTTGGTACGTTATAAACTCGTTGATCCAATCGAACATCATTTTTAATACAAATTTGGAAATCTTCACATAGAGGACGATCTTTCAAACTTCGAAAGAATTGTGCATATGGATTTTTTCCAAGATTTGTGATAAGCTTTTTCACAATTTCCTTATTCAAATTCCCACCTTCCAATTTCTTCATTCTATTCTGAATTTCATTATTAGTATCATAAAAATATAACTGAAAATAGCAAGGGCCCTTTTTTGTTGGAATCAAGGAAGGGATATCATGACAAATCTGCCCTTGTGCTCGAAAAGTATAAATTCCTCTTCTTGCTGAAGCAAGCTCTTTATCCAGATTGACTCCAAAAGATGTAAAAGAGAAAATACAGTTATATGCACGAATATTTCTTCTAAACTCATCAGCCTCTTCAATGTGAGTTGTGAATAAACTGTACAACTCATTTGGAATCTATATAGTGGCTAGTTTTACTTCTCCATTCTGGCAACAAAATGTTAGAGGCTCATAATGAAATTTCTTTGCACCTTAAAAGACACAGTTTGGTTTTGTCGTTAGCTCATGGTGTTCTGATCACATTGGATCACAAAAAATTTCTCCTGAAGATGGCAAAATTGTATAAGTGTGGTAACATGTTTAAAGCATAACATAATTAATTAAGGAGTCATATTACACAAATCTTTAAACTTGTATTCCACTAATTGAGCTCTGAGTAACCAGCGGGGTTTTTGCCTTGTATCATTTACAGGATAATTGTTTTCCTCTTCTGCTCATGAATCGTTAGGTGTTGTCCCTTTTTTTTTCCTTGCATCGATCTCTAGTATTCTGAATATATAGATCTCTTTGCTCATCACTCAATACCTATTTCTTTTCTCACTCTATGATTCCATTTGTCATGGAAGTTTTATGTTGAATTCACTAAATTAACATTAATGGTCTAAATAAGAATAGTATCATGATAAGAAAATACTTTGAGTTGTGTTCTAATGGTACGGGAGAAAGAAGATAGTAGTAGTGATAAAATGATTTAAGATAGATTCACATATTAAGTGAGAAGAAAGATTATTGGTCTAATTATTCAGTAACATTTCTTAGGTCCATTGCATTAGATTCCTCTCACAAATTGACAAAAAAAAAAAAAAAAAGGTATAAAAAATGCAATTTAATAAAAAATAATTTAAAAACTATGAGAGGAACCTAATGAAATGTACCTAAGGAACTTTAATGAATTTTTGTTGAATGCTTATGAAAAGTGCAAATTTTAAGGTTAGGACTTTCACTATTCTTCTTAATGGGTTACTTAGAATTAGGAGATTTGGTATGGTTTTGAATTTGTTCGACGATACAAATATGCGGGGAGAGAGAGAGAGAGAGAGAGAGAGAGAGAGAGAGAGAGAGAGAGAGAGAGAGAGAGACTGTTGAACCATTAGAAGATTAGCGCAATTTTTTTGGTGTAGTCTCACCACCATTTAGCAAATCAACAGTTGATTCAGTAATCGACAATAAAAGTTAACGCATTGTGTATGTTATTTTATAGAATATATCTCTTACTTCTAATGTTATTTTAACTGGTTACACTTTCTTAATTTAATATTTGAATTGGTCACATTTTTCTAATTTAAAATTCCGATCAAGTCTCAATTCACTTGATCCCACTTTTCTTACATCCACTGTCATAAAAATCAAAGAAAATAATCTAACTTCTCTGGAGAAATCAAAGAGGAATGGATCTCTAAAATCAGCACTATAAGTGAAGCAATAAAGCCTATTAGAACTACAAAAATGCTATACCCAGACTAAATTTCACACCCAACACATCTTGACCTTTGATTCTTGTTCGTCCAGTATAGGACACATGTGGGACCTACATGGGGCTCACAGGAATGAAGTGCCAGAATTGTTGGTTGTGGAATATGGTGTGGTTAGCATTACTCTTAGAACTATAGAAGCCTATCTCAAATTTTGGTGTTTCCTTACACGTGGCAATGGGATCACATTTTATTGGAAGTTGTGCTCGCAAATAATAGAAGCAAACAAAATTAAACAAAAACCAAACTAATTAATGAAGTAAACTTCAAAAAAATAATAACACCCACATCTCTTCCAAATACTGTTATTTTTTGCCAAAAAAAAAAAAAAAGAAAATAAAAGAAAACATGCCTTAAGTTCGTGGTCTGTAAGATGGCTATAAGCCAACTTGTTAAGAGTTGGTATTGCTAATTGGCAGTAAATATATTTTGGTGATTGATTAAAAGATAAGAGTGATTAGATGCGGAGCACCCACCCACCTTTTAAAAGTATGAGAGAGAGAGAGAGTAATTAGTGGTTGATGAGAATTATGATTACCAGTTGTATCTGAATAAATGTGAGAAGACTTGTGCTTTAAATCAAATTGTGAGGAGGGGCATGGACACTCTACAAATAAAAAAGTGGTATACTAAACTTTTAAAACTCTAAATTCTAAGAAAAATAGTTAAGTAAAAGTGCACCGATTGATAAAAGTGTAAAACACTTATGCACATTGGCACATTTATATATATTATAGATATATATATATATATATATATGTGTGTGCATACGGTGAGGCTTTTAAGTGAACAGCGTTGAGTGAACCCAGTGAACTTGCTTTTTAGCCTAAAAGAACCCGCGGAAAGCAAGTTCACTGGGTAAGTTCACTCAACTCTGTCGCGGGTTCTTTTAGGCTAAAAAGCAAGTTCACTAGGTAAGTTCACTCAACCCTGTTCACTTAAAAGCCTCACCACACGGGTTCTTTTTGGCTAAAAAAAACAGGTTCACTGCGTAAGTTCACTCAACCCTGTTCACTTAAGAACCTCACCCTATATGTATATATGCAAATATTATAAACATAGATGAAGTATATACTATGAATATAATATAGATAAATAAACATGTAAATAAAATATAGATATTTACACAGACGCTACACATATACAAATTAATACAGATAAACAAAATAGATAACATACTAATATTATATGACTAGAACATATATACAATTATGGGTACGATTAAACAAATACACAAATGTGAATAACTATTCTAACAGCTATGAACATGTCTGTGTGAACTACTACGCTATCAACTAGGTGCAAAGCTAGATGAATGTCCTGTGTTAGTTTTAACCAGAAACAGTTCGGACACATGTACGATATTCCTAACGATTGTTCTATAACTAAAGACAATTCTTATGGTGACAATTACTAATCTATGTTTTACATCGTAACATAATATCGTGGCTCTTGTTATCGTACTGGGATAAGTACTAATGATAACATCATGGCTCTTGTTATCGTATTAGGATAACATCGTTCTCTGGATTGTTTTGTAACATCGTGACTCTTGTTATCGTAATGGGATAAGTACTTGTGATAACATCGTGGCTCTTGTTATCGTATTAGGATAACATCATTCTCTGGATTGTTTCATGACATCGTGGCTCTTGTTATCGTACTGGGATAAGTACTTCTGATATCATCGTGGCTCTCTAATATTACCCATGGTTCTGACCCCTATTATGCATGCTGATATTGACCTCATGATGTTCATAGAGTAAGCATGAATTCATTTATAGGAACTAAGCATGAAGTCTTGCAAAGTTGTATAGTAAATAGGGGCTAAAATGTCATTTTTGAAAACTTATCGAAACGTGTCGCGTGACCAACCATTCTCTTCCATTGTACATATAGATCGCGGATATATAAAAATTATGTCTTTAAGGCTCTGTTTTGCCCTCCAAAACTTGAGATGCCGCCATTTTACAAAAACTTTAAAAGCTCGGTTTGTCGCCATACTTATGTATCTTGAAAAACTCTTTTAAAACCAAGCTAATATAGGTCCTAAGCTACCATTTTCCATTCAGAGAACTCGTTTTCATCAACGTTTATGAAAAATCACATTTTTGCACCATATATACACATATACAAAATATATATATAGCATGTAGTCCTAAGCTATAAGAATAGTTAAATATTCATGGTGAGTGAGTTGATATACTCACAGAGAGTGGAGGTGAAGTGTGTAGAGATTTTCAAGAAACAAGGCAAGCTTTTGGCTATGGCTATGGAGCTTTTCTCTCTCTTTCTTTATCTTTATCTCTATGTTTTTCTCTCTAATCTTTCTTTGTTTTTCTCTGTGTTGTGTGAGAGTGAGGGGAAGTAGAGAGTGAAGAGAATTGTGAAGAGAAAGTGAGGGAAGGGAGGGTATTTATAAGGGGAATCCTACACACGCTAATACACCTATGCGTACACATACATATACACATACACATCCACATACACATACACATCCACATACACATACACAACAAATGAATGGATGAGAGTGATTGAGTGTTGGAGGTGAGGTGGAGTGTAAAGTTGGTGAAAGAGTTAAAGGCGACAAGTGTCTCATACTTCCCTTGATTGGGGGGATGTTGTCAGGGGTGATGTCATGGGTAAGGTGTTTGGTATTGGTAGAGATGAAGGTTTGGGGGAGCTAGGCTAGGCAAGGTGGCAAGATTTAAATCTTGATATCAAGTTCTCTAGATTTTAGAAAATGATGATGAAGGAGATATTTGATTATCTCTCTCTAGCACATGGAATTATGTGGTGAAGGATGAGGGTAGGGGCTTAATGTTCATAGGGTTCATTGGGGTTCAAGTAGAAAAAGATGATGAAGTGGCATTAAATGGGTAGATTGGATGACATTGGCTAGATTTGTGTGTCTCTAAATCCATGTGTAGAAATGAGAATGAGGGGAGGAGAAGTTACTTAGAAGCTAGGGGTTTCATAAGGTTTAAAGGGTTCCAAGTATATATGATATGGATTTTGAGATCATTTTAAATCCCTGGATCTTAGGCATGTGGTGGGAGAGGACAGGTGATGCCAGTGATGATGTCATCCATGTGCGCCAGTTTGCCGACTATCAGGTATATACACGACATGTGCTCCGCAAACTGTATTTGTCAGTGTATGAATCCAAACGTGAGTAAGATAAAAAAAGGCATAAAAAATATTATATAAGGAAAATATAAGTCATATTATTCATAGCAATGTATATAAATACAACGACTGGTATTGTGTGTATGGGGTAGACCATGAGCGATAACACTAGTATAACACAGATACAAATATAAATATATATATATATATGTATACGGTCAGGCTCTTAAGCGAACAGGGTTGAATGAACTTACCCCGTGTCAGATACTCTAAAAATCGTGTCCGAATTGTTTATTATTATTTTTCAAACAGACACCTTTCCGACACGTAAAGGACTCGCACACGATGCACTTAGGACATGTGCAGGACACGCAAGTTGCTATTCTTAGTTAATGTTTTGAAAATTTGGGGTTAAACTATAGTTCTTTTAAAAAGTTATACACAATGGATGTTTGTGAAAGTTCTTAAAATTATGATGGGTTTAAAACAAACATAAAAAGAAAGTTGTCATACCTTTTTTCAAGTGATATCTCGATATCACGGGAGGTAGAAAAGCGAGTCATAATTGAAAGAACACTTGGGATTAGTTGGCACTCCACAAATGCATTATCATTCTCGGTGGTAACTTCTCGATTAGAATCAGTTTTGAATTGAGGAAGGCAAGGTTTTTTAGTTCATAGTAAAACAATGTAAATTTGCGAAGAACCTATGTGAAAACACTTCGCAGGAATGATTATTGAAGGATATTATGCACATCACCGTTTCTTCTTTTTGCTGTAGAAAATTCCAAAGTTTGGTATTTCATCACCCGTAGCCGTCCGAATGAAAATCAAACAAGCACAGGCTTGAGAGGACATTGGACTTTTGGAGAAAAGAAAGACGTCTTTTATCAGGATAAGAGAGTCGGTATTAAACAAGTGTTAGAGTATTGTGAAGGGAGTCACAAGAGCACATATAAGATTATCGAGTATCAACTAGATTCTGTTCCAGATGACTTGAAGGTATAACATTTTTTTTTGTGATGTAAGGGTTAACATTAAAAACAAAAAAAAAATCTGGCATGTAAGTTGTACAATGATGGGAGCTGTGTAGATGTGCAAAGTGGACCTTAATGATGCAACTTGGAACTTGTTTCAAAGGCATTGGAATATTAGTATCCATTTTATTCCCCCCCCCCCCCCCCCCAATATATGTGTATAAAGCCTAGATTTGGTTTAAGTATATATGTGGATTTGGTTTCACTATAAATGTGTAGCATGTAGAATGTTGTGCTTTCCAAATTTGAATCCAATTATTTCCAAATGGCTTAATAGTTGTATAATATGTTGTGACATTGATTGGTGGTACCTCACGTCACTGCATGTGGTTTCTGACACAGAATTTGGAAACCAAATTTGGGTCTCAAATTTAGGAATTATAGTAGTATATATTAGAATGGATAGATGTTCATATCATGTCTTGTTTTTCCCCTTTATAATGACATGCAGTTGAATTGTGGTTGTGTCAATAACAATCCGTGCATAGCACGAGTTATCGCCTACTTACTTATAAAAAGAAAAGTAAAAAATTTGAAAACGTTCATTGTTCTTCTTTTTATCATTGTTGTTAAACTAATTCGAAGTGAATATTCTTGATTTAGTGTTTGTACTTTTGATAGTAATTGGGGTAATAAGATTTTATACTAATTTGATGTATGAATTTGTTTCCAGTACTTACCATTGCAAAAATATGGATGGGTAATGGGACTTCGAGGTTCTCTGTAAGGCTTAGCACCGTTGTATTCTTTTTTGGTAGTGGCCAAACTGAAATAACTTTTTTACAAAAATACATCAAATAAAAGTTAGTGTATGAGAGTGACAATGTTTCATTTTTTTGCCTTCTAGCTAATTTGCTTCGAAAGTACTTTCGTTTTCGTAATCGGTTTAGTAATTGAAGAAACACCTATGTCAACCCAAATTATAATGCATTTTGCTTTCGCTTCAATTCCATGTGAGAATGCATTTTCAGTTGTTCATTTTATTATTATTAGGTTGAATCTTTTGAAATTTGCTACTCATTTATCACTTCTAAACCATTTCTTTGAATTGCAGGACCCTTTTGCTGTTTCCACTTGATTGAAGATCTGCCAATCATTTTGCACTCCTCCAAGCAACTGCCCAACAAGCTTTTCAATGTCTTATCGTTTGACTTTTTTTTCCTCTTTCTTTCTTTCTTTAAAGCATTGTTGGTTTGATGGATGTGCTCTCTTATTTTGTTTCCCTGGTTGGTTGAAGTCTTTTGTTGGTTATAGGGCCTTTGAATTTGTTTTAAGTGTTTTATTTTGTGCTGTCGCATTTTGTCCTTATCGCTATATATCTGCATGAATTGTCTTTGTCACTCTTGAGAGCTGTTCATGGAGATTTAGGTGCTGCAGCATTTCTTCTAAGAACATTTCCTGGCAACACATTTGGTTTATCCTCTTTTGGGGGATTAGCTATTTTCAGCTCTCTGCATTCCTTTTGATTGTTGCACTATATTGTCATTACAAATTGCTTGTGCTTTCTCTTTTCCTTAATAAGCTATGTCAAATGTGGTTACATTTTAAGAGTATAGTTTTGAGATCGAGTCATGTTATGTGTGGGTCAATTCTTTATAAAAATACCACTTTCTGCTGCTTGCTGATTAAAGCACAAAAATTTTTTAAAAGAGATTTTAAGCTGTCTTATAGATGGTTCAGTTGCCTTATAAATTGTTTGGGTTATTGGGAATAGGTTCATGGTCCAAGTATTAGACAATCAAGAAGTTTTCAGTTGATGTGCAACTAAGATGGTCTCTTTACTTGCGCCTTTGTTGCACTATCACATTAGATGTGTTGTTAACTCTAGTGACCTTCTCAGATCTTAGGAAATTCTCTGTCTGAATGTATATTCAGATTTCTTTTCGTGGATTTCTTTGCTTGTGTAGCTCTCGGGGGTGTCCTGTATGAGTATTAGTGTCGGACACTTCTGGGCATGGACGCGCCCGACATGTTCCAGACAAGTGGAAAGAGTGTCCATTTTTGTTGTAATTCTCTGAACTTTGGACACCTACAAGACTTGTTAAGATTTTTCAAAAAAAAAAAAAAATCCTTCAGTTTAGGTCCCATTTTACAAAATATCCTCTTTCAAAATTTAATTCCTTATTTGTTGGTATATATGATGAGTGCCTAGCCATTCATATGTATAAATATTCATTTCTTGAATTACATTAGGCTTTTTTGGTGAATTACATGTAATGTTATGCTTTACAGATGATGAAAAGAAAAATAAAAAGTATATTGTTGAGATTGTTTGTCCCACATCGGGGTCTTATAACCTAGCTACTCAATATATAAGTTCAAGGGTCCACTCCACCCATTGCCAATTTGTCCACGTGTGATCCACGTCACCCTATCTCAGTAATCCACGTGTTTGGCTCTCAGTCATGCCACACGTGCAGGGGCGTGTTGAGATTGTTTGTCCCACATCGGGGACTTATAACCTAGCTGCTCAATATATAAGTTCAAAGGGGCCACTCCACCCATTGCTAATTGGTTTTGGGTTGGATGCTCCAATTTAACATATATGCACACTTGACGTGTCCCCAATGTATCCGTGTCCTACATTTTTGAGAAATAGTGCGTCCGCGCTTGTCCGTGTGATGTGATTAAGACTGAGTAGTCTTTTGGCTGGAAACTGGGGTCCATGGAAGTCCAAGAAAAGAAGATTTTCATGGTGTAAGATATGACTTATTATTTAATTTTATGTTTTAGTAATTTGGAGTCTTTTAGTTTCTTCTTCTAGACTAGGTTTAGTTTAGATCATATTAGTATTTTATTAATCTAGTTTTCCTAGTCTCGAAGTATTGTTTTGTAAGCTACTTGTCATGGAGGGATATGCTTGTAAGCAACTTGTTGTATAGTGGCTGCATATTGGCCACTTATCGGCCACCTAGGAAAGACTTTGCGACGAAGTACTTCATCATGAAGTTACCTTATCTTCTTTATATGGGGCTGAAATATGTCTGTTGAGGGGCAGTTATTTGGAGAAATATTTCAAATTGTGTTTTTAGCTTTCTTTTTCATAGGGGTTGGGTTTGAGTCCCATAGCTCGTGGTATTTGAGCCGTATTTGCTGGAAATTGCAGCAATTTGCTCCAAAATCAGATTTGCAAGTTTTTTCAACTTTGATCCAATCATCATTCGAGTCCTTAATCTTGTAGCTTTTGGGTTAACTAATCGACGCTACATCACCGTGCTTCTGAGTGTATGAGCATTAAATTGATGAGCTTTCTTCAGGCTATGGTAGTATTTAAGTTTTCTGTTTGTTGTTCGCTTCTCAATGATTGAATTTGGTGTTTATTCCTGGCGTTGTGTTATTTTTATTTAAATTGTTTCATCCTAGCAAAGGATTTTCCTTCCTTTCCTTTCCTTTCCTTCCCTTGTTATTTTCCTAGCGGGTTTGTGTTCCTTGGGTTTCAAGCCTTGATTTTGAAAAGTTTGTTGAAATACCTTTTTATTACCGTGCTCAAGTATTTCTACCTACCTTTCTTCAAGGACTATTGCAGAAGCTACATAAATTGTCCCTGTTGTATGCAAAAACTCAAGGGGAAGATCCACAGAAAAGTGATCCATATTCCATACAGTGACCAAGGAAAAAGCTATTTCGTCATTGTTTGGAGTTTGGACTATTTACTACAACTGTGATCCTTGGAGGCACTTCTTTGTTATGTATGCTTGTACGGTGAAAAGGTAAAATGAAATGAGTTTTAATTTTTGGGTTATGAAATGGATTGAAAAGAAAAATAATCTTATTGTAAGAAATGATATTTACTTCCAACTCTTTGATTCATGGCTTGGGCAATTTTGGTTAGTGGATGGATGCTAAAAAAATGTTTGATGAGAAGGTCGGTAAGAAAACATCAATGAATGTATGTAACTTTAAATATTATGGTTGATACATCATACGATGAGGGAAGAGCTAGAGATGTAGAAGACATGTTTGACACAATATTGAGGGGTTGGTTTGTTATTAGTTCATCATGAGTGTATACTCTCGTACAAATGCTGGATTAGACTATTTTATTACATTGTTGTTCAAGGGTCATATTTTTTCATGTACCAGAGTTTCACTATGTTGTAGTTGTACTTACAAATTACGCTACTGCTCTTGGTTGACTTTAATCTTCATTAGTGTCGAGCTTCCTTTTTCTGTTGAAAAATCTTCTGATCCTTAGTCTCATCCCTTTGTTCCTTTGATTAACTTCCATGTGACTCATTAAATTCAAGCAGCCTTAATCTCAATAAGTTCAGCTTGTTCTTGAAACGCAGACGAGGAGGTGAACCAACTGATATGTACTTTGTACTGTGTATGATCACTCATTATCATGCATGGAATGCTTGTGCTACGTCTCTAAGATACATAGTGATTCATTTGCTTTCAAATATAAAGGTGGATGAAACTTACGCAAAGACTTAGAGCAAGGAGCACATATCTTGTGCAGACCAAACTCATCTTACATGTACGTTGAGCTATAAGGCAACACATGGAGCCTAGCATAAGGCATGATGTGTGGTCTGCTGGGAGTTGTCTGAATGGCAAAAGTAAAGAGGCTGGTGTGAGTCCTCTAGCCATGGTGTCAGCCCACAAAGCCAAAACTTGTCTTCCCTCGGGTTCTGGTTCTTTCAATGTTGCACATGTTATTCTTAATACTTTGAATTTTGCAGGGCCCAATACAAGTGTCTGAAACTTTTCTTGAGCCAGTGGATAGATCCCACAGGAATGCTGCATGGGCTAGCCGCCTTCAGAACCCTACGTACACAGGTTTTAAACTTAACCATATAAATTTGGCAGATTGCATCAATCAGCTCAAGCTCAAGGTTCCAAATGACGTTTTGGTAAGAAGCTTGTTGGGTTCTGTCTTGGTAAGAAGCTTCCCAACACCCTTGTTAAGAACACTACCTCTAGATTCTGGGAGAAGCACTGGCTTCTTTTTTCTTCAAGTTCAACTTCCCAGAGGAAATGGAGGTGGTATTGGAGGGTGGCCCGTGGTACATTGCGGGAAAGCCTTTTCTTCTTAGAAAATGGCAACCGAACCTCAAACTTGAAAAAGAGAGTTTCGAAAATTCTACTTTGGCTGAATTTCTACAATATCCCTCAGAAATATTGGACTCAAGAATGGCCAAGTTACATAGCTAGTATGGTTGGCAAGGCCCTCCATGTTGATAAAATGACAGCAAGTAGGAGGAGGATTACCGTTGCTCGTGTGTGAAGTGGATGCTAAAGATGAGCTTATTAAGCATTTTGATATTGAAGCAGTTGGTCCCTTTACTGATGTTGTTGACTTAATGAGAATAGATACTGAGTACCAGTGGATTCTAGCAAATGCAACAAGTGCAATACCTTTTCTATGATTGTAATGGGATTGCTAAACCAATCTCGCCCAAACAATCGATTTCCTTCTAGACAATGGGTAGTTGAGGGAAGCAAAGGAAACACTATTATAGCTGAGCCTAAACCAGATACCTCTATTGCCTCTTTAGAGGATGATAATGGAGAGTGGACAGTTGTAACCAAGAAGGACAAGGGGAAAAAAAAGTTTGTCGATGATTCTTCTCTCACCCCTATTGGTATGGTTCCCACATGTTAACATACCGTGGGCAACATGTTCTCTTCCCTATCCCATTTTAATGATGAGATTGATACAAGTATGGAAGCAGATTTTGCCCTTCTCTTCCCCAGGGATTTAGATGCCAGTCCTCCTAACCACAGCCTCATTGTGCATGGTGCTGCTTGGGGGGACTCTCAATGGAGGATGATGGAGCCAGCGGAGGAGTCTAATGACTTTGTAATGGAGATTGGTTTCCATTGACCCTGTTAGCTCCATCTCTTCCCGACAGAAAAAGAAGGAAACTAAGAAAAACTTTTAAGAGTTGGTCATCATAAGGGTCGACGCTGAGGGTAGTTGTTCTTTCCCATTGTTGGCTCTTTCTGTTTTATTGCTCTTCATGGAGTTGTTATGTTTGTGTTTGTAGGGATGTGCTTCTTCCTTTGCCTTGGGCTCTAGAAAGTCTCCCACCCCATGTATAGTTTTTTCCTATGCTTGATGTTGAACTTATTGTAAATTTTGGAGTATTCCCCTTGTACTTTTGTTACTGTTTTGTACATTGCCTTCACCCAAATTCACTTGATAGTATTTGAAGGATTTACACACCAAGGAATATCTTAAACTTTTGGAACCTTCAAAGGAAGAATGAGACGAGATATATTGAGTGAGAAATCTGGTAGGAAAAAAAAATAGTTTCTAATTACTTGTATGTATAAACTGACCTGAGCTTTTTTCCTTTTATTGATTTACCTTTTTCCCGAAAAAAAAAAAAGAAAAAGAAAAAGAAAAAAAGGTTCTTTATCACAATTCGCATCTCCATACGTCCCTCGATGATTTGCTATAACACTTGGAGTTTAATCCTCTAAAGTTTATTTTTCCAGTTAGCGGAGCGACTTGTCCTGATTCACTTTTTTTCTTAATTCAAAACTTTGTTAAGAAATAGATCTTACAATTAGAGAGCACATGTATAAACATTTTCAATTACAGTGAATCAGAACTTTGTTCAGATCGACAATTACAGCTTTCCATGCAACTTGTCCTTTATATTCTCCCCCATGTTTGTTTGTTTGTTTGTTCTCTCTCTCTCTCTCTCTCTCTCTCTCTCTCTCTCTCTCTCTTCATACATTTTCAATACATTCATTATTTAAGGGCATTTTGGACAATTATGCAAAAAATAAGTTACTTGACATTTTATGCTACTAAACACTACTAAAACTTACTCATTACTTTTGAAAAAGCTACACCAAACAAATTTACAGGTTATGTAGCGGTCTAAAAGCTGTAAATTGAAAATCTAAAAACTATAAGGGTAAATTACACGGATCTCCTATGACGTTTTCCCTACTTACATTTTACTCATTACTTTTGATGGCTATTGTTTGCAAGGTCGAATAGATGAGGCGGTGAAAGTGGTTAATACCATGGAGGGTAGAGGCCTTGTCCCGAACCATTTTACCTATAGCATTCTAATCAATGGATATTGCAAGATGATGAAGGTAGATGAGGCCATGGATATCTTTCAAGAAATGTCTCGTAAAGGGTTGAAGCCCACGACTAAAACTTACAACCCCATATTAGAGGGGTTGTTTCGGGTTGGTAGATATGCTGCTGCTCGAGAGCTTTTGAGTGAGATGCAAGCTAGGGGCCAAAATCCAAATATTTACACTCACTGTATCTTGTTGGATGGTATGTGCAAAAACGGGAACATTGTCGAAGCATTGTCTTTGTTTTCCCTGATGGAAAGCCAGGGATTAGATCCTCACATTAAAATCTACAATATAGTCATTGATGGATTGTGCAAGAATGGGAACTTGACGTTGCAGAAGATCTCTTTGATAACCTTTCCTCCAAAGGATTGCAACCTGATGTTATCACATACAACACAATGATACATGGACTTCGTCAAGAAGGATTACTAGATGAAGCAAAAGAGTGTCTTTTGAAAATGGAAGAGAATGGCTGCTTGCCAGATGGTTTTACTTACAACACAATTGTTCGAGATTTCCTGAAAAGAAATAGATTCTACGAGGCTTTGATTCTTTTAGAGAAGATGGTTGATAGGGGCTTCTCACCAGATGCATCTACATTTTTCCTCTTAGTGGATCTATTCGCAACCGAAGAACTAGATCCTTCTGTTGTTCAAATGGTTGAGAGGTTTATGCCACGGGATGGACATGAATCCAAATTGTAGAGTGAGTTTCTTAAGCAGTCGACGTATATGTTTTAAGTGGCAATCTGCTCGGCATGTTGAGTGATTTATATATTTTTCTATATAATCTTGTAAGCATTGTAGATAGACATGGCATTCTTTATGAATTGATATTTATCTTTTTCTCATTTTCCTTTCTTGGTTATTAATCCTAGGTTATGCACCACTTAACACCCGTAATTTACTGACGTGTGTCAGCAAAGGACATCGGTAGCAGCGTCTAACAAATGACATAATGAACCATGTGGAAAGCAAATGCCTCAAAATCACGAATACAGGGCCAAAAATAAAATTTTAATGCAATTACATGATATTAAAATGTCTATAGCGTTAAAATTGTTTTGAGATACGTTTAATCAATGATTTTTTTGGAATGCAATTAATGATTTTTCTGAAATGACATATGCTTCCAATTTGAGGTTAAAAAAAAAATTAATGGTCCAAAATGAAATGTAATGACATGATACTAAATTTTGTGTATAAATACGGAAAATGGGAAAAAGAATATGTAAGTTTTTATAAAAACTTCTTATTAGCTGGCAATGGAGTAGTTTGGTGCAGGCTAAGTGCAGCTTATAAGCAATTATAACTTGTAGCTTAGAAAAAGTTAGAATGAAGTGTTTGGTGTGGCCCATAGATTTAGAACTCATGACTTTTCTTTACTTATTTAAGGCTCAAAAGCCAACATATTTGAAGCTGCATTGGAGGTGCTGCTCCAGCTTATAACTTATTTTGCCATTTAAGGTATCTTTTATTGGAAAACCTTGTCCTTTATTTCTTTCTATTCATGCATTTTCAATAAAATAATTCTTGAATTACCATAAGATAGATTTTAAGGGCATTTTGAACAATCTTACAACAAATAAGCTATATGATAGTTTATGCTACCAAATACCGCTACAAATTACTCAAAAGCTGCACCTAACAGATTCAAAACTTATTCTGAGTTCTAAAAGCAATATTCTTAAAAGCTTAAAGTTATATTATCTCTCTGGTTAAGTTGCACCAAATGGGACCAATGCCACATGTATTCTAAATTAGCATGTATTTATCTTGACATTTCTGTGTGAAACACTGTCACACAAACGATTGAAGTTGTTCGCTGTACTAGAAACATTGTTGAGCCAAAGCAATTGTACATGAAGATGGTCATGTCAATGACTCAATGAGTAGTTTTGTGTACTTGAAACACACAAAATTTTTGGTGAGTAATGGAGGTTTTTTTTTCCTGGTGACCAGATTGATATACTCATTATGACAAAGTGATAATGAGAATCCATTAGGCAGATAATTAACAGTAGAATTTTATATACCTGTGAAGTCCCAGTTAGGCAGTGATCTTCTCACGGATTTCATGGATGGGTCTGTCTTTATTTTGTTGCATATGCATATGGTTTGCATTTCTGACTGCAAGTACCGTGATTTGTTGTCGATGGCTAATTTACTCTGCCTCTTAATTGAAATTTGTTTTTGAAATACGTTTCTTGGCATGGTTTTTGATGGATTTATATTGTTTTAACATGTTTGTGTCTTCTTGATAAACTTTGAGCTTTTGTACATAATTTTAAAGCCCATGGAACCTTGTTTAATGTGACATTTCAAGTTTATTAGAATTTTATAATGTCTGCTTCTTCCTTGGTTTAATTGGATTTTTTCAAACACATTTTAGCTGTAAATTTGGGTTTATCTTGTGTCGTTGCTGGCATAAAGAAGAAACGTGTTTCAGTCAAAATATCTAGTTGTGCTTGTTATTTTGATTGAATCTGATCCTAATTTGATAGGAATCTTTTTAAGCTAGGCATTCTTCTGTAATCCTTTTTGCCGAATCTTTATTGTAATTTGGTTTTCTAGAAACTGTTTATGTAACATCATCTCCGAAAATCGTTTCATTTATTTCTAATGCAATCCATGAAATTCATCCGAACCCCATCAGGTGAGTTTTTAATGTGCTGCCAGTGCTGGTAACATGTTGCATGATTCTTTTAAAATTTTCAATTGAATCAAACAGTGCTTTAACTAACATCGGTCTTAAGTAGTGAATTCCCCCTTTCTCCAATTTCATGAAAAGACGAGTTAAATTTGTTTGTCCTCATTTATTACTCACTCTTTTAATCATTTCTGTGAATTACAAAATCGTTTTTTTGCTTTCACTTGGTTGAAGATCTGATAGTCATTATCCACTTATTCAAGAAATTATTCCCAACAAGCTTTCGATTCGTATGCCTTTTGTTGTTGATACGGCCCTTGAATTTGTTTTGAATGTTAAAATTTTACGGTCCATCTGTTTTGTTATGGCAATGCATGTATATGGCATGGTTTTAGGACTGTGGGGCTTGGGTGATCCAGGAGTTCGTTTCAAGATCCACAAGCCATTATAGTTCAGTTGAACTTTGAAGATTCAATATTGGAATTTCTAAGCTAATAGCTAATTGTCAATAGTTGTTGTTTTATTTTTATTTTTTTAATTATAAAAAAGTGAGCTTTCTCCATTGCAAAATATAGGGTAACTTACACTGACCTCCTCTGAGGTAATGTCAAAATACAATGACCTCCCTCGTGCTTTGCATAATTACACTGACCTCCCTTGAGGTTTGTAATTTAGTAACACATTCCCCCTTCTGTCAGTTGACTGTCAGTTGACCAAACAGAAAATGTTACTTTTAAAGTTAACTTTTTTAAAATGACTAATCTGCCCTCATAAAATTAAAAGGTGATTTATATGTACACACATATCAATGTCTCTCACAAATCTATCAGTTTCCACTCTGCGATTTCTACAGTTTCCGAACACGCCCATCCAACAATCGGAACCAACACCAAAATCAACAAACCCATTCATCGACAACGCAGAAGTAGTGTTGATGGTCTTCGACGGAGTGAAACAAAGCCGACGGCCATGCTAGGATTGTTACTTTTGAGGTTTTGGGCTATCAGAGGAGGTGTTATCAGAGGAGGTGTTGGGGTTCGCAAAGGCCAAAGGGGTATGTTCGCGGGACGAGAGAGAGTGCAATAATGTAGGGTCTCTACTAGTTGAGGGTCGATGGTGCCGGTAGTGGCCGTGTTGATGAAAAATAGGGGTTTTACCATCTCTCTCTCTCTCTCTCTACTTTTGTTTGGGGTCATTGGTCATGGAATTGGTGACCACTACAATGATTTGAGGCCATGGATACCCTTTACAACATCAAATTGCGGTGGCTACAAATTTACAATTGGGTTCATGGGTTTATGGATCTATTGGGAGATTCCTCCAAGGTTGAAAGAGGGGAAAATGGATCTATTGAGAGATTCCTCAAAGGTTGAAAGTGGGGAAAAAACAATTAACAATAACTATGATGAGTCTGGTCACTGACATCATGTTGATGTAGAAACTGGAGGAGTGGGCAATTTTGCAGAAAAATTATATGGAAAAAGAAGAACAATTATATATATATATGTGTATATATTTTGAGTAATACTAGACCCACACAAAAATTCACACAAAATAATCCTGGCCTTTGATTTTGGTGGATCATGTATGGGACCAGTGTGTTCCCCACATGAAAGCCACTGGAATCAGGGGCCAGCCGGCTAGGATTATTTTGTGTGGGTCTAGCATTATTGTTTTTTTTTTTTCAAAGATTTGTGGCCTGTTTGGAAAAATCTAAAACAAGACTTGGTTCCGTCAAAGTCTAACTTTTATTTGGTTTTTGTGAGAATCTAGTTTGGTAAGTGCTTATTCTTACATAAGAGTCTGTGCCCAATCAAATAAATTTCTTAAACTAGGATCTCAGTTAAATCAATCTATATTTGGTTCTTACAATAACCAATTAAAATTAGATCTAGACTGGATATTCCCAAACGGGCCCTTAAGTCAAATAGTTGTTACACTATTTGGAAATTGGTTCATATAGCATACAATTCGACTATCACGGATCATCGACCGGCTAGATTTAGGATAAATTACATACACACCCCTCATGTATTGCTCTTTTCTAATACCACTAATATAAAAAATAAAAAAACCTGACTCCTTCAATAGTTATTTTTCTTCTCAAATCGACCCCTCATCTTATGTATAAACCAATGCTTCCATAGATTTGATCTAGCCACCTTTTCAAATACCATCAACTAGTATTTTTCTTCTCAAATTGGCCCCTCAAATACCCCTTATAAATAGTTGAGGGGGTTAGTTTATTGAGGGTTATTTATTTATTTATTATTATTATTATTGTTATTTAAAAAAAATAGGAGGTATTAGTGAAAAAGAGCAATACATGAGGGGGTATCTACGTAATTTACCCTTAGATTTAACTAAATGGGATGGTAGTGACTAACGGTGTTCAAGAAAAGCCTAAAACAAAAAACCGACCTAAATCAAACCGATCTAACACCGATTAGTTGGATTATTAAAAGAATACACAAGCGTAAACCAATCGAAAACCGACTAAAATCACCAAAACTGACCTCCCGAATTTGAAAAGTCAATTTTTAAACCACTAAAAATCAACCAAAACTGACCACGATAGTGACACCTTTGAAATTATATTGGGCAAACTGAAAACTTGCCAACTACACATGATGTAATATGTAATTAGCCCAAAGAGTACAGTTTTGCTCACCTTCTTTTTCATTGGCTAATTTAGTGGGGTCCACTGAATTAACCAATGGGAGAGGAGGGTGAGCAAAGGTGAGTAATTTTGGGGTGAGCAAAAGTGTATTTTAACCCAAAATATTATCGTAACCTATTCTTATCAGTTTGGCAATGCATTACTCACACAGACACAACTGAATTATGATGGCTTTGTAGTCGGGCTGGCAATGCAATACTCAGGGCGGAGTTAGCATAGGATCAGGGGGCTCAAATTTTTGAATTTACATTTTTAACCTACGTATTTTGTATAATATATATTTGTGCCCCCTCTAAAAATTTTAATTTACCCCATTAGAGCATCTTGAATGATGCATTCTTTTTCTTGTGTGTTAGTAGGAGTTAGTGTACACGTGGCTATAGAGTGGAAGAAAAGATCACATGCTAACACATGCTAACTTTGCCTTTATTTTGGGTTCTCCAATGAGGCCAAAAGTCACATGTTAGGTGACATAGGGTGACCTCATCAATAGCAAATGATATATCACTTTTTGTATAAAAACCAACCATTTCCTCTTCGTTGTAAACATCTATCTTTCTTCTTCCTTACAATTAATTTATTGAATTTTCTAATAATATTAATTTATCAGTTACACTAATTTCTTGAATTTTCTGATCATATCAGTTTTTCAGTTATATCAATTTCTTGAATTTTATGATCATATCAATTTTTTAGTTACAAATAATGGCTTCATCATCTCATTGTATTCCTATGATCGAGTCTAGTTCTTCCACATCTTCAAGTACACGGCAATCTTCCACAGATGAGAGCTCATCTAGTAATGACCAGGAGACGATTTCCTAGTGCCATAACAAACGAATGCAAAAGATGATGAGTTTGCTTCCACCACAAATGCTACTAGTCCTATTACAACCAAGTAGAAGACGATATATCAAGCGTGATTGAGAGGGAAGTCATCGACAGATATAGAGAGACTACTTTCTCAAAAATTGCACTTATCCACCTGATTACTTCCACAAACAATACCAGATGCAAAGAGAGTTGTTTCTTGGCATTTTGAAGGACGTTGAAGCATACGACGAGTATTTCACCCAAAGGAAAGATTGTTGTGGTCATTTAGGGTGTTCTTCGATGCAGAAAATGAAAGTTGCAATACGTATCCTTGCCTATGGATTATCTGCAGATCATATAACATCTGTGTACATGTTTATCATTGTCATGCATGATAATGTGATGTGATGTGCATTTGTGACACATGTGTAAGTGATTTGTGACTCAGAGTTGATTTGAGTGTCTGTGTAAAAGAACCTCTGAGACTATGTGAAATGGATGTTTTGTTGTTGTGAAGTCTCTCTGAGATTGAGACGTTCCTTGAGGAATGCCTAAATGGTTATCTGAAAATAAATGTTTACCTGTGTATTTCATTATCTGTATTATTATATGGGTTAGAATATATTTTTGTCATTAATTTTAGTATCCTTGTGAGGACGAATTAACAAGCTACATAATTGGTAGGCTAATTAGTAATTTCGTAAAATCATGTGGAACCACGTTTTAGCAACCAAACGGAACTTAGAGGAAAACTTTTATGGATTATCGATTCTCACTTGTGAAGTGATAACTTAGGCATTTAAGACGTTTTTGAGAGATAATTGAGAGATTAGAGAAACTCGAGAGGAGTTAAACACAAATACAGAATGTATTGCCTATACATAGAAAGAGATGACTTAGATATTTTCATAAAGTTTTCTAAACCTAAATCCAAAAGGGGAAAAGGAGAGATTTTAGTTCTTCGAGCTTCACGACGACAATCAATGGACTTCTGCCCCGTTTATTTTCTTCTAAATTTCATATTTGAACTCCTTGAGGTAAGGCCATCGTTTTGATATCAATTAGGTCTTGTTTGGATAAGTTTTTCCGAAAACTCATTTTTGGGAATTTTCATTGAAAGATGATAATCCAACTTTTGATCCGTAGGAATCGTAGTAGACGGTCTTCTACACGTTCTTTGTGCTCGAATTTACCTTGGAACGAGAATTAGGAGCGTTAATCGAAGGTGAGTGATTCAACCATGTGTTTGGGAATGATTCCTTGACGTGTATTCATGTTTTGTACGAAAAGTATGTTTCAATTCATAGCTGTATGTTATTTAGGTCATATTGGGCGATTATATTGATAAGTAGGCTTATCGTATGATGAAATGTTTGACTTATGTTGAAAACATGGTGAAATAAATTTGAGCATGTTTAGTTGCTATTTGGGTCAAAGGAGTGCATGTACCAAGCCATTGTTGTGGAGCCGTTATAGGTATAAGGTCGCACGTTTGAAGAAAAGAAACGTGGATCTAACCTAGTCGCGTGGACTTATTGGCGAGGAGTCGCGGACTAGGAGTGTGGACCGTACACGTGAGACTCTGGAGACTAGTATGAAATGTAGAGAATGTGATGCGAGCATGTTTATCATTCATGTGCATCGTTGATTTATTCACTAAGCGTTAGCTTAAATGAATCGAAATATGTGTGGTTATTTAAATCATCAATGTAGGTGTTAATGTTGGCAAGGAATCAGAGAAGTGATCACAGGAGGTTGGGAGTTCACCTAGAAGGCAACTTACCACGTCTATTTTGTAGTTTTGTAACCGAATCAATTAATTCGTTTTGTATAATTGTCTTGTAATAGAATTTGGAGGATAGAAGCTCTGGATATGTTTAAGTTGTTGTAATATATCTCTTGTATGTCTTTTGACATATTGGGATTTGAAAAATGACTCATAAGATTGGAAAACTTTGGAAATGAAATTCTACAGAAAGGGCTGCTACTGGGAAAATAGTCGATTGGATCGGGGGCATAGTCGACTGGATACACTGTTGAACGAAATTCTCTTTTAGTTTTCAACGGAAAACAGTCGACTAGAAAATAAAACAGTCGACTGGAATTTGTCCCAAAACTAGACATTCTGCTGGATTAGGTTCGGTCGACCGGACGAGTCCAGTCGACTGAGAATTGAAGGCAGCAGTCTACCGGACATGGGAGTTAGTCGACTAAAGTGGATCGCTGGAGATTTCTTGTTCTCTGCAAATTCCAAATCAGTTGACTGAGATCCGATGCAGTCAACTGGATTGCTGGTTTTAAAATGGATTGTTTTCTTTTCTGCTGCAAGTTCTTAAACTTATATTTTGGGAATGTTAGTGAACTGGTTTAGCCTCGGTGGCGTGCTACTAGCTTCAGTTTCTCTATTGTGGGATCGGACTGTGACAGATCATTATGATGAGTACTTAAAGATTGGTGAGAGTACTACAATTGAGAGCTTGAAGCACTTTTGCGAAGCTATCGTTGCATTGTATAAGGGAAAATACTTGCGCTCACCAAATCAACAGAACATTGCACGTTTGCTTCAAGAAGGGGATGAGAGAGGGTTCCCAGGTATGCTTGGTTCTTTAGATTGTATGCATTGGGAATGGAAGAATTGTCCAACTGCATGGCATGGCACACATAAAGGCCATCACCATAAGCCTACCCTTTTATTGGAGGTGGTTGCATCGAAAGATCTGTGGATCTTTCATGCTTTCTTTGGTATGCCAGGTTCATACAATGACATCAATGTCTTGAACATTCCCCACTATTTGATTCGTTCATCCATGGCACATTACCTCCGGTTAATTACACCATTAATGGTCGTCAACATACAATGGGCTATTACTTAACTGATAATATATACCCTCAATGGGCAACACTTATGCAGTCAATCACACACCAACAATAGGAAAAGAGAGGTTGTTTGCTAAAAAACAGGAGGCAGTTAGGAAGGACGTTGAATGAGCGTTTGTTGTTTTGCAAATTCGGTGAGGTATAACGCAAGGACCAGTACGTTATTGGAAAAAGGATGACATGTGCAATATAATAAAGACGTGTATCATACTACACAACATGATCATTGAAGACAAGCACGAGTTGGACATCGAAAGATTGAGACCTCCTTCGGATGAAACTATATCTATTCCAGAATATGGTCGAAACAAAGCACTTTTGGTGGCACGTATGACCTCTCGTCTTCAAAGGATTGTAGTAGATGAGCAAATACAATGTTGAGGTCTGATCTTATAGAACATTTGTGGAATCAATTTTGTCACGCCCCGACGTAGCATAAATATGGAAAGCATTTAATTTCCTTTATGGACCCGTAGGTCGCGACAGTTTGAAGGATCAATTCCGTCCCAAACGTCGAACAACATAAAACCATGATCAGAGTAAAGCAATCAAGACTTACAAATATTTTTCTAATTACATATTACAATACGGGGTCAACTAAGGCACAAGCCGCCTTAAGACAAAACAATATCTATCATCTATTACAGTCATCCTTATTACAAAACAGTTTATAACTTAAAACATATAAAAGTAAATTCTCTTTCCAGCAGTGTTTCTCAATTTGCGTAGTCGTACGGCCCAGCAATATCATAACCTGAAAAGCCTGGACACGAATGTCCAGGGCGCATCAACGTCGTCAGCTTCAAGAAGCTGGTGAGTATTAAAAACATAACTTTGAATGTAAAACATACTCATTTACCTCTTCCCATTTCTCAATTAATTCAACAAGTTTATATTAAAGCAAGGAGGTCATTTTAGGGAAACAAGCACAACATTATTTAAAAGATGTAATTCACATATATGTGACCGTGTATGAGAACAATGCACCATCTCATCTTACCGACTCTTTTCTCTCGACAAAACCGAACAACCCACTATCACACACCAGTATCTTTGAAATACTTCGATAGCCACACTTTAGCACAGGGGTGCCAGGGAATGTCCAGTTTGCCTCACACTTTGGTCCGGGGTACCAGGGAGTGTCCAATGCCTCACACGTTAATACCTAATCTGCCATGCAAATACCGGAGGAACCCTCACGCAGTATTTAGACTCGGGTATCAGGGAGTGTCTGTAGGCCACACTTTAGCACTACCATGGGTGCCAGGGAATGTCCAAGTTCGGCTTCACACACTTTGACGCTACCATGGTCGTCAGGGAGTGTCCAGTTTTGCCACCGTCGCATTTCAAAAACACTCTCACCGAAATCTCAATCACAACACACTTTGGTACTCACTTACTAGGGAGTGTCCACAACACAATCTCAACCGCACTCACTATGCCACACTGACCATTACTCTTTTCCATACTGACCAACATTCACACTCACCATGCATGTACAACTGACTCCACATGTATGTCATGAGACTTTAAAACATGAGGCAATTCACTGAATTATATAAACGACGTGTGTACGGGGATTGATAGGTCATAATACCACGTTCTAATCGTCCAAACATATCCAAATAGGATTCTATTTTTGTGAATTTTCCATACAGAGCTTTAAAAATTCATAAAATATCACCCAAACAGTTCCTTAACACAAGACAAGCAAAAACTAGAAACTGTCCAAGGTCGCGCGCGTGGGCCGCTCGCGCGATATGCTCAATTTTCCGTTTCTTTATTAAAACTTTTCCATCTATCAGAATATAGGGAGATCGCTCGCGCGGATCGCTCGCGTGGGCCGCTCGCGCGATCTGCTTAATTTTTGTTTTTCTTATTAAAACCTTTTCTGTCTGCCTGAAAATACACGGCTCGCGCGCGCGGGCTGCTCGCGCGAAGGGTCGCTCGCTCGGGCCACTCGCGCGACACTCGCTCGCGCGAACGCGCGCGCGAGTTTCAGCAGTGTCTTCATCTTCTTCACTGAGACTGCCCTGTTTCAGATTTTTAGGGTCTTTTTGACCCATTTACAATTTCGGAAGTTACTAGGCCTTATTATATATGATTCTCTTTAGTTTTTTGCAAGGATTACAAATCCATAATCAATTTTACATGAATCGATTTATAATTCTAGAATTTAATGAAAGACTAAAAGATGACAAAACTTAATTTCTTATATACGTTTTCATATGAACAAATTAAGTTCTAAAACTTTAAACATGGAATCTACAACATGTAATCTATCATAATTATCTAAGAAAACGGATTTTGGTTGAGTTTAAAAAAAATCTTGATTTCAAGCTATGGAGTCCAAACGAAAGATTATCAATGGTGATTCCAAAATCAAGCTGTACAAACAGAAATTAAGCATGTAGTTACATTCTGAGTGAGTTGGTAATACTCACTGATTGAAGCTTTAGAGATTTAGTTGAGAAAGATAAGCACAATAAGAAATACTCCAAGCTTTTGGCTATGGAGGATTGAAGTTCCTCTCTCCAGAAAAATATGAACTCTCAAGCTCTCTCTCTCTCTCTCTCTCTCTCTCTCTCTCTCTCTCTCTCTCTCTCTCTCTCTCTCTCTGTGTGTATCTTTCAGTTTGCTAAGTGTAGAATGAGAATGTGTGTGTGTGGTAGTGTATATATATATAGAGGGCCAATTGGGATGAGCTTGGTGGCTAAGAAATATAGATACACACTTAACACTTGATTTGGTTTAACAATTCTCTGATTTCCCCTAATCTTCAGTATATCTGTATACGTATGTGTGTATACACAGATTGATAACTCCCCAAATCATTCAAGGGCCAAGTTTAGATACATAGGGGTCAATTATGTTTGTTTGGGAAAACAAGCTTATGCCACAAATTAATACACACAAATAGAAATACAACCAAACAAGGTTCTCACAAGTTGCCTAATAATCACTTATCTTGTTTGGAAAAACAACTTATGGCCTATAAATATAACACTCACACAATGCTCAACCAAACAAAACCTAAGTCAATCATGACTTGCCTAAAATGGAATTAAAGTGTAAGTCACTTCGTGCTTTACGTCATGTCCAAAAGCTGTGCAAGTTTAACGTGGCGTAGACAGTTTTGAACATAAATTGGTATTTTCGTGGCGCGGTGTCCGTCACAAAAATATAGAAAATTCATTTTAATGTAGGAAATGATTTTCCGGTTTTATAAAAATACTGATTGAGTCAGAAGCAAACATTTCCACCGTTTTGAAATATAGTTTTGAAATCTAACACAGGTGTTGCTAAATTTTATAAAATCGCAGTTTGACCCCAATAAGAATTTCAAATATGAAATAAGGCAGGTCACAAGATTTTAACACATCAGAATTGAAATTAAAATAAAAGTAAACAATACAATTGAATTTAAATATGAAATGCAAATACCGATAAATAAATGAAAATGCAGGTTATTACAAATTTAGTGATCAGGATGTTTAAAAGAGCTTGGCTATTGTAATAAATGTATTTTTAGTGAGTAATTAAGAATTGCACTTTCAAACTGAAATTTTAATCCTTCAATTGGACCTTTACCTATTACACTCATGAAAAAAAAAAGAAACAAAAAAGGAAAAAAAAACTACATTTATTAACTCAAGAGAATACTTAGAGCATTATTCTGACATTTAAAACCCACTGCCACTTGAGCCATCTCCATTATCCCCTTTCATCATACGTTCCCATATTGTCTTTTGTTGTGCAATGACCCATGCTATCCCTTCCTCATTAGGAATTGAATTTGGATCGACGATCATGATCTCCTTCTCCATCCTCATTCGTTCTTGTTCATTTCTGGCTGCAATCTTGATTCGATCTTGCTCTTGTTTGGCCACAATCTTCATTCGCTCTTGTTCTAGTTTAGCCTCCATCCTCAAGCGTTCTTGCTCTTATTTGGCCTCAATCTTCAGTCATTCACGTTCTTGTGTGATAACAATCTCACGTTCAGCAATTTTCGTTTGTTCATTTCCCAAGTTGCTAAATTCCTAAGCGAACAAGTTCAATGACTCTAACTGATCAGCATTCTTCTTTCGGCGCATGTTCTTTACGGACTTTCGTCCTGGGGGTCGGGTTAACTCATGAGATCCTTGATTGAATGGTGAATCATCATCGTCATCAAGTACTAGTACAATTGTTTTACGCTCCCAATCTGTAAATAACAAACAAAAAAATAACTCTGTAATCATATTCAACCACAATGAAAGGACTAAAAAACAGGGTAATCAATTAACACGCGATTGAGCAAACAAAAAAAAAAAAAAAAAACTCGCACCATCTTTAACGTTAGCCCCACTTTTAGGAGCGTTCTCTACCATTCGTACATATCCAGAATATTTGTTGAGTTGGGACTGTATGCTTGACCAATGGTTCATCAAACTTGAGCTGATTCTATCTATTGATTTACCCAATATGTGATTATACTCGTGTAGAATTTGATCCTATAATTCTTTCTTGGTTGGTCTATACCTATGGGGGCATCTTCCGAGACACGCAACCAAGCTTGACATAGTGCTTCGTCTTCTTCCTTTGTCCAATTGGGATTCCTTTCCTTCTGTTGCCCTTGAGCATTCTTTTGTGTGTGTGTGTGTGTGTGTTGTAGGATTTTGCAAAATCGGTTGGGTAGGTTGATGAGATGAGAATTGGGTTTGCCCATAAAAAAATTGAGGATTGAATGAGGGGTACTGTGGATTGAACGGGTATTGTTGTGAAAAGTATTGAAAGTCGTATTGGGGTAGTTGAGAAAATGATTGAGATTCAAATTGTGGCAGTGTTTGAGAGTTGTTTGGTGGGTTAAATTGAGTGTTGAAAAATGGATGTCTAGGATCCATAGTGGATATGTCAAGAATAGAGGAGCATTGAGCAGCAAAAAAAATTATAAGTTTAACTGGATTTTATAGGATCCAATTTGGGTTCAATGACTATATTTATTATTTATTTTTGCAATTAATATATGCAGTTGATTTTAATAGTTATGTTTAACAGTATTGCAACAGTCATATATTGCAAAATATAAAAGATGAAGGCCCAATTGGGTAGCATCGAAATGGTATATTGCAAAATGAGTTAAACAGTTCAATTAGGTTGCATTATTTTCAAATGGGTTGCATTTCAATGGAAAAAGTTGAACGGTTCAATTGGGTTGCACTGAATTAGCTGGTCAGTTGGGTAGTCAAATCAATGCCATGTCTTTTCTTACAAATTCAGCCACTACCATTTGTGTTACAGTTAACAAATATTTTAGCATTTGACTCCTCCACGTAGGCGACTAACCGATACATTGGAGTGTTTTCTTCAACCACTAGCTAGCATCCGACACAAGCAAGGACACTAAAAGCTTGATTGCAATTGATCTTATACTCAGAAATGTCACTTTAATTCTTAAATTTTTTCAACCTTCACCCAAAGTAACATCAAAATTACTCAATTATTTTAAAAAATTTAAGCCGTTATAGACATTCCTTCTAAATATAGTAAGGATTGTTTGCTTTACAAGTTAAACTAGTAAAAATAAAAAGGATAAATTGCACTTTTCACCCCTAAAGTTGGGGTGGTGTAACACTTTAGATCCTAAAGTTTCAAATATGGCATTTTAGTCCCTAAAGTTTGAGATGACTCGCATTTTGGTCCCTCGAAAGACTTTTTACAACGAAACTTATACTTTTAATGACGAAATTATTCGTCACTAAAAGGCTAATTGGACTTATTTGCTGTACTTGTGAAACTTTAGAAATCAAAATACCTCATTTAAAACTTTAAAATCTAAAGTGCCAAGTCATCCAAACTTCAAGGATAAAAAGTGCAATTTACTCAAATAAAAAATAATGCAAGTGAACACATTTTTCTTTTTCTTTTTCTTTTTTCTTTTAAAGAGTTGTGCACATATTAGTTTTCCTTTGACTATGTTTACTCTTTCACCCCCACTAATTAATTAGTAATGTTACGGGTACAATTCATTTATATAATTTATTTAGACATTTACAATTATTTTTATATCTCTTTTAAGTATGAGTGATGCCTATTCAAATTTAATCGGATTGCGAGAAAAATAGTGATAATTGTAAAAAGTTATAAGAATGAGTTGTTTCTAACATTACTCCTAAAAAAAAATATTGGGTGGGTTGAATACACAGAATAACCCAGAGCGCAAACTGTTGAGTATCTTTTCACTTTGAGCATCCGAATTGTCTGTCTGGGTGAGCTTAAGAACGAAAGAGCTTAAGAATAGAAGATGAAGAGAAATGGTGTCTCTGTTCCATCATCTATTTGCATACTACGAGGGTTTATTATTATTATAGCTCAGAAGAATCACCACATCCCAAAACCCAAATCAGGTACTACTTCTCTTCTTCTTCTTCTTCCTCTTCCTTTTCTCTCTCTAAAAAAAACCACTTTCTCATTGCTCCATCGTCCTTTTCACTCTACTACTTCAACACATTCTTCTTCTTCATCATCAATTCACAAACCACAAATAAAAAATCGATTATTATTATTAGGGTCCAAGTTCAACAACAATATCTCTAATCTCGATGATGCTTTGAGTGTATTCCATCAAATGGTCCAAATGCGACCTCGTCCTTCGATCATGGAATTTAATAAACTGTTAGGGCTTATTACCAGAATGAAACACTACTCAGCTGTTGTTTCTTTGTTTATGGAAATGCGTTTATTTGGTGTTCCTGTTGATGTGTATACAATGAGCATTGTAATTAACTGTTATTGCCACTTGAATCGTGTTGATTGTGGGTTTGCTATTTTGGGCACACTGTTCAAGTGTGGTTATGTCCCAAATGTGGTTACCCTCGGCACTATAATAAAAGGCCTATTTTCCGAAAGTAAAATTTTAGAGGCGGAGAGTTTATTCAAGAAGTTGATGAGAGAGAAAGAAATTGAACCCAATGAGGTTATGTATGGCACAGTGATAAATGGGCTATGTAAAGCAGGAAACACTAGCATGGCTCTTGAAATAGTCAGGCTAATGGAGAAAGGAAGTTGTAAACCTAACACAGTAGTGTACAATACGATTATTGACAGTCTCTGCAAAGACAGAATGGTGGATGATGCTTTAAATCTTTTGTACGAAATGAAAGAGAAATGCATACCACCTAATGTTGTCACTTACAGCTCTTTGATTCATGGCCTTTGCAATTTTGGGCGATGGAAAGAAGTTACTAGACTGCTTAATGAGATGGTCAGTCTAAAAATCACTCTAGACATGTGCACATACAGTATATTGGTGGATGCACTATGCAAGGAAGGGATGGTCAGAGAAGCCAAGGTGGTTTTTGAAACCATGATACAAAAAGGTGAGGATCCTGATGTAGTAATCTATAATTCACTGATTGATGGCTATTGTTTGCAAGGCCAAATGGATGAGGCGATGAAAGTGGTCAATACCATGGAGGGTAGAGGTCTTGTCCCAAATGATTTTACCTATAGCATCCTAATCAATGGATACTGCAAGATGATGAAGGTAGATGAGGCCATGGATATCTTTCAAGAAATGTCTCGTAAAGGGTTGAAGCCCACGGCTGAAACTTACAACCCCATATTACAGGGGTTGTTTCGGGTTGGTAGATGTGCTACTGCTCAAGAGCTTTTGAGTGAGATGCAAGCTAGGGGCCAAATTCCAAATATTTACACTCGATATATCTTGTTGGATGGTCTGTGCAAAAACGGGAACATTACTGAAGCATTGTCATTGTTTTCCCTGATGGAAAGCCAGGGATTCGATCCTCAAATTCAAATCTACAATATAGTCATTGATGGATTGTGCAAGAATGGGAAACTTGACATTGCACAAGATCTTTTTAATAATCTTTCCTCCAAAGGATTGCAGCCTAATGTTATCACATACAACACAATGATATGTGGACTTTGTCGAGAAGGATTGCTAGATGAAGCAAAAGAGCGTCTCGTGAAAATGGAAGAGAATGGCTGCTTACCAGATGATTTGACTTACAACACAATTGTCCGAGAATTCCTAAAAAGAAAGAGATGTTATGAGGCTTTGATACTTTTAGAGGAAATGGTGACCAGGGGTTTCTCGCCAGATGCATCAACTTTACCCCTGTTACTGGGATCTACTCACAACTAAAGAACTTGATCATTCTGTCGCACAAATGGTTGAAAAGTTTATACCACAGGATACACTTGACTCCATATTATAGAATTAGTTCCTTATGCTGTCAATGCAGAGTGTTGGTTGAACGTCTTTTACAATTGTATTCGCGAAGTAGCACTATGTGGAAAATTTCTGCTAGGAATCTAGTAGTGAAGCTTTGGATGGCATGTTTTATCTGAATATATTTGCACGATACGTGGCTGCAGTTGGGTAATATGTTTATTTGGTAGTAAAAGTTACATTTATGCCCAGGGCTCTAGTGACCTTCTCAGATCTTAGGAAATTCTCTGTCTGAATGTATAGTCAGATTTCTTTTCATGGATATCTTTGCTTGTGTAGCTCTTGGGGGTAGACACTCAACTTCAGCTGACGTATTACGGTATTAGTGTCGGACACTTCTGGGCATGGACACGCCCCCGACAACATGTTCCAGACATGTGGAAAAAGTGTCCATTTTTGTTGTAATTCTCTGAACTTTGGACACCTACAGGACATGTTAAGATTTTTTGGAAAAAAATAAAAAATCCTTCTTTTTAGGTCCCATTTTACAAAATTATCCTCTTTCAAAATTTAATTCCTTATTTGTTGGTATATATGGCAAGTGCCTAGCCATACACATGTATAAAAATTCATTTCTTGAATTACATTAGGCATTTTTGGTGAATTACATGTGATGTTATGCTTTACAGTTGATAAAAAGAAAAATATAAAGTATATGCATACTCAACGTTTCCCCAATGCATCTGTGTCCTACGTTTTTGAGAAATGGTGCGTCCGCGCACCCGTGTCCTTGTCCGTGTGATGTGATTGAAGCTGAGAAGTGTTTTTGCTGGAAACTGGGGTCCATGGAAGTCCAAGAAAAGAAGATTTTCATGGTGTAGGAAATGACTTTTTATGTATTTTTATGTTTTAGTAATTCGGAGTCTTTTAGTTTCTTTATCTATATTAGTTTTAGTTTAGAGCATTTTAGTCATCTCGATTAGGTTTATTTTAGAGCATACTAGTATTTATTTTTTAATCTAGTTTTCTTAGTCTCGAAGTATTGTTTTGTAGCAACTTGTCATGGAGGGGTATGCTTGTAAGCAGCTTGTTGTATAGTGGCTGCATGTTAGCCACTTGTCGGCCACCTAGGAATGACTTTGCGATGAAGTACTTCATAACCTTATCTTCTTTTTATAGGGCTGTAATACGTCTGTTGAGGGGCAGTTATTTGGAGAAATGTATTTCAGATTGTGTTTTTTAGCTTTCTTTTTCATAGGGGTTGGGTTTGAGTCCCTTAGCTCATGGTATTCGAGCCGTAGTTGATGGAAATTGCAGCAATCTGTCCCAAAATCAGATTTGCAAGTTTTTTCGGCCTTGATCCTATCATTATTCAAGTCCTTAATCTTGTTACTTTTGGATTAACTAATCGACGCTACATCACTGTGCTTCTTAGTGTATGAGCATTAAATTGATGTGCTTTCTTCAGGCTATGGTAGTATTTGTTCTCTTCTCAATGATTGAATTTGGTGTTTATTCCTGGCGTTGTTTTATTCATCCTAACAAAGGATTCCGTCCTTTCCTTCCCTTGTATTGTTATTAGGAGGTCTAGTCAAAGCGTTTGCTCGGTAATTCTGCTTTCAAGAAACTAATACTAGTGACCATTTGCAGAAAAGAGTGAGGGTCTAAGGTTTTGCCATTTCAGATAGATTTCTTGTTTTTTATTCTGATTATCTAATGGGGAAGATATAGTTGTGGCAGGTTGAGCCTCAGAAATTGTATTTCAGAGTGAAAATTTCACACTTCTTTGGTAGCGGGCTTGTGTTCCTTGCGTTTCAAGCCTTGATTCTGAAAAGTTAGTTGAAATACCTTTGTATTACCGTGCTCAAGTATTTCTAACTACCTTTCTTCAAGGACTATTGCAGAAGCTACATAGATTGTCCCTGTTGTATGGAAAAACTCAAGGGGAAGATCCACAAAAAAGTGATCCATATTCCATACAGTGACCAAGGAAAAAGCTATATCGTCATTGCTGGAGTTTGGATTTGTTACAACAACTGTGATCCGTTGAGGGACTTCTTTGTTATGTATGTACGCCTGTACGGTGAAAAGGTAAAATGAAGTGTGTTTTATTTTTTGGGTCATGAAATGTATTGAAAAGAAAATTAATCTTGTAAGAAATGATATTTACTTCCGACTCTTTGATTCATAGATTGGGCGATTTTGGTTAGTGGAGGGATGCTAAAAAAATGTTTGATGAGAAGGTCGGTAAGAAAACATCTCTGTATGTATGTGACTTTAAATATTATGGTTGATACACTATACAACGAGGGAAGAGCTAGAGATGTAGAAGACATATTTGACACAATCTTGATTCCTGAGGGGTTGGTTTGTTATTAGTTCATCATGAGTGTATGTTCTCCTACAAATGCTGGATTAGACTATTTTATTACATTGTAGTTTAAGGGTCATAATTTTTCTATGTACCAGAATTTCACTATTCATTTCATTGTAGTTGAAGGGTTATTGTTCTACTACTCCTTGACACAATAATAAAATTGATGTTAATGGAGCTTAATTACTTCGAGGCTATGTACTGAGTGGGAAAATAATTTATTTTTTCTTCTACTAATTGTCAATCTGAACAAAGTTTTGAACTGTGAGTATACAAGTAAGTTATAGCGATTCACATCTTAAAATCACTCAACTGTTTTGAGGAAAATTGCATTGAAGCTGCAATTAGTGTCACATTCTTTGCTAGGATATTGGCAATTAGAATGGGAACTTTGAATTGCTGCCAAATCAGGATATCTATGAACACTAATCGTATAAATATATTTTTTTAAGGACATGACAGGACAGTGGAAAGGAAGTTTCCAAAAGTTGTCTAATAGCACCTCTGTCATAGCTGCAAATGCATTTTTTGAAAAATATTTTACATCAAAACAAATGGAGCCTTAATCTCAATAAATTCAGCTCCTCCTCCTTGAAAAGCAGACAAGGAGGTGAACCGACAAATATGCACTTTGTAGAGTGTATAATTACTAATTATCATGCATGGAATGCCTGTGCTATTGTTTCTAAGATGCATAGTGATTCATTTGTTTTCAAATACAAAAGTGGATGAAGCTTACGCAAATACTTAGCAAGTAGCACATTTCCTCTGCAGACCAAACTCATCTTACATGATGAGCTAGCATAAAAAGGTTTTTATTTATTTATTTTATTTTTTATTTTTATATTATATATATATATATATTTGTTTATAAATTAAATCGCAATTCGCATCTCCATACATACAAATTCATCAATGATTTGATATAACGTTTGGAGTTTAAACCTCTAAAGCTTATTATTCCAGTTAGCAGAACGACTTGTCATGATTCACTCTTTTTCTTCATTCAAAACTTTGTTAAGAAATAGAGCTTACAATTACAGAGTACATGCAGAAACATTTTCAATTACAACAAATCAGAACTTTGACAATTAGAGAGAATAGGAACTCATCTTACTGTATACTTTTGACAATTATAGTTTATGCTACTACTCTTGAAAAAAAGCTACACCAAATAGATTCACAACTTATGTTGCATAGCGTCCTAAAAGCTGTAAATTGAAGAGAAAAAAGATACAAGGGTAAATTACAAGGACCTTCTTTGAGGTTTGCCCTAATTACACAGACTTCCCTTCTTGGTAACGATTGGTTAACCTCCATGGCGGAATAAATGTAATTACTAAACTGCCCCTATATGAAATTACACAAAGCTCTCCTATGCTATGGTCTAATTCCACAGACTTCCCTTGTATTTTAAAAAATTACGCGGACCTCCCTTCTCACCCACAAAGTCTAACTAGATTTACAGTTTGTACAAACGTATTATTCTATCCTCAATTAAAACTTTCTTTTGCAATTAGAAAGGTTTTGGTTTAAACTTCTCATACTATTTAGGAGTGTATCTTTCAATTTTTCAAATTTCTTCCAGTTTCAAGATTTGCAATTTTTTTTCAAGCATTAATTTTTCAAATTCTTTGATTTCATAATTTATATTTCTTGGGTTTAGTTTTTTCACTTCTTCATCTTTTCAATTTCTCCCGTTGACGGAATTAACATGATAGACATGATAGGTCAAAAGATTATGAGCAATCTTCAATTTGGTTTGTTGAAAAAGATTCTCTACTTCATGAAAAATTGAAGGGACTCTGAAAAATGGTAAGGGTAATATATTCATTTTGAAAAATAAGAGAGATGATTCCAAAATTTGGAAAAAAAAATGTAATTTTTGATGAGAGACAGAACAGAGAGAGAGAGAGAGAGAGAGTTAACAAAAAAGTACTCGTATTTTGTAATGTGAGAGGTCCGTGTAATTAGGTCCTATCTCAAAGGAGATTTGTGTAATTATTTTCATTTTTTATTTCGATAAACAAGGGTATTGTCACACCAACCCATCTTGCGCGGATTAGGACCGTGTCACAAAGGGTTACTCAAGATAAGTCATCTCTTGTTAACGTTCCATCATAAAAGTTAAAGCTCAAGTTACAACTCATTGAAATTAAACAAAGGAATTTTAAGTCTCGATCTGTTTCTCTCAAGCGCTCCAGGAGCTTCGAGCGCTCTTTCCTGAGAAAGGCCTACTTGACAGGAGCACTTGAGTGGGCTGCTAAGCTCTATGCAAGGAAGGAATGGTCAGTGAAGCCAAGGTTGTTGTTGAGACCATGATACCAAAAGGTGAAGATCCTAATGTAGTCACCTACAACTCACTGATTGATGGATATTGTTTGCAAGGTCAAATGGGCGAAGCGATGAAAGTGTTCAATTCCATGATGTGTAGAGGCACTGTCCCCGACAATTTAACGTATAACATTCTAATCAATGGATTTTGCAAGGTGATGAAGGTAGATGAGGCCATGAATCTCTTTCAAGAAATGCCTCGTAAAGGGTTGAAACCTTAGACTAATACTTACAACCCTATCTTGCAAGGGTTGTTTCGAGTTGGTAGATGTGCTACTGTACAAGAGCTTTTCAATGAGATGCAGTCTAGGGGCCAAATTCCAAATATTTACACGCATTTTATCTTGATGGATGTTCTGTGCAAAAACGGGCATATTGCTGAAGCATTGTCATTGTTCAACCTGATGGTAAGCAAGGGATTATTTCCTGATATAAGGAAATACAATATACTCATTGATGGATTGTGCAAGAATGGGAAACTCTATATTGTGCTAGATCTTTTTGATAACCTTTCTTCCAAAGGATCGCAACCAAATGTTATTACATACACTACAATGATTTGGGGACTTTGTAAAGAAGGATTACTAGATGAAGCAAAAGGGTGTCTCATTAAAATGGAAGAGAATGGCTGCTTGCCAGATGGTGTGACATACAACACTGTTGTCCGAGAATTCCTAAAACGAAAAAGATATTACGAGGCTTTGATATTTCTAGAGGAAACGGTTGTTAGGGGTTTCTCACTAGATACATCTACTTTTCCCCTTTGTAGTTGATCTATCTGCGGCCAAAGAACTAGATAGTTCTGTCCTACAAATAGTTGAGAAGTTTATGCCACGGCATGGACTTGTATCCAAATTATAGTGTGAGATTCTTAAGCAGTCAACTCTGATGTTAGGATTTCTATGGCAATGTGCTTGGCGTGTTGCAGGTGTTTCACAATTGTTTATGAGAAGCACATTGTTAGGGAAATTTCTGGATAGGAATTTGGAAGGTATGTTTTGGGTGCCTAGTTGTACATGCATTGATTTGTACGATGCTTGGCTACATTTGGTAAACCTGTTCATTTTTTAGTAAAAGTTTTAGTCATGCCTTGGCCTCAACGTATTTTTCTATATAATCTTCTAAGCGTTGAAGATATGACATATTCTACGGGCTTTTCTTTATCTCTTTTCTCATTTTTTTTCCTTCCGTGCTTAATTATCCTAAATGTTACCTTCCTCTATTGAGGGATACACCGATTAACTATTTTCAGCTCTCTGCATTCCTTTTGATTGGTTCACTGTGTTGTTGTTAGAAATTGCTTGTGCTTTCTGTTTTCTTTAATAAGCTATGTTAAATGTGGTTAAGATTTTAGAGTATAGTTTTGAGGTCGAGTCATATAATGTGATCAATTCTTTATATAAAAAAAATACCCCTTTCTGCTGCTTGCTGATTATAAAACACATAATATTTTTTAAGAGATTTCAAGCTGTCATATAGATGGTGCAGTTGCCTTTCAATAAATTGTTTGGTTGTTTGGAATAGGTTCATGATCCGAGTGTTAGACAATCAAGTAGTTTTCATTTGATGTGCAAACTGCAAAGGCTATTGTAAGCTAGTCTCTTTTTTTTTTGTTGCTAAAAGTAAGCTAGTCTCTGTATTTGCTCCTTTGTTGCACTATCACATTAGAAGTAGTGTTAACTCCAGTGACCTTCTCAAATCTTAGGAAATTCTATCTGATTTTAGATTCATGTTTCTTTTCATGGATTTCTTGCTTCTCTACTCTCGGAGGTAATCTGCATGAGTCTATGAAACACGGACACTCTACTTCGGCTGATGTATTAGTATTACGGTATTAGTGTCGGACACACCTGGCAACATGTCCCCAAGTTCCCAACGTATCCGTGTCCTACTTTTTTGAGAAATGGTGTGTCCGCGCATCTGTGTTCTTGTCTGTGTGATGTGATGGAGACTGAGAAATATTTTGGCTGGAAACTGGGGTCCACGACAAAGAACTTGATCTCTCTGTCAGACAAATGGTTAAGAAGTGTATGCCACAGGATAGACATGAATTCAAATTGCAGAGTGAGTTACTTCACCAGTCAACGCAGATGTTGTTTGCACATTACTTACAATTGTACCGGATAAGTATCATAATCTGGAAATTTTCATAATCATTCTGGCATTTTCTTGTTTCCAATACAGTTAATGAATTGAATAAAGTACATTTTTCATACAGAAGACAATGACCTCTTTAGGGACAACCTTTATAATTTTGCTCCCTTTTTTTTTCTTTTCAAAAGGCATGTGGTACTTGAAAGATTTATAAAGGATAGTTTTAAAACAATATGTCTCTGGCGCTTTAACATGTTGCACTTGGGAAGAACTCTGGTCGGGTCCGACTTTAGTTCCTGAGAAGTAGTGATAAATAATGCGGCTTTCCCTCTTCTAATGAATGTGTAACAAGGGTGCAAACACAAGTTTGAGTATTAGAATGGCCAATTTTACTTGTATTAGTCCATTAATAATCTTCATATTATGAAACGTATAGTATTTTTAACTACCAGTTTCTTCAAGGAATTTTGATAGAAGTTTGCCACATATATTGAAGTAGTTGTAAGGTGACATTCAAGGGGAAGAAGATCGACTTGAAAAGTGATTCGTAGTCACCTAGCCGAGCTTTAATGATCATTATTAATATTTATTTTTTGTGATGTTATCATATCCATTAAATCCTCTGCAACCAGATGATTGTCGCTTGGGCTTGTTACAAGAAAGTGATCCTTGGAGGTGCATCTTTCTTAGCTACGTTGGAAAAGGCAAGAAGTTATTTATTTATTTATTTTCTAGTAATTAGAAAATTGATTCTTCCAATAACTAGTGTTTGTCTTCCTGTTTTTTCTTTCTCTGGTTGTTTTAGTTCTCATTTTTTTTTTTGATATTAAAGTATGTGCCGTCCCCCAAGATGACTTTTGAATAGGGGTGGCAATTTTTGACACGACAACCCGTTTTACTGAGACAACCCGAACACGACACGATTAATTTAAAATAGTTTGTATTATAGATGAATAGCACTCGAAACTAAAAATCAAACCCAAAGCACACAACATGATTAATGACACGATTATGACACGAGAACCTGAATTGCCACCCCTACTTTTGAACACTCGATTAATTAGTTAGTGCTATATCCGAAGTCCTCATTTTGCTTGGTAGAGTGCAAAGATCTTGTTGCTGGTCACATCAGTTCCAGACCAGCAACTGTTCGGTTATAGTTAACTAATTTTTGATCATTTTTTACCAACTAAACAATATATTAAGTAATAAGCGCTCTTCTTATTGAGAACGATTATACAATAATGCTCCTGACTGGCTGTAGACAATCTTAATAGAGTTCGTTTGTCTGGTCTTTTGAAGATCGAATCATTGTTAACCAGCATGGAGAATGACTAAACAGCCGGGAAAAAATGCATGAGATTACAAGTAAGAGTATCCTTGAAACTCAGGTTAGAACATAAATTCGGAATCGCTGCATTTTCTTGTCAAATTAGTGTATCTACAAACCTAACTCAAACATCGCTCTTTGCAGGTCAGGACAGGGATGTGATGCTTCCAAAAGCAATTCGATAATACGTATGTCCCAATAGCTGCCAATCGGCTCTCCCATTTCATTGACTTCAACTCTGTCTCAAAAACACAGACTAGAAGTTGCACAGACCTACACGTCTTAGGATACATAATCATTGGATGAATATCATGCATGGAGTGCTTGTGCCAGACTATCTAAGGAACCACCAGCACCAACTGTTACCTATCAAAAACGTTGGACTATTAGACACTGTCCATTGTTTCTCTTTTATGCTATTACTGGTGGGAATTTAGCTCATTGGAATTTAACTCGTTCTTTGTGGGTATTCTTGATTTTGTGCTAGTACTTTCTACTACTAATTGGGGTACGTAGTTATATCTTATTCTAATTAAATGTGTGATTTCTTTTCAGCTATTAACATCGCAAAGATTTGGATGGGTAATTGAACTTTCAAGTGCTTTGTAAGGTTTTTCGTTGCGTAGCTTATTGGTACCATATCACGCAACGTGGGTGTTCTTTATGAATAATGATTAATACTTCTTTGTTGGCGACCGAATTGATATACTAGTGACAAAATGATTTAAATGATGATGAATGAGAGTGAAGTATATGTGTGTTAGGTTGTGCTAGGTTGTTGCCTTCTAGCTCTTTAAGTATCATGATTTGTTACTTCATAGCTATTAAAAAAAAAAGTTGTTTGTCCTCATTTATTACTCACTCTTTTATTTATTACTGTGAATTACAGGATCGCTTTTCTGTTTTCACTTGGTTGAAGATCTGACTGTCATTATCCACTCATGCTGCCATGCAAGAAATTAATCCCAACAAGCTTTCGATGTCTTGTCACTTGGCTTTTTTAAAAGCAAAAAAAACATTAATGAAATATGGTTGGTTTGGTAGGGTAAGATTTTTTACCTTGGTTGGTATGCCTTTTGTTGTTGATAAATATGCCCTTGAATTTGTTTTGAATGTTAAAACTTTACAGCAATCTGTTATGTTGTGGCTATGCATGTGTATGGCTTGATTTTTATTTCTCTTGAGAGTTGTTCATCTCTGTGCCTATGTTGGATGGTTGTGTTTAACCAAAGTTGTTTTATTTTGTTTAGATGAATTCTTTATCAACTACATTCAATTTTAGTGCTTATATAAATTAGTTCGGTTTGTTGATTTTTCAATTTTCTTTCACAAGTTTAATTATGAATGTATTTTTGCTCACTCCATTGCTCACCCTTCTCTCCCATTGACTAATGCAGTGGGGCTCATTTAATACTAAATCCCACTGCATTAGCCAAGGAAAGAGGAGGGTGAGCAATGAGTGAGCATAACTGCACTCTTTAAGTATACTTGGGTAAGGGGGTACTGCTTTAGCGATAAATTGGTGAAAAGAGCTGTATAGGGGTGCTATTGTAAGATTTTAGGACTGTGGGCTTCAGTGTTCCATGAGTTCGTTTCAAGATCCACACGCCATAATTGTTCAGTTGAACTTTGAAGATTTAATATTGGAATTTCTAAGCTACATCTAGTTGTCAACATTTGTTGTTTTATTTATTTATTTATTTTTGGGTAAAAATCATTTTTCCCCCTTAAATTATATACGCTTTTGCAGTTCACACCCCGAACTTTAAAAAGTTGCAATGTCCCCATTGAACTATTTTTAGGTTGCAATGTGCCCCTTGAACTTCAAAAAGTTGAAATGTATAATCTAAACTATCGTATGTGTTGCAATGTCCCCCTGAACTATCTTTCGTGTTCTATCAATAAATGTGATAATATTTACTCATGTGGCACGCACATGCCAAATTTCAAGGGCATTTATGACATTTCACATTTCGCTTTAAATTAACAATCATAAATATCATAAAAACTCAGTTAACTTCACTTTCGAATGTCTTAAGGATCACAAACAACTTTTCTCACTTCACATCCGCTTTCGGAATTTCATCAAATTACAATCCCAAACGGGAATTCAAAGGTCATTCGACTCATTCCCCAATCGTGGGAATTCTATCAAATTCATACTCCCAAACCAATGCTATAAATGCTAAGCCGACTTGACGACTATGAAGTGTAACAACAATGATTATGCAACTACAATATCATTTCTAAGATTTGCATTGGCAAGAAATTATACATAGTAGTTCATGATACCAAAGCTAATTATGTAAAGCTAAACAACAACTTAGTCCCATAAGAGATTTGTAGTAAGCTCAAATTGATTGATCATACCAACTAAATAACATTTAGGTTTAGCATAATTTCAACTAGTCACATAAAGGCATGTAGGCACATGGATAAACATGTAGGAAATCCTAAGCAAGATTAACAATACTTAGGTCTAATCCTACACATAACAAACCATGAGATTAGATCGAGGAGTGCACTTAGTCAATGAAATCTACCTCTTGTGTTCTTTGTTAAAAAACACACCAATAAGGGAAGCAATGAAGGAAGATGAAGTCCAAGAGAGGAAAAACAGAAGAACCCAAGTGAGGAGCTTCCAAGAACAATTAGTTAGAAAACCCCCTTCTTCCTCTAAGCCATGACTAGAGCTAGAGAACTCCAAAAAGGAAAATGGAAGCACCAAATGAGAGCTCTTGATGAGGAGTCGGAACAAAATGATCTCTAATGGTCTTGACCCAAATATGCTCGTCATACCTTTAATGAGAGCTTGAAAGAGGAGCTTCCATGGAGGGACTTTGAGCTTCCAATATATATATATATATATATATAGAGAGAGAGGGTTGTATATACCAAAAGAAAAAGAAAAGATGAGGGAAGAAGAGAGGGCTGCCCAAAGTAGGGGTGCTCGCGAGTCGGGTGAGTCGGGTTTAGCCCTCACCCGATCATCCATCCGAACATAGTCGAGTTTGCCCTCCTGCCACCCGTCGTCCACTCGTTTTGTCGGGTGCACCCGACTCATCGGGTGAGTCGAGTAAGTCGAGTCGAGTCGGGTGAAACCCAACTGTCTCATTTGTCTCAATGAAACATTTACTTTACTCACGACTTTGTCTACATTTTATTTATTTATTTTTGCTAGTTTGCTAGTTTTTATGTTTTCATATCTCCACTAGTGACATATATATTTTATTAATATAAGCATATATACAGACATATATATATATATATTTTTTTTTAAAGACTATATAATACATAATACATATACTGATATAAGCATATTATATATATATATTTTAAAGACTATATAATACATAATGCATATGCTGATACAAGCATATTACACATATATATATATATATATATAAATATATTTATAAAAAAAATTAAGTGCGTTTCGAGTCGGGTCGGGTGAATCGGGTTTTCACCCCCTAGACCCGTGACTCCACCCGAAACTGTCGGGTTTCCACTTCCAAGACTCGTGACTCCACCCACATTGTTTAAAAACAAAAAATAAGGATATGGATGAGTCGAGTGAGTCGGGTGGACGGGTGAATTTTGAGCAATCCTAGCCGAAAGTGAGGGGGAGAGGTGATGGAGTTGTCCCAAAAGTCTTTTGATGGGATCAGTTAGGTGTGGGATAGGTTAGCGTGTCTAACACACACACACACACACACACACACACACACATACACACAAGTATCTCCAATAACAAATAAGTGATACCAACATGTATCAAATTAAAATACACTGTCCCAATTCAAGACCCACATTGGTCCAAATTACCAAATTACCCTTTAAAAATTCTGGATTTATACCAGATATAGCCTAGCTAAAGCAGTGGAAAATAATTCTCTATCGATTCCGGGTTTTCCATTTACACTATATTATAAAAGAATCTAACAATGATTTCAATTTCAATTTTGTCCTAATTTGGAATTCTTTAAATTGCTTGCTCCTTATATGTAATTTTGCCTTTACTCATACATTGAGATGCTATGCCTTGTTTGACAAATCGAATTTTGCCTTTATTTGTGTTTGTGTTTTTTTTTTTAAACCCAAACAAGGCACTCAAAAACTAATAGGGTTTGTTTGGCAAATCAGTTGTGACTTTGTTTGTCTTGTTTGTTTCCACTTTTTCCCAAGCAAGGCACTAAACTCATGGATTAAAAGTCAACAATTTCGGCTACCTTGTTTGGCAAACCGATTTTGTGCTTTATTTTTGTTTTTTTGTTTTCGTTTTTTCAAAACAATGCTTTACACACATATATTAGATCAAACGTCAACAATTTTGGTGCCTTGTTTGGCAAATCGATTTTGTGCTTTGATTTTTGTTTTTTTGTTTTGGTTATTCCCAAATAAGGCTTTACACATATATAATTTACACTTAATAAATTTAATTCATTTGTTTTATAAAATTATTATTTCATACAATTTCATATCTTTTCATACTAAAAAATGATAGGGATACACACCAAACGACACACTAAACGTCACATCAACTTTAATTAATGCATGTACCATGTGTGTAAGTGATGCACAGAAAAGTGTGAAAAATTCAAACAGTACATGGTACATACATTTAAAGCACAGTGTGTCGTTTGCTGTGTATCCATATTATTGTTGTTTTATACGCATAATAAATATATAATAATAATCATAATACATATATAAAAAATACTTGGCAAAGTTAAAAGACAAATTGTAATTTACAATGACTAATACATCTAAAATCATATTTTATTACACACACATACCTATAAATTTAATTCACACACACATACATTCGTTTTCTTTTTAAATTTAATTTCATATCATTTCATACTCCTCATAAATATATTATAATAATAGATATAATAAATTTAATTCATCATCATAAATACATAATAATAATAATAATAATAATAATAATAATAATAATAACAACAACAACAACACATATATAAGAAATACTTTGTAAAGTGAAAAGACAAAGTATAATTTACAATTACTAATACATCTACAATCATATTTTATTACATACGCATTCCTATAATTCTAATTCACACACACACACACACACACACACACACACACACATACACTTCTATCATATGCATAATAAATATATCAAATACTTTGCAAACTTAAAAGACAAATTGTAATTTACAATTACTTACATACTCATAATAAATCTATAATAATAATAGTTTTAATAAATTTAATTAATTAATTTTTGAAATTTATAATTTCATGCAATTTCATATCATTCCCATAAAAGGGGGGGGGGGGGGTTGAAGAGAGAGAACAAATATGATAAGTTTTTTCAAAATATCATGTGGTATAATGTTAAGACTAAGTTATTATTTTTAAATAACACTTTCAATTTTATTGTATGAAGTTTGTATGCAATTAAACAAAAAAGACAAAAGACAAAAAGATGATAAGGTTTTTCAAAATATCACGTGTTATAATATTAAAAATAAGTTATTACTTTTAATCAACATTACTCTCAACTTTATTGTATAATGTTTATAAGTAGTTGTATTATTTTGTACATAGTTCATACAATAAATTGTGGTTAAAAAAATAAATTAATTAAATGAGAGAAATGCTAAAACAAACACAAGTGAAAACACTAAAGAAAGATTTGGAAACGAAAAAAAAAAAAATAAAGAAAAGAAAATATATTTGCATCCATCCAGGATTATTGAAGCTTTTACGTTTACAACTTTATTTTGTTAGTAGTACATATTTAATACATTTAAGAATTAATGTAGTTTGATTTTATTTTTTTAGGATTTAGTATTGTTTGATTTAATTTTTTTCGAGTGACAAAATTATAAATGCATCAACAATAAATGCATCTAATTTATTTTCCAATTTTGACGGACCCGTGCATTGCACGGGCCTCTATCCTAGTATATGAAAAGACACCATTAAAAAGACATAAGAAATTGAATGAATTTCTGGAAAACAATCTTTGACAATTTGTTGTTTGAAATCTGCTTGGAGAGTTTCAAAGGAGTGAGACTATGAAAGTCTTCTAAATAGAGTTTTGGGGAGTAAAAAAAAGATTCACCATAAAATTGGAGTTTTCTGTAACAGTTTTGTTGGATGTGTAATATAGATTTGGAATTTGTGGTTAGGGATAGGGTTTTCACAGAAAATAGGGGTGCAGATAGATAAATAAGAAATTTTGATTGGATTGAGATACAATGATAACCATTATTTTTTCCTTAATCTGATACATGTTGGCAATAAAGAAGATGAAGGAGCACAGAGGAGTTTATCAGTTGGAATATCGGAGAAGACGTAGGAAAGATGGACATTAAGGAACAAGGAAGATCCATGAATCATGGAGGAAGTTATCCAGTGCTTTACAATACTTGATGTACTATTGACACAACTTGTTATGTTGGTATTACTTCATTGGTTGCGGTAAATACACTGGTTTACGTATGAACCGTATGGAATTTAAACTCTTAATGTTTTCATTTTTCAAATTTGTTACCCTCTATTCCTATTTCAAATTTGTTGTAGAGATAAATAGTAAAGTATCTATGTAAACATTATTAATGAAATCAAGTGTTCAAAAATGCTAATTTTCCATATAACAGTTTGGGAAAATTCACGAAGTATTCAAAATTTTGAGTTTTCGAAATTTCACAAAATTTCAAAACGTGGACTTTTCCAGAAAAAAAAAATATTTGAGAAACTTCACAAAGAGTTTTAAAATGTTAAGTGTTTCCAGAACACTGTTTGAGAAAATTCACAAAGTGTTTAAAATGCGGAATTTTTTTCAGAAAACTGTTTGAGAAAATTCACAATGTGTTCAAAAATGTTGATTCCCCCCGAAAAATGGTTGAGGAATTTCACAAAATGTTCAAAGTGTTGATTTTTCCAGAAAACTGATTGAGAATTTCACAAGCTATTTTTAAAAGGTTGTGTTTTTTAGAAAATTGTTTGAGAAACTTCATTTTTTTTAATGGTGTCACAGGGCCCCTGTGATCGGGGTTAGTAGGGTTAGCAGTTAGTAACACACACACACACGCACACGCACACACAAACTTCATAAATGTTCAAAATGCTAAATTTTTCAAAAAAGAGTTTGAGAAATTTCTCAAAGTGTACAAAATGTTGTGGGTATAAATATATTTTTCATAAAAACTATTTGAGAAATTTCACAAAGTACGTCTTAAGTAAATAACAATCTATTTATCTTGAGAAATTTAAAAAATTGACCAAACATGGCAAAATAAAACTCAAAACAGAAAAAGTAATGGTACACACATCTCTCTATGTGTGCGGTTGTATATATGCATATATACAGTATGAAAACAAACACATTGAAAATTCGAGAAAAGATTGAATGCTAAACAAATAAAATAATTAAACATTCCTATATATGAAACGAAAATGACTGAAAATTTGCCACCAGCGGTTGAGTTCCCCCCCCCCCCTCCCCCCAGTATTTCATTGTCAATGTTGATCTCAGTCGATAGATCTCATTTGACTGATTCTAAAATATCAAATTTTACGAAAAATGGACTTGTAGCACAAAAGTTATAGCAATTTAAAATTATTTTGGCATAAAAATGACCTAATAATAAGTTTAAGAAAAGTAACATGGATTTTAGCTTTGAAGGATGTTATTTAAAAGGGCTACGATCGAAGCCCTTTTTTAGAAAAAGCAATACAAAAGTTGGTAAGCATAACCGTATAACATTATTCTTCATCATATGTTTACTCTCCCTTTTTAGAAAAAAAATGAAAGAAGAAAGCAATTTGGAAGGGTTCTTTTTTTTTTTTTTTTTTCCTTTGTAGCAGTTTTTGGTAGTTTTTTGAGCAGTTTTTAATTGATTTTGTTTTGATAATTCTTATGACAAATTAGTACCATTTTATTATCTTAGTAAAACATACTTGATTTAATTGTTAATATAGGGTATAGGGAAAATTTAGTTGGTACCCATCCATTTCTCTCCATAATAGTATAGATTTTCTTAGTAAAACATACTTGGTATAATTGTAAACAATAATGCTAGGCACACTCCAAAATCTGCACTGAAATCCACACGTACAGGAAAATCATGGCCGTTGATTTTGGTGGGGCTCTTGTGAGTTCCACATAGGTCACACGCAGATCCCACCGAAATCAGCGGCCACGATTGTCCTGTGTAGATTTTAGTGTGGATTTTGGAGTCTGCGTAGACGGTAGCATTACTCAATTGTAAATGAATACATTTTTGCTTACCCCAAAATTGGTCACCGTTGCTCACCCTCTTCTCCCATTGGCTAATGTAGTGGGACCTAGGATTAAATGAGAATTAATTAATAGTATAAAGTACTGGGCCCCACTACATTAGCCAATGAAAAAAAAGAGGGTGCACAATTTTGGAATGAGAAAAACTGCACTCAAATGTAAGTATAGGATATAGAGGGAAAATGTAGTTGATACCTCTCCCTTTCCTCTTTATAATAGTATCGATTTCCTATCCCCCAAGAAAAGGAACAAATATTGGGTATCACTGTGATACCATGTAGGATTATATCGCCTTTTACAGATTTTAAATTTTTGCTGAGTTAGAGGATTTTTTTATTGAGTTGGATGAGAATTACCCTGAAAATAGGGGGTCAAATGAATCTATACAAGTTTTCTATTGGCTAGCTTATAATACCATGTAGAATTTTATAACTCGTGTAATGAATATTTTTTCCAAGCGAAGGCATAACCGTATAACATTATTCTTTATCATATATTTCCTTTCCCGCAAGAAAAGGCAGGGAAACGTGAGACGGAGAGAGAGAGAGCCTCTGTTCATACTTCATATAAACGGTGATCTACAAAACCAAAGCAAAACACTCCAAGTGACAAATTCAAGCAATTCGGTTAGTATGACACAAAACTTAAAACTTTGTTTTCCTTTTATTTACTCTTGAAACATAGTGTCAGTAATTGGTTTTTCTGTTATTGTTTTTTTTTTTTTTTTTTTGATGATACGAGGTTATTGTTTCCACCCCTATGGGTATATCTGCATTGTTGTAATTGCTTATACGGTAGAGTCAATACCATGCAGAGGATTGTTCAATTCAATTACTTACATCTGTTATATCCTAGCATTAGTAAGATTCAATGTATACGAATGTTAGTGCTAACTGCTAGTTTAGTTTGTTATACCGGTGTCTTACTATTGATTTTATTCGATTAATATATATGTTATTAATATTTTTAATTATTATATTCTAAGGGACTTGCAATTATAGTCTCACTAGTCAAAAATCTGTGCAAATGCACGGAAATTTATCAGAAAGTAGGAATCTATAGTAACACATGTACGTAAATCTGTTGTTGCAAATATGTGAGTGTCACCAAAGTATAGGCCAACACGAAAACGCTAGGGAGGGGGAAAAGAAAAATCAAAAAGGAAAAATGTGGTCTCAAATTGTAATATAGAGTAACCAAACTTAAATGCATGTATGTGTAAACAGACTCTTAGGCTAAAACACAAAATGTATATCCTGAGATTATATCCTCATAACCAAACTTAAAGTATATATGTACAAGCCCTTAACTATATATATATATATATATATATTAAGTGTTAGGCTAAATTCCAAAATGTATATCCTCAAAAACAACAATTTAGTGGTTGGTTTAGGATGTTTTGACATTACCAAATCGAATCATTTGTCAAAAAAAAAAAAAAAAAAAAAAACCCTCATATTTAGTGCTTGGTTGGGAAGTCTTGACATAACCAAATGGAATTATCACTTTGTCAAAAGACAATGAAATTACAATTGAAAGTTAACTTTAACTTTTGTAAGGAAGACAAAAAAACACTTGCACAAAACCCACCCTCTTTGGTCTGTTGGCTCAATAGATTTAAAAATAATTTGTACCCATGGTTTACCCCAAACAGGTCACTCCATATTCGTAGTAAGTAATTTACTTTAAGATGACGTTTTGTTTCCCAAAATCATTCCCAAATTTTTTGTCAGTTGTACTACATGTTATGATTGTTGTTGAGTTAGAGAAAGAGAGAGTGAGAATGGAGAATGAATTGTATTCTCTTGATATGACTAACAATTTAATTTAATTTTTATTCACAATTATTGCACGGCCAGCGGCCCCTTAAAAGAATAAAAAACCGTGATTCTTTACCGCTAAGTTTGATACTCCGTATTAGGTATCATTCTGCTATTAAAACAAAGAAGTCCTATCAGTCTTAATAGATTTTCAAAAATGCTACACCCACAACAAAGATCCGAGCTTCATCTGGACAACTGTACCTGTAGTGGCCTAGGATTGACGAATAATAGGCCTATAGTTGAATCTGACGAATAATAGTCAAATATTTTGTAAGTTTGAATGCCTAGGATTGCCGTCCTATCTAAGTGGGTGTGTGTTCGATCCTCCTCCCCCAGTCTATCAAAAAAGTGGGTGTATGTTCGATCCCCCTCCCACCAATCTATCAAAAAAAAAATTGAATGCCTTGTTGTTTTTGCATGCTTAATTGCCATTGAAATTAAGTAGGGTTTTGGAGTTCACCAAAGTGAAACCATGAACTCCTTATAAACAATGATTTCACACACACACACAAAAAAAAAAAAAAAAAAAACAATTGTTCTTTTCCAAACATGCTATTTTTGTTTCTATGTTTTGGTAGTGTAGTTTAATAAATTAAATTTAAATTTAAATTTTGCTCAAAATATTGATTTAAACTGCATGTGCCAAGAGTTCTATTCACGCAAATTCTATGTTTTTAAAAGTACATATATGAAGTTTTCAGTTGGGGTATCTCTAACTTCAATAAAAATCTTCAGTTTTTGATCCTAAAGAGTGAGAGACATGACACTTATCAAAGGGGTTTGGGACGTAATACTTTTCTGGGTTGGTTATAGATCTTTTCAGACTGGGTATGTAGCCTACAGATTGTTAAAGAAGGTCATGTTTCAACCTGTTGTGGCCATTCTGAACAAACAGAACAAGGCTGCATATAAAAAAACATGGAAGAAGGAAGTTCAAGGATTATTATCAATTCTTGAGTTTAGTAGTGGCTGGTCCAAACATATTCCGCCAGAGATATTGGAATTAATTCTCCAGCGATTGCCTTTGATTGACTATCTCCGATTTCGCGCCGTTTGCTCGTCTTGGCAATCTGTTGTTGCCAAAGTGATTGCGGAAAAACGATGCCCTCCTGCACCCGAACTTCCGTTGTTAATGCTCTGTGCTCACCCATACACAAGCAGGAATCATTGCTTTTTAAGCATGTCGAGCAACAGGATTTTGTATGCACCTAACTGCCCAGAATTGCACAAGCAGAGATGTGCTGGCTCTATTGAAGGCTGGTTGGTAATGTCGGACTTCATCATGTGGCGGCCTGAGGGTTTTATTAATGATTTCTGCAGGCCACTCGGGTTTAAGAAGGTTAAGAATTTTTTTCTGAATCCGATTTCCGGTGCACAAATCACACTGCCATCCCAGACAACCATTCCGTCCCCATTAAGTTCTGATCCTGAGATGTTGTATAAGGTTGTTGTATCTGCAGTACCTACTTCTCCTAACTGCATTGTGGCTGCAGTTTGTCTGGGAGGTACGTTGGCGTTTTGCAGTCTTGCTAACAATTCATGGTATTTTAACTGCATTGGTCGTTGCACCACACAACACCAGCCCCCCCCCCCCCCCCCCCCCCCCCCCCCCCAACACACACACACACACACACACACACACACAAATATATATATATATATATATGTGTGTTAGGCTAAATTCCAAAATGTACATCCTCAAAAACAACAATTTAGTGGTTGGTTTAGGATGTTTTGACATTACCAAATCGAATCATTACTTTGTAAAAAAAAAAAACCTCATATTTAGTGCTTGGTTGGGAAGTCTTGACATAACCAAATGGAATTATCACTTTGTCAAAAGACAATGAAATTACAATTGAAAGTTAACTTTAGCTTTTGTAAGGAAAACAAAAAACACTTGCACAAAACCCACCCTTTTTGGTCTGTTGGCTCAATAGATTTAAAAATAATTTGTATCCAAGGTTTACCCCAAACAGGTCACTCCACATATATAGTAAGTAATTTACTTTAAGATGATGTTTTGTTTTCCAAAACCATTCCCAAATTCTTTGTCAGTTGTACTACATGTTACGATTGTTGTTGAGTTAAAGAGAGAGAGTGAGAATGGAGAATGAATTGTATTCTCTTGATGTGATTAACAACAATTAAATTTAATTTTTCTTCACAATTGTTGCACGGCCAGCGGCCCCTTAAAATAATAAAAAACCGTGATTCTTTACCACTAAGTTTGATATTAAGTATCATTCTACTATTAAAACAAAGAAGTCCTATCATTGATTTTCAAAAATGCTACATCCACAACAAAGATCCGAGCTTCATCTGAACAACTGTACCTCTAGTGGCCTAGGATTGACAAATAATAGGCCTATAGTTGAATCAAATGTTACCCAGACTCGGGTATGAGTGTCGGGTACGAAGATGTATCCAGAGGTCGGACTTGTCAAACTTCCAAATATTAGGATAAGGGGACTCGGCAAAAAAGGATCCATAACAGGGTACGGGTACGGGGACATGTCGGACATGTCTATATTTAAGTAAATATTATAAATTTATATAATAGTTTTGCATATTATGCAAGAAAAAATCAAGTATTTTAATTTTAATACTTTTAAAATATGGTCATAGTTTAAATACTTTTAAAATAGGGCCATAGTTTAAAAATAGTCTAAATATGAAAAGAAGGCTTTGAGTCTAGAAAACAATTTCCTCTTTAGATTATATTTTTGATAGCAAGCCATGTCCGACATGGTACGAAACAAGTCCGACACATATCCAATGTCGGTATCCTTGTCATACCCACGTCGACACGGGTATGGCACCTTTGATGCCAAGTCCGGGTAACATAGGTTGAATCTGACGAATAATAGTCAAATATTTTGTAAGTTTGAATGCCTAGGATTGCCGTCCTACCCTTGTCCTATCTAGCTAAGTGGGTGTGTGTTCGATCCTCCTCCCCCAATCTATCAAAAAAGTGGGTGTATGTTTGATCCCCCTCCCACCAATCTATCAAAAAAAAAATATATATTTTGAATGCCTTGTTGTTTTTGCATGCTTAATTGCCATTGAAATTAAATAGGGTTTTGGAGTTCACCAAAGTGAAACCACAAGTTCTCCTCCAAACGGCTACGATCTCGCCTGGACCAATTACTCCTCCGATGTCTCCGATCGTCGCCATCTGAACTCCTTATAAGCAATGATTTCACACAAAAAAAACAATTTTTCTTTTCCAAACATGCTATTTTTGTTTCTATGTTTTGGTAGTGTAGTTTACTAAATTAAATTTAAATTTAAATTTTTCTCAAAATATTGATTTTAACTGCATGTACCAAGAGTTTTCTATTCACGCAAATTCTATGTTTTTAAAAGTACCTACTAACGAAACATTCTCGGATGGATTCTTCAAACTTCTCGTCTACATGACAAGATTCTAGTTCTATCTCATCTCAACTAATCCTCATGTTATCGTTAGTAACTTAGAACTCAGGTTCTAATACAAAAGACAAGCGGTTAACAATTGAAACCTAGGCTCTGATACCAAAAATCCTGTCACGCCCCGGAGCAGCATAAATAGAGAAAAATAAATTTCCTTTATGGGTCCATAGGGAATGACGGGTGAATAATCGCATTGTCATCTACTCAAACCCACAAACACAACAATATGGAGGATACTATTCATAGAACATATCTTATTAACATAATCAGAGGCTACAGCGGAAACTATAAAAGGTTTGGAAGCAACAGATGCCCAAGTACCAATTATAAAAGTCTACTAAATCTATTACAACAGCTGGCTTATAGTCTCAAGCCTATAACAATAACAACAACAGATATAGACTAACTATTACAAGGCAGCACCTCTTCTTCTCCAAGCCTTCAGCTCCAAGTCCGGCAGAACATCAGTCTCTCGTCCTCAAGTCCTGCGAAGCTCTAGACATTGGAATGTCCAGGGCACAAACGCCATCAGCTTTAGATACAAAGCTGAGTGAGTATATTAAACAACACTCCTCACCGTTAATGTTCAGCATCTTAAAATGCGGTTAATCTCTTATCAATGACGTCACTCACGGACATAGCAAAGGTCTCATTAAACTATACATGGAATCAAAGATAGCAGGAATCATATTAAGTAATGACAAGGATAAACATCATGGTGTACTATCTCATCACATACTCACCAAATCCATGCATGCAACCCATGCATCCATCCCATGCATATACCTTTACGTCGGGACGCTGAATCCACGACTGAACAATCCTCTTACTAACCATTCTCATATTCATATCCATACTCATGTTCATATCCATATCCATCTTTGTATCCATACCATAATACAAACCCGTATCCATTCGTCGATACAATAATGCCAATCGGAATCACCCGACTAGGCAGTAGGTCTCAAAATCCCTTGATAGGGTTACCGGTCATCTACACGGTACCACCTATCTGTAAACGATGGAGACGGCACAACGGACGTCTTCTACGCTGTGTATATTCTCACTGGTCATCTACACGGTGAGTATATATTAGGGCACTAGCCGGACGTAATCGTCAACGGTACACTGGACGTCTTCGACAGTGCATACGCATCACTGGACGTCTTCAACAGCGAGAGGCGCACTAGGAACTCTAACCGTCCCACGTCCACCCGACTCGTCAGCCGTTGATCCCATGGATCCAAAGTACACATGTCTCATATTCTACATAAGTCACATATCCCAATTCTCATCAGATTCTCTTACCTCTTCACATCACTATCCCATGCATGCTGACACATGTTGTGAAATGCTCATATACTAAGTACTGGAAATACCACATGATCTGTATTCAACATATCTATTGATTACTAACATACAGTTGTGTTCCGTTCTACTATTCAGTTTGACAATAACATATGACAGTTAAACAATTCATCTCATATCGACAGTTAACATAGGATAATTCATCTCGTAATATCAATGATAATTGCATATAAGTCTAGTCCTGACATAGTACTTATAAATCTTATCCACACAGCGCAATAACCCATATGGTACAACTATTAACAAGTCTAATATATCACAAGTATAAGACAACATACAAATAACATTCTGCTCATATCCAATCGATTGACCAAACATGGCAATCGATTGGAAACAATACCAATCGATTGGGAAATTATACCAATCGATTGACATATCAATCGATTGGAACCCATGGCAATCGATTGGGAAATTATCCAATCAATTGGATCCAATGGCAATCGATTGGACTCTGTCTTCTTCCTCAAAACTGCTGGTTTTATTATAAAAACGTTGGGGATCCTCTTCTCTTTATAAACGTTATTAAACACATACAAACATCTCAAAAACACCTCCTTAAGTGAGTTAATGAAACTCACCTTATCCCGGCGTTCCGTTGACGGCGTCCCGAGCTCCGCGGCGGCGGCTATGGTGAATTCTCTCTCTCTCTCTTTCTTCTCTGTCCTTCTCTCCTTCTCTCTGTGCTCCTCTTTTCTTCATTCTTCTTCTTCTTCTTCTCCTTCTCTTCTTCTTCTCTAACTCGAGAGTGTGTGTGTATATATATATATAATATATATATGTGTGTATATATATAAGAGTATATATATCTCTCACTCTCTCAACACACACACAAGCAAACATATATATGTATAAGGGAGAGGGTATATATAGGGAGGGGAAAACAATCACAACCACACAAAACCAACGAGGTGGCCAACTCCAGCTACTCTCAATCGATTGGTACCAGGTGCCAATCGATTGGGGTTAGGTCGGCAGGATGCCAATCGATTGGTAAAACATCCAATCGATTGACATATCAATCGATTGGGATTCATGGCAATCGATTGAACACACAACCTTACCAAAGGCTAAGAAAGGTACTAGGGATCTATACCTAAAAATACGGGGTATTACATCATCCACCACTCATCAAAAGATTTCGTCCTCGAAATCTGAAGCAGCGGTCGCTATTACCAAAAAGAAATCCATCTCGGAAGACAGACTCTAAAGATGCTCAAGTTCTCGTTTTTACATAAACGATTATATCAGCGGCCAACGGGTTAAAGTTCTAGACACGCGATACGAAAACATCAACGATCTACGAGTACTAGGGTGACAACTACTAATCCCCAGGTTTAGATATATAAAATTCGTAAGTCGAACTTCGAAAAAAGGTTCTAGGTAGCAAAATCTAATCATCTCACAAATTTGAAACGGCTAGTCCCCAAACACATGAGGTTCCTTCCTCGTGCCAAACTCTACGGTGTAAGGGTTCTATTGATCAAGTGTTCTAATCTCATCTAAGTCATAGCGAAGCATTGCTGTCTGCTCCCGTCTCCGAAGATGCTTCATATTGTGCTGTCGATGTTTGTACTGCTGCATTAGTTGATTGTCTTCTATCTCTGAACTCCTTGTTAACTCCCGTGTTATTGTCGTCGTCCCTCAGGATATTGACTTGAAAGCATTTGTGACTCTAATATCGTAACTGGTGATTTAAACTTCCTTACGTATCTCCAAATTCTCATGTACTATTGATATGATCATCTCTCGAGGTCGTACCATCCATTAAATACTCATTCTGCTTCCATGTATTACCTAAATAGGTTAGGCAGAGCTACATACTGATTTTCGTGAGTCGTTCTATTATATAATCTTGTCTGGGTGAAAGCAACAGGCAATCGGTGTTAAAAAGAATCCTTCTATGATACTCTTTGTAATTCTGGTGTTGTCTCTACGTTACTCGTATCTCTTCCCGTGTACTCGTAATCTTCTAGTTCGTCCTCTCTTGCCAAAGCTACATCTAAAGCAAATTTAGATTCCTCATCTCTAGTCTCTGTCCAACATACCAACGGTTGACACAGTCTTTCGTTTAAGGAGGCAATTGATGTCAATTAGGGATGCAATTGATGTTATATCTATACTCGAATAACTACTGTCGATCAGTGTCAAACGAATTGTTCGGGTAACTACGATTCACGGTGTAGGCTAATCGTCTTACAATCAAATCAAACGAATACCAAACTTCCTGCAATATCGGGATCATATATAATACATGATGTAGGTGTTGAGTGTTGTACCTTCTGTCTATCGTCCTTGTCTAAGTTGAGACCAATTATTTGTATGGTGAGTCTGCCCTCGTGGTACTTGTTGCGATGGAGCATTGTGTTGCATCTCTAATTCTGGACAAAACTTTCGGACATGACCAACTTTATCACAGTTAAAACACCGTATTCCACATCCATTAGATTTCCTTGATACTCCGCATTCTTGGGAATGGTGTCCTGGTACTCCACAATTGTAGCAGATATCTCGTTCTCTATGTTGTGTTGGAGTCACCACTGGTTTTGATTCTTTCTTGTTGTTTCCCAACCTCTTACGCTTCTGGCGGTTGCCCATGTAACTTATCTTTGTATTTCCTTGTTGAACTTGGTTAGCAGCCAACATAATCTGACTATCTCTTCCTCTCTGATCCGTTAGGAGAAACTGATCGTACTCTGGAAATATTTTATCAAAGTATGGTCCTTCACTAATCTGAGTATCGTCTTCTAGCTTCGTTGCCATTTCTACCAGAGCTTCGAAAGATTGATCTAAATGTCCTATAGTCATATGACGGATATGTGGAACTAGTCCCTGATGATATCTTTTGATCTTCCTTCTTGGGGTATCGATCATATGCGGCGCAAATCGTGATAGCCTCTCAAATTGAGTTGTATATTCTGGCACTGTAAAACTACCTTGAATTAATTGTATGAACTTCATTTCCCTTTTGTTCTTCTCAGATTCTGGGAAGTACTTCTCTAGAAATCGAGTCTTGAATGATTCCCAAGTCATCCTTCCTACAGCTTCTTCACCTATCGTAGCTTTTACTGCGTCCCACCAATCTGCTGCTGAGAATGTCAGTTGAAATATAGCCAGATGTCTTTTCTCAGTGTCAGTACATTCGAGTGTCTCAAATATCAGTTCTATCTGGCGAATCCATTGCTCAGCTTGCCATGCTCCTGTTAATCCTGTAAAGGTTCCTGGTTGAAGAGCACGAAATTCCTTTAGCAGCTTGACTCTTGTCTGACGTACTGGTGCTTCATTGTCGATGACGTGATCCGCACGATTGATAACTTGTTCCATGCGACGGATGAAAGCGCTGAACATTCCTGTTGGATCTATCTCAGGAGGTACTAATTCAGGTACTCCATTCAGCTGGTCCGGGTTTTCTCGAGTCGTCCTAACCATAGTGAGTACTGGTAGTGTTCGGTGTTGCTACCTACAATAAAAATCTATTCGGTCAGACACATTCTATCCTATAGCTCAGGCAAGAACAAAACATGTGGTAACCAATATATAGTACCACTATATAATATGATCACATTAAGCAATACAGATACCTCACATAAATAATAATAACCACAAGGTCAGTGTGCCTACCAGGTATGCTCAAAGGTATCTATGTTCAAAACAAGGGTTACGAAACTACAGGTTCTAAGCATAACGTCAAATCTAAACATTATATTTCTATTCTCAAGTTCCAGACTACGAGTATTGTTCAACTAAAATGTGAGAACACTAAACTAACATGTGGCTCAAGGTAACAGGATAATCTTATCCTAAACCTCTTTCTATTTCTAGATCATACCGACTGTTACGAGATCACTTCGGGATTCGTCAGTGTCTAAAATCCAACGGTTCTATATATAGGATCTCCACAACCACAACTAATTCTCAACGCCTTGTTCTCCGTGAACTCAACTATCAACAGTTCTAACGATTCTTATCGGCTCTAGCAGTTACTACCTACTAACGAAACATTCTCGGATGGATTCTTCAAACTTCTCGTCTACATGACAAGATTCTAGTTCTATCTCATCTCAACTAATCCTCATGTTATCGTTAGTAACTTAGAACTCAGGTTCTAATACAAAAGACAAGCGGTTAACAATTGAAACCTAGGCTCTGATACCAAAAATCCTGTCACGCCCCGGAGCAGCATAAATAGAGAAAAATAAATTTCCTTTATGGGTCCATAGGGAATGACGGGTGAATAACCGCATTGTCATCTACTCAAACCCACAAACACAACAATAGGGAGGATACTATTCATAGAACATATCTTATTAACATAATCAGAGGCTACAGCGGAAACTATAAAAGGTTTGGAAGCAACAGATGCCCAAGTACCAATTATAAAAGCCTACTAAATCTATTACAACAGCTGGCTTATAGTCTCAGGCCTATAACAATAACAACAACAGATATAGACTAACTATTACAAGGCAGCACCTCTTCTTCTCCAAGCCTTCAGCTCCAAGTCCGGCAGAACATCAGTCTCTCGTCCTCAAGTCCTGCGAAGCTCTAGACATTGGAATGTCCAGGGCACAAACGCCATCAGCTTTGGATACAAAGCTGAGTGAGTATATTAAACAACACTCCTCACCGTTAATGTTCAGCATCTTAAAATGCGGTTAATCTCTTATCAATGACGTCACTCACGGACATAGCAAAGGTCTCATTAAACTATACATGGAATCAAAGATAGCAGGAATCATATTAAGTAATGACAAGGATAAACATCATGGTGTACTATCTCATCACATACTCACCAAATCCATGCATGCAACCCATGCATCCATCCCATGCATATACCTTTACGTCGGGACGCTGAATCCACGACTGAACAATCCTCTTACTAACCATTCTCATATTCATATCCATACTCATGTTCATATCCATATCCATCTTTGTATCCATACCATAATACAAACCCGTATCCATTCGTCGATACAATAATGCCAATCGGAATCACCCGACTAGGCAGTAGGTCTCAAAATCCCTTGATAGGGTTACCGGTCATCTACACGGTACCACCTATCTGTAAACGATGGAGACGGCACAACGGACGTCTTCTACGCTGTGTATATTCTCACTGGTCATCTACACGGTGAGTATATATTAGGGCACTAGCCGGACGTAATCGTCAACGGTGCACTGGACGTCTTCGACAGTGCATACGCATCACTGGACGTCTTCAACAGCGAGAGGCGCACTAGGAACTCTAACCGTCCCACGTCCACCCGACTCGTCAGCCGTTGATCCCATGGATCCAAAGTACACATGTCTCATATAATATATATATATATATGTGTGTATATATATAAGAGTATATATATCTCTCACTCTCTCAACACACACACAAGCAAACATATATATGTATAAGGGAGAGGGTATATATAGGGAGGGGAAAACAATCACAACCACACAAAACCAACGAGGTGGCCAACTCCAGCTACTCTCAATCGATTGGTACCAGGTGCCAATCGATTGGGGTTAGGTCGGCAGGATTCCAATCGATTGGTAAAACATCCAATCGATTGACATATCAATCGATTGGGATTCATGGCAATCGATTGAACACACAACCTTACCAAAGGCTAAGAAAGGTACTAGGGATCTATACCTAAAAATACGGGGTATTACATGTACTATGCTATTCACTTAATTATTTATGCATATTTTTTGCTTTATTTTGCTCATTACACTTCTCTGATCAATGGCATCCGCTTAGCAGGAAAATGAAATCATTTCTTTGCAGTTGTTTACTCTAATCAAACTATCTATAATCTATTTATAATCTATAATGTCTATCCATATACCTGTCTATACTATCTTTAAAAGTACCAAAATGCTCAAATGTTTTGTACTTTTTAAAAATGACTATATTATCCTTCAAACACTCTTATGTCCTCCCTCACTCATATAAAAATTCGCTTTTTTTTTTCCTCTTTATTTCTGATCATGGAGACCTTAGATACAGTGAAGGATTTGGATTAATTCTCTTTGTTTCTGACCATTTGAAATTGTGACAGCTGGTGTGTAATACCAATATTAGCTACTCTTAGTTTTGTTTTTTGAATGGTGCATTAAGAGCTCACGAGTCATGAATTTCATATGTTGTTGCCTGCCATTGAAAGCAGTCAACAGCCCGTACATGTTATTTGAAACATTTTTTTGTCATTACGTGAAGAAAATTGAAGATTTGACTGATGAAAAAAAGTTCATTCTAATTCTTCTTAATATTTTAAATTTTTTAAAGTGTTGAAACATGGCATAGCATAATTTCTTTTCTTTTATTATTATTATTATTATTTGGTGTGTATACTGTATATTCTACTAGCAATGGCTTGGCCTGGCCATTGGCTCTGATACAACTTGTCATTGGCGCTAAATCCTTCTTCTTCACAAACCGCGACATTTTGCTGTTGAAGCAGAATAAGTTGAATAAGTTATTTCTATCTTATTAGTAAAGTCAAAACCTCCTTACCAATCAAAATTAAGCCGCTATCGAGTAAGATATAAATAATATAACTCCATCTATCTATATGTAATTAGATGAATTTAAGTTAAAGAGTAATGTTATGGTTCTCAAGTTTTTTGTCTCAAATTTAGATCTCAAATAATGTGGTAGTGGAACTACGGTCAGATTGGGAGAATTTAATCTTTATTACAACTTGTTTTAAGTAGTCCAATAGCCACATGGATTAGGGCCTAAGTTTGGAATAAAGCATTGCTCTTTAACTTCTGTTTTTTTTTTTTTTGGATCAGAGCATTGCTCTTTAACTTAACCGGGCAGTAGTTGATTATGTACATATTCCTTAGCAAACTGACATACAATAGACATCATTTTAGTCGAAAATATATTGATACTTATTAGAGTTCTAATAAGTTTGGTATGCCACCTTTTTTTAGTCCATCCACAGAGTCCTACAACCTTAAACAACAATTAAATTTTATTTTTCTTCACAGTTGCTGCACGGTCAGTGGCTCCTGAAAAGAATAAAAAACCGTGATTCTTTACCACTAAGTTTGATTTAGGTATCATTCTCACACTAAATTTCATACCAAATTTCACACCCAATACATCCGGACCCTTGATTCCTGTGAGTCCCGTGTAGGACCCATGTGAGACCCACATGGGGCCTACTGAAATCAAGGCCCATGATTATTGGGTGTGGAATTTAGTGTGGAATTTGACGTGGGTGTAGCATTACTCATAGATTTTTAATGTAGTTCTTTAGAGATATACGCTACTAATTAATCTAAGGTTAATTACAAAAACATCCCATGTGGTTAGGAGTTTTTTGAGTTACCCCCGTACTTGAAATAGTGTCACTAATACCCCTGTGGTCTGGACTTAAGCGATACAATCACTTTTTCCGTTGACGAAAAATGGGTAAAACCGTAAAAGCATGAAATTACCCCTATTACATGCTAGTGAGAACACCTTATGTACTTAAATGTTTATTTAGGCATATGTGGTATAATATTATATACGATTTAAATATTATATTTGTTGCTAGAGACCATTTTTGTGGTACCTTTGTGAGAGCAAATATTGGCAATTCTTCACTATAGATTCCAATATGATGATATATATATATATATATATATATATGGCTTAACTATATTTTACACCCTCTTAGTTTGCCCTTTATGTCAATTTGGTCCATGTAGTTTAGAAAGTGTCATTCTAGTCCCTGTAGTTTCATAAGTGTGTCATTTTAGTCCCTCAAAACACTTTTTGTGACAAATTTTTTATTTTCAGTGACAATTATTCGTCACTAAAGGACTTATTGTACTTATTTGACACACTTATGAAACTACATGAACTAAAGTAAGATTTTCTAAATTACAAGGACCAAACTGACACAGGTGACAAACTACAAGGGTGTAAAATGTATTTAACCCTATATATGGCTTAACTGTAATTAAGGGCACATTCATTTTTTAATTAGGGCACCTAATTTTAAGTTAAAAAAATTAATTTTTTACCTTTTACTTTAATTAGTAAGGGCACCTCACTTATTGTACTACATATTATATTTTACAAATAAGGCTTAACTATATTTTACACCCTCCTAGTTTGCCCTTTGTGTTAATTTGGTCCCTGTAGTTTAGAAATTTTCATTTAGTCACTGTAGTTTCATAAGTGTGTCATTTTAGTCACTCAAAACACTTCTTTGTGACAATTTTTTTTTTATACTTTCAGTGACAAAATTATTTGTCATTAAAGGACTTATTGGACTTATTTGTCACACTTATGAAACTACAGGGACTAAAGTAACACTTTCTAAATTACAGAGACCAAACTGACACAGGTAACAAACTACAAGGGTGTAAAATGTATTTAACCCTTACAAATAAACTTAAACCATCCCAATTGACAAAAATCAGTGCAAAATAAACTTGGACCATCCCAGTTGAAACTACTTCTATATGAAATCAACAATGTTAGGGCCACACCCATCCACACCAAAAAAGTATTCACATCCTGAGGTGGACTAATAGGAAGAGACTGATAGTGGACCCCGCAGTCTCTATCTCTCTTATCACTGGTCCACCTCAGGGTGTGGATGCTTTTTGAGTGTGGATGGATGTGACCCAAACATTACTCATATGAAATTAATCGTTTCAACATTGGCTTCTTTAACATAAGCCCTGCATCGGAGTTTGTAATTACAACAACCATATTTAATCTAATACCAACTTCTTGAGCCCAATAGATAATCTCTGATCGCGAGTCAAATACCTACATATTTATAAAAGACAATGTAAGAATAATTTAAATTTAATATTAATGTATATTAAAAATGGTTAAATATTCAGCTTATCAATGGAAAAATATGGTGTTACATCGATATCTGCACGTTGGTCTTCCATTATATTTGGTAAAGGTACCGAATAATTTTCGACATCTTCTATTCTTAATTTTTGTTTTTTTTTCAGCATGTGCTGAAAACAAAAATATACGAACTTGATGTACTAAGGAATTCATTGTATTGAGTCAAAAAGAATAATTAAAACATGGTAGAATAATACTTAACTAGCAAAACGGAGTAAAATAGTTGAAAAAAAATATAAAACAATAAAAGCAAAACGTGGCTGAATTGAAATTTTTTTTTGATAAATTTCAACTGCTTATACAAGCAATCAGAAGTCAAACAGAACTAAATATGCAAGATTACATGCCCAAGAACCAAAACGAGAAGAGACAAACTCTGATTCTAAACACATGCAAAAGGAGATCAGATGCTAGCAGACTCCATGTTCATGAATTCATTGAAATTATGACAAAAAAAAAACTATAAAACAATAAAAACAAAATGTGGCTGCAATGGTACTTTCACAGTTTCACGTAAACACATATTCAAGCAGTTGGGTTAGCGAGGGTTTCAAGACATATGTTTTCTCTTGTTTATAATAAACCCTAGAATAACGCATGGTTAGAGATTCACATAGAATGAAAAAGCAAGAAGAAGAAGATCAAAAGTTAGGGAAGAATAAAAAAGAGAGATTTAGACTTACTGGATATCAGTAGAATAACAAACACAACCCTTGCTTAGAAAGCCAAAAAAAAAAAAAAAAAACTAAATTTCTTAAATATATAATTTGTGGGAGGTGCCCTCAAAAGAAGCAGTAAGTTTTTTTTTTTACCTAAAAAACGTGCCCAAATTAAAATATGAACTTGCCCTTACCCGCACCGTATATATAGATATATATATATATATATATACAGTTTTTATCCTATGAGGACTCTCTCATTTTGTAAAATGCACACCCCTCACTTCTCTCTCAATAAAGAGTTTGCATGAATCCATCTAACCCCCTATTTCTATGGAATTCCTTCTCCAATTCAGCAAAAAATTCCTCCAACTCAAAAAATTTTGAAATCGGAGAGAGGGAAAATAGGAAAGAGAGACGTTAATAAAGAGAGAAGTGAAGGGTGTGCATTTTATAAAATAAGGGAGTCCTCATAGGATAAGAACTGATATATATATATATATATATATGTATAATATCCTACAACAATTCTCAGGACAAAAAATAGGCTCTTATAACTACAGCCCTTTGATCTTGATCAAGTGGTCTACAACTCACTCACACAAATCTTCCCTCTCCTGCATGAACACCCTCAACACACACTTTCTCTTATCCCTCTCCCATGTGCACTATTTTTTGGTTAAAGATCCTTGACTCAGCTCTCACATTTTCCCACACTGAAGAAAGTGCCCACCAAAAATTGGTCCAATCTCTCATTGCTTTTTGTGCTGTTCTCTCTCACAGAAGTAAGATCCAGGACAATTTTTAAAAAGCTATTTTAAAGTGCTGGGTCCCACTTCTGTGCGAGAAAACAGTACAAAAAACACTGAGTGAAAAGCATTGGTATCCCAATCTTTCACACTTCATTTCCCAAATTTTGAATTTTTACATTCACAGTGACACCCAAGTAGATCTCTCTCTCACCCACTCAGTCTCATATCATCTTTCTCAGAAGTCAGAGCCCCCCTTCCTCTCTCATTTCGCCGACCGACCACCATGATGGGTAGCCTCCATTCAACTTCCGGAAGATCTCTCTCTCACCCTCACTGTCGATAGTAGTATCTATCTCTAATCTTTTTCGGGTGAAATATGTTCTGAAAAATTGGTTGAAGCCATTTTTTTCCCTTTCCTGAAATCATCACCTTCATTTTTTCCCCTTTTCCTAATGTTATCTCTATGTTTCCTTTTCAGAATGAGAAGCCATCAAGCATCTCCACAAGATCCAGTCCTTGGTAAGGGGATAATAAGTAAACTCATCACTACTTTGGGACAATCTCTTCCTTTCATGCTTGGTGCCCCCACGCGAGGTATTGTTGTTTTTGTTACTACTATTTTGGTATATTTTGATATATCAACATTTTTCCCCAACTCTCACCTGCCAATTTGAAACCTCCTCACTCTCTCTCTCTCTCTCTCTCTCTCTCTCTCTCTCTCTCTCAGGAACTTGGCTCCCTCACTCTGAACTCTATCTACCCCCTGCAGTAACACTAGCCCCCAACCCCGTCCCCATCGCCAGCAATACACTGCCATCTCGGCTGTCCTGTCGCTACCATCGTCGTCACCTCTTCCCTCGCCGTCGTTGTTTCTTCTTTTCCCAAATTAATCTTTGATAGTTGCCTAATACTTGGTGATTTTGTTTTCTAACAGGTTAAATTGGGGAATTAGAAAGTGAAGAAGAACTGGTTAAAAGTTCTGACTTATACTTGGTGTCCATGTACTGCACGGGTTAGGTGTTGTCCAATTTCAAGTGATTTTTTTTTTTGGGGTCTTTTCATTGTGCAGTTGGGATAAGCATTGCTATATGAGAAGATGTTTGGGATGATTGAAATGGGTAAATGGTAATGGTCAACTCATATTTATCAACCAAATATTCTGTGGTTTCATATTTATCAACCAAATATTTTGAGTTTGTTGGTTGCGAAAAGCTTCTAATGGAATAAGATTATTAGTTAGGAATTTGGGTTTCAAATCGTGAATTTTACTTTTTTCTTCTAGCTGCTCATGAATTTGTCATTTTGTGTGTGAAGGCAAGAAATGCCTCGGGCCTCCTCATTTTGTGTTCTGCCCAATATTGCTACGCCTGCAATACCTTTTTTTAATAGATTTTTTAAATTTTAATCTGTAGTCATTAGACTCAATACTATTGAAATTTCTCAGGTACCCACCCAAGTTTTGCTTTTGTTTGGGCATTACAATGTGGCCTATTTTGATATGGACCTGTATGCTTCAGTGGTGGTTCGACAGCGACGACTCCCAAGCAAAGTACCAATTTTTTTTATAACCGGTGTATCTAAGTACTGAGGAGTTGCAATCACAATAACCAGATAAAAATTTGACTTAGATTTGGACTTCACCTTGTTCTGTTTTAGAGTTTAGTAATATTGGTTTGACAAAGTACCAATGTAAAGAGAGTTATTAGAGCGTACAAATAGTAAAACTTATAGAACCAGTTCATTTATAAACCATACAACCGGTTCTTTTTCCAAACAAACACCTCAAAACATACATTTCGAGTTGCTCAGCATTCATTTCCGAAAAAAAAAAAAAAAGAGTTGCTCAGTACATTAAAAACATTTCTAAGCCAAAAAATCTGTAACCAATCGATCCTAACAGTTGAAAAAGAAGAGAAACGCTCTCTATTTTTGAGCTCTTTGTGGACGATTTATTCCTCAAAATTGCCTCCCAAAAGCCAAAGGAGGTACTTCTCTTCTTCTTCTTCTTCTTCTTCTTCTTCCTTTTCTCTCTCTAAACCAAACCCCTTTCTCATTGCTCCGTCGTCCTCACACTACTGCTTTTTCAACACATTCTCCTTCATAGAACTTACAATATCTCTAATCTCGATGAAGCTCTGAGTGTATTTCATCAAATGGTCCGAATGCGACCTCTTCCTTCGACTATCCAATTCAATCAACTGCTAGGGCTTATTATTACCAGCATGAAAAATTATTCATCTGCTGTTTCTTTGTTTAGGGAAATGCGTGTTTTTGGTATTCCTGTTAATGTGTATACAATGAACATTTTCATTAACTGTTATTGCCACTTGAATCGTGTTGATTTTGGGTTTGCTATCTTGGCTGGACTCTACAAGTGTGGTTATGTTCCAGACGTGGTTACCTTCAACACTCTAATAAAAGGGCTATTTTTCGAAAATAAGATTGTAGAGGCGGAGGTTTTATTCAAGAAGTTGATCAAAGAGAAAGTAATTGAACCCGATGAGGTTATGTATGGCACCATAGTAAATGGGCTTTGTAAGGCAGGAAACACTAGCATGGCTCTTGAAATATTCAAACTAATGGAAAAAGGAAGTTGTAAACCTGACTTAGTAGTGTACAACACGATCATTGACAGTCTATGCAAACACAAATTGGTCAATGAAGATTTAAATCTAGTAAACGAAATGATAGAGAAAGGCATGCCACCTGATTTTTTCACTTACAACTCTTTGATTCATGGCTTGTGCAATTTTGGTCGACTGAAAGAAGCTATGAGATTGTTTAATGATATGGTCGTTCAAAAAGTAAGTCCAGATGTATATACCTACAACATATTGGTGGATGCACCATGCAAGGAAGGAATGGCCAGTGAGGCTAAGGGTGTTGTTGAGACCATGATACAAAAAAATGAGGTAGAAAACCAAAATTGGCTATGAGACTATGACCAAGAGCCCTTAGGAGAGAAAGCCGAAGCCTAACTGGAGGAGGACATACTATTGGAGAATTTTTTAAAATAGAAGGGCAAAAGAGGAATTTAAATTAGAAATTTGTTTTGTAACCGTACGATCGAGATCGAAAGGGAACGAGTCATTTATTTAGTGCGTGTGAGAAGCACTGCATAAATTCTCTCCCATGTATTTATATATCCAAATAGACAAATCTGTTGTGAAAAGTTGCTGAGACACCCATTTGCTGAAACAGTATGTGTATACATACACAGTTATATATATTCAACACCGATTCATAGGGAGCGGTGCCTAAGCACCCAACTAGAATCATGAAAAGGTGCTTAGCCTTTGACTGTTTTACTGCCTATATATTTAATAATGTATATGTGCATCTATGGATTTTCACTAGATGCCAAGGCAGTTGCAAATCAAATTGGGTGCATACAGATTAGTTTCAAATCTGATTCGGCGCATGTGAGCGGCTGCTTAGCCATCCTTTCGGATCTATATAATGGAAATACTTGAAGACAGATTAATGATGAACAGTCTTTTTCCTTACTCTACAGAACAAATATCCGATTAAACTACTCTTTGTCTTTTGTGCTTTGCAAATTACATAATTCTGTGTTTTGTTAACTGCAGTAACAAAATACAGTTTGGTTGAAAAATATTAGTGATAATTCTAGGCTGTCTTCAATAGTGCATTTTGCAGGCAGTGATTGCTTCATAGTATCTTGAATACAAACTCGCGGAATACCCAGTTGCATACCAATTACGATATTTGGTGGGGGCGAATATTGTATTTAGGAAAGTGTCTAGTACACGCTTTGAAGATTTATTCGGTGACTTTTTGAAGAATTTCCGCCAACCGGAGGCAACATAATTTTCAACAATCTAAATACAATATTTATTAATGGCGGACACTTCTTCGGCAAAGTCACTTCGTCAAATGACCGAAAGCTTCGTGAAATTGGACCGTTTTGATGGTGGTAATTTTCTTCGTTGGCAAAGGAAGTTGCATTTTTTACTCACCACCTTGAAGCTAGTATATGTGCTCAAAGATGACAAACCTGCGGAAAGAGAAAATGAGACAGTGGCACAAGCAAGGGAGCGCACTAAATGGGAGACGGATGATTATCTATGCCGTGGTCATATTCTCAATGCGATTGTCACGACCCATTCCACTACGCGTGGAAATAGGACACGTGGCACGCCACCAAGGCTTATCCAGTTCCATTAAAGTAAAACCGCAGTGGAAAACATTGTTAAAAATCATTTAAAATCAGAGTTAGAAAAAGTTTTGGCCAATTGGAAACACGTTCAAAGGAAATCAGTTTTGAAAAACAGAGGTCCAGTCGACTGATTCGGGGGTCCAGTCGACTGAAGACCTAAGCAGTAAGGTTTACAAACAGAACACCAGCCCGTCCAGTCGACTGTGACTGGGGTCCAGTCGACTGGGGCCTTCATTTTTCAGTCGACTGACTCCATTCAGTCGACTGTGCCTCTAGCAGAATCAAAACCCAGATTTCATAGCAGATGTCCAGTCGACTGATCGGGAACTGTAGACACCCCATTTTGTCGGCTATCAGATTTAGGAGACCCATAGCTTGGTGGTTCACAATGATCGCAAAAGACTCAAAAGGACTCCTGGAAGTCAGCTCTATCTCTCAGAATGCTGAGATTGACCAAAATGCCCCTGAAAGCCCAAAGACTCCCAGATTTGGTCCCGAAGTTCTGAAAACATGCTATGTCATAAGAAAAATGATAAAATGAGTTTTTAAGTAAAACCGAAAGAAATCGTCAGCTCCCAGAGACCCCCGGAAGTCCCGGAAGTTCCCCGAAAGTCCCCGTTGACCGGTTTGACCAGGTTTTGACCAGGTTTGACCAGGGTTTGACCAAGTTTGACCAAGGTTGACCGAAATTGTCCGAATTCACCAGAATCATTAGAAAAGTATTAAAAGAGAATCGAGCAAAAACGTCGGCCCCTGGGAGCTCCCGGAGGTTCCCAGAACTTCCCGGGAATCCCAGATTTGACCGGTTTGACCAAGATTTGACTTTGGAATCGGGGCACCGAAACAATTTTAAAATATTTTTCATGGATACTAGAAGTCAATAGCTTTCCAGCGGTATATCGCACATAATTTTTGGATTTAAAACGAGTTCATTATGAATTTCCGAAGACGAAAAAGGCGATCAAATCGGCTTTTATCGCGAATACCGCAAAAATTTTCAAAGTGACCTATCCCCGAACTATTTTTTATGTAAAGTAGACTCCATTACCTTTCCAACGGTATATCACAACCTCAATTTGGAGTTCGTATGCATTTTCTGTGAATTTCGGACGAAATAGGGCCTTTTTGCGAATACCAGAACTTCAGGGGGCCTAAACAGCATTATCCGGACGAAGGAGGAGCAGTGCCGCCGCGGCACTGGCCCACTGCCGCCGCGGCACTGGCCCAGTGCCGCCGCGGCACTCCCCTCCAGAGCAGTATGTTTTTGTAACTTCTTTTGTGGTCCCATTTTGATTATTTAAAAACCAAAACGACGTAGTTTCATGATTTCAGATGTTTGGGACCAATGAGAATACTTTCTAAATCCCAAAACCACCCCAAGTCGGCCTATATAAATACCCCATTACTCTTCATTGAGGGGGAGTCAAATGAAAGCTTAGAAAATTTTGGGAGAGAAAGTTGTAGAGATAAGGCTACAATAGAGAGAAAGAAGCTTCCTTCTTTGGTTTTTTCAAAACAAAAGTGAGTTCTAAACTTTGTTTTTACTTCATTACTTCCATTTACTTCAACATTCAATACTCCCAACCACCATTCTAGTGAGCATTTAAGAGAGTGGAAGCTTCTTCCATGGCTAGTGTCATTACATATGAGTGAAACACCAATCTACAAGTTCAATGCTTCATGAATATCATCTATTCATCATTATCTACTTGCTTGTTTATTTATTGTTCATCTCTTCTCATCTCATTTCTCATTTTTTATTTTCTTTATTTACTTACTAGTTCATCATCATCTAAGTGATGACATGAAGTTTGGGGTGAGTGAATCCTTATGGATAGTAGCTCTTGACCTCAAAAACATGTTTGATAGATGATGATCATAACCTCAATACTTTCAAGTTATTCTTGAAATGTATTGAAGTTATGTTCAAAATAAAATAAATCTCTCCAACAATCTTGGAGGTTCTTGATGATGAGTTTGATGTTGACATTTTAAGTGGCTATAATCCTTATTGAGTATTGAAAATATGCTTTCAAAACATCTATTTCAAAACCCCTCTCAATCCCCCTCATTTTGGTTTCAAGAAACAAAACCTTGTTTTCTCCAAAATCTTCAAAACAATGAGTCAAAACAGTGAGTGAACCGAGTTCAAAGATTTCTCTAGAACTCAATACTCAACATATGGATGCAAGGACACTTGGAAAGTCTTCCTAACTCATTGGAGAACACCCATGATTTTTGGTTTGACTTGGAAGTACTTGGAAATGGTCCATTTGGGCCCAAACATTCCTTCCAAACATTCTGCCTTTGTTGTCACAGCAGCTAGGTCCACTTCCGACTTCTTTTTCAGAAAACTTTTCCAAAAGAGGTGGTCCTTACTTATTTTTCCCTTATATTTTAATGTCTTAGGGAACTTTCTGTATAAAATGGGCCTCTAGATCATTTGTTTTCATTTTCTAAGATTTTCTAACATTTCAGTCGACAGTACGGACTCTGTTTCTGAGTGACCTTCATTGTTTATATGATTTCTCTCAATCTGTGATAGTTATTCAAGATTGGCCTTTTGGTTAGTGTTCTAGACACAATAAGGAACATCTCCATAAAAAATCATGCATTGAAAACATTCCTAACCCTCCTTTCCACAATTTAGAAGATCATGTTACTGTTCTGTCCACTATTCACAGCAAGCACATTTTAACTTTCATTATTTGATTTGATGCTTACATGCACTCCAAATTAGCTCATATCTTAGAGAGTAGCTCATACTACATTTGTACATATCCCATGATGATTTCATTCATTCATTCATACACATTATAGACTTCTAAGTCATTCTAGGAATCTATGAACACAAAGCACACTACAACCTTGGCACATTCTAGATACATACATTGCATCCATGCAAAGATTTGGGGCTTTTGTGACTCCTAATCTAAGAAGATTATAAGGAATGATCATGATCATACGTTCATGTTCCCCTCGATCTAATCATCCTTTCTCATCCGTCCCGGGGATTGAGAAGTCTTCTTTTCTCAAAATTAACATGCATCATTCTAGCTTGCTAATGCATTAATTCGATTCTTTGTTCATTTATTTCAAGAACAATTCATGTCCCCTTTAGTTTAAGGAAACTAATTACTTGATACATGATTAGACGATTTTTCCTAGGTTTATTCGTGTGATTTTTCACTTTACATTGTGTGATACTTGGCTTAGATCTTATGAATGATATCTTATCTTTAGATCTTCCATTTTAAATCTCGTTATGTGATGTAATATACTATCGTAGTATTATTTGTCGAACCATACATAGTATAAGATGATTATTTGGATGCTAATTGAGGCCCGTCGAAAGACGGGGCGAGTTGAGGGTGTTTTAGTCGCGACAAAGGCTCCTTCCTCTCTCGTACCAAAACCCCGAGCCAAGTTCTTTGGTTATGAAGGGCCGGTGCCCTTTATCCGTTTGGGTGAGTCAAATTTTGGGTTTCTTGGTTCCCTAAAGACCAAGTGGCGACTCTGTATCTGTTTTCAACAGACCATTTTCTTTTCTTTGATCCAAGTCAAATCAATTTCAAAACAATCTCAAACAAGAGAAGTGGTCCACTTCCGGTGTCCACAATCTGGCGACTCTGCTGGGGATTTTTATTTTAAAACAAAATAATACAGAGGTTTGACTCATAAGAAGCATCCTTAAAATCATCTTTTTACCGTGTTTGGTTCACCGCATTGCACTTCTGCATTTCCCCTTCGACTGTGTCTGAAACGCGGCGCTGACATTGTTCAGGTCTTGCTGTGCCAGGGCACAAGTCACCGTTGATACTGTACCTTCCAAGGTATATCAAAAAGAGTAAAAACCTCCGTACTGTCTCCCTGACGGTATATTGGAACTCTCGTCAATGGACCCCCTTTGACTAAACCCAGTCTTTGCATATAGATTCCTGTAGAACCTTTCATAGGACTGTTCATTTATCTTTTCAGATAGGACAATATGATATAACTGCTGTATGCCCTGATAGGATTACCTGAGCGGTGTAGACGCTTATGTGGCATAGAACAGAACTTCTTTCTTATGTTTCCCAAAGCAATCACTCACATGTGATCACATTGAGTTGACCTGCCTAGGCACCATGACGAGGATGTCTGCTCCATGTTCACAAAGACATACACCGCAAACCTTGTTTGTTGGTCCTAAGACATAGGAGTATGAAAACCTGCTAGACAGCATGATCACTATAACCATATCAACCAGTTTCTCCCAGAAACTCTGTCCATATATCCCAGATATAACCATATCAACCAGTTTCTCCCAGAAACTCTGTCCATATATCCCAGATATAACCATATCAACCAGTTTCTCCCAGAAACTCTGTCCATATATCCCAGATATAACCATATCAACCAGTTTCTCCCAGAAACTCTGTCCATATATCCCAGATATAACCATATCAACCAGTTTCTCCCAGAAACTCTGTCCATATATCCCAGATATAACCATATCAACCAGTGTCTCCCAGAAACTCTGTCCATATATCCCAGATATAACCATATCAACCAGTCTCTCCCAGAAACTCTGTCCATATATCCCAGATATAACCATATCAACCAGTTTCTCCCAGAAACTCTGTCCATATATCCTAGATATAACCATATCAACCAGTTTCTCCCAGAAACTCTGTCCATATATCCCAGATATAACCATATCAACCAGTTTCTCCTAGAAACTCTGTCCAAATCTCCTGAAGTGCCCAAAAAAAAAATCCCTATTACCCCTTTAGTGGTCATACTGGAAAGTAAGGTTAGCATACTCTGTATGGCTGGGACCTTATTTGTTTAACTGCTTTCTGTTAGAAATAGAAGCATCATGTAGATTAGGGCTTACATCCGTGTGCTTGTCTCACATGCATACACCATCCCCATCAATCTGCATGTACTGTCTCGAGTCAGTCCACGTTGTTAACATCACTGTCTTTGTCTGTCTAAAGTCATCACTATCAAGATCTGATCTAGTACTCTCAAAATCTGTCAGGTCAGTATAGATTCCCAAGGTCAGCAGTCAGGATCCTCGTCGTGGGTCAGGAGTTCAGATAATCGATTAATCAGAATCAGTCCTGCAGCTTACTTCAGCATGAATCGAGAGGAGTTAGAAAGCAAGGTTACCGAGTTGGGAGCAACCATAAGCCAGCAGGCTGATAGCCTAGCCCAAGTTCTGAAGTTCATGGAAGAATTGAAGCAGCAACGGCAGCAACCTCCACCTGGGTTTGAACCACCCCTACATGAGAACAACGGGGAGGAAGACTGGTTTCAAGGGGTCCCACCATTCGCGTATGAGAAGAAGCTCCAAGAAAAGATGGATAAGGTCGACAAGCTGGAAAGTGTGCTGAGAAAAAGCAAAGGAGTCGATGATTACATGCTGGACTTAGAGGGCCTTTTCGAGCCTGTTAAGCTGAAGCTACCGGAGAACTTCAAGATGCCCGCCATTGACCGATTCGATGGGACCGGAAATCCAAAGAGCCATGTAAAGCTGTGTATGAGCATCTTCCAATCCATGGGCTGTACCCACGAGCACCTCGCAATGCTGTTTCCGCAAACTCTCGCGAAGTCTGCATTATCATGGTTCCTTACCCTGGAAGCTTCCAAAACCCGGGCATGGGAAGATATCGTCCGAGTCTTTGTCGATCATTATTCTTACAACCAAGAACTTGATGTCACTATCAGGGATCTGGAAACCACCCGACAAAGTAGCAATGAATCCTTCGCTGCGTTTCTGAGTAGGTGGAGGAACAAAGTGGCCCAAATGACCCACCGGCCAATTGAGAAAGAACAGGTGAGAATGCTGATCCGGAATCTGCAACCGCTTTACCATGAGAAGTTATTCTACCAGTCCATCTCCACTTTTGAAGAGCTGTTTGAGGTGGGAACTCGAATTGAAGATGCCATAAGGGAAGGAAAGATCAAAAAGGAAGAGCCTCTAAGCCAGTCAAGAAGGCCCAACTACCCCCGCAATCCTCCGGATGTCAATGCCCTTAGTAGTCAACCTATGGCTTATCCTCCCAGGCCATACCAACCTCTCAACCAAGCCAACACTGTCAGCCGCCCATTCCAGAAAAAGCCTCCCCGTAACTTCGCCAAGCTAGAAATCTCCCTCTCCTCAGCTTTAGACCGTCTCCTCAAGAAGGGTCACCTCCAACTACTCCAACCCCGAAATACCCCGCTCCCCCCGAACTGCGATATGTCCAAACAGTGTACCTACCACCAAGCCCCGGGCCACAACACTGATGATTTCATGCGCCTCCGCCATGATATTCAGGACCTCATTGACCAGAACATCATCGAGCCACCACCAAAGCAGCCCCATGTCACCCAAAATCCTTTACCAAACCACCAAAATGTCAGCCTCATCGAGTCCAACCCTATATCCTTCAACCCTGCTACCTATATCACCCCCATAGGATAACCCTTACCCCTCATTGACATCCCAGACTCTGTGGGAATTCATCTGATTGAAGGGGAGAATGACGAGTGGCAGCAACAGCTAGACGATGAGCAAGACTTGTTCTTCCTAGAAGAGCATGATCTAGGGGCGGTGGACCTCAAATGGTATGACCCCAATAATGAAAGTGATGCTTCTATATGGGATAAGCCAGAAAAACCATTTGTAGGGACAGACTGCGACTGGTTCAAAAAGGATGGGACTGTAGAAGGGCATACTCCCGCTGAAATTGATCATCTGACAAGGTCAGGCCGTCACTACCAGCCTCCGCAGCCTACCACTGAGGTCGTCGAGAAAGGTCCAGTTAAAGACAAGGGGAAGGGCAAGATGGATGAGATCATTGAAGAAGATAATGAGTTGATAAAACAGCTAAAGAAAACCCAAGCTCATCTCTCAATGTGGGACATCATGGTGACATCCTACAAGCATAGGCAGGCTGTGTTGAACGCCCTGGCCGGAATAGAGGTCCCCATTGATGCCGTACCGGAGGACATGGTGGCTTTCTTGGGCGCACTTACCCCCGACCCAATCATTACTTTTTCTGATGAAGACCTTCTACCCGAAGGATCGTACACAACAAAGCATTATATATCACCATTGGATGTAAGGGACAACAGGTGCCATTTTGTCTAGTCGATACGGGCTCTGCCTTAAATGTCTGTGCCCTAAGGACTGCCACCGCCTTGGGGGTCAATATCCTTGACATCACACCGTCCGTGCAATCTGTGAGGGCCTATGATAACACCAGGAGGAATGTGATGGGAACCATTTCTCTCCAAATCCGGGTGGGATCTTTGGTGAGCACCGAAGTCTTTCAGGTCATGGACATACCCGCCTCATTCAACTTGTTGATCGGAAGGCCCTGGTTTCATGCCAACAAGGCCGTATCGTCCACTGTGCATCAAATGATCAAGTACATCCATGAGAAGGAAGTGAAAATCATTCTCGGTAATAGTTGGGGTAATGAAGCCTTCCCGAACTACGCTCCCATCTTTGAAATCCAAATACCTGAGCTGGAAGAAGGAGAAATTGGAGGATTCTTCATGGAAGAAATCCACATGATCAACGATGAAGACAGGTTCCCCGAGATCCACTCTGCAGTCGTCAACATTGTCCGTAAAATGAACTACTTCTCTGGAATGGGATTGGGCCGACGCCAGCAAGGGATTCGAGAGTTCCCTCAAATCAAAGGACAACAAGGCACTTTCGGGTTGGGGTACAAGCCCACTAAAGAAGACATCGAGATACAGAGGCCGTGGAAGAAAAGAGTAAGGAGTCTCCCGCCGTACCGCAAAACCTTGAATGGACAATTCATCAAGGGAGGGGATGATTTCCCCTATTTTGGGTTCCCTGAACCTTGGATCCATCAAGCCACTGGAAAAAGGCACCCCGGGCTGGAAATTTTTACTGATTGTGAAAAACCCCCCTATCAAGATCCATTCTATCCGGAAGAATCCGTCAAAGCCCCAGAGGAGGATTGGTTGAAGTACCTGGATACTGAAGCCATCGGGAATATGTGGGAAGAATTCGCTGAAGGGAAAGAAGGAAAGAGGACCAAGAGCCTAGATGATCAGATCGAGTCAACTGAAGAGGGTCTGAGCAACCAGGCTGTAGAGTCATCTGTTCGCGTCTCTCAATCCCCTGTTCCCCCAGAGTCTGTATTTCCAATTATCGAGTCTGTATCAGAATCGGCTGCCGTAAGCCCACCACTGCCTATTGTAATCACTCCACCTGTCATGAATGAAATGAAAGACGATTCTGCTTACTCCTCTGTGTCTAACACCTGTGAATGCACAGATCCCTCTGAGGATCTTCCAATCGAACTTAAGCAATTAATTGAAAAACCACCTTCTTGTGAAATAATCGAATATACTTTATCGGTTAACCTAGGTGAAATAGATATTCCACTAATTGTGCAAATTGGCTCAGCCCTTAATAAAGAAGAAAAAGAAAAACTGACTCTCCTGCTAAAAGATTTCAAAGATGTCTTTGCTTGGTCTTACGAGGACATGCCTGGGGTCGACCCCGACATTGTTCAACATCATATTCCCCTCCTCCCTAATTCTAAACCGGTCAAGCAGAAACTGAGGCGCATGAGGCCGGAATGGGCACTCAAGGTTAAAGAAGAAGTGGAGAAGCAGTTCAAGGCAGGGTTCATCATTGTCACTGAATATCCGGAATGGGTTGCCAATATCGTGTCGGTCCCAAAGAAAGATGGAAAAGTTCGTGTGTGTGTTGACTTCCGTGATCTAAACAAGGCCAGTCCTAAGGATGACTTCCCGCTTCCCCACATTGATGTTTTGGTAGATAACACCGCTGGACATGAGCTGCTATCATTCATGGACGATTTCTCAGGATAAAATCAGATTCTTATGGCGCCAGAAGATCGGGAAAAGACGACATTCACCACCCCTTGGGGAACCTACTGTTATAGAGTGATGCCTTTCGGACTCAAGAATGCCGGGGCAACCTACCAAAGAGTTGCCACCACTCTGCTGCATGACATGATTCACAAGGAAGTAGAAGTGTACGTAGATGACATGATCGTGAAGTCCAAAGATAGAGAAGGACACCTAGTGGCACTGGAAAAGTTTTTTGAAAGGTTGCGCATGTAGCAACCTGTATTTTCGCGCCCCTAATATTAAATAAGAAATGTCTTTTTATTTTTATATATTAATTCTAGTGGTAATATTATTAGTATAAATAAATTATGCTTGTGTTGTTAATTTTAAATACAAATGCCATTTCCTTTTACTACGGTGTATTATTTTAATAATGATATTATTTCATAAATGATTAACACGTATGTTGATTAATTCTAATTACATGGCTTTATTTTATGTGACCCGTTAGTAATTTTTAATTTAATTAATATTGCTTAAGACTGCGCCCCTAAGTTACCCAACAATTTGGGATTAAAACTATTAATAAAATATTTTATCACGTTGCTTACATTTTTGGTCCCTAATAATTATTTGGGGTATTTTCCTAGACTACCCGGACCAACCTAACTGATCTAACTGAACCAAACGGATTTAACGGACTAACTGTATTATTTGTGAAGTGACCGCATCAGTCACCTGCTGTAATGTTATCTTCAAAATCATTTCGTTCTAATAATTCACTTGCAACTTACAAAGTGAAATTCAGTGACTTTGCCTCTATAACTACATTAACACTTGCAACACAAAAACACACATACATACTACACACACACACAAGACAATTGCAAGCATAAGCATTTCACACACACCCTCTCTCTCGGCCAAGAATATATACACACACACACATTCAAGTTTCATTGCTCTTCATCTCTCAAAACACAAGCACACAGTCACTTGTACATTCTGGGAATTGGACGAAAAGAAGGGAAAACAGAAATTGAATCATCTCAGTGAGCTCTCAAAGCTTCAAAGAGGCCATAGCCTATATTTCGGAATTTCCGTCTTCTTTCGGCAAGTCTCACAGCCTTATCTAAAGACCGGTGAGTCTTTCGAACTCACTTATAATGTAATATTAGTCATTAGCTACAAGCTTGGGGTATCAATTTTAGAGTTATACGTATATATACATATATATAAGTTTGAAGGTACAAAAATGGTGGTCTCACCAAACTCAACCAAAATGGTTTCTGTAAATTGGAAATGGAAGATTATAGTCCCAGTAAGCTTCATTTCAAATCTTAGGCCTTAATTCGTAACGGTTGCGACGAACGGTCAAAAAGAAATTTCGGCGACTCTCGAATTTTCACTTATAAGTAGAGATACGGTAATAATCGGTATGTAAAACTTATATATTCATAATCTACATGAAAAAAGGAAGAGAATGGTATATTACATGACCTGGTTGGTTCCAGATTGAAAAATGGAAAAAAAACTCGTTTTTACAGCGTCTGGAGGAAGAAGATGAAGTTCCAATCGATTGGAAACATATTCAATCGATTGACATGTCATTCAATCGATTGACATGTAATCCAATCGATTGACATGTCATTCAATCGATTGACAGAAGTGTCAATCGATTGACATTTTTCAGCACTGACGACTTTTAGTAAAACGGCCATAACTCCCTCTAGAAAACTCGAAAACGCGCGCCGTTTGAAGCGTTGGAAACTAGACTCAAAGACCTTTCTTTTGGTATGTAATTTACCTACAAAAATTATAACTCATTTTTGAAGGCATTGCTTTAAAGTGGACCCACTTGCGTACTGGTAGCTGAATAAGCGTATTAAAGCATTCTTTGATGAATTTACATGTTGCCTCATATGTGACTTGATAATTTGGATCGTGGATGTTAATTCAATGATTCTAAGTACATTGTACCTTGTTAATAAAGAAAAGGAAAATAGATTTTGAAAGCGAGAATTAGATAAGTTGATTTAATCGATAAATAATGATAAGAAGAAACCACTCTGATAACAGTCTACAAAGCAAATGTGAGAAGAAAGATTTAAGTTATATCACTCTGATACCTTTATAAGAAAATATGTAAAGAAAGAACAAGTCGTACGCCCGCTCTGATACCTCTATATAAACAAGAAAGAGAATAAATTACTCATTTGCATAGTCGAGATGGCATGTATGGAAAGGGGTCGTTGGTCAGCATGTATGTTGTGAGAATGTCTCGGGACGGGTAACCTTAATTATCCCAGGCCGCTTGAGATACGGTAGGTTAATTAAGAAGGATTGAGCCCAGGCCGCTTTTGATACGGTAGGTCAATCAGAGTCTTGTGATAGCCTTAATTATTCCAGGCCGCTGCAGATACGGTAGATTAATTAAGAGGGCTGAGCCCAGACCGCTTTTGATACGGTAGGTCAGTCTGGTGGTAGCTTTAAATTATTCCAGGCCGCTTCAGATACGGTAGATTAATTAAAGTATTCCACAAGTTATTATAACCTTGAATGTCTAGGTATGTCGAGACCAACTTAAATACGGCAGACATATTGACAGACCTTCTAAACTAACGGCATTGTGCCGGATGGTTCTAGGTGGACCGAATGAGTCAAGAGATTGTGATCGAGATAAAAGAGTCAGTGAGATGAGATGATTTCATGGTTCATGCACGGTCTTAATTATTCATTACTTAAACTGTTATTAATTGTTATCATGCGATGATTGGAATAATGGATTAATCGTACTCTAAGGTACCAAACATTTATAATAACTATTAATGTACTTTTATATACATTGCTTGTGTGTTCGTTATACTCACTCGGCTTTCATTAGCTGATGACTTTATTTTGTCCTGGACATCCAAAATGTTCAGGAAATGGTTATGCAGGGCAATATGATTATGCCAGCTAGAGGAACCTGCAGCGTTACTTTTCTAATTTAAATAAAGTTGTAATAAGGATATGGATAATGTTTTTAATTTGAATAAGGCGTTTGTGCCTTAAGGATATTTTATTAAAGGACAATGTAATATTATTTGAAGTTGTAATATGTTTAATATTATCCTCCCTGTTGCTTTATATACTCTGTTTTCTGGTACATGTTAAGCTAAGTACAGGACAAGCGATCCATCACCTGTCATGACCTACGGGTCCAAAACGGAAATGAAAAATTTTCCTTATTTTGCTACGCCGGGGCGTGACAGCGCAAGTACAAGATGAGGTTGAATCCAAAGAAATGCACTTTCGGTGTGACCTCCGGTAAACTTCTGGGTTTTCTCATCACGCAAAGGGGGATAGAGGTGGATCCCTCTAAGATCAAGGCGATCCTAGAAATGACGTCACCGCGGAGTGAGAAGGAAGTGAGAGGATTTCTCGGAAGAATTCAGTTTATCAGCCGTTTCATTTCTAAGCTCACGACTACATGCGATCCTTTGTTCCGATTGTTGAGAAAAGGAGAGAAGTTCCAATGGGATGACCAATGCCAAGCCGCTTTCGACAAAATAAAAGCCTACCTTCAGAACCCACCTGTCCTCTCACCGCCTACTCCTCATAAGCCCTTATTCCTTTACCTGTCTGTCTCTGAAAATGCCATGGGTTGCATGCTAGCCCAAGAAGGAGAAGAAAGCCACTCCGAAAAAGCCATATACTACCTTAGTAAGAGGATGACTGGGTATGAGCTCAGTTACTCTACCCTCGAAAAAACATGTTGGGCCTTGGTTTGGTGCACCCGCCGACTGAGGCACTACATGCTGGCCTTCCCGGTTGTGCTCATATCCCGCATGGATCCTCTAAAATACCTCCTCGAAAAACCCGCCCTGACCGGTCGCATATCCCGTTGGTTACTTCTACTATCCGAATTCGATATCAAGTATGTTACAAGTAAATCGGTAAAAGGGAGAACCGTGGCCGAGCATCTTGCAGAACACGCCATTGACTCCGAAGAAAGTGGGGACTTCCCGTTCCCGGACAAAAATATCATGGAAATTAAGGAAGAATAGTGGAAATTGTACTTCGATGGAGCAGCCAACATGAAAGGCTACGGAGTCAAGCTCAATTATAAGTCCACCAACAACACCGCTGAATACGAGGCGTGCATTCTGGGGATGGAAACAGCCATAGAATTGAGAATTCGAAAGTTGGATGTCTTCGGAGATTCAAATCTCATCGTATCACAAGCCATAGGGGAATGGAAGGTGAAGGAAGAGAGATTGAAACCCTACCACGACCATCTCAATGGACTTAAGAAGCACTTTAAGAGCTTAACGTTCTTCTACTTGCCTAGGGAAGAAAACCAGCTAGCAGATTCATTGGCTACCTTAGCCTCCATGATCAAAATCCCCGTGGGAGTCAGGATGATGCCTTTGGTAATTGAGCAAAGATACGAGCCTTCGTTCAACATAATCGCCGCAATCGAAGCAGGGGAGAATGAAACGCCATGGTATCAGGATGTCTGGAATTTCATAGAAAATGGGACATACCCCCAAGAATCTACTGAGAAAGACAAAAGGGCCATTCGGAGATTCGCAGCGCAATTCATCATTTGCAGTGGGAAACTGCTAAAGAAAGGATACAACGGTCACAATCTGACTTGTTTGTTTGGAAAGAGCTCCATAAGAATGATGGAGGAAATACACGAGGGAGTATGCGGTCCGCACATGAACGGTCACATGCTGGCCAAGAAAATCATAAGGCAAGGATACTACTGGACAACTTTGGAGAAAGATTGTTGCGAATACGTAAGAAGGTGCCACAAATGCCAGATCTATACAAACATGATGCACGTACCACCATCTCTTCTTTACAGCATGACCTCGCCCTGGCCATTTTCCACCTGGGGAATTGATATCATCGGTGAGGTCGTTCTGAAAGCCTCAAATGGGAATCGGTACATCCTGGTGGCCATAGACTACTTCACGAAATGGGTAGAAGCCGCATCTTACACCAAGTTAGGAGCCAAGGAAGTGGCCAAATTCATCAAGAGAAATCTCATCTGCCGTTATGGAGTTCCCCATGAGATTATTTCGGATAACGGAAGTCATTTCAAGGCAGAAGTCAGGGATCTGTTCGAGGAATACAGAATCACTTATCACAAGTCATCCCCCTACAGACCACAGACTAATGGGGCAGTCGAAGCTGCGAACAAGAATATCAAGGCCATATTGCAGAAGTCGGCCGATACCTACAAGGACTGGCATGAAAAATTACCATTCGCACTTTGGGGGTACAGAACATCGATAAGGACGTCCACGGGAGCGACTCCTTACTCACTAGTGTATGGAATGGAAGCAGCACTTCCAGTCGAGATAGAACTACCGTCCCTACGCGTGATGGCAGAATGCGAAGTTTCGGAATCAGATTGGTTGAGGGAAAGATACAAAGAATTAGCTCTCATAGATGAAAAGCGCTTAGCGGCAGTCGACCATGTTCGAATCTATCAGAAAAGGATAGCTCGCGCTTTCAACAAAAGGGTTCGTCCAAGAAAGATTGTCAAGGGCGACCTTGTCCTTAAGGAGTTGCGAGCTCCGATCTTTGATCCCCATGGGAAGTTCAAACCTAAATGGGTAGGCCCTTACATCGTCAAGACCATTCTTTCCGGAGGAGCAACTTATCTCATGGACCTCGATGGTGTCGAATTCAAAGAACCAATCAACATGGATCGCCTCAAAAAGTATTATGCTTGAGCATTCCATAACCATTTCTTTCAAGCCTTGCCTTGAACTACGCTCGACCTGATTCCCACTCGGGGATACGTAGGCAACCACATCGGTTCGGTCGACACCATCATAATCAAACCAATTTCTTTCAAGACCTTGCCTTGAACTACGCTCGACCTGATTCCCGCTCGGGGATACGTAGGCAACCACATCGGTTCGATCGCTCCCCTACCAAAATAACAATTTCTTTCAAAACCATGGCCCGAACTACGTTGGACCTGATCCCCACTTGGGGGTACGTAGGCAGACTTTCAAAAGAAAAGAAGGATGGCTCGCTAGGTCGAAAATCTGAAAGGACGCTTAGGCAAAAATAAGAGCTAAATCCAAAGTGAGCAATAACAAAAGAGAGGAAAAGAGCTCGCTAGGTCACCTAACTGATGCCTAGGCAAAATTATGAGCATGTGAGAAGAATAAAGTCGCGGTCCTTACCATAACCCGGAAATCACCCCCCACACTAGGGGCAAACTTCGGCCCCTCGCCTCGTTTGCCTAAACCTCTTCTAAACTAGGGGCAAACGTCGGTCATCTACCTCGTTTGCCTCACAACCATACGTATCCCAAACTAGGGGCAAACTTCGACCACCCGCCTCGTTTGCCTCTAGAAACCCCAGCATGCCCAAGCAAGTACCAAAAGCAGCAGCTAATCTCGATTACAAGATGTTTTTAGAAAGCTAAAATGCATAAAATAAGATTCCCAAAGTAACCAGGGTTCACCGATAAACAAACTTTGAATATTACATAAACAGGAATAATCAAAGAAATAAAAGTCTTTCAAAAAGCGATCACAGGTTCAAAGACACTTAGAGGAATGAGCATAATCAGTCAGGTCTAGTTTTGTCTTAGTGTCTTTTATTTCTTCAAAGGCCTTTAGAAGTAGGCCTTTACTCGGTCAGTCCAACCATCAATAAAAGCAGCAATAGTGGTAGCCCTGATCCTGGAAGCAAAGACCCTCTCAGTGAAACCCCGGGGAACCTCCTGAACCTGCCCATACTGTCTGGCCAAGCGGCGAGGATGATAGAAAGAAGTCTCTCTCAGACCCATCAACCACACTCTCTGGTGACCCCTGAGGCTCGTGGTGATAGCATAAAGGCCCCAACGCCTCACGATCCAGCAAATGTCAGCCTCAGATAAGGCACTCATCATGCCCACCCAATCGGCAAAAGTATAGTGAGAGTAAAGCACGGCTCGACGAAAGTAAACCGGGGGTATGCGGCCCGTCAACAGCTGAAGGCGCTCGTATAGCCAAGCCTGTAACACCAAAGGCGCTCCAGAAAGAAGAGGAGTCCCCTGATTAAAGGCATTATCCAAACCATTCAAGGTTTCAGCCAGAACCATGGCCATGGGATTCCTGCTAAGCTTCAGTCCGAGACACACATGCACTAAGTCACTGGAAGTACTCGAGAATAAGAAATGCGAAGTCATGCACAATATCAAAGCAGCCCCACGGGTAGCATCATACACGCTGGGATTCCCAGGACTGGCGTATCGGGCAATGATGGAGGCAATGCCAAGAACCTCACCTTGAATCAGTCGACGGGAGATAGTAATGGAACAGTTCAGATACTCAGCCAAGCCGCGCGTAGGACTAAGGGTATCAACAGAAGGGAGAATCAAGTCGGAGTCAGAATCAAAGCCAAGAATAGCACAGAACTCCTCAAATACGGGGCGTATCTCCAAACCATTGAAGTTGAAGACATGGTTCACCGGGTCCCAGTGACCAATGGCAGCACGTAAGAACTCAGTGTTCAGGGTCATCTGGCAAAGAGAGAACAGCTCGGTCAAGCCGTAGCTGAAGAGGTTAATCCGCTCCACGCCATCCGTGATGTTCAGCCAAGCTGTGAGTTGAGCGGGATCATACAAAGCCATATTTTCTGTCGCGGCTCTAGCAGAATTCGAAATTTCGGCAGCACCTCCCCGTTTCACGGACTATCCCACCTGCAAGGCAAAAACACTTACCATCACAAAACTGCCCATAGCAGTAACGTCAACAAAACCACGGTGCACATATATCATCACACGATCATCAACTAAAACAAGCACACAACTGCGCCTTCAAACCGGAAGCTATCCGGCCTAAAAGGCGAAACATCATAATACTCTGTCAAAAGTCACAAACTGTTCCACACATTATCCTACAGTGTCCAAACAGTCATATCATCAGTACAACCCAATCGAAAACATAAAAAGAAAATAAAGCAAGTTCCCGCTTGGGGGGGGGGAGGGGGGCTCAGTCCTCCTCTTCTTCGTCCTCTGTCGGACCACCCGGAGTGTATGTCGGCGACGGCCTCCTCCTACCACCTCTGCACCTTGGACCAGTCCTCGATGAGCCAGCTCCACCTCCACGGTACTGCACACACAAATAAAATGGAGGCAATCAGTAGGGAAACCACAAAAAGTACAAAAAAAGAGTCGATTCAGAGACTTACCAAGGACGCCATCTGGTTGGCAGCAAATTGTCGCATACCGTCCATCTGTCAAGGGTAAAATCTAGGGTTAGAACCTCATAACCTTAAGGAAGTGCAAAATTAGAGACATACCCGATGGTCTCGTGTGAGGACCAAGGACCGTAAGCTAGCCGCCAAGGCGTGACCCTCCTCAGCGTAACTCCAAGGAACATTGAGGACGCCCGCTAGCTGAGTAGGGTACCCGCATGTGACTCGCGGTACCTCCATCACTTGGGGAGTGCCATCAGCGCCTAGAACGTTGACGGTCCAATCCCAAGGAGGGATAGGATCAGAAGCCGGAGGAGCCTGTCTCCTGTACATCTCGCGAAGCTGTAGGCACCAAACAAGTTAGGAACAGATGAGTAAATAAAACATAAGCAACGGATAGAGACAAAAATGTAAAAAGAAACTTACCTCCAGGATCGGGAAGTTGGGCATCAGGAAACGGCCACGGTAAGCCTCGTAACCGGTCTCGAAAAGAAAATGGTCCCAAACGTCAGTGCTAGCCAAGGCCGCCAGCAGAGCATCACCGGAAAGGTCACTAGCATCCATCGCAGGGGGATTATGAGGGACGCGATACCTGGAACCACCAACCACCTGCCGAGACACCCGCTCACCAAGGAACCACTGCCTGCACTCGGTACTCTCCATCAGAAGTCGGCAAGAGGTGAGAGATTTGACCGCTTGTATCTCCTCTGGGGCGGCATAGGCAACATGCTCCCAAGGCGTCCAATCGACACTAGAAGCCCTCAGCTCGGTTAGGAAGTTTCTGAGTAAAACAATCCGGTGAGCTCCACTCTTCACCCCAACAACATCCCTCCGCCATCTCAAGCCTCGCGGGAATAAAGGCACAGGAGCCATACCATCCTCGTCCTCGCCTGATTCGTCCGCCGGGGAGGGGGCCAACATCTTCAGGTACTCGAAGCTCCAAAGCTGCATAGACAAAAGAGAAAGTCAGAAAAGTACAGAAATCAAAAAACCAAAAGTGAAAGAAGGTGCAGTACATACCTCCCAGGCTCGCCAAAATCCCCCAGTCGATTTAACATCGCCCCGAGAGACCTCGCCCATGTGCTTATAAAGATGGGCCAAGGCAGCACCACCCCAGTTGTAGGAAGGGATCTCATCAATAGTCGCCAGGCAAGAAAGGAATCTCAGGCTCACCCGGTCATTCCGCGTCGCACAGATTGAGCAGCCAAGGACATACAAAAGATACACCCTCAAGAGCTGGGAATTGTTCTGATTATGATTCCCTTTGCCATAGGCCCGGTAAAGCCAGCCGTAGGGAAACCAATGCCTCTCCAGGTTAGGGGGAACAGCCCCAATCAGCATCTCCACCGCCTCCGGGTCGACCTCGTAAAAGTAATCCAGAATCAGGCGCTTCCCGCCGACCCTCAAGCCCGTAATCATAGAGAAATCGAAGGGCGTCATGGTCATCTCACCGAACGACAGGTGGAAAGTATTGGTGGTGTCCCACCACCTCTCAGCCAGAGCATAGAAATGGGCCAAATCATTGCTGCTTTTCGAAACCAGATGAACGAAGCCTCCGAACCCGGCATCATCAACCATCCTCTTAACAGTGGGCGAAAGCTGAGTATACCATAGGAAAGCATGAGCAAGGCTGCCGTGGCCTTTCAATGTCACTTCTGGCACCTGCACATGCCAAAGACGACAAAACGATGCACAAAATCACTATTCACGACCCAAAGTCCAAATTCACAAAATCAACATTTAAGCACAAAACGGACTTCTAACAGGTGCACACTACGGCTCACAAAACTAGCACAATACGTGAAAGTGGTCTTAAACTGTCGAAAGTTTCACGTACCAAGCTCGCTAGAGCCGCGGCCGAAAGATGATGTTGGGGGTCCCGTAAAATCAAGTCCGGGGTTTGCACCTCGGCCTTCATCCGTTCCTTAGCCTTCTTGGACGGTCTCCTCGAGCTCGAAGCCATGGATCTACAAAGAAAATGGAAGTCACAGTTAAACTTTCTTCTTGAAAATTTGGGCTAACCAAAACACCAATCAAAAATCCAACAACGGGGAAAGATTACTCACCTGAGCGCGCACAAGCTGCGTTTTGTTGAATTTTGGCTCCAAAAAGACCCCAAAATGGCCAAGAATGAGCTCCAAAAGCTCAAAAACCCAAGATATACAAAGTTGAAGTCCGGCCACCCAGTGCCGCCGCGGCACTGGCCATATGCCACCGCGGCAGTGGCCCAGTGCCGCCGTGGCACTGCTCCCCGCGGGCCCCGCTTCGCTCCGTTTCGCCCCGTTTTGACCCATTTTGGCCCTTTTTAGCCCATTTTTTGGCCCCGATCAGCCCCGGTGGCCCGTTCCAGTCAAGATTTATGGGGTTTTACCCAAAGAAGACTAAAAGTTGTCAGAACTACCTCCAGCAGGCAGAAACTGGGAAAAATCGGCTCCCGAAGACCCGAATCGGCCGTTTCAGGACAACCGTCGCAATTTTCGATCAAACACGAGAATTCTGGTAACGGATCCTGGTTTTTAGCTAATGCACCGAATAATCAGAAAAGAGATTCTCCGAGAACACCTACATCATCCCCTGAGGACCGAAGCAGACAGATACCAGCTCCTGGAGGCCCTAACCGGCTCTCTTGGATTGAGCGCCGAAACATTTGATCAACCGTGAGAGGTTCAGAGATGGATCCTGGTTCCCGATCAGAAAAGAGATTCTCCGAGAACACCTACATCATCCCCCGAGGACCGAAGCAGACAGATACCAGCTCCCGGAGGCCCTAACCGGCTCTCTTGGATTGAGCGCCGAAAGATTTGATCAACCGTGAGAGGTTCAAAGATGGATCCTGGTTCCCGATCAGAAAAGAGATTCTCCGAGAACACCTACATCATCCCTCGAGGACCGAAGCAGACAGATACCAGCTCCCGGAGGCCCTAACCAGCCCTCTTGGATTGAGCGCCGAAAGATTTGATCAACCGTGAGAGGTTCAGAGATGGATCCTGGTTCCCGGTCAAGAAAAGAGATTCTCCGAGAACACCTACATCATCCCCCGAGGAGCGAAGCAGACAGATACCAGCTCCCGGAGGCCCTGACCGGCTCTCTTGGATTGAGCGCCGAAAGATTTGATCAACTGTGAGAGGTTCAGAGATGGATCCTGGTTCCCGGTCAAGAAAAGAGATTCTCCGAGGACACTACGTCATCCTCAAGGGTAAATACAAAAGATACTACCACCAGCCGGAACCGATTCCCGAAAGTTGGCCGTAAGGAACAAACAGAACATCGCCCGCATCTAGATCTCCTGATTATCAAGAATTTTCTCGCAGCTTTATCTCAAGATCCCTCGGTCACCTTTGGCTATCGTCTTCTAAACAAAGCGCATCTGATCCATCCCACCCATTCCAGAAGTTTGCCCCAAGACCCAGAGTCTTCTAAACCTCGGTGTCCTTATCCGAGTCACCCACCACATCACAGTCGCAAACGCTAGCACAACACCAGCCCACTCGGAGTGGCACACCCCACAGCACTTGCTCATACTAGGGTCGTAACACTAGACATGATGGGACTCATGACGCAATTCATATCACATCCATGCATTGCATATCACTCTTATAGCATAGCATCCGCCTGTCTTGTTGTGCATGTATGATTCGTTCCTTTGTGCCCCGAACTACGTCCCGGTCTGATTCCCCTTGGGATACGTAGGCAGCTCACGTAGAGCACGACCAGCACTTACCTCATCATCATTGCATCTTTTGCAACGCTTTTATCCTAAAATCTATAGCCTCCAAAAAAGTCTTGTCTCTTCAAAAGCTTTGGCACTCGCTTGCGACATGCGTTGCCTCGCAAGTTCATGCCAAAGAGGGGCAAACTGTAGACACCCCATTTTGTCGGCTATCAGATTTAGGAGACCCATAGCTTGGTGGTTCACAATGATCGCAAAAGACTCAAAAGGACTCCTGGAAGTCAGCTCTATCTCTCAGAATGCTCAGATTGACCAAAATGCCCCTGAAAGCCCGAAGACTCCCAGATTTGGTCCCGAAGTTCTGAAAACATGCTATGTCATAAGAAAAATGATAAAATGAGTTTTTAAGTAAAACCGGAAGAAATCGTCAGCTCCCAGAGACCCCCGGAAGTCCCGGAAGTTCCCCGAAAGTCCCCGTTGACCGGTTTGACCAGGTTTGACCAGGGTTTGACCAAGTTTGACCAAGGTTGACCGAAATTGTCCGAATTCGCCGGAATCATTAGAAAAGTATTAAAAGAGAATCGAGCGAAAACGTCGGCCCCTGGGAGCTCCCGGAGGTTCCCAGAACTTCCCGGGAATCCCAGATTTGACCGGTTTGACCAAGATTTGACTTTGGAATCGGGGCACCGAAACAATTTTCAAATATTTTTCATGGATACTAGAAGTCAATAGCTTTCCAGCGGTATATCGCACATAATTTTTGGATTTAAAACGAGTTCATTATGAATTTCCGAAGACGAAAAAGGCGATCAAATCGGCTTTTATCGCGAATACCGCAAAACTTTTCAAAGTGACCTATCCCCGAACTATTTTTTTATGTAAATTAGACTCCATTACCTTTCCAACGGTATATCACAACCTCAATTTGGAGTTCGTATGCATTTTCTGTGAATTTCGGACGAAATAGGGCCTTTTCGCGAATACCAGAACTTCAGGGGGCCTAAACAGCATTATCCGGACGAAGGAGGAGCAGTGCCGCCGAGACACTGGCCCACTGCCGCCGCGGCACTGGCCCAGTGCCGCCGCGGCACTCCCCTCCAGAGCAGTATGTTTTTGTAACTTCTTTTGTGGTCCCATTTTTATTATTTAAAAACCAAAACGACGTAGTTTCATGATTTCAGATGTTTGGGACCAATGGGAATACTTTCTAAATCTCAAAACCACCCTAAGTTGGCCTATATAAACACCCCATTACTCTTCATTGAGGGGGAGTCAAATGAAATCTTAGAAAAGATTGGGAGAGAAAGTTGTAGAGATAAGGCTACAATAGAGAGAAAGAAGCTTCCTTCTTTGGTTTTTTCAAAACAAAAGTGAGTTCTAAACTTTGTTTTTACTTCATTACTTCCATTTACTTCAACATTCAATACTCCCAACCACCATTCTAGTGAGCATTTAAGAGAGTGGAAGCTTCTTCCATGGCTAGTGTCATTACATATGAGTGAAACACCAATCTACAAGTTCAATGCTTCATGAATATCATCTATTGATCATTATCTACTTGCTTGTTTATTTATTGTTCATCTCTTCTCATCTCATTTCTTATTTTTTATTTTCTTTATTTACTTACTAGTTCATCATCATCTAAGTGATGACATGAAGTTTGGGGTGAGTGAATCCTTATGGATAGTAGCTCTTGACCTCAAAAACATGTTTGATAGATGATGATCATAACCTCAATACTTTCAAGTTATTCTTGAAATGTATTGAAGTTATGTTCAAAATAAAATAAATCTCTCCAACAATCTTGGAGGTTCTTGATGATGAGTTTGATGTTGACATTTTAAGTGGCTATAATCCTTATTGAGTATTGAAAATATGCTTTCAAAACATCTATTTCAAAACCCCTCTCAATCCCCCTCATTTTGGTTTCAAGAAACAAAACCTTGTTTTCTCCAAAATCTTCAAAACAATGAGTCAAAACAGTGAGTGAACCGAGTTCAAAGATTTCTCTAGAACTCAATACTCAACATATGGATACAAGGCCACTTGGAAAGTCTTCCTAACTCATTGGAGAACACCCATGATATTTGGTTTGACTTGGAAGTACTTGGAAATGGTCCATTTGGGCCCAAACATTCCTTCCAAACATTCTGCCTTTGCTGTCACAGCAGCTAGATCCACTTCCGACTTCTTTTTCAGAAAACTTTTCCAAAAGAGGTGGTCCTTACTTATTTTTCCCTTACAGTTCAATGTCTTAGGGAACTGTCTGTATAAAATGGGCCTCTAGATCATTTGTTTTCATTTTCTAAGATTTTCTAACATTTCAGTCGACAGTACGGACTCTGTTTCTGAGTGACCTTCATTGTTTATATGATTTCTCTCAATCTGTGATAGTTATTCAAGATTGGCCTTTTGGGTAGTGTTCTAGACACAATAAGGAACATCTCCATAAAAATCATGCATTGAAAACATTCCTAACCCTCCTTTCCACAATTTAGAAGATCATGTTACTGTTCTGTCCACTATTCACAGCAAGCACATTTTAACTTTCATTCTTTGATTTGATGCTTACATGCACTCCAAATTAGCTCATATCTTAGAGAGTAGCTCATACTACATTTGTACATATCCCATGATGATTTCATTCATTCATTCATACACATTATAGACTTCTAAGTCATTCTAGGAATCTATGAACACAAAGCACACTACAACCTTGGCACATTCTAGATACATACATTGCATCCATGCAAAGATTTGGGGCTTTTGTGACTCCTAATCTAAGAAGATTATAAGGAATGATCATGATCATACGTTCATGTTCCCCTCGATCTAATCATCCTTTCTCATCCGTCCCGGGGATTGAGAAGTCTTCTTTTCTCAAAATTAACATTCATCATTCTAGCTTGCTAATGCATTAATTCGATTCTTTGTTCATTTGTTTCAAGAACAATTCATGTCCCCTTTAGATTAAGGAAACTAATTACTTGATACATGATTAGACGATTTTTCCTAGGTTTATTCGTGTGATTTTTCACTTTACATTGTGTGATACTTGGCTTAGATCTTATGAATGATATCTTATCTTTAGATCTTCCATTTTAAATCTCGTTATGTGATGTAATATACTATCGTAGTATTATTTGTCGAACCATACATAGTATAAGATGATTATTTGGATGCTAATTGAGGCCCGTCGAAAGACGGGGCGAGTTGAGGGTGTTTTAGTCGCGACAAAGGCTCCTTCCTCTCTCGTACCAAAACCCCGAGCCAAGTTCTTTGGTTGTGAAGGGCCGGTGCCCTTTATCCGTTTGGGTGAGTCAAATTTTGGGTTTCTTGGTTCCCTAAAGACCAAGTGGCGACTCTGTATCTGTTTTCAACAGACCATTTTCTTTTCTTTGATCCAAGTCAAATCAATTTCAAAACAATCTCAAACAAGAGAAGTGGTCCACTTCCGGTGTCCACAGGAACCTAGTCGACTGAAATGGTCACTATTTGGATCAGTAGCTAAAAAGCTACAGTGGTCCAGTCGACTGAAAAGTGATCCAGTCGACTGATGTTGATACTATTCACTTTCAGTGTTTAAAACGGCACAAGACCCAGTCGACTGGTCCAGGGTTCAGTCGACTGATCCCCTGCTGGGCAGCCCTGTTGAGTTCTATCACTACTCATACCTCTCCCCACCAACAACAACCACAATTATAACCGAATTGCAACAGTTTAAAACACAACTACAGGAGTTCGATTACAAGATTACAATACTACGAAGTTAAACCCTGGTTCTATTACAACGTTATACAATTTCCCAAATCCTTATTTACAAAGTTAGGAAAAATGAACAAAAGTATTAACAAGGTGTGCTCCCCCGGCATTCCTCGTCCTCACTCCTCACGCCTCTTCTTGTCTTTCTTCTTACCTGCAATGGAGTACGCCTCCACTGCTCAGCTATATGCTGAGTGCACAATTCTAATTGTATGATATATGACAATATTCATGGTTTAAGCATCTAAAACACATAGAAATAGTCTCTAGGGTGAGTGGTACGCATTCATCCGGTCGATGCCGTAGGAGGCCCACCTCTCCCACGCATCTCGTACACTGGTTGGGCCTTCCTCCATGCCAGGTACCGTGTACTGGTTGGGCCCACCTCCAATCCAGACACAACCACAATCACAATGAAAATCAATATTCCAATCCTCAAGGTTCGAGGAGCTTACCCCGGATGAATTTGCACCAAACTCCCCTTTGACCCAAGTAGACACATAGCATGCTCACATAAACAGTTTTATACATGCTTTTCTAATAATTTCGCGTGCATAATTAACGGGCCTAATTAACGCATAAATTTCGCCCGGATCCAAGATCGCAAAATCGACATTCAAAACATGAAAATTTCATAAAATCATAGATCTAGAATTCATACCTCGTGCGATCTCTCCGAAATTTTGAAGGATCGACTAGGGGCCCGAATAAACGTCGGATTCCAAATTATACGCGATTCCTACGAGTTTTACCTGATTTTCCCCAAATTCTAGAAATTAGATTTTTCGGAAAAGTTTGCCAAACGTGGCCTAATTACTATCAAAACGTAGATCTTACCTCCACGAGTTCAAATACGAAATCTGGAGAAAATCTGGCGGACGAAAAGTCGTCAAACGGCGTCGCAAAGCCCGGAGAAGCCAATCTCCCTTCTCTCTCCTCTCTCTAGATATTTTTAGAAAGCTTGTCAACTAAGCTTATCTATATATAGGCATAGTTTTCTGAAACTACGCTTACCTCCCCGCGAGTTTTCAAAACTTCTAATTAAGTCCTGAAACGTCTTACACGTCTACTTTATTATTTCACGAGTGAAAATTAAAAGTTATAAACGTTTTTGACTAAGTCCCGTTTGGGTCCAAAAACAAGGATCCAAAACTAAATCTCCGTGGAATCTCTATACCACCTACCATTTTATATCACGATCACTCACGTTCTCACCACAGTTTTCAAAATGATATAGCAATATCAAAATTTACCAGAATCTACCAAACACAGGTAAAATCACTATTCATAAGATACCAGATAAGATCAAATAACATTTAAGTCATATAAATGTCATTTAATCATGTCAATGCAACAGATGTTACCAAGTCCTCGTGTCTCCACTAGACACCCCACAGTTGACTCACGTCAACTCAACTCAAATTATTAATGACATTAATAATTCCACAATCTCTATTCATGCATGTTTAAAACCATGAAATTCTGGAACGGGTGTGACAACTCTCCCCTCCAAAAAGGAAGTTTGTCCCCAAACTTTACCTCATGTGTCGAATAAGTACGGATATTCATTCCTCATGTCCTCCTCATGTTCCCATGTAGCCTCTTCCACCGTATGGCTACGCCATAGCACTTTCACCATTGGAATAGTCTTGGTTCTCAAAACTTGTTCTTTGCGATCCAAAATTTCTACGGGATGTTCAACATAGGTTAAGTCTCTTTGGATCTGTAACGGTTCCGGTACCATGATCTTGTTCACATCCGTCATACACTGTCTCAACATTGATACATGAAATACGTTGTGTACATGTTCTAACTCTGATGACAAGGCTAGTCGGTAAGCCACTGGTCCAACCTTCTCTAGGATCTCAAACGGTCCTATGAATCTCGGATTGAGCTTTCCCCTCTTCCCGAATCGTACGATGCCCTTCGAAGGCGATACTCTCAAATACACAAAGTCCCCTACCTCAAAAGTCATCGGTCGTCGCTTAGAATCCGCATAGCTCTTATATCGATTCTGAGCTACCTTAAGACGTTCCTGAATCAATTTCACCTTCTCGGTAGTCATTTGTACTATCTCAGGTCCTAACAGTCTTCTTTCTCCAACCTCGGTCCAACAAACCGGTGATCGACACTTACGTCCATACAAAGCTTCATACGGTGCCATTCCGATACTTGACTGGAATCCATTGTTATAAGCAAATTCAATTAACGGTAAGTGTTTCTCCCAATCACTCCTAAAGTCTAGAACACACAGTCTCAACATATCTTCCAAGGTCTGAATCGTCCGTTCTGACTGACCGTCGGTCTGAGGATGAAATGCAGTACTGAAACTCAACTTTGTACCCATAGCTTCTTGCAAACTTCCCCAAAACCTCGACGTAAAGCTACTATCCCGATCTGATACAATCACTGCTGGAACTCCATGTAGTCTTACAATCTCTTTCACATACAATTCTGCTAACCTCGAAGGCTTAGTCGTTTTGATTGGTAGAAAATGAGCTGACTTTGTTAACCTGTCAACTATAACCCAAATCTTGTCGTTCTTGTTAGATGATCGCGAAAATCCGGATACAAAATCCATCGTGATCTCATCCCATTTCCATTCTGACACAGGTAACGGCTGTAGTAACCCCGCGGGTACTTGTCTCTCTGCTTTCACTTGCTGACATGCTGAACACTCAGAAACATACTTAGCAATCTCACGCTTCATACCCTTCCACCAGAAGTTTTCTCTCAAGTTTCTGTACATTTTATTACTTCCCGGATGCACTGAGTATCTGGTGCTATGTGATTCTTCCAAAATTCTTTCTTTCAGGCCTTTCACATTCGGCACACACAATCGATTTCCAAGTCTCAAGGTTCCTTGTTCTAATACAAAACCAAGTCGTTTCCCCAAAGGTATCTCGTCTCTCATTTTGCACAAATAGACATTGTTAAATTGTTCTTTCTTGATCTCATCAATAATATCTGGGTGTGCTATGATCGCCATCAGCAAGCCATCATTGGTCCCTGGAATCACATCCAATTCTAAGCGTTCCATCTCTTCTATCAATTCTTTTTGTTGTGTTAGCTCGTCGGCTAAATTCCTTGGCGTCTTCCGACTTAATGCATCGGCTACTACATTAGCCTTTCCCGGATGATACTCAATCGAAAGATCATAATCCTTCATCAGCTCCAACCATCTTCGCTGTCTCATGTTCAAGTTCCGCTGGGTGAAAATGTATTTCAAACTTTTATGATCGGTGAAAATCTCACACTTTTCTCCGTACAGGTAGTGTCTCCAAATCTTCAGCGCATGAATCACCGCGGCTAATTCAAGATCGTGAGTCGGATAATTAACCTCATGTGTCTTTAACTGTCTAGAAGCATAGGCAATTACTTTACCACCTTGCATAAGCACACATCCCAATCCTTGGTGTGAAGCATCACTATAGATTATAAATCCTTCGGTTCCAGATGGTATTGTCAATATCGGTGCTCTCGTCAAACGTGACTTTAATTCTTGGAAACTGTCTTCACATTCCTGACTCCATTCAAAAATAACACCCTTTCTCATTAACTTTGTCATTGGCAATGAAATCTTCGAAAAATGTTCAATAAAGCGGCGGTAGTATCCGGCTAATCCCAAGAAACTTCGAATTTCAGATACGGATGTCGGCCTCTGCCAATTAGATACAGCTTCTACTTTGTGAGGATCAACTGAAACTCCATTCTTATCAATCACGTGACCAAGAAAAGTAATACTAGACAACCAGAATTCACACTTCTTGAATTTACCAAACAGTTGCTTCTCCCGTAATCTCTGAAGTGTCAGTCTCAAATGGTTCTCATGCTCTATCTCACTCGACGAGTAAATAAGGATATCGTCGATGAACACTATTACAAAATCATCCAAATAGTCCTTAAAGACTCGGTTCATAAGATCCATGAACGCGGCTGGTGCATTTGTAACTCCAAACGGCATTACTAGAAATTCATAATGTCCGTAGCGCATTCTGAAAGCAGTTTTCTCAACATCTTCGGCCTTCACTTTCAACTGATGGTAACCTGACCTCAGATCTATCTTGGAGAATACGTGTGCCCCATGAAGTTGATCAAACAAGTCATCAATTCTGGGTAACGGGTACTTGTTCTTAATCGTTAACTTGTTCAGTTCCCTGTAATCAACACACATGCGCATTGAGCCATCTTTCTTCTTCACAAACAATACTGGAGCTCCCCATGGTGATACACTTGGTCGGATGAAACCCTTGTCAAGTAGTTCTTGTAGTTGGACTTTCAGTTCTTTCAATTCTACTGGTGCCATCCTATACGGTGCTTTGGATACAGGTCTTGCGTCTGGCATTACCTCAATGGTGAACTGAATCTCCCTCTCAATCAAAACATCTGGTAGCTCGTCAGGAAATACGTCTGGGTATTCTCGCACTATCGGAATGTCTTCTACTCTTGATTCGGTCGTTGAGACATCAGTCACGGAACACAGAAATCCTTGACATCCCTTTTTCAATAACTTTCCCGCTCGGATAGCTGAAATCAAGTACGGTGGCGGTGTAACCCCACTCCCTTGAAAGCAAAAGTTCCCATGCACCGGTGATCGAAAATTAACCTCCTTCCGTTTACAGTCTATGGTGGCTCGGTTAAGGGCTAACCAATCCATCCCCAATATCACATCGAAATGGTTCACCACGATCGGTATAAGGTCTACGGTCATTAATTTCTCGCCTAGTTCAATCTCACAGTCTCTATATATCGTAGATGTCACTACCGGTTTACTAAGCGGCACGGCAATGGATAAATCATATCCTAGTGGCGCGGACTTAACATTCAAATGTTCAACAAAGTTATGAGATACAAACGAATGCGTAGATCCCGAATCAACGAGTATGCGTGCTAAGTGCGAACATACAAGCACCATACCTGAGACCACTGTATCAGTAGCAGCCACGTCTCCAGGGTTCATCTGGAATGACCTTCCTTGACGTTGTTCTGTCCTTTGCCCTCTGTCAATAGACTGCTTAGGCTTCGAACCACTAGAAGCCATAGAACTTGCCCCTTGTTGAGAACGCTTCCTTGGGCAATCCTTCGCTCGGTGTCCTAAGGTACCACAATCAAAGCACTTGAGTTGCGGATAGGTCGCAGAACTCGCACTATTTCCCCCTGTAGATCTGTTCTAGAAGTTGGTCAGAAAACATCGACCAGTGTGTGGTCGGTTGCAAAGCGGACACAACGGTATGTTGCTTGGTACCCTCCTGGAATCATTAAAACCAGAACTAGAGCCTCGTGAAAATGACTTCTTAAAAGATCCACCCTGACTCCGGTCACCACCCTCATGACTTCGCTTTTCTTGTTGGTTTTGTCTCGATCTCTCTATTCCACTTTCGGCTACAAGCGCCGTTTGTTGTACTGCTGAGACAGTTGAATGCTCGTAGGTCTCTACCCTCAGCCGGATATTATCCCTCAACCCATCTTCAAACTTTCTTGCCCTATCTTCCTCTGTCAACACAGACCCTTTACCGAATCTTAGCAAAGCATTGTACTTGGAGGTATATTCAGTCACAATCATGTCTCCTTGCTTAAGGTTGTCAAATTCTCTCTTTTTCGCGTTGTGAGCGGCTCGCGGAAAGAATCGGCGATTAAACTCTGCTTTAAACCCTTCCCAAGTTATCGGTGCCCCTTGATCTAAGACATTTATCCACCAATTCTGTGCTTCGCCCCTCAACACGTCACTTGCATTTTCAATCTTCTCCCTATCTGACATCGGGATAGATAGAAAAATTCGTTCCATGTCCATGACCCAATGTTCTGCCAGTGTTGTATCAGGTGTCCCATGAAATTCTGCAGGTTTCTTCCTCGAAAACTGTTCAGATATCGATCTCATACCCCTATTCTCGGGCGCATGCACTACTACTGTCGGTTCTGGCCCCAATGGAGGCGTCGGAGGTAATCTTTCCGCTATATTTTGTATCATCTCTCCCATGTTCCCCATCATTTCAGCCATTTCATTCATTCGGCGAGTATGTGGCAATAAATCTCGTTCTTCGTCACTCATGATTCCCGTCCTGTCAGTCTCGATGCATAAATGCTATGCATGTACAACAATAACAATATCATGTATGTAAAACAACATACATAAGCATCAAACATCTCTACAATGTATGGATGCACTCTAGAATATGTGACAATTCACTCAACACTCCACTCGTCGTCGAACGTTCCCAAAGTTTTGTTTCCTATTGCTCTGATACCAATAAATGTCACGACCCATCCCACTACGCGTGGAAATAGGACACGTGGCACGCCACCAAGGCTTATCCAGTTCCATTAAAGTAAAACCGCAGCGGAAAACATTGTTAAAAACCATTTAAAATCAGAGTTAGAAAAAGTTTTGGCCAATTGGAAACACGTTCAAAGGAAATCAGTTTTGAAAAACAGAGGTCCAGTCGACTGATTCGGGGGTCCAGTCGACTGAAGACCTAAGCAGTAAGGTTTACAAACAGAACACCAGCCCGTCCAGTCGACTGTGACTGGGGTCCAGTCGACTGGGGCCTTCATTTTTCAGTCGACTGACTCCATTCAGTCGACTGTGCCTCTAGCAGAATCAAAACCCAGATTTCATAGCAGATGTCCAGTCGACTGATCGGGAACCCAGTCGACTGAAATGGTCACTATTTGGATCAGTAGCTAAAAAGCTACAGTGGTCCAGTCGACTGAAAAGTGATCCAGTCGACTGATGTTGATACTATTCACTTTCAGTGTTTAAAACGGCACAAGACCCAGTCGACTGGTCCAGGGTTCAGTCGACTGATCCCCTGCTGGGCAGCCCTGTTGAGTTCTATCACTACTCATACCTCTCCCCACCAACAACAACCACAATTATAACTGAATTGCAACAGTTTAAAACACAACTACAGGAGTTCGATTACAAGATTACAATACTACGAAGTTAAACCCTGGTTCTATTACAACGTTATACAATTTCCCAAATCCTTATTTACAAAGTTAGGAAAAAGGAACAAAAGTATTAACAAGGTGTGCTCCCCCGGCATTCCTCGTCCTCACTCCTCACGCCTCTTCTTGTCTTTCTTCTTACCTGCAATGGAGTACGTCTCCACTGCTCAGCTATATGCTGAGTGCACAATTCTAATTGTATGATATATGACAATATTCATGGTTTAAGCATCTAAAACACATAGAAATAGTCTCTAGGGTGAGTGGTACGCATTCATCCGGTCGATGCCGTAGGAGGCCCACCTCTCCCACGCATCTCGTACACTGGTTGGGCCTTCCTCCATACCAAGTACCGTGTACTGGTTGGGCCCACCTCCAATCCAGACATAACCACAATCACAATGAAAATCAATATTCCAATCTTCAAGGTTCGAGGAGCTTGCCCCGGATGAATTTGCACCAAACTCCCCTTTGACCCAAGTAGACACATAGCATGCTCACATAAACAGTTTTATACATGCTTTTCTAATAATTTCGCGTGCATAATTAACGGGCCTAATTAACGCATAAATTTCGCCCGGATCCAAGATCGCAAAATCGACATTCAAAACATGAAAATTTCATAAAATCATAGATCTAGAATTCATACCTCGTGCGATCTCTCCGAAATTTTGAAGGATCGACTAGGGGCCCGAATAAACGTCGGATTCCAAATTATACGCGATTCCTACGAGTTTTACCAGATTTTCCCCAAATTCTAGAAATTAGATTTTTCGGAAAAGTTTGCCAAACGTGGCCTAATTACTATCAAAACGTAGATCTTACCTCCACGAGTTCAAATACGAAATCTGGAGAAAATCTGGCAGACGAAAAGTCGTCAAACGGCGTCGCAAAGCCCGGAGAAGCCAATCTCCCTTCTCTCTCCTCTCTCTAGATATTTTTAGAAAGCTTGTCAACTAAGCTTATCTATATATAGGCATAGTTTTCGGAAACTACGCTTACCTCCCCGCGAGTTTTCAAAACTTCTAATTAAGTCCTGAAACGTCTTACACGTCTACTTTATTATTTCACGAGTGAAAATTAAAAGTTATAAACGTTTTTGACTAAGTCCCGTTTGGGTCCAAAAACAAGGATCCAAAACTAAATCTCCGTGGAATCTCTATACCACCTACCATTTTATATCACGATCACTCACGTTCTCACCACAGTTTTCAAAATGATATAGCAATATCAAAATTTACCAGAATCTACCAAACACAGGTAAAATCACTATTCATAAGATACCAGATAAGGTCAAATAACATTTAAGTCATATAAATGTCATTTAATCATGTCAATGCAACAGGTGTTACCAAGTCCTCGTGTCTCCACTAGACACCCCACCGTTGACTCACGTCAACTCAACTCAACTCAAATTATTAATGACATTAATAATTCCACAATCTCTATTCATGCATGTTTAAAACCATGAAATTCTGGAACGGGTGTGACAACGATGTCTGACTCTCTTTTCGATCTCTATCAAAACGTGGGCTCCGCAAAGGAACTTTGGGACAAATTGAAGGCAAAATATCTTGCGGAGGACGCGACAAGTAAGAAATTTTTAATTGGTCAATTTCTTAATTATAAAATGGTTGATAATAAGTTGATCATTGATCAATTTCATGAGATTCAACGTATTCTTAACTATTGCAAACTTAAGAAATTAAATATGGATGAAGATGTTATAGTTTCTGCAATTATTGAAAAACTTCCTCCATCATGGAAAGACTATAAGAAAAGTCTTAAACACAAAAAAGAGGACATATCACTTGAGGAATTGGAGACTCATCTCAAAATTGAGCAAGAGTCTCGAATTCGAGATGGTAATGAGGAGCAAGATAAAAATGCTTCTAAGGTCCATGCGGTGGAGGAAAAGAAGGAGAATAAACAGCCCCATCATAATGCTCACCAAGGGAAAAATAATAATAAAAGGAAAAATAATTTTAATGGCTCTCAAAACAAGAAGAAAAAGGGTATTTGTTATTATTGCAACAAGCCGGGCCACTTCAAGAAGGATTGTCGCTTATTCAAAAAGAAGCAACAAGAAGCATCGGGTTCGAAAGAAAAATTCGTAGCGGTAATATCCGAGGTTAATCTCCTCGAAGACGATGGTGCTTGGTGGATAGACTCGGGTGCCACATCGCACGTGTGCAAGGACAAAGCTATGTTTTCTGCCTATGAACCTGTCGAAGATGGAACCGTTCTCTACATAGGAAACTCCTCTATTGCAGCGGTCAAAGGCAAAGGGACTGTGGATCTAGAATTCACTTCCGGAAAAGTCCTTAGCCTCACCAATGTCTATTATGTCCCTGAAGTGAGAAATAACTTAGTTTCTGGAACCCTGCTTAATAAGCATGGTTTCAAACTTGTATTTGAGGCAGACAAATTTATTCTGTCTAAGAGTGGTACCTTTGTAGGCAAAGGTTATATGTATGAGGGCATGTTTAAGCTCAATATTATTAATAAAATGAATATTTCTGCTTATATGGTTAATTGTCTTTCTTTATGGCATAGTCGCTTAGGACATGTTAACACTAAGAAAATGGATAACATGGTTAAATTGAATTTAATTCCTAGATATGAAAATGGTATGAATGAAAAATGTAAAGTATGCATGCAAACCAAAATAACTAGAATTCCATTTCCAAAAATTGAAAGATCTTCTACTTTGTTACAATTAGTACACAGTGATGTATGTGATATGCATAGTACTCCTACTAGAGGTGGTAAAAAATACTTTGTTACGTTTATTGATGACTTCTCTAAATACTGTCATGTTTATCTTATGAGTACTAAGGATGAAGTTCTAGATAAATTTATTATGTATAAAAATGAAGTAGAAAATCAATGTGATACTAAAATAAAATGTCTTAGATCTGATAGGGGAGGTGAATATCACTTTCCTAAATATTGTGAGGATGTTGGTATCATACATGAACTTACTGCACATTATATACCACAACAGAATGGCGTAGAAGAAAGAAAAAATAGGACACTAACTGAAATGGTTAATGCTATGATTTCTTATTCCGGTTTAGGTAAAGGTTTTTGGGGTGAAGCTATGTTAACTGCACGTTATATTTTGAATAGAATTCCTTCTAAAAATCTAAAAGAAACTCCTTATGAATTTTGGAAGAAAAGGAAACCTAATTTAAATTATTTGAAAGTTTGGGGTTGTAGGGCTATTGTTAGATTGCCTGAACCTAAAAGGAAGAAATTAGGTGAAAGAGGAATTGAATGTATTTTCTTGGGATATGCACAACATAGTAAGGCATATAGATTTCTAGTATGTGAACCAAATGAATCTGTTGAAATAAATACTATTATTGAATCTAGAGATGCCATTTTTTTTTATGAAAATAGATTTAGTACTATTCCTAAATTGCATGATACAATTGAAATAGGAGAATCTTCAAATTCTAAGGAAATTGAAAATGAAGAACAAGAAGAACCTAGGAGAAGTAAAAGAGCTAGAAAGGAGAAGTCCTTTGGCCCCGACTTTGTAGTATACCTTGTCGAGGGCACTAGAGATTCACATTGTGAACAAATTGCTCTTTCTTTAACTATTGAATCAGAACCTCAAACATTTGAAGAGGCAATGAAGTCTCAGGATGTTGCTTTTTGGAAAGAGGCTATTAATGATGAGATGGATTCAATAATGGGTAATAACACTTGGGTGTTGGCAGATTTACCACCAGGTTCAAAACCTATTAAGTGTAAATGGATTTTCAAAAAGAAAATGAAAATGGATGGAACTATTGATAAATTCAAAGCTAGGTTAGTAGCTAAAGGTTTTACACAAAAAGAAGGAATAGATTATTTTGACACATATGCCCCAGTAGCTAGAACGTCTACTATTCGAGTTTTGATTGCCTTAGCTTCTATTCATAATTTTGAAATTCATCAAATGGATGTAAAAACTGCTTTTTTAAATGGTGATTTGGAAGAGGAAATTTACATGGAACAACCTGAAGGTTTTGTTGTGACTGGACAAGAAAAGAAAGTATGTAAATTAGTTAAGTCACTTTATGGTCTTAAACAAGCACCTAAGCAATGGCATGAAAAATTCGATATGGTTGTTGTATCTAATGGTTTCAAAATTCATGAATCTGATAAATGTGTTTATAGCAAGTTTAATAATGGTAGAGGTGTTATTATATGCTTATATGTGGATGACATGCTTATTCTTGGTACTGATTTAGATAGTATTAATGATACTAAACGCTTCTTATCATCTAAATTTGAAATGAAAGATATGGGTGTGGCTGATGTTATTTTAGGCATGAGAATAATAAGACAAGGTAGAAACATTGTTCTCACGCAGTCGCATTATATTAAAAAGATCTTAAAGAAGTTTAATCAGTTTGATTATACACCTGTTAGCACACCTTTTGAATCACAAATAAGATTATTTCCTAACACTGGTAGAGCAGTTTCACAATTGGAATATGCTCGGATTATTGGTAGCTTAATGTATGCCATGACATGTACTAGGCCGGATATAGCTTATGCTGTAGGTAAACTTAGTAGATATACTAGTAATCCAAGTCAACTACACTGGCATGCGGTATATAGAATTTTAAAGTATTTAAAAGGAATCATGGGTTATGGAATATCTTATTGTGGTTATCCTTCGGTTTTAGAAGGATATTCAGAGGCCAGTTGGATTTCTGAGCGGGAAGATCATTCATCAACGAGTGGATGGATATTCACTCTTGGTGGGGGAGCTGTCTCTTGGGGATCCAAGAAACAGACTTGTATAGCTGACTCTACCATGGTAGCTGAATTTGTAGCTTTGGCTGCAAGTGGTAAAGAGGCAGAATGGTTAAGGAATTTACTTTTAGAAATTTCGGTTTGGCCTAAACCTATGCCTCCTATATCTATCCATTGTGATAGTGAATCTACACTTTCTAGGGCCTATAGTAAAGTGTATAACGGGAAGTCCAGACACATTGGACTTAGGCACAGTTATGTAAGACAATTGCTCACGGATGGTATAATAACTGTGGATTATGTGAGATCTTGCCAAAATTTGGCAGATCCTTTCACAAAAGGACTTGCAAGGAATTTGGTGTCTAAGACATCGGTAGGGATGGGACTAAAGCCAAACGAACATGGTCACTCTTGATGGAAACTCAACCTGACACTTGACATTTCAAGTCCTCAGGTTCAACGAGTAAAGTACATCATATGTCGTGATTGCAAGCACTTCAAATATTATATATATATATATAAATCATCCCAAGGAGAAGTGCTTGGTACCTGTAATGTAATAAGGAGGAGGATGAGCTACTAAGCTCTTAATAGACTTGAATCGTGTTGATTTTGGGTTTGCTATCTTGGCTGGACTCTACAAGTGTGGTTATGTTCCAGACGTGGTTACCTTCAACACTCTAATAAAAGGGCTATTTTCCGAAAATAAGATTGTAGAGGCGGAGGTTTTATTCAAGAAGTTGATCAAAGAGAAAGTAATTGAACCCGATGAGGTTATGTATGGCACCATAGTAAATGGGCTTTGTAAGGCAGGAAACACTAGCATGGCTCTTGAAATATTCAGACTAATGGAAAAATGAAGTTGTAAACCTGACTTAGTAGTGTACAACACGATCATTGACAGTCTATGCAAACACAAATTGGTCAATGAAGCTTTAAATCTAGTAAACGAAATGATAGAGAAAGGCATGCCACCTGATGTTTTCACTTACAACTCTTTGATTCATGGCTTGTGCAATTTTGGTCGACTGAAAGAAGCTATGAGATTGTTTAATGATATGGTCGTTCAAAAAGTAAGTCCAGATGTATATACCTACAACATATTGGTGGATGCACCATGCAAGGAAGGAATGGCCAGTGAGGCTAAGGGTGTTGTTGAGACCATGATACAAAAAAATGAGGTAGAAAACCAAAATTGGCTATGAGACTATGACCAAGAGCCCTTAGGAGAGAAAGCCGAAGCCTAACTGGAGGAAGACATACTATTGGAGAATTTTTTAAAATAGAAGGGCAAAAGAGGAATTTAAATTAGAAATTTGTTTTGTAACCGTACGATCGAGATCGAAAGGGAACGAGTCATTTATTTAGTGCGTGTGAGAAGCACTGCATAAATTCTCTCCCATGTAGTTATATATCCAAATAGACAAATCTGTTGTGAAAAGTTGCTGAGACACCCATTTGCTGAAACAGTATGTGTATACATACACAGTTATATATATTCAACACCGATTCATAGGGAGCGGTGCCTAAGCACCCAACTAGAATCATGAAAAGGTGCTTAGCCTTTGACTGTTTTACTGCCTATATATTTAATAATGTATATGTGCATCTATGGATTTTCACTAGATGCCAAGGCAGTTGCAAATCAAATTGGGTGCATACAGATTAGTTTCAAATCTGATTCGGCGCATGTGAGCGGCTGCTTAGCCATCCTTTCGGATCTATATAATGGAAATACTTGAAGACAGATTAATGATGAACAGTCTCTTTCCTTACTCTACAGAACAAATATCCGATTAAACTACTCTGTCTTTTGTGCTTTGCAAATTACATAATTCTATGTTTTGTTAACTGCAGTAACAAAATACAGTTTGGTTGAAAAATATTAGTGATAATTCTAGGCTGTCTTCAATAGTGCATTTTGCAGGCAGTGATTGCTTCATAGTATCTTGAATTCAAACTCGCGGAATACCCAGTTGCACACCAATTACGATATCTGGTGGGGGCGAATATTGTATTTAGGAAAGTGTCTAGTACACGCTTTGAAGATTTATTCGGTGACTTTTTGAAGAATTTCCGCCAACCGGAGGCAACATAATTTTCAACACATACCACCTGATTTCCCAATTCTATCCTTAAGACTTTAAAGCTTTAGAGCTTTTGGCAAATTTTGATCACCTTAGGACTCCTATTGTTTAGAGCAAATTACACTTTGCACCCTTGTAGTTTTGATGTGATGTTATTTTGGTCACTTTAATTAATTTCAATTTGTCAATTTGATCCTTACAATTTCAATTTAGGTTCAGTGTAGGCCATTCATGAAAATTTTCTACAATTTTGGACAAAAATAGGTCATGTTATGCACACGTGAGGTATCATTAATACTCTTTATATACCTATATTGAACCTAAATCTGTCAAAAATCGTAAGAAAAATTGTTGAATGGATTATATTGAACCTGAACTAAAACTGTAAGAGCCAAAATAGCAAAATTGAAACAGTACTAGGGACCAAAATGAAATCTCACCCAAACTACAATGTTACAAAATGTAATTTACCCTATTGTTTCACTATTGAGTAAAACATGATACAAGTTACATGGATTAAATCCCATAACCCAAATATAAAACTCTTGTACTCTCCCCACTCAATACCCCAAAGAACCTGACACAATTAATCACTGTAACGTAGAGAAATCACAGAGATAAAGAAATACCCATCCCTACCTCACATCCCTATCATTGTGAACAACCCTCACAGAAAACCCTAATGATTAATATCTCTCTCACCCTAGACCATGCACCCCCATGAGGGGAGACCCCCAACTTGGTACACCGAGGGCTTACTTAAATTCCTATACAACATCCCCTTATATAGAGTTTACAACCCATTACTTATTGGACAAGTAATACAACTCTAACAAGGAAACCAAATCACAATAGGAATCTAGTCAAATCATAATCCCTAAATTAATGGGATTATCCCACGTGTGATATAATCCCAACAATCACCCCCTCTATCACTTGTGGGGAAACTGCCCAACCATTTTATCACACGTGACCAGCACCCCCTTAACCGGAGCACCCACAAAGTCGACCACTTTGCAACCTTTTACCATTAATTGATCGTCTTTCGTACCAGCATGCACACCCCGAATCAACTTGGTCTCAACACCTCCGATTCGTCAAACCGCGGCCAATGCATGTGCAGCCCGAGTTAATTATACGCATTAACTCCACCAGAAAAGAACCTCGACCTCTCATTCTCCCAAACCAGGATTTTCCCTCACCATCGTCTGAACCGTGAACAAACCATCCACGCACTCACTTATATAAGAATTTTTCATCAAGGATTTGGGAGTACAACTCTACCAACCAGACGACACAAACCATCCATACTTCTCTCAACCGCTGTGTGTGATTTCAGCAACAATATTAGATTCCTCCGCAACTTTGGGATCATCATCACACCACCCAAATAGCGAACCTGCTCCAAAAATATTTTATCAACGTTCCTACGTGCAGTATCCTTACAATTATCTCTGTCGGATAATTGCGCATGTGTCTGCCCCCGTCTTCTTGGAACCCATTAAATTATTTTCTCCAGAAGCACATGCTTACCGTACCCGAAATCTAACAACTTGAGAGAAATGCCCGTATGAGTAGAATGTGAGAACCTCTCCACCATACGCAACTTGCTATAATCCCAATAGCAATAAAATTATTTTTCGACCCTAGATCCCAACCTGCTGCAATATCTATAGGATCTATCACCAAGAAAAAATAATTCCAATCCATGCAGAATCTCACAAAACTGCACCCACCGATGAATCCGCAACGCCTAAAAACCTTGTGAACCGTCTCTGTTCCAAATTCCAAATAATACGGCTAGCCTCACAAGCCACATGAAATTCCAACAAATCAAAAATCTTGATTTGTTACACCTTGCTACATAGGATCACATCTCTATCCAAACTTGAAATCCACAAGAATTAATTCATACTCAGCAAGTCATCATGATCCACGGTAATGACCACCGGCCACGTCACCCGTACGCTGCTCCTTTTTTTTTTTTTTCCTGTTGCTTTTCTTTACCACCGTGCTATTCCACCATGTTGTGCGCCTCTATCCACCATGATCTCACAATCTGGCTCTGATACCACTTGTTGGGAATTTAATACGCGGAACCAAATTTCCCCAAATAAACATACACACATGAGCAGTAATTAAACAAGTACACCAAAGAAAAGACACACAGATTTCTACGTGGTTCGGCCAAACACCTGCCTACGTCCACACCCGGGAGATCCATTCTTTCACTATTGAGTAAAACATGATACAAGTTACATGGATTAAATCCCATAACCCAAATATAAAACTTTTGTACTCTCCCCACTCAATACCCCAAAGAACCTGACACAATTAATCACTGTAACATAGAGAAATCATAGAGATAAAGAAATACCCATCCCTACCTCACATCCCTATCATTGTGAACAACCCTCACAGAAAACCCCAATGATTAATATCTCTCTCACCCTAGACCATGCACCCCCATGAGGGGAGACCCCCAACTTGGTACACCGAGGGCTTACTTAAATTCCTATACAACATCCCCTTATATAGAGTTTACAACCCATTACTTATTGGACAAGTAATACAACTCTAACAAGGAAACCAAATCACAATAGGAATCTAGTCAAATCACAATCCCTAAATTAATGGGATTATCCCACATGTGATATAATCCCAACAGATGGTCCACTGGCATTATGGGACCCATTAAGAGAGAGATCATAGATACAAAAAACCTCATCCTTGAAATAAATAGGTTATTGTGAATATAAGTAATATTATTTGCTAATTCTAATAATTTTCTTGTGCAAATAAATAGTACTGCATTGGTCAAATTCTTTTATATGAGTAAAACTTCATAGAACGGTTGATGCAGTGCATTGTCTTACATTGATTGTGTACTGGATTGTCTTTGGGCTTATTTAGTGGGTAACCCCTTCCTCCCAATAACATGCGCTTTTGGAAGTGAATGTTACTATCATCTTTGAAATGAGCTTAGAGCACAAAAAACCTGAAAAGTATTGTCCCTAAATTATCATGTATCAAATCTCTAAAGAGAGAAAGAGAGAGAAAACTAATCATAATAGCAAAGAAGCAACATCATAAATATTCTTTTAAGCCACTCTTATTTAACTTCACCAAGTACAATACATGAAGAATATATGAACTCCAAATGTCTTATTTTCTTGTGACTTTAGATACAATAATATTAGTATTGTTCATTAACCAACCCTAGGCGTTTGTGTAACAAAGCCTTGATCGTCAACAAATACGCGAACCCTATCACAAAGAAATTGTTTGTCAACGGGCGTCCCATCGGGGATTATTTGAGCATCAACATCAGAATTTTCTCTCTCTATTGTAGCTTCTGCAATAGCTCCTTGCACCCCAACAAGCTCGGGCCATGAAGTCTTACCTGCATAAACACAAAACACATATTGAAGACTATCATATTCTCTCTCTTGCGGGTAAATTGTAGGATAGCACTGTGTATAGTTTTTAAATGGACAAGAAAAGAAAGAGATTTTGTCTAACTCATTAAAATAAGGGCAATTGAGTAATTTTACAATAAAGACAACTAAAGTAATTTTGTTTAGATTGTTTGTAATTTTACTTTAGAGTCCTTCCTCACTTAGACGATGTGACAGGGAAATTTTTGTCCATTTAAAAATGCATAATTTTCAAATGAATAAACTAAGGGCAATCATTAATTTCTATAGAGCATAACCATCTAGGACTTCCAATCATCATATCTGTTAAAAATTGTTCTCAGATGAAGTCGATTATTTAAAAATCATGGCACTCAAGTGATAAAAATTCATAATAGAGGGCCTAATTAAATTGGAACTTTAGGGAAAAAATAAAATGGGGGTACCTTTGTAATTGATATATTATATATATATATATGCCCAAACATATTACATAAACACATATACGATGTAAATAAAAATGTAAAACAAACTCTATTCCTTACCTCTACACTCTGATGACATTCTGAGTGTTATGCTTTTCTCTTGCTACTTACTCTGTTTACACTTTTATGAATGATTTATGGTGATGGAATAAGTATTTATAGCCAAGTATTGTGGGAACCTGTGTTTGCTCATTTTTGACATGTGTGTATGAATACATTAAAAACCATGCAATATTTGACCAGTTTTTTACGCTCCCCTTGCTTTTGCAACATTGAACCAAACTTTTTTCTATTTCGGACCATTTTAATGAATAATGGTCAAATGTACTATACTGATTTTTCAGTGGAGATCCTCTGCCGCACCACGTCATGTTAGTGATCCCAATTTTTAAAAGTCACATGCAGGGGTTTGGGACTGCGCCACTTATTCAAAATTTTTGGGTAGAGAAGTTTTTTTTTTCTTCCTCTAATTACATGGGGAGGGGTAAGGTTCAAAGACATAACCATACACAGGAAGACACTAATTGTCAGCCCTTTGCCACTTAGGCTGTGAGTCTTTGTATGTTTTTTGGTAAAGATATTATAATTTTTGATTTTCAGAGTTTTAAAAATTGTGGGATTGTTCACGGATTTCACATGAAAGAGTAAACATGATTAGACAAAGACAAACTAATCTCTACACGACTCTTTCGAAGAAAAAAAATGTGTTCATATGCTTTATTTATTTATTTGTACTAGTTTAATTGTAAAACAAATAATCCTAATATATTCAATGCGATATATATGGCTTAAAATTTTGAAACTAATTGAGTAAATAAGATGTTAATTTTGGGTGAAATTTAGAATAATTTAAGGATCAAAGTGACATTTCTAAGTTTAAAAGGGTAAATTAAAATTTTTAGAGGGGCACAAATACATATAACACTAAATATACAGGCTACAATTATAAATTCCAAAAGTTAAAAAGGAAGGGGGAGTGTGTACCCCTGGTCTTATGATAGCTCTGCCACAAATCACATGACCCTATATGATTAGAGCTTCTCGTGTCAAAGAACTGGTGGTGGCTTGTGTTTGCTCATTTTTGACATATGTGTCATGTGTGTATGAATACTTTATCATCTTGCAAATTTTGACCAGTTTTTTAGCTTCACCACACGTTTGCAACACTCAACCAAATTGTTTCTATTTCTGACCACTCTAGATAAAAACACAGCAAGATTAAGCACTTGACATCCAATTTTTTCTTCTTGTTAGGTGAAAAGATTGACATTTGCATGGGACTCTCCTTTTATTTTTTGGGTCAAATCCTTGAATAATTTGATTGTTAAGCTACTCTCAAGGGCGGAGACAAAAGGAGGGCTGGGGTGGGCTATAGCCTCCCCCCAAATTTGGAATTTTTTTTGTGCTACATGTGATATTTTATTCTAAATGTTGTCTAACTCACTCCAAAATTTGAGAATTTTTTTAGTACATACGATATTTTAGCCCAAATGTAGTCTAGCCTACCCCAGTTAAGTGTTCCAAACCCAATTTGACACCATGCATTTTTGATAAATAGACCCCAAAATGTATAAATATAACCCCAAAAGATAATATTATTCTGAAATAGACTCAATTTAACACCATATCTCATTATCAAATATGTATAAATAGATCCAAAAAAAACCGGAAGCGTATCGCTTCCTTAGCCCCCAAAAAAATCCTGACTCTGACCTTGGCTACTCTGCACACCAAAAATTGTTAGAGCAATAAGTCTGTTTGATAGCCTTTTCACACTTTTAGCCAGTTTTTGGTTAAGAAGCTATTGTAGCATGTAAAATAATTCTTATTCAAAAAAATTTAAAAGCTCACCCAGACAGCCTCTAAGTACTATATATAACCAAACAAAGAACATTTCCAAAAACAAACCAATACAATGCAGAAAATAGCAGAATAAAATGAAAATTAAGGCAGAGCCTATATATCTAGGAAGCACTAACACTCACATAGACACACCGACATAGACACAGTAAAAACATTGATATCTGGACACGGAAAATCCTAGAAAATGACGACATGTCGCAAGAGGATAGGCTAAAAAATAATAATTTAACTCATGTACAGTGCTTGTGTTTATTAAAAATGTTAGTACAATTCTTATGTGTCAATTTTCTTTTGGGACATTAACAAAACAAGTATAGCAACACCCAAAACAAATGCCCCCAGACATAGACAATCGTAGAGAAGGAGATGGAACGAGGGTACTGTCGTGGAAGATTAGGTGAATAATTGTGTAGGAGGAAAAAATATTTGAAAAAGAGTGAACGGTTTTTATGAGAGCATAATTGAGCCTTAATATATGAATTAAGTATAATTAAGAGTTAAAAACAAAATAAAGTTTTCAAAATAACAAATAACTAGGGATCTTTGAAATCTAAGATCGATAATTGGGCTTCCTGTTTATTCTTTTTTTCGGAAAAATTGTTAATTTACGAAAAAAGGGCCTTACCTTAGGATATTACAAAAAGCTCAAAACAACCAGCTAAAGAAAAGAAAGAAGACAGGGTCTACCTCTAAACTAGCAAACAATGACCACAGAGGTCAGAGGCTAAACAATGGCCAAAGCAACAACAAACAAGGAAGGCAAGGCACAACAAAAGCAGTCAATCTTGTTTATTCTTACTGGCTTATACTTATATAATTTTCTTATCATGCATAATCATAAATGTTGTCTTGTTTTATTCATGTTGCTTCCGAATTCAACAAAATTAATATAAAATAAAGTAAAATAGAGTAATGCTATACTTCCAATTGCACCACATGCAGTGGTATGTGCTACCATCGATCACCACCAGATCATGTGTACAAAAATTAAAGCATTTGAAATTCAAATTTGGGATTTAAAAAGTACAACATTATTCGAAACAAAAGACTACTAAATAAAATTTAAAGCAAAAGATCTAAAAAGAAATTAGCCAACTGACCAAACATTGGTGGTAGTCGCTCGGTGGCGAATTTGTCTATTCAAATATCGGATTCTAAAAAAAAAAAACTACATTAGCTTGTGAGAGAGGGAGAGAGAGGAGAGCTGATATTGGTAAATGTGTGACACTTTGACGATTTGCCAATGTGGTGTTTCAACTTTCATGTTTACGGCGATGACTTCGGTACATTAAGGTGGTTTTGTTGTATATACAACAAAACCAATCTCAGCCTATAGATCATGAGTGAAGATAATCTCAATCATCCACGTTGCAAGAAGAAATTTTTAAAAAATCATGGCAGATGTTCTACTAAAACCACATTGAAAAGGGGCCACTTCTTCACCCAAAGCTCCTTACCTGTTTAGCCGGTCACCACTTATCCCTACTTCTCTCCTCTTTTGTAAGATAATACTCTCTCCTACCCATATTTTGAGTCTTGTATTCCATTTTAGGATGTTCGAAAATTAGTGTCCACTTTCTTAAATTGATATATATTCTTAAATTGATATATAAGTTTTACTTACATTCCAAAACTACTCTTCCTTGAAATCTACACTAAGAAAAAACTAAAAAAGTTATTGTAATGATTAAGGGCAATTGCGAAAAATTGGTGTAGATACTTTTTGCCCCCTTAATAACTTGAGTTCTCAAAAGTGGACTCAAAATAAGGGACGGAGGGAGTAGTATTTATTTTTCTCAAAAATGCTAGGTACACAACACATTCCACAATAGGAGTTTAAATGCATGTACCATGTGTTGTTAAGTGGTGCATAGAAAAGTGTGAAAAATTTATACAGCATAGGATACAACACATTTAAAGCCCTATTGTAAAATGTGTTGTGAAATGTGTTGCGTGCCTAGCATTTTTGTTATTTCTCTATGTCCCACATAGTATATATCCCATATATATATATAAAGTGCTTCCAATTTAAACTAATGCTATGTTTCCTAATTTTTTTTTTTTACTCAAAAGTATTTCCCAACACCTGTAGCGGTGTGCCGAGTTGATTTTGATAGGTTGATGTTGAAGTAGTCATACCATTATTGAAGAGGGTCTCCCTGCCACATGTGTTGGGAAACATTTTAGGGGAAAATATTGAGAACCATAGCATTACTCTTTAATATTTTATTTCATTGATCAAATAAGAGTAAATGGTTTCCCAAAACACTCATACAGTGGTTTCCTAAAATCGATCATCTCTCTCTGCCTATAAAAGATAACGCTAATATTATCTACCACTCCTGTTAGTACTACTAACACACCATGCAATACCATATAGTCAATGCATTTCATGGAGTGCATTCCATGGAGTGGGAATAGCAATTTCCTATTAAAGTATACCACAACTACCCTTCCATACTTTTTGAAAAATTGGAATTGTAATATCATGTATTTTCAATAATTATTTAATACACAGTTTTTATATTTTCCCTTGATCATAGCTAAAATTCTATCGATCGAAGTTCGTTCGAGCAATCGAGCATTTCAAAGTTCAAGCGATTGAACCCTGTTCAATCGATCGAAACCCTACCGACCTGAATTTAATCGACCAAACCTGGTCGATCTGCTCTCGAGCGGGTGAACTTAGGTCACAGCCCGGTCCCACAATAGCGGAACCGGAGCCCGTGGCACGCCACCGAGGCTAAACCAATTCATTAACATTCCCAAAAATTAGGTTTGAAGAACACACGCAGCGGAAAACAAAACACATTTTAAAACCAGAGGCTCAGTCGACTGCTCAGTCGACGGAGGCGGCAGGGATTTTAATATCAAATTTCAGTCGACTGTAATTGGAGGACCAGTCGACTGCTGAGGGGTCCAGTCGACTGCCGAGGGGTCCAGTCGACTGCTTTTGCTAAAAAAGAGCAGTAGCTAACAGGCTCAGGGGTTCAGTCGACTGCTCAGTCGACTGCTCCCCTGGCAGCAGCCCAAACTGCAGAAAACAAGTTTTAAAGCTTTTTAACCTCCATCCAAAGATCAACCACTCAAACCAAAATTCCAACCAAACTCAGTCCAAAGTAATTCTAGCTGTATTAAAGCATTACCAAACATAATTACAACATGTTATAGTCTAATAGCACGTTCTAGATCCATGCTATCATACCAAGTTAAACATGGGTTAAAAACAACCAAATTCTTATTACAACAATCCTAGGATCCCAAAACTACAAGATTTACATTAAGTTGTCTTCCGAAGGAACTCCCAACCCACGTACTCACTTCTCCGATTCCTCGCCAGCATTAACACCTGAAATGGTTATTTGAATAACCACACATATTTTGATTTGTTTAAGCTAAAGCTTAGTGAATAAATCAACATATGCACATGAATGATAAACATGTCCGCATTCACATCTCTACATTTCATACTAGTCGCCGGAGACTCACGTGCCCGTCCATACTCCCAATCCGCGACTCCTCGCCAATAAGTCCACGCGAAAGGGTAAGACCCACGATTCTTTTCTTCAATCGTGCGACCTTAATGCCTATAACGGCTCCACAAAATGGCACGGTGACCACGTGCTCCTTCTGACCCACATAAGCAACTTAACATGCTCAAATACATATCACCATGCTCGCGATAATCAAAACATATCACCGTGCTATTGAGCCTACTTATTAATATAATTGCCCAATATGAACTACACAATATATCTCTAAGGATTAATACATGCTATTCAAACATAACATGAATACATGCCAAGAAATCATTCCAAATCATAGTTGAATCACTCACCTCCAATTTACGCGCTTAAAATACGATCCAAAGAAAACCCGTGCACAAAGAACGTGCAGAAGTCCGTCTAGTACAAATCCTATGGATCAGAATTCCATTTATCAACTTTTATGAAAAATTCTAGAAAATAACTTTTCGGAAGACTTAGCCAAACATGCCCTAACATATATCAAAACGAAGCTCTTACCTCAAGGAGCTCGAATATGAAATCTGGGAGAAACCAGACTGACGGAAGGTCGTCGTTTGGCGCCGCAAAGCTCTAAGCTCTTAAATCTCCCTCTAGCCCCCCTTTTGGCCTCCTTCTTGAAATTAGGTTAAGAACTTATGAAAAACCTAAGTCATCACTTCCTATATATAGGCAACATTCTCGGGGAATTACGTTTACCTCCCCACGAGTTTTCAAAACTCCTAATCAGTCTCTGAAACTTTCTATACAGCTTATTCAAAGCTTTACGAGTAAAACTTCAAAATTATAAAAGTTTTCGACTAAGTTTCGTTTGGTCGCTAAAATGCGAATTTCTATATGACGTTTCCGAAGTTGCTAATTAGCCTACCAAATTAATAGCGTGTTCATTCGTTCTCACCAGGATACTAAGTCTAACATCAGAAATATATTCTAAGCCAGAAAATAATACAGATATTGCAATACACAGGTAAACATTTATTTTCAGATAAATATTTAAAGTATTCCTCAGTGACCGTCTCATACTCGGAGAGACTTCACAAACAATAAATCCTCAATTACCACAGTTTCAAAGGGTTCTCTAATACAGACACCCAAATCAACTCGTGAGTCAAAACTCACTCAAACATGTGTCATAGGACACGCCACATCACATTATCATGCATGACAATATGATACAAATGCAATAACACAAATGTGGGTGTTATAACTTACTTCGATCGATCGAACTTGTAATCATCAGGATTCCAGGTTTCACGCAAAAACAGCCACCTGCACCCCCATCCCCTCTATATATACTTTGTGCTCGTGTGTGGTGTGTGGTTGCTAAATTTGAGAGAGCTAGAGAGAGAGTCTGTGTGTGTCTGTGAGATATATATATACACACATATCTCATATATTCATACATACACTAATATCTATATATATAGTCAGAGAGAGAGAGAGAGAGAGAGAGAGAAGACAAACGAAGGGAAAGAAGAATAAAAGAATCAGAGAGATAGAAAGAGAGGCAGAGATGGAGAAAGAGAAGAGGAAGCCATTGAAGCTTAAAGCTGAAGCTCGACGTTTCCAAACGCACCCTTAGAACATTCAATGAGTTTTTACTCACTTGGTCTCTTTATTATAATGTTTACAAGCTTTTGGTGATGTTTAGACGTAATAACACGTCCGCCAGACGTTTATATATACTATTCTACGTATCTGCTGGAGAAGACGACTCCCGAACGATTGAACGGAGTTCAATCGATCGAAGGTTCAATCGATCAAACAAACTTCGATTGCTTGAACATTACTTTTCCTCAATCGATCGACATGGGTTCAATCGATCGAGATTTGCAGAACATGGTTTAGTTCTTTTGATTATTATATCAGAGGTTCGGACGTTCGATTCTCGATTCGGACTTCTATTATACGACTTTAGGTTGATCGAGGGATAATGTGACAACAAAGTTAAATATGATTAAGAATAATGTATTAACGAGATAATGTTAGATACTATGTGATTTATATATGAGTTCGATATCCGTTTATTTTATTCAGAGTAGTCAGGCCACATGGGGTTGTCATGTATCAATAGCAATATAAACGTTAAGTATGTTTGATAAGTTCTGGGAAGAGAACGAGGACACATATTGCTTGATCATAAGTATGCGGTAGACCGACATTGTGTCTATGACATGCAGTGAACCTTGATCATAAGTACACGATGGACATACGTGTGTGTCTATGGTTTGCGGTGATATAGAATCTACGACTTGTGGTGAAATTGATCATAAGTACGCGATGGACAGACAAATATGTCCAAGACTTGCGGTGAACCTTGATCATACGTACGCGGTAGATCTGACAAATGGTCGTGGCAATAGAATTGATGTGTCGATGCTTGAAGCATTAAATTCCTGACATGCGATGGAGTGTGCATATGTTCTTAAAAGCGGGGGATAGACTGACGTATTATCTACGATTTGTAGTGTATGCGGTAGATGGCCTCTACGACTTGCGGTGTTATGCGGTAGTAAGCTGACGGCCTCAATAACTTGTTATACGTTATATCATTGATACCCTATGGATTTCTATTCACTCAGCTCTCAGTAAGCTGACGGCCGTTATTGCTTGGACATTCCCCGTCTAGATTCCCCGTCTAGATACCCTATGGATTTCTATTCACTCAGCTCTCAGTAGCTGTGATTGTATCCGATCGTGATAGTAGTTTTACGTCAAGATTTTGGGGAAGTTTGCAAAAAGCTATGGGTACGAAGTTAAGTTTTAGTACCGCATTTCATCCTCAGACCGACGGACAGTCAGAGCGTATGATTCAAACCTTGGAAGATATGTTGAGATTGTGTGTGTTAGACTTTGGGAATGATTGGGAGCACCATTTTCCGTTAATTGAATTTGCATATAATAACGGATTTCAGTCAAGTATTAGTATGGCACCATATGAAGCCTTGTATGGGCGTAAATGTCGATCACCGGTTTGTTGGACCGAGGTGGGAGAAAGAAAGTTGATAGGACCTGAGTTAATACAGGTGACTACTGAGAAAGTGAAGTTGATTCAAGAGCGACTCAAGGTAGCTCAGAGCCGATATAAGAGCTATGCGGATTCTAAACGACGACCGATGAATTTTGAAGTTGGAGATTTCGTATACTTACGAGTATCGCCTTTGAAAGGCATTGTACGATTTGGGAAGAGGGGAAAGCTCAATCCGAGATTCATAGGACCTTTTGAGATCCTAGAGAGGGTCGGTCCAGTAGCTTACCGATTAGCATTGTCATCAGAGTTTGAACATGTGCACAATGTGTTTCACGTATCTATGTTGAGACGTTGTATGACTGATACGAGTAAGATCATTGTACCTGAACCGCTGCAGATTCAGGGAGACTTGACATATGTTGAACAACCTGTAGAGATCTTGGATCGCAAAGAACAAGTTTTGAGAACCAAGACTATTCCAATGGTGAAAGTGCTATGGCGTAGTCATACGGTGGAAGAGGCTACATGGGAAAGTGAGGAAGACATGAAGAATGAGTATCCATACTTATTCGACACATGAGGTAAAGTTTGGGGACAAACTTCCTTTTTGGAGGGGAGAGTTGTCACACCCGTTCCAGAAAATCATTGATTTATCATGCATCATTTGAGATTTTGAAATTATTAATGTTATTAATAATTTGAGTTGGGGTTGACTGCGAGTCAACGGTAAGGTGTCAGTGAGGACACAGGAACATGGCAGTTTATATTGCATGAGCATGACTAAATGACATTTATATGATTTAAATGTTGTTTGACTTTATCTGGTAATCCTGTGAATAGTAATTATACCTGTGTAGTATAATTCTGGTGTTGGAATATTTTGGTATACCTTTTTGGAGAACTGTGGTGAGAGCGTGAGTGATACGTTAATTAAAAAGATAGGTTGTGTAGAGATTCCACAGAATATAGTTGTCGGACGTTATTTTGAACCCAAACGAGACTTAGTCGGAAACTTTTGAACTTTATAGTTTTCACTCGTAAAGGCATAAAATGGACGTGTGCGAAGTTTCATGGATTAATTAGAAGTCTTGAGAAACTTGCGGGGAGGTAAACGTAATTCCCCGAAAGTTGCCTATAGATATAGATGAGGATGAGAATTCATTCTCATCCAAACTTGCCAAATATCTAGAGAGAGGAGAGAGAAGGGAGATTGAGTTCTACGGGCTTTGCGACGCCGATCGACGACCGTTCGTCTGTCAAATTTTCACCAAATTCAAGATTTGAACTCGTGAAGGTGAGATCTACGTTTTGATGCTACTTAGGCCGTGTTTGGCCAATTTTTGTAAAAATCTAATTTTTAGACTTTTGAGAAAAACAGGTATAAACTTGTAGGAATTTCCTCAAATTCAAAATCCAGCGATTAATTAGCCTCCTAGTCGATCCTTCAAAGTTTGAGGGAAATCGCACGAATTGGAATTTCCTCAAATTCGAAATTCAGCGATTAATTAGCCGAGGAATCACCTTTGTATATGTTTTTGTTTTAATCCCAAAAATTGGTGTAAGAATTGGGATTTTGTAATATGATGTCATATAAACATGGATTAGTTTCGTAGTATTGTAATATTGTAATTTAACGTCTGTAGTTATGTTTTAAATGTTGTTGTTGGTGTTGGTTGTGGTTGATCACGAATAGTGAAGAGCATAAGTTGTTAATATTTCATTCCAGGGCTGCCAGCAGGGGAGCAGTCGACTGGACCCAGGGTCAGTCGACTGGATCTCGTAGGATTGAGACACTGAAAGTGAATAGTAGGAAAAGCAGTCGACTGGACCCTTGATCAGTCGACTGAACCACTGTAGATTTTGGCTACTGCTTCTATTAATGGAAAAGCAGTCAACTGGGTCCCCCAGATCAGTCGACTGGACCCCTTTTGATAATGATAAATTTTGGTTCTGGATAACACAGTCGACTGGGCAGTCGACTGGACCCTAGCCTTTGGAACATGAACCACCGGCCATTGTCGACTGTGTTATCCAGAACCAAAATTTATCAACATACACACCCTTGCCTTTGGAACATGAACCACCGGCCATTGTCCCCTGTAAATAAGAAATTTCATGTAATTAAAATTTTGTTCCATAATCATAAATGATTATTTCATAATCGTGAAATATTTGTTTTAGAATCTAAGAGAACCTACAATTTTTGGAACAAACGTTTATGGTCAGGAAACAACTTATGATGATGAAAAACAAATTTTCAGAAGTATGTTCATAACAATAATATTTGTTTCATAACGATAATATTTGTTTCATAAGCATTAATTTTTGTTTCATAACCATAAATATTTGTTTCATGATCTTAAATATTTGTTTCAGAATCTAAGAGTACCTATAATTTATGGAACAAACATTTATGGTCCAGAAACAACTTATACTGATGAAGAAACAAAAATTCAGAAGTAAGTATTTAATTTAAAATTTTGTTTCATAACCATAAACATTTGTTTCATGATCATAAAATATTTGTTTCAGAATCTAAGAGTACCTATAATTTATGGAACAAACATTTATGGTCCGGAAACGACTTATACTCATGAAGAAACAAAAATTCAGAAGTAAGTACTTAATTTAAAATTTTGTTTTATAACCATAAACATTTGTTTCATGATCATAAAACATTTGTTTCAGAATCTAAGAGTACCTATAATTTATGGAACAAACATTTATGGTTCGGAAACAACTTATACTGATGAAGAAACAAAAATTCAGAAGTAAGTACTTAATTTATAATTTTGTTTTATAACCATAAACATTTGTTTCATGATCATAAAATATTTGTTTCAGAATCTAAGAGTACCTATAATTTATGGAACAAACATTTATGGTCCGGAAACAACTTATACTGATGAAGAAACAAAAATTCAGAAGTAAGTACTTAATTTATAATTTTGTTTTATAACCATAAACATTTGTTTCATGATCATAAAACATTTGTTTCAGAATCTAAGAGTACCTATAATTTATGGAACAAACATTTATGGTCCGGAAACAACTTATACTGATGAAGAAACAAAAATTTAGAAGTAAGTACTTAATTTAAAATTTTGTTTTATAACCATAAACATTTGTTTCATGACCATAAAATATTTGTTTCAGAATCTAAGAGTACCTATAATTTATGGAACAAACATTTATGGTCCGGAAACAACTTATACTGATGAAGAAACAAAAATTCAGAAGTAAGTACTTAATTTATAATTTTGTTTTATAACCATAAACATTTGTTTCATGATCATAAAATATTTGTTTCAGAATCTAAGAGTACCTATAATTTATGGAACAAACATTTATGGTCCGGAAACAACTTATACTGATGAAGAAACCAAAATTCAGAAGTAAGTACTTAATTTATAATTTTGTTTCATAACCATAAATATTTGTTTCATTATCATAAAATATTTGTTTCGGAATCTAAGAGTACCTATAATTTATGGAAAAAACATTTATTGTCCGGAAACAACTTATACTGATGAAGAAACAAAAATTCAGAAGTAAGTACTTAATTTAAAATTTTGTTTCATAACCATAAAAATTTGTTTCATGATCATAAAATATTTGTTTCAGAATCTAAGAGTACCTATAATTTATGGAACAAACATTTATGGTCTGGAAACAACTTATACTGATGAAGAAACAAAAATTCAGAAGTAATTACTTAATTTAAATGTTTGTTTCATAACCATAAATATTTGTTTCAGAATCATAATTATTTGTTTCAGAATCTAAGAGATCCTACAATTTTTTTAACAAACATTTATGGTCCCGGAACAACTTATGATGATTAAGAAACAATTTATCAGAAGTAACTTCCTAATTGAAAATTTTGTTTCATAACCATCAAAAGTTGTTTTATAACCATAAATATTTGTTTCAGCATCTAACAGAACCTATAATTTGTGGAACAAACGTTTATGGTCAGGAAACAAATTATTATGATGAAGAAACAAAGTTTCAGAAGCAAGTTCTTAATTAAAACTTTTGTTCCATAACCATATATGATTGTTTCATAATCATAAAATATTTGTTTCAGCATCTAACAGAACCTATAATTTGTGGAACAAACGTTTACGGTCAAGAAACAAATTATTATGATGAAGAAACAAAGTTTCAGAAGTAAGTTCTTAATTTGAAATTTTGTTCCATAACCATATATGATTGTTTCGTAATCATAAAATATTTGTCTTCTCCAAATAAACTTGAAGTTTGGTTGTCTTCTGCAAATTAAACTTCAACTTGGTGGAGGGTGAGGGATGTTGAAGTGAGAGTGTTGTGAAAGTGAGAGTGTGTGTTGAGAGGGATGGTTGAGTGAGTGCAGATAAGATAATAGGAGTGGAGAGGAAAAATTAACCAACCAACCAACCTTAAATGCAACAATCAACCTTAAAACTAAGTACTAGGTAGGTAAACCTCATTAAAGATGGAACAAACATATAAAAGCCTCATAACAAACTTATGTGATCACAATGACAACAATTGTTCCCATACACCCAAGTTGGTAGTTGGGTTATTTAATTGAATTAGATGGTAGTGATTAATGCAAACCTTTAAGACTAAAAACTTAAATGCTAGTCATTTTTCCAACACTTTTAAATACACGTATTGTTATATGTTATAAAGAACAACTAACCTAAAATAAAAAGTTCTTTCATCATAAATATTTGTTCCATGATTCTAAAGGAACAATAAATCATGACTTTGAATGTATGGAACAAACATTGATGATCAAAGAACAATAATATGTGGTTAAGGAACAAACACGTTGTGCAATACATGACAACCTGTGATAACCGGTTGCCCCCCATTTAATGCATGTCATAAAGTACACTTTCATCCAATCAATGATTGACAAGTGTCTTGGTGGTATGTTGTATATACAACAAAACCACATTTGGGTACACCAAGGTGGTATTGGTGTAGGTACACCAAACTACTTTGCCAAGTGTCAATGATTGATTGGAGGAGAAAGCAAAAGTTGGTGGCCATTAAATACTATTTGACATGCATTAATGGTAATGAACTTGTGATAGCCGGTTGCATGTACATATTACATGTTTGTTCCTTTATCAATAAAGGTTATTCCTAAGATTATGTATGTTTGTTCCTTTTTAAAAGATTTCTCTACCTACCTAGTACTGAGTTGAAGAATTTAAGGTTGCATTAATACTTCAACTCATATTTGGGATATATCTCAACCACCAAATCCCCAACACTTTCACCCTCTCAGTTTCACTCACCCTCTCAATTTCACTTTCACAACATGTTGAAGTTTTTTTTGGAGAAGACAACCTAAGTTAAAGATCTACTACAATGTATTTTCCTAATTTTCACATTATTGATTCCTATATAATGTGGTGTTATAGTTTGTAGATTTGTGAAAAGTTTTGTTATTCTGGAACAAAGATATTGAAATGAAAATAACAAAAGTCATACTGTTTGAAAACAAAACTTTCTCGACATAGAAACAATACGTACATTTCATGGAGACTTAAAAACGAGATTTTATGTAAGATGAAATTTCTAGGATATTATATTATGCCTAAAAAAGAAAACAAATGTGTCTAGAAAGAGATTTTTATGATCAAGGAACCATGAATGTGTTGGATAAATATGTATTTTGGGCATGTTTAAGGGCTAAGAAAAGTGGGACCCACTTAGAGTTTAAGTGGGGTCCTTGTGGATTTGTGTTCTCCTCCATGAAGAGATGAAGTTTGGATATTCACATGTCCAAAACTATTGATGGGTGAATGAGAAATTAATGGTTAAAGGTTGCCCCACACAAGGAGTTGTTGAAATGAAAGAGGTTCACAACTTGCCTTGTCCCACATAGGAAAACTAGAAGTAGCCTTTAGTGTATTTATAAGGCTACTTCATGTTTTGGGTTTGGGCCCCAAGGGGTACCCAGTTTTGTAGAAGGGGGAGGACCTAAGGACCTTTGGGTTTACTCCGCGCGCGCGCCGCCGGCAGTCTGTCCGGCCGAGCCGGGTCGTGGGTGTGGGTGCGGCCCGCACAGAATATTTCTTTTTAGACCCCTCAAGTTTTTGGTATTAAAATTTTGTAATGAAGAGACCCTTGGAATTTCTGCACATGTTTAACATTGCAGAAACCTTTGGGATTTCTGGAAGAGTTACAGAACTCCAAAAGGTTGTAGTTACAACTTTTGGAATTTCTGAAATGATGAATACACAAATATATTCCAACTCTCCTTCAGTCTATACACACCTTGAACATCCAACACAGTTTAGATACATACTGTTCTTCCTTCCAGTCCCAGTTTCAGATAGAGAGACACAGAATATAGTTGGTTCGCCGGAGCAGTTGTATATTGTGCAAGTACTACTGCTAGAAGCCGATGTATCCTGGGAGACAGACGCCGACGATTTCCTCAAGCACATCCGGTGAGGCGGCGAATCTGTTTTAAGGAAACTGTGAATAAAATCACAGGCCTCGGTTTGATAATTCTCCTGTCTATTTTTCTGTTTATGTCCAAGTGTAATTTTTTCTGATTTCATTAGTTTGTAATCAAGAATCTGTTTCTGTTTTTTCAATTATATTAATGAAATATTTCCAACAATCTTAAAACAGAATATATGTATTTTACAAAACAAAAACAGATTTAGATTTGGAAAAACAAATTATTTTTTGAAAACAGTTTTACAAAAAACTGCTACTGTAATCCTCGTTTTCTGGCCAAACGGTGCAGAATTAGGAAAATGGAACCATATTTTATGATAATGGAACCATGTATTAACGATAGTAGAACCATTTTTAATTTAGAGGAACAAAACTTAGAAATCAAAGGAACCGAGACTAGAAATCTAGGAACCATATTTTACGATAATGGAACCATATATCAACGATAATGGAACCATGTATTATTGATAATGAAACCATGTTTAATTTAGAGGAACTAAACTTAAAAATCAAAGGAACCGTGACAAAATTCTAGGAACCATATTTGACGATAATGGAACCATGTATTAACGATAATGGAACCGTGTTTAATTTAGAGGAACTAAACTTAGAAATCAAAGGAACCGAGACAAGAAATCTAGGAACCATATTTTATGATAATGGAACCAGGTATTAACGATAATGTAACCATGTTTAATTTAGAGGAACAAAGCTTAGAAATCAAAGGACCGAGACAAGAAATCTAGGAACCATATTTGACAATAATGGAACCATGTATTAACGTTAATGGAACCATGTTTAATTTAGAGGAACTAAACTTAGAAATCAAAGGAACCGAGACAAGAAATCAAGGAACCATATTTGACGATAATGGAACCATGTATTAACGATAATGGAACCATGTATTAACGATAATGGAACCATATTTAATTTATAGAAACAAAACTTAGAAATAAAAAGAACTGAGACTAGAAATCCAGGAACCATATTTTACGATAATGGAACCATGTATTAACAGTAATGGAACCATGTTTAATTTACAGGAATTAAACTTAGAAATCAAAGGAACCGAAACTAGAAATCTAGAAACCATATTTTACGATAATGGAACCATGTATTAACGATAATGGAACCATGTATTATGATAATGGAACCATGTTTAATTTAGAGGAACTAAACTTATAAATCAAAGGAACTGAGACAAGAAATCTAAGAACCATATTTTACGATAATGGAACCATGTATTAACGATAATGAAACCATGTTTAATTTAGAGGAACAAAACTTAGAAATCAAAGGAACTGAGACTAGAAATCTAGGAACTATATTTTACGATAATGGAACCATGTTTAATTTAGAGGAACAAAACTTAGAAATCAAAGGAACCGAAACAAGAAATCTAGGAACCATATTTTATGGTAATGGAACCATGTATTAACGATAATGGAACCATGTTTAATTTAGAGGAACAAAACTTAGAAATCAAAGGAACCGAGACTAGAAATCTAGGAACCATATTTTACGATAATGGAACCATGTATTAACGATAATGAAACCGTGTTTAATTTAGAAGAACTAAACTTAGAAATCAAAGGAACCGAGATAAGAAATCTAGGAACCATATTTGACGATAATGGAACCATGTATTAACGATAATGGAACCATTTTTAATTTAGAGGAACAAAACTTAGAAATCAAAGGAACCGAGACTAGAAATCTAGGAACCATATTTTACGATAATGGAACCATATATCAACGATAATGGAACCATGTATTATTGATAATGGAACCATGTTTAATTTAGAGGAACTAAACTTAGAAATCAAAGGAACTGTGACAAAAATCTAGGAACCATATTTGACGATAATGGAACCATGTATTAACGATAATGGAACCGTGTTTAATTTTGAGGAACTAAACTTAGAAATCAAAGGAACCAAGACTAGAAATCTAGGAACCATATTTGACGATAATGGAACCATGTTTAATTTAGAGGAACAAAACTTAGAAATCAAGGAAACCGAGACAAGAAATCTGTTGTTAGCACCCCAATACCTTATAATTTACCTTTCACAAATGTTGGCCACATAATCATTGGTGACGCTCACGCTCGACTACCAAACAATACTATTGTTATTGGAGATGATCTACAATGGACAAGATTGTTTAGTATACGATGTGAGTGCGAGTTATATTGTCGTTGGCACGGGCTACCAATACCAATTTCTCGCGCTCCAGATTTGATGCGAAATCTGTATAGGGATGATGATCGGGTCATAGATTTGTTGAAGCAAGAGATTCAACAGATGAAACGACGATTGCAGCATGTTCACGCAATAGAAGATGCAAAAAAGTATTATGACCCCCCCCTGTCTTTGCTATACATGATATTGAATGTGATCCATACTATGCCGATGTTTATCCCAATCTACCGGATTATCGTGAGGACAATGTTGATGGTGATTTTCATCGTTTTCTTCCTAGTTGTCTAATGAAAGATGATGGGAAGTCTGTCTATTGTTATGAATACTATGGCAATCTAGATGCCCCGTTCGACGGGTCAGATGACCCCTCGGCAGTAATCCTTTACAGCAGAGGGCACTTCGACCGGTCGAATGACCCTCTGACAGCAATCTTTCTTGCACTAGGATATTGCCTAAGGTCAAGCGACCCTTATGATTGCAAACGATCTCAACATTAAATCAAGACATAAAGTCGACAAGTAAAACATTTCAAAACATGAACTCCGGGTTAAGATTCGTAATATCTTAACCAACCCAAACCATGGTTTCAAAGTCAATACCAAACGTAGTAATTCCTTACAGGACTTGGAACTAAAATAAAACGTATACAAGACTATTATCCACTTCTATTACAAGTTCATTGCTATCTGATGAAAAGGTCGAGACATACACGTGGGTTTTGGAGATGTTTATTGCATTGATGAATATTAATAGTACCAAATACTATATGCTATATGCTATTGCAATATTAATGGTACCAAATACTACAACATGTGATACAATTAATTAAGTATTTAAGAATTAAATTTGAAAATCAAATTTTGAAACCATAGCATTATTCTCGAGTTCAATCTTAAAACTCTTAACATAAAGCCCTTTCACGCATTCATAAAATAAGTACCTTTTGAAGATTCGAACCTTATCGAATGCACTTTTTCAATTTTTTAGCATGCATATATAGCTTTGAGCTAACCAACAAAAAACTTAGTGAAAACGTGGATGAATGAATATGTGGAGCAGTGTGACATACATGTACAAATAAGAGAAAATACAGCTTGAATTAGAACACATAACAGTGTATGGTCCATTTGGCAATAAATTTTAGACTTTATAAGCATTTATAGAATTTCAAAAAGTAAAATAAAATTGTGTGGCAAATCAAAATTTATGATTCAATTGCAACAAGTTGTGAGTCAATTGTAGCAAATTACGATTACCTGAAAGCTACATTCAACGACTTTTAGCCTTTTTTTTCCTCTTTTTTTTTTTGATTGAATTACAGAAACAAAAGTTGTGACTATGCGCCCTGTGTATATGTATATGCGTTGTATGCTTCTATCTTTGACTTAACCAATAATATATATGCAAGCAATTAGAGGGCTATTTGGGAAAGCAAAGAACATGTTATATATGTAGTTCATCAATAAACTAGTTCTATAAATTCAAGTCTTCGATGAGTGTCAGTTTTTAGCATAATTAATCTAAGGGGGTGTTTGGAAACTTCCAAAGCATGATCAAATTCAGTCCAAGTTCAACTTTTTGGGAGAACCTAATTTGGCAAAGGTTTTTTTTGTTTTGTTTTGTTTTTTTTTTTTTGCACAGGAATCCGTGCTCAGTCAACAGGTTTAATGTGAATCAACCTACTCTTAGACCACACAAGAACTAGATAAAAACTTAGACTTGGACTGGACCTGGTCCTGTTTTGGGTATTACCAAACAGGGCCTAATAATTCTATTAAAAGTTATTTATCAAACCAACATAACATTAGTACTCACAAAAATCAGATAGAGACTTGGATTGAACCTAGTCCTATTTGAGACTTTCCTAAACAAACTATAAGGTGTAAGAAGCTGTCTATTTCATATACAAAGTACATTTGGCACTACACTTAACAGATGCTTTTCCTTGCCCCTTAGGAATTTTACAAGCTTCTGAAGGTGCTTACATAATTAATATTTTGAAGTTCTCAATTTTATTAACATTGCCTCCCTCCCCCCACCAAAAAAAAATTAAAAAAAAATTTATATTTATTACATAGCCCCTCCAAACTATTGGTGACGCTTCAAAAAAGAAATTTATATAGTATATGTTTGCCCAATTGTAATGCAACCACTCAAAAACTAATGCCAAAAATAGAATATGTAATGTATTGGCCTAATTACAATCTATAATATTCTAATATTCAGACCAATGCTCTTCTACTCACTTACCATCTGAACTCAATCCAAATTATTTTTACTATAATTGCAAACTTTATAAATTACAATCAATAATCATCACTTAACATCGACAAAAATGATAATATGCACGCAATGGTGGTATTACAAATAGACCTAAAAAATTTTATCTCGGAAGCGCAGCCCCTAAACTCCCTTGTGATTTTAAGCTCCAATATACGAGCCCCTTAATTATCCGGTATTTTTGGATCTACCACTTTCATTGTAATACCCTGTATTCTTGTAATGTATTATATAACTAAGACATTGTATGTTTCTTTTAATACTTGTATGAGCTTGGCCTTACCCTTGGTATATTTTATATACCAATCGATTGAACTTTATCTCAATCGATTGATTGTTCCAATCGATTGAACTTTATACCAATCGATTGATTGTAGCAATCGATTGACACTTATGTCAATCGATTGGAGGCAGCTGGGCAGATTCTTTTGCTCTGGCTGGGGAGAGGCCACGTGAACACTCCCTCTCTATATATACCAGCCCATTTTGGGCGTATTTCTGTTTACATATATTTACTCACACACACAGAGATGGACTGAGACGAGAAGAAGAAGAAGAAGACCAGAAAGAAGAAGAGAAGAAAGAGAAGAGAGAAGGCAGAGAACTAGAGAGAGAGAGAGGAAGACCACCATTGAAGTTCAAGCTTCAAAACACAACCAAACACGCCTTAACGCCTAGGTGAGTTCTAAACTCACTTGGTAGCCTTACATTGATGTTATGACATGTTTGAATGAAGAAATGGTAGAGAAACCATGTATTCCCGTTTATATGTGCAGGGCAGTCTTCTCTGTGAAGAAGACGAAGTGTCAATCGATTGACACTATATCAATCGATTGACATCTTTCATGTCTCAATCGATTGACATTTTATGCAATCGATTGACATGGATTGTGATCCAATCGATTGAACTTTCTTCCAATCGATTGACACTACTTTTCTACCAATAGATTGACATTTATATCAATCGATTGACAGTTACAGTTTACTGTTTTACTTGTTTAGTTAATGTAATAACTGTTTAGTTGTTTATTTACTGTTCAGTACTTCCCAGCATGCTTTATTATTGTAATACAGACATGATAATGAGTTAATGCGGCGTAGGATCGTAGTAACAACAAGATTAACGGATAATGTTTATAATGTTAGATAACGGAATAGTTGTGAATCCTTTGGAGTTAATGTTCATTTCATTCAGAGTAGTCGGGCCACATTGGGATTGTCATGTATCGGTAATAGAGTTGAACTTAAGTAGGTTTGCTAAGATTCGGGAACCTTGCGTGGGCGGGCTTTGGTCGATCATATGTTCTTAAAAGCGGTAGACAGACGAAGGTGTCTATGACTTGCGGTGAACCGGACCATTTGCCCTAAGATAGCCAGATGATCTAATCATATGTTCTTAAAAGCGGTAGACAGACGAAGGTGTCTATGACATGCGGTGGACCGTGATCACTGGTAGACGTCGCTAAGTCGTGGCATAGAATGATGTACTGTTGTTTAAAGCGTTATATCCCTGACATGCGGTGGACTGTGCATATGTTCTTAAAAGCGGGGGATGGACTAACGTGGTATCCATGACATGCGGTGAACTGTGCATATGTTCTTAAAAGCGGTGGATGAGCAATGGTGTGTTATAGAGTTGAGCTACTGTCGAGTCTGTTTCCCTCTCTAGACGTGCTATCGGTCTTAAAATGAGTAAAACATCAGTAATCAGATCATTGGTCGATTAAAGGAGTTACCCTTACTGAATTCTAATTTAGTTACGGTTTATAACTTGTAATAACTTCAATAGTCGATACCCTGTTAGTATCTAACTCACTCAGCTTTCATTAAGCTGACGGCGTTTATGCCGCTGTAGACACCCCAATTTTGACCGGCCGTCGAATTTAGGAGAGCGTCACCTCCACGTCCAATGATGACGATGACCGAGAAATTCGAAGTATTCCAAGCTCTTCAGAGAATTCTCCAAAACGCGATAAAATTTCACAGAAAGACGGAAATACCAGGTATTTAGGAGAATTCAGGTATAAAACGCAACTTTTGGAAAAGATATTAAAAAATAATTTGTTTCAAAAGGAGAAAAGACTTAAAAGGGGAATTTTAGTCAAAACCGGCACAGGGCGGCTTTCCGCGGCACTCGGTGAATGCCGCACGGCAGTCACAGAGTGCCGTGCCGGCACTTGCCAAGTGCCGCCGCAGGTTTCTGACTGCCGTCTGCTTCTAAAGTCTGTATTCTGCAGAACCATACGTATGCGCATGCAAATAAGAACAAAAACTGATAAAGTAAGACTGACAAAGTTGCGGCAATCCATTAATTGCCGCGGCATTTGGTGAATGCCGCGCGGCAGTCATTAAGTGCCGCAACGGCCTTTGATGAATGCCGCAGCGGCAGTCACGGACTGCCGCGTCAGTGTCTGGACTGCCGCGCTGGACAGCAGTCTGCATAATTTCAGAAAGTACACATTGTACCAACTAATGAGGGAATTACACCTGTTTTTTACTCCGAAATTCACCAAAAATACCTGGTAATTTTGCTTATAAAAGAAGAGGTATCTTCATGGAGAAAGGGGGACCAAAAAAAAGAACACCAAGAGATATTGAGAGAGAACATATACTTCCATTTCACCAACATTCTTTTAGAGAGAAAAAGAGAGTGTTTAGAGAATTAGAGAAGAGCTTGGAAGATCTTCAAAGAAAAGAAAACTTTGAGGATAATTTGGAGGTGATCCTCTAACCATAGATTATTAGCTTATCCTTTCTTCTCATCTCTAGCCTTAAAATCTTTCATTATTTTCTTTGTTTATCAAGTAGATTTAGGAGCTTCTTTTGTTTCCATGTTACTTCCTTCCATTTTATTGTTTGCTTTCTTCTCTTGAAGGTCTTGGAGATCTTCAATATCTCTTTTGACCTCTAGAGCATAATTTTTGAACCCTATGTAGGCTTGTGCCTCACATAGGAGTCAAAGTTTAATTAACACTTCATAAGAGGCTCCAAATCCACACCCATGATTTGGGTCCTCTAAACTTGATGTCTTGAGGAATCCCTTCAATATTCCTTTAGGACTCATGAGTCATAGTCATGTCCCTCCTCCAATGACCATCAAATGGTAGGAGGATGTAGTTTTGAGTCTAAACCCATCTCCATGGTCTAGACTCTTTGTCTTTTAGATTTCATGAAGTTTATCCATACTTCACTTGAAATCTACAAAGAATAAAGGTTTGTAGTCTCCAATGGCCATCAAATGGTAGGAGAAGTGGTTTGGTTCAACTCAACTTCATAGTTTAATAGTTGGAGTTACCAAATAAAAGTTGGACTAGCAAAATAAAAACAGTGAATCCACAAACTGTTTTTAATCAAAGATTTTTAATTCAAAATCTAACCGTTGAAATCAAGTGAAACCAACGGGAAAGTGTCAATAACACATTGTTATACTAAAAAAGAACAAATCGTGCAAGAATTCTGGAAGTAGATTAATGTGTTAGGAAGTCACCCTAAAAAGAACAAATCAATTCTGATTTTTTTACTATTTTTAATAAATCGTGCAAGAATTCTGGACAGGAGGTTGTAAGATGCTGAGTGATGTCTAGTGTTTTCCATATTCCCGGAGATCTAACCGTTGAAACCTTGATTTTCTTTTTGATTTGGAAACTAGACTGACAGAGGCATCTTGTGTCCAAATTTCATCAACATCAAACCATAAGAGACGTGTTTTTTTATTTCTTTTAAGTTCTGGTCTGCTCTCTGCAATTTTCAGAGTTTTTATGACACATTTGACTTACTTTGTAAATAAGGGCCTAAATGACTTTCTTATGATCTAAGGCTTAAACCATGCTTTAATAATGATTAGTTGAGCTTGAATTCAATGGTTTAAGAGTATCTCATAGTTTATCCTTGTCCATGTACATATTCATCTATATGATTCGACATTTGTAATTAAGATTTATTTGCTTTGGATTTAATTACATTCGATAGATTTAAGCTAGAAATTTAGGGTTGTTATTTCTAACATCATGTTTTACATATCATGTGAACTAACCCTTTGTTTTGTAGCGCTATTAAGGTACGATTTCTCAATCCCTCTCTAGTTTATCAAATTCCTTAATTTTTATTTGATTTTCGACCTTATGCGCGACACCTTAGAGTTAAGATTTGCCTTATGTGTATATATGGATTAGAGACTCTTTTCCTAGGTTTTATTTAATCGCATGCATTGCACGTTTATTATCGCCGCTGGACCCCGGGTAAGTTCACTTGTTCCATATTGCATATCATATCGCTTGTTACCTGAATTATGTGGCTTTTGAATGATATTTTGTCAATTGCAATTTTACACCCTTTGGACATGCTTTTGTGATGTATATGTATATATGTATTAGTTGAGGGCATGCTTAGATTAATAAATTTGATTAAAAGGATGTTGAATAGAGGCCTATCATAAGATAGGATGAGAGAGGGTGTTTTAGTCCGATGGGCTCCTTCCTCTCTCATTCCATAATCCCCGGACCTAGTTAATCTCTGGTTTCTAAAAGATCAGTTTGCTCTTAAAATGGTTTCTTAATTTTCCTTTTAAAAATTAAGTGGCGACTCATTTTGTTTTAGAAATTGATTTTGAAAAGCTGTGGGTAAGTCAACCTGCGATATCCACAATCTGGCGACTCTGCTGGGGATCGAACCCAGAATCTCTGGTTTCGCAGACCAGAATTCTGATTTTGGGTTCACTTGAGGATTAGACTTGAAAAATGTCCTTTTAATCAAATTAATTAATCTTTGTGTGCCTGTTGCATTTCACTTGCATGTCCAGCCAGTCGATTGCACGGAACTATGACCTTGGAGGCTCGGGGCAACCCGGTCGGTCAAGTCATCATGGGACTGTGTGATCACCCTTGATCTCGTACCATGATTTGGTATATGAAGCATCCTATCGGGTGTGTGTCAAGGGTCCCTTATTTGACCAAAACCCAGCCTTTGCATTGTAGTTTCTATAGAACATTTCAATCTTAGGAAATCAATTCTTGATTAGGGATATGTGTTAGGAAGTTTTGTATGCCCGGAAGGGATTACTTGAGATGATGACGATACTCGCTTGATGAAAGATGAATAATATTTTAATCACCTTTTAGCAATTTCTCCCCGTGTTACATGACATTTGGAGGACATGCCGAACCTTGATTATAAGATTATACTTCTTATATCATGTTTAGTTAAGCATCATTGACCTTGTACGCATCCGAATTCATGAAGAGTACGGTAATAATCCGATCGTGTGATCCTTCTACCCCGAAAAAAAAAAAAAAAAAAAAAATTTTAAGACCATCTTTGAAAACAAGTGGATTTTTGTAATTTTCATCCCAAAGTTTTCAATCGCTTTTTCGAAAATCTTTGGAGTTCACTTTTGATTCAAGCTCCAAACTAATCTTTGAGAATTGTTTTTGGAAGAAATGCTTTTCAAATGAATTTCAAAGCAAAATTTTAATCAAATCATCGTCATTGAGAAACATTTTTCACTTGAGAGTTGTTTTGAAGAATCTCATCATTTAAAGAAATGCTTTTCAAGTGAATTTCAAAAATATTTCGCCCGACCTTTGAAGGGGTAGTAAGGATCACAATGATAGGTGAAGTTGGCGCATTTGACATGAATGAGGATTCTATGTGATTATGTGCTTTATGTGTTAGGACTAGAATTTTCCTTTCTTTTGCATATAAAGTAGGCACACACACACACATGCATTTGCATCCGCATGACTTACAAAATAAAGGTTTTGCTAAAATAAAGAAAAAAAGGGTTTTTCTAAAAAGAAATTTCCAAAATTTATTGTAGGAGCAAAAATAGCAAACCAAGGGTGGTTTAGAGGTCCTACGGCAAGGTTAGTGAGAAGAGGATACGTCGACATGGCTGAAGAGAGAAACAATGAAGAGATGACCGGGCTGAGGGTACTAGTTGAGCAGCAGGCAGAACAGATGCGAAGACAGGCTGAAAACATGAATCGAATGATGGGAATGATAGAGGAGCTGAACCGCCGACCGCCACATGTGGTTCCACCTGTCATGGACCCGCCTATGGGAGGAGGAGACGGGGATTGGTTCGACGACCAAGAGGCACATTGGAATGATGCGCTGAGAGCCAACAGGGACAGGGAAAAAGATGAGAAGGAGAAGCTGCTGACCGAGAAGATAGAAAAATTGGAGAGGGTAATGCGCAAGGCTCAAGGGGTGGATACCTACCTAATGGAACTGGAAGGGTTGTATGACGGAGTCCACGAGACACTGCCGGCCGGTTTCAAAATGCCCGTCTTTGACAAATTTGATGGCACAGGCAACCCCCGCAGTCACGTCCGAATGTGTATCGGGGCTTTCCAACCAAGCGGATTGAGCACTATCATGATGGCAGTCCTATTCCAACAGACTTTGACCGGAGCCGCTCTGTCTTGGTATCTCACTCTTGAACCAAGCAAAACCAGGGTATGGGAAGAAGTGATTAAAGCATTCGTGGCGCAGTACGAATACAACCAAGACTTGGATGTTACTGTCCGAGATTTGGAAACAACCAGGCAGGGGAACAAAGAATCATTCGCTGAGTACTTAAGCCGTTGGAGAGGGAAAGCTGCGAAAATGGTACAAAGACCGTCCGAGAAGGACCAAATCCGAATGTTGATGAAAAATCTACAGCCAGTTTATCAGGAAAAGATGAGATTCCAGTCAATCAATACCTTTGCTGAGGTATTCGACGTAGGGACGAGAATCGAAGATGCAATCCAAGAAGGAACAATCAAGAAGGAAGAACCACAGAACCGATATCGAAGGCCTAGTTATGGGTCGAATGGAGGGCATTCGGGGGGTCACTCTGGCCCCACCGATGTCAATGCGCTTAGCGAGCCGGAGAAGAAATTCGATATCACCAGAAGTCATCCAAGGGGAGGGGAAGACAAGCCAATGAGGAAGTTTTCAGATTTGGGAGTATCATTATCAACCGCCCTCGACAGGCTGTTAGCAAAAGGGCATCTCCGCCAGCTGGAACCTCGACCCCCGCCGAGTCCACTCCCGCCATACTTCAAAGGAGATCTCTACTGCAAATATCACCAACAAAAGGGCCACTCGACCGATCGGTGCATGAGGTTAAGGCATGACATACAAGACCTCATTGACAACAAAGTGATATCCGAGCCACCTGTCAAGGCTCCCAATGTCACCAAAAATCCACTGCCAAACCATCGTGCCGTACCGCCGCCGCGGGGTCTTTACTTCTTGGGAGTAGAAGAAGTGACATTCGATCCGTCCAAGCTAATCACCAAGGTCGGGGAACCAAGGAAGTTCTATCAGTTACCAGAAAATCCGGAAATCTGTATGATTGGAAGCCAGCCAGGGATATGGGAGAATGAAGCAACGGAGCAGTCAGATTGGTGGGTCCAAGAAAGCAATGATCGGAACATAGGCCTGGTAGGGGAAGATGATCTATGGTACCAAAGCGACGAAGAGGTAGAAGAGGGCCCAAGGACCGTTTCAGAAACCGACGATATTTGGGCAAAAGAAGAAATTGACCACTTGACTCGGTCTGGTAGGCACTTCAAGCCACATGAATTAGAGGAAGATCACCCGGGGAGGGAGCTGGAGAAAGGGAAAGGAAAGATGAACGAGGAAGAAGAAGAGGATAGAGTCCTCAAGCAGATGAAGAAGACTCAGGCTAACATTACTGTTTGGGGATTGCTGATTGCCTCCAAACGTCATAGGCAGGCGGTCCTAGACGCCCTTAATCAGTCTGACGTGTCTATCGACACCACCCCGGAAGACCTTGTAGGGCTGATCAATAAAATTCCGACTTTGGCTATTGCTTTCTCATCAAATGACTTACCACCGGGAGGGCCCATGCTCAATAAGCCTTTGTACATCACTGTTGAATGTTTGGGGAACACCGTACCCGCTTGTCTCGTTGACAACGGGTCTGCTCTTAATGTGTGTCCTTTCCGCACAGCCAAACGAATGGGCTTGGATGAATCTTCTTTTGTGCCGTCTCAACAAAAGGTCCGGGCATATGATAACACCCAAAGGACAGTCATGGGCATCATCTTTCTTAACCTTGCTATCAGATCAATGGACAAGGAAGCTGAGTTCCAAATCATCGATATCCCCGCTTCTTTCAATCTGCTGCTGGGAAGACCTTGGTTGGACAGTTTGAGCGCTATCCCATCGACAATTCATCAAAAAGTTAAGTATGTCTGGGAAAACAAAGTCTGTGATATCCTCGGAGACAGTTGGGTTCGATCATCTGAAGCATCGTCGAGTGCACCGGTCCTAGAGCTACAGCTACAAGAAGAAGAAGCAAAAATGGGAGGATTCGAGTTCATCGGCGCGATAGAAGAAGGAAAGTCGGGAGAGTCCCTACCGCCCCATTTTGATCAATATGCTAGTCCAGTCGTCGCCGGAATCATGAAGAAGATGGGTTTCTTTCCAGGATTGGAGTTGGGGAAGAACCTTCAAGGCCTGCCGGAGGCCCCTAGAATCCCTACTCAAACTCACACTCACGGTCTCGGGTATCAACCAACAAAGAAGGAGCTGAGAACCAAGAAGAGGGCCGTCAACGCACCGATGGATCCTTACTTGAAGACCCTCAACGGGTATTTTGTGAAGGAAGGAGAAGATTTCCCCTTCTGTGGTTTCCCAGAACCATGGATGGATCAAAAAGACAAATGCATGAAGCCGGGGTTCGAGATCTTCTTCTCCCATGAATTTTCTGGGTACAAAGACCCATTTTTGCAAGTACCTGAAAAATCTGTTGCTGCCAAGGACTGGGTTGGTATGCTGGATGGTTCTGCCATGAAAGATCTGTTAGGCGAAGGAAACGCAGAAGTCACGAAGGAGGATCCTGGGAAGACCAAAGGTGAATACGTCGAGGGCATAGTGGAGGAAGCCGCCGAAGGTGAAGAAGGTGAGGAAGGAAAGGCTGAGGAAGAAGAGATGGAGAAAATGACCAAGACAGGAGGTCCGGAAGAATACTTTATTACTGGCCTGGGAGGAGAGCACAAGAAGGAGTGGGTTCTTGAGTCTAGTGATAGGTTCCCCCCACACCCAGAGTCTGTAATGGCCCAAATGAGGCGTCTTTCAATTTCCATGTCTGTTGTAATCACTCCAAAGAAAATCAATGAAAGTATGACTGATTCTGCCTACTCGAACGCGCTTAATGAATGTGATGAATGTGATGATCATGAAATACCTATTGAACTGAAAAAACTAATTGAAAAAGAAAAAGAATCTGCATGTAAAATCATTGAGGACACCCTAACAATTAATCTTGGAAATGAGAATAATCCTCAAAATGTCTTCATCGGCTCTACACTTAGCAATAAAGAAAGTACAGAACTAATCAGTCTATTAAATGAATTCAAAGATGTTTTTGCATGGTCTTACAATGATATGCCAGGTATCGATCCAAAAATAGTCCAACACCACGTCCCCCTCTTTCCTAATTCCAAACCCGTAAAACAAAAATTGAGGCGAATGAGGCCAGAATGGGCACTCAAAGTAAAAGAGGAAGTTGAAAAGCAATTAAGAGCTGGATTCTTGATGGTCACCGAGTATCCCGAGTGGATTGCCAACATTGTGCCTGTCCCAAAAAAGGATGGTCGTGTTAGGGTTTGCGTGGATTTTCGGGATTTGAACAAAGCAAGCCCTAAAGACGACTTCCCATTACCCCACATCGACGTGCTGGTTGATAACACCGCGGGACATGAACTTCTATCTTTCATGGATGGGTTCTCCGGGTATAATCAAATCCTCATGGCTCCCGAGGATAGAGAGAAAACCACGTTCATCACTCCGTGGGGAACATATTGCTATAGGGTCATGCCATTCGGACTCAAGAACGCGGGCGCAACCTATCAAAGGGCTGCCACCACATTACTGCACGATATGATCCACAAAGAGGTAGAGGTGTATGTGGATGATATGATTGTGAAATCCAAAAAGAGGAGAGGGCACCTTGAGGCTTTGAGAAAATTCTTTGAGAGATTGAGGGAGTTCAAAATGAGGCTAAACCCGCAAAAGTGCACATTCGGAGTCACCACCGGGAAGTTATTAGGTTTCCTTATTACTCAGAGGGGAATAGAGGTGGATCCTACCAAGATAAAAGCAATAACCGAAATGCAGCCACCAAAAAACGAGAAAGAACTGAGGGGATTCTTGGGGAGAATACAGTTCATCAGTCGTTTCATTTCAAAGCTCACCATGACCTGCGACCCGCTGTTCAAGCTACTCAGAAAGGGAGAGAGATTCAATTGGGACACCCCATGTCAACAAGCCTTCGACAAAATCAAAACCTATCTCCAGAATCCACCTGTCTTGTCACCACCTTCACCCGGGAGACCTCTGTTACTTTATCTCTCTGTATCCGAAGATTCGATGGGATGTATGCTGGCCCAAGAAGGAGAAGAGGGGCACGTGGAGAAGGCCATTTACTACTTAAGCAAGAGAATGGTAGGATATGAGTTAAAGTATTCGCCCTTGGAGAAGGCCTGTTGGGCTTTGGTTTGGTGTACCCGTCGCCTCCGCCACTATATGTTAGCCTTCCCCGTGATCCTAATTTCCCGGATGGATCCGTTAAAATACCTGTTCGAAAAACCCGTCTTGACCAGTAGGATTTCCCGTTGGACCATGATGCTGGCTGAGTTCGATATCAGATATGTCACCTCCAAGTCTGTAAAAGGAAGGGCCGTCGCCGAATTTCTAGCCGACCTTGCTGTAGAATCTGAGGATAAGGGAGATTTCAAGTTCCCAGATGAAGGAATAATGGAAGTGAAGGAAGAGTTGTGGAAAATGTACTTTGATGGAGCAGCCAACCAGTTAGGTTACGGGGTCGGAATCATTCTCATGGCACCAGACGGGGTCCCTACCCCATTGGCTGTCAAACTTAAATACGACTCAACCAACAATACCGCAGAATACGAAGCCTGCATAATTGGAATGGAAGCGGCCTTGGCTTTGAAAGTCGGACGGATTGATGTCTTCGGAGATTCCAACTTAATCATATCCCAGGTCCGAGGAGATTGGAGGGTAAAACATGAGAAGTTGAGACCTTACCATGACTATCTAGAAAGTCTGAAAGCGCAATTCCAAAAGATTTCCTTCTACTACCTCCCTCGTGAAGAAAATCAACTAGCCGATTCTCTGGCTACCTTAGCCTCGATGATCCAAATCCCTTCCGAAATTGTCATGATTCCGCTGTCCATAGAAGTAAGGAATCAACCGTCATTTGAAATGATCGCAGCCATAGAGAGAGAAGATGAAATGCCTTGGTATGTGGACGTATGGAAGTTCATTAAAGAAGGAGAATACCCCGAAGGAGCCTCAGAAAAGGACAAGAAGGCGATACGACGATTTGCCGCTCAATTCGTGATCTACGCAGATAAACTATGGAAGAAGTCCTACACCGGGTATAATTTGGAGTGTTTATATGGGAAAGAAGCTAAGAGAATGATGGAGGAAATACATGGGGGAGTATGCGGGCCCCACATGAACGGGCACATGCTGGCGAAGAAGATCATCCGACAAGGGTACTATTGGACGACCTTGGACAAAGACTGTTGTGAATATGTTAGAAGGTGTCACAAGTGTCAGATTCATGCAAATTTGATGCACACCCCACCGTCGCAGCTTTATAGCATGACCACCCCTTGGCCATTTTCTGTATGGGGGATTGATATCATTGGTGAGATAGTTCCAAAGGCTTCCAATGGGCACCGGTATATAATCGTGGCGATCGATTATTTTACAAAATGGGTGGAGGCGGCCTCATATGCGACTTTGAAAGCCAAAGATGTGGTGAGTTTCATTGAGAAGAACATAATCTGTAGATATGGAGTCCCGAACGAGTTTATCTCCGATCATGGCAGCCATTTCCAGGGGGAAGTTATCCCGCTCTTAGAGAAGTATAAGATCACTCGCCATCAGTCATCCCCGTATAGGCCCCAGACGAATGGAGCAGTAGAGGCAGCGAATAAGAATGTTAAAGCAATCTTGGGGAAGACGACAGATACATATAAGGATTGGCATGAGAAGCTGCCATTTGCCTTATGGGGATATCGGACGTCAGTAAGGACTTCAACGGGTGCTACGCCATACTCGTTGGTCTACGGGATGGAAGCAGTCCTTCCAGTCGAGGTGGAAATACCCTCTCTCAGAGTCTTGACAGAATGTGAAGTGGCAGAATCAGAATGGATACAAGGAAGATATGAAGAATTGATGCTGCTTGATGAAAAGAGGTTGACCGCAATAAACCATACTCGGGGATACCAGAAGAGGATAGCTCGTGCTTTCAACAAAAAGGTTCGCCCAAGGAAGCTTGCTGAGGGTGACCTGGTCCTCAAAGAACTAAAAGTGCCCGTTTATGACCCCAGAGGAAAATTCAAACCCAACTGGGTCGGACCATACATCATTAAGACCCTCCTTTCGGGAGGAGCGGCTTATCTCATGGACCTGGACGGGGTTGAATTTAAACAGCCAATTAACCTCGATCGCCTCAAGAAATACTTTGCTTGAAACCATTTCTTTCAAAGCCTCCTACCTTGATGAACTACGCTTAACCTGATTCCCGCTAGGGGATACGTAGGCAACCAACTTGGTTCGGTCATTTCAAAAAAAAAAAAAAAAAAAAAAAAAAAAAGAGAGTGCTAAACTAGGGGCAAACTGGCGTTTGCCCGGAATCGCTTCAAAGCCCTAAAACCAGGGGCAAACTTCGTTTGCTAGCCGAAGAACCCAGAAATAAAACCATCCTTCAGGTCACCTGGCTGTCAGAATAAGTACTATAAAGAAACAAATAAGAATTCATGGAAAAGGATGAGTAGAAAACAAAAAGCGAAGTACGGAGCCGAATAAAGACATTAAAAGGAGAATTCTTCATAAAAGATTAGTCGAAAGGTTAAGCACTTTGATTAAGCATGCTAGAAATTTCCCTAAAGATAACAACATCAGTCAATCACATTCGAAAAGCGTAAAAGAGTAGGCAGGGTCCGTCAGAAAATTTTGTGAAAGGGACAACTTTTCTCTGTTTTCGTCTGTTTTATTATGCACGCATCTCATCAAGTCTGTCTCACAACCAAGGCCTGGATCTCCAGAAGATACTGGGCAGTGGGCACAATCGAAGCAGGGAGCCTCGAGCACGGAGCAGCCATCCTACTCGACCAAGCCTCTATGAAAGCCTTCACAATGGGAGGACGCAGAATAGAACCCCTGGTGAAATCGGCAGCCACAGATTCAGTAGTATCTTGCAAAAGTCCGAACTGACGGACAACTCGGTCAGGAATGTAGAAAGTCGTAGCGTTTAAACCCGGCAGCCAGATGCCAGGACGCCCAGGGAGGCGTACGGCAACAGAACGATGAGTCCACTGAGGGCAGATCCAGCAAATGTCGCCAGAAGAGAGGCCTTGGAGCCAACCGAGCCATGCATCGGCAGATTGGAATAAGCAATGGATTTCCATGCGGTCGTAAGAAAACGGCCCACGAAGATGCGAGGGGTGAATGAAGAGATCAAGGCGTTCCATGAGCCAAACTTGCAGAACAAAAGGTGCCCCGGCAGATAACATAACCCCAGTAGCATGAGCATGGCCCAGCCCGATCAGAGTTTCACCAAGGACTAGCATAACAGCACTCTTCATCTCCCGCAAACCGCAGGCAATGGATATGAGAATGTCAGAAGATGACTGGAAGAGAAAGTAAGAGAGCATAGCAACCGACAAGGCACTACGCGCGGATGATCTGATGCTCACCATCATAAGGGTCCCCTATAGGAGCATAAACGGAAGAAAGGCGTTCGAAGTCGATCTGCCCATCACGAACAAAAGAACTTGCCGCATTTCGAGATATGTGGAGAAGAGTGGCTAAGTCGCGGACATACCCAGCCTGAATCTGAGGAACCGCCAGTTCAGCAAAAGGATCAGTGTGGAGAATAGCGCTAAATTCCTCAAACAAAGGACAAATCTCCTGAAAGCCGAAACGAAAGACGTTGAGAGCAGGGTCCCAACACTGAATAGCAGCTCGCAGTAAGCCCTCGTTCAAGTTCATGTGCCGGAAAGAGAAGAGATCATTCAATCTGAAGCATTCAAAATTGAGCCTTTCAATACCTGAGAGAGTATCCATCCATGGGAAGAGAGTTTGGGAGCTAATGGGGGCCATTTGAAAGGAGGGTGGAAAGAGAGAGAGATGTTTTGCGGAATGTTAGAAGAGGAGGGGTATAAGTAGGGAAAAAGAGCTGCCCACTAGATCGCGGCACTCGATAAAGTGCAGCGGCACCCCATGAAGTGCCGCGCGGCAGTTCGTGAGTGCCGCACGGCATTCACTGACTGCCGTTGCGGCATTCGTTGAGTGCCGCGGAGGCTTAACCGAGTGCCGTTCTGAGTTTCTTATTGGCCAGAATCTGTTTGTAACACAATCAGCCCACCTGCAAACAGAAAATTAATTGAGAAGCAATAAAACGTGCGCATCATGCAGCGCGTGTAAATACATACATTCATTCATTCATTTCATTCATTTGTATATATCAAATAAGTAAAAGAAGCAGAAGCATTCAAAGATAGAAATAAAATCGGGACCAAGCCATGGTCCCACATACGGCAGAATTTGGACCAAGCTATGGTCACACATACGGTGAATAAAGCAGAAAGCATAATAAAAGGAAGCAACCATCAAAATAAAGCATATTTGTATATTTATACAGTCATCCACCCAAATATGTACAATAAAAAAAATCCTCTCAAAAGAAAGCAAAATATAAGCAGGATCAACTCCGACCCCGACCCCGGCCGCGAGTCTGGCGAGTCGTGCGTCTGAGAGGCTCCTCCTCTGACTCAGTCCCGCTGCCTCCTCCACTCTCTCCACGCCCGCTGCCTCGGCCCCTGCCGCCACTAGTGCCCTCGCCAACGCCTCCGCCACGCCCAGCACCGCTACCTCCGGGGGCATCGCTGAAAGAGATGCCAAACTGCTGAAGCCGATGCTGGAGCTGCCCCACCTGCTGAGATAAGACTCTGTTCTCCTCCATCTGGAAGAGAAGGGATGAAGTCCATGAAAATCATTGAAAAGGAATTCGGGATGCTAAGAATATGGAAAGGGTAGAGATCATACCAGGGCCCTCGACTGAACCGCGGCGGTCGCTCGAGCTCCCTCGGCCTGAAAACAAGGAACAGAAATAAAGATCAGTAAAAAAGAGATACAATTCCAGTCAAAGATAGGGGTGAGAATGAATTTCTTACCATCCACTCACGCCCAAGAACCCACTGTCGCACGCTGTGGGCATACGCCAGGCCCTCCTCCGCGTAAGCACGAGGAACGGCATCATAATGTATAGGAATGGTAGGGACGCCCTGGGAGAGTCGGGGGACCGTCGTCACATGGGGCTCTCCAAATGAGACGGTAGACATAGTCCAGTCCCACTCAGGTAGACCAAGGGGGCGGGGCGCAGCAGGGACATGCTGCCAACAAAAGTAATAAAACATGGGTTAAGAGTAAAAGGAAGAACTCACAAAAATAATAAAGGAATCATTTACTCACCCGGGTCACTTCCATCAGCGGGAAATCCGGCATCAGCTTGGCGGCACGGAAGGCCGCATAACCGTCAGGGCCGTCCAAGAAGCCGTGGATACCGAAGCCGGCTAGAGCAGCCGAGTAGTCGCCGCCCTGAAGAATGTCTGTAGCTCTCATAGACTCAGGAGGAGGGAACGTCACAAAAAATCTGGGAGCCGCTATAGACTGCCTGGTCACCCTCTCTCCCAAGTACCACGCCATGCCCTCTGACCTACCATCGAGTAGCAGTCTCATCGGGTCATACCCGGCCGACGCCTGAATCCCCGCGCTAGCCTCGGGTAGCGCCCTGAGCCACGGCTGCCACTGTACATGCTCCTCCCGTAGGTTCGTCAGGAAGTTCCTGAACGAAACAAAGTCGTGGGCCCCGGTCTTCCGCCCGACCCTGTCCTTCGCCCACTTCAGCCCCTGGGGCATGACGAGGGCGTCCGCAGCACGTGTCTCAGGAGACATCATGCGGAGATACTCATGGGACCAAATCTGTAATTAAAAGAGAGGAAGAAAGGAGAAATTAGTATCGCAATGCAAATAAATTTCTGAGAGTAAATAAGCGATGGAATGTGAAAAATAAATGAAATATATATGTACCTCCCACGCTCTCCAATACCCGCCGGTAGCTGTCGACTTGCCCCGGGAGATGACGCTCATGTGACTGTACAGGATAGCTAAACCTGTACCAGCCCAATCAAACTCGGTGACCCGATCCAGATGCTCCAGCGACGCCACCAGGGGAGCAGAAATCCGGTCGCCCTTGGTGCTCAACAGAGAGCACCCCAGCACGTACATCAAAAAGCCGCGGGCCATCTGCTCGTCCGAAAAGCCAGGTTTTCCCCGGAAGGTATCCATGAACCACCGAGCTGTAACCAGGGTCTCCTCCGGGACCACTCCTAGCAGCGGCTCCATCTGATCCCACTCCTGGTCCGTGAGATGCCGCAGGGGCTCTCCCCCGAATGGAATCCCCGTAATCATCGAGAAGTCCAGCGGGGTCAACGTCATCTCGCCGAAAGAGAAGTGGAAGGTACTCGTAGTATCCCACCATCGCTCAGCCAGTGCGTGTATCTGCTGAAGGTCGTTGGAGCTCTTCGTCAAAAGCTTGACGAAGTCTCCAAACCCTGCGGCATCCACCAAAGCCCTCACAGTCGGGCTCAGCTCTTTATACCACTCATGGCCGTGGGCGAGGCTGCCGTGGCCCTTCAGCACTTTGGGCTGCAGCTGCAAGAAAGAATCACAAGATTTGTTGTCAGAGAATAAATAAAAGGAGAAAGCAATGAAGAAGGAGATAAGCAATAAATAAAAGAAAAGAAAGTATAGGATTTCACAGGAGAGACATTCGTTTGCAATTTAAGAGAAAATGGAAAAGAAAAAAAAAGAGAGAGAAAGAGCAGTTTTTGTCCACCTACTTTGGAAAACACGCATATACAAGTTTTAAAGGAGATTTTGGGCCCGAGTCTGGTTGCAAAAAGGAATGCGTGAATCAATCATTTTGAATAATAAAATGGCATTAAGAAAACTCGCCAGGACGGTAAATACAGGAAAAGGTTCGTGATTTCATTTCTACGAGCATTGGATTTCATTATTCACAAGCGATGTTTGGGTTTTCGATTAAGTGGTTTTCAAAAGTCGTTGAACAAAATCAAAAGGGAGATAAAGGATAAATCAAAGCATAGAATTCATTTTCTATTTTATTTATTTATTTTTCGAAAGTTCACGAGAAATAAAGATAAAAAAAATTTGAATTCCTTTACGAAAAGCATGGAATAAGGTATTCGAGACGCTCGAAGGCGCCAAAAAAAAAAAAAAAAAAAAAAAAAAAAAAAAACATGACATTTGAAATAGGGTATCTAAAAGTGGTGACAATCCTATGTTACATTCACAAGGAAGATATACGGGAAAGAAATACGAGAAATAGACAAAAGGGAAGCGTTTACCTCGCGCTTGAACGCGCGGACTGACAAATGCTCATCAGGGTCTCTCAATAAGAGAGTAGCGTCTGGATGATGGGTGGCTGTATACTTGGCCTTCTTCTTCCTAGAACCACTCGCCATAACCTGTCAAAAAGAGAGAAGAAGAAAAAGGGAGATTCGCACGTTAAAATTCGTGAAAGTTCAGGAAAACAATGAAATAAAAGAGTTTAACCGAACCATGATCTAGCAGAACTTACCTGTGGACGTCGTAGATCGATATAGAAGCAGAGAAGAGGATGAGAGAAAATTTCTCCAGAGAGATTTCGAGATGGAGAGAGTGAGAGAATGAGAAAACATGTTGAATCCCGGCGGTTTTAACCACTGCCGCTCAAACGCGGCACTCAAATTCCCGTGCGCGGCAGTCAGTCAACTGCCGTGCGGCACTCGCCGAGTGCCGCAACGGCACTCCGTGAGTGCCGCGCGGCAGTCACAGACTGCCGCGAAAAGCCGCGTGTGCCGCGATTAAGGCGGTTCAAAGATATTTACATCCCCCAAAAAATTCAAATCAAGTCCCAAAAATTGAATTTGAGGCCCCAAAAATTGCCTTCATTGCGCTTTTGGCCCTCAGGGTCGTTTCATGGGTACACTTTGACTACAAATTTTGAAATTCAAAAATATTTGAGCCCACGAGCCCCCATTTTTTGAAAATTGGAGATATTTGAGCTCGTGGGCTCCCGATTTATGAAAATTGAAAATTTTTGAGCCTGTGGGCCCAGATTTATATTCCCGGTTCTCGCAACGGATTTGCGTTAACCCTTGTCTTGAGAATATAACGGACTTACATTCCCGGTTCTCGCAACGGATTTGCGTTAACCCTTGTCTTGAGAATATAACGGACTTATATTCCCGGTTCTCGCAACGGATTTGCGTTAACCCTTGTTTGGAGAATATAACGGATTTATATTCCCGGTTTTCGCAACGGACTTGCGATTAACCCTCTTTTGGAGAATATAACGGATTTATATTCCCGGTTTTCGCAACGGACTTGTGATTAACCCTCGTTTGGAGAATATAACGGATTTATATTCCCGGTTTTCGCAACGGACTTGCGATTAACCCTCGTTTGGAGAATATAACGGATTTATATTCCCGGTTTTCGCAACGGACTTGCGATTAACCCTCGTTTGGAGAATATAACGGATTTATATTCCCGGTTTTCGCAACGGACTTGCGATTAACCCTCGTTTGGAGAATATAACGGATTTATATTCCCGGTTTTCGCAACGGACTTGCGATTAACCCTCGTTTGGAGAATATAACGGATTTATATTCCCGGTTTTCGCAACGGACTTGCGATTAACCCTCGTTTGGAGAATATAACGGATTTATATTCCCGGTTTTCGCAACGGACTTGCGATTAACCCTCTTTTGGGGAATATAACGGATTTATATTCCCGGTTTTCGCAACGGACTTGCGATTAACCCTCTTTTGGAGAATATAACGGATTTATGTTCCCGGTTTTCGCAACGGACTTGCGATTACCTTTGTGATAAAATTGAAAACACTTTCTTGACTCCTGTGTCTCATTTTTGGCATCGAAAAGTCTTGCCTGGCTAACACGCCACGAAATGCGCATCATACGTAGGAAAACACAATGAGCATGACATTTACACAATCAGGTCAATTTAGAAAAAGCCAATGCATTACACTTGCATCACGACAGGATAGGTGCATCCATCCGTGTGACTACTTGCGTCTGTGAATGGTCAACCCATGCCTGAACTACGCTTTGGTCTGATTCCTGATAGGGATACGTAGGCAGCTCGTCATGGAGCACGACCAATTAGAATCCTGCTGCACGCCCGTTTTTGCAACGCAATTTTTGTTTTTGCCTAAATTCGACAGTCAGGTCAAAGGCTTGTCTTCACACAGGCTTTGACATTCACTTATGAGACGCGTTGCTTCACAAGCTCTGTCAAAGAGGGGCAAACTGTAGACACCCCAATTTTGACCGGCCGTCGAATTTAGGAGAGCGTCACCTCCACGTCCAATGATGACGATGACCGAGAAATTCGAAGTATTCCAAGCTCTTCAGAGAATTCTCCAAAACGCGATAAAATTTCACAGAAAGACGGAAATACCAGGTATTTAGGAGAATTCAGGTATAAAACGCAACTTTTGGAAAAGATATTCAAAAATAATTTGTTTCAAAAGGAGAAAAGACTTAAAAGGGGAATTTTAGTCAAAACCGGCACAGGGCGGCTTTCCGCGGCACTCGGTGAATGCCGCACGGCAGTCACAGAGTGCCGTGCCGGCACTTGCCAAGTGCCGCCGCAGGTTTCTGACTGCCGTCTGCTTCTAAAGTCTGTATTCTGCAGAACCATACGTATGCGCATGCAAATAAGAACAAAAACTGATAAAGTAAGACTGACAAAGTTGCGACAATCCATTAATTGCCGCGGCATTTGGTGAATGCCGCGCGGCAGTCATTAAGTGCCGCAACGGCCTTTGATGAATGCCGCAGCGGCAGTCACGGACTGCCGCGTCAGTGTCTGGACTGCCGCGCTGGACAGCAGTCTGCATAATTTCAGAAAGTACACATTGTACCAACTAATGAGGGAATTACACCTGTTTTTTACTCCGAAATTCACCAAAAATACCTGGTAATTTTGCTTATAAAAGAAGAGGTATCTTCATGGAGAAAGGGGGACCAAAAAAAAGAACACCAAGAGATATTGAGAGAGAACATATACTTCCATTTCACCAACATTCTTTTAGAGAGAAAAAGAGAGTGTTTAGAGAATTAGAGAAGAGCTTGGAAGATCTTCAAAGAAAAGAAAACTTTGAGGATAATTTGGAGGTGATCCTCTAACCATAGATTATTAGCTTATCATTTCTTCTCATCTCTAGCCTTAAAATCTTTCATTATTTTCTTTGTTTATCAAGTAGATTTAGGAGCTTCTTTTGTTTCCATGTTACTTCCTTCCATTTTATTGTTTGCTTTCTTCTCTTGAAGGTCTTGGAGATCTTCAATATCTCTTTTGACCTCTAGAGCATAATTTTTGAACCCTATGTAGGCTTGTGCCTCACATAGGAGTCAAAGTTTAATTAACACTTCATAAGAGGCTCCAAATCCACACCCATGATTTGGGTCCTCTAAACTTGATGTCTTGAGGAATCCCTTCAATATTCCTTTAGGACTCATGAGTCATAGTCATGTCCCTCCTCCAATGACCATCAAATGGTAGGAGGATGTAGTTTTGAGTCTAAACCCATCTCCATGGTCTAGACTCTTTGTCTTTTAGATTTCATGAAGTTTATCCATACTTCACTTGAAATCTACAAAGAATAAAGGTTTGTAGTCTCCAATGGCCATCAAATGGTAGGAGAAGTGGTTTGGTTCAACTCAACTTCATAGTTTAATAGTTGGAGTTACCAAATAAAAGTTGGACTAGCAAAATAAAAACAGTGAATCCACAAACTGTTTTTAATCAAAGATTTTTAATTCAAAATCTAACCGTTGAAATCAAGTGAAACCAACGGGAGAGTGTCAATAACACATTGTTATACCACTGTAATTTTTGTTTTGAGGTGGTTTCATGTTTAGAATGGTTTGATCATGGTTTTTGTGAAGCAACAACAATCTGTCCAGAATTTCAGAATAGTTTCAGAACAGCAACACTCTTTTGAAATAATTAAATCAGAGTTCTAACAAAGTTTCTATGACCCAAAATAATTTTTTCCAAGTAGATTAATGTGTTAGGAAGTCACCCTAAAAAGAACAAAGCAATTCTGATTTTATTACTATTTTTAATAAATCGTGCAAGAATTCTGGACAGGAGGTTGTAAGATGCTGAGTGATGTCTAGTGTTTTCCATATTCCCGGAGATCTAACCGTTGAAACCTTGATTTTCTTTTTGATTTGGAAACTAGACTGACAGAGGCATCTTGTGTCCAAATTTCATCAACATCAAACCATAAGAGACGTGTTTTTTTATTTCTTTTAAGTTCTGGTCTGCTCTCTGCAATTTTCAGAGTTTTTATGACACATTTGACTTACTTTGTAAATAAGGGCCTAAATGACTTTCTTATGATCTAAGGCTTAAACCATGCTTTAATAATGATTAGTTGAGCTTGAATTCAATGGTTTAAGAGTATCTCATAGTTTATCCTTGTCCATGTACATATTCATCTATATGATTCGACATTTGTAATTAAGATTTATTTGCTTTGGATTTAATTACATTCGATAGATTTAAGCTAGAAATTTAGGGTTGTTATTTCTAACATCATGTTTTACATATCATGTGAACTAACCCTTTGTTTTGTAGCGCTATTAAGGTACGATTTCTCAATCCCTCTCTAGTTTATCAAATTCCTTAATTTTTATTTGATTTTCGACCTTATGCGCGACACCTTAGAGTTAAGATTTGCCTTATGTGTATATATGGATTAGAGACTCTTTTCCTAGGTTTTATTTAATCGCATGCATTGCACGTTTATTATCGCCGCTGGACCCCGGGTAAGTTCACTTGTTCCATATTGCATATCATATCGCTTGTTACCTGAATTATGTGGCTTTTGAATGATATTTTGTCAATTGCAATTTTACACCCTTTGGACATGCTTTTGTGATGTATATGTATATATGTATTAGTTGAGGGCATGCTTAGATTAATAAATTTGATTAAAAGGATGTTGAGTAGAGGCCTATCATAAGATAGGATGAGAGAGGGTGTTTTAGTCCGATGGGCTCCTTCCTCTCTCATTCCATAATCCCCGGACCTAGTTAATCTCTGGTTTCTAAAAGATCAGTTTGCTCTTAAAATGGTTTCTTAATTTTCCTTTTAAAAATTAAGTGGCGACTCATTTTGTTTTAGAAATTGATTTTGAAAAGCTGTGGGTAAGTCAACCTGCGATATCCACAATCTGGCGACTCTGCTGGGGATCGAACCCAGAATCTCTGGTTTCGCAGACCAGAATTCTGATTTTGGGTTCACTTGAGGATTAGACTTGAAAAATGTCCTTTTAATCAAATTAATTAATCTTTGTGTGCCTGTTGCATTTCACTTGCATGTCCAGCCAGTCGATTGCACGGAACTATGACCTTGGAGGCTCGGGGCAACCCGGTCGGTCAAGTCATCATGGGACTGTGTGATCACCCTTGATCTCGTACCATGATTTGGTATATGAAGCATCCTATCGGGTGTGTGTCAAGGGTCCCTTATTTGACCAAAACCCAGCCTTTGCATTGTAGTTTCTATAGAACATTTCAATCTTAGGAAATCAATTCTTGATTAGGGATATGTGTTAGGAAGTTTTGTATGCCCGGAAGGGATTACTTGAGATGATGACGATACTCGCTTGATGAAAGATGAATAATATTTTAATCACCTTTTAGCAATTTCTCCCCGTGTTACATGACATTTGGAGGACATGCCGAACCTTGATTATAAGATTATACTTCTTATATCATGTTTAGTTAAGCATCATTGACCTTGTACGCATCCGAATTCATGAAGAGTACGGTAATAATCCGATCGTGTGATCCTTCTACCCCGAAAAAAAAAAAAAAAAAAATTTTTAAGACCATCTTTGAAAACAAGTGGATTTTTGTAATTTTCATCCCAAAGTTTTCAATCGCTTTTTCGAAAATCTTTGGAGTTCACTTTTGATTCAAGCTCCAAACTAATCTTTGAGAATTGTTTTTGGAAGAAATGCTTTTCAAATGAATTTCAAAGCAAAATTTTAATCAAATCATCGTCATTGAGAAACATTTTTCACTTGAGAGTTGTTTTGAAGAATCTCATCATTTAAAGAAATGCTTTTCAAGTGAATTTCAAAAATATTTCGCCCGACCTTTGAAGGGGTAGTAAGGATCACAATGATAGGTGAAGTTGGCGCATTTGACATGAATGAGGATTCTATGTGATTATGTGCTTTATGTGTTAGGACTAGAATTTTCCTTTCTTTTGCATATAAAGTAGGCACACACACACATGCATTTGCATCCGCATGACTTACAAAATAAAGGTTTTGCTAAAATAAAGAAAAAAAGGGTTTTTCTAAAAAGAAATTTCCAAAATTTATTGTAGGAGCAAAAATAGCAAACCAAGGGTGGTTTAGAGGTCCTACGGCAAGGTTAGTGAGAAGAGGATACGTCGACATGGCTGAAGAGAGAAACAATGAAGAGATGACCGGGCTGAGGGTACTAGTTGAGCAGCAGGCAGAACAGATGCGAAGACAGGCTGAAAACATGAATCGAATGATGGGAATGATAGAGGAGCTGAACCGCCGACCGCCACATGTGGTTCCACCTGTCATGGACCCGCCTATGGGAGGAGGAGACGGGGATTGGTTCGACGACCAAGAGGCACATTGGAATGATGCGCTGAGAGCCAACAGGGACAGGGAAAAAGATGAGAAGGAGAAGCTGCTGACCGAGAAGATAGAAAAATTGGAGAGGGTAATGCGCAAGGCTCAAGGGGTGGATACCTACCTAATGGAACTGGAAGGGTTGTATGACGGAGTCCACGAGACACTGCCGGCCGGTTTCAAAATGCCCGTCTTTGACAAATTTGATGGCACAGGCAACCCCCGCAGTCACGTCCGAATGTGTATCGGGGCTTTCCAACCAAGCGGATTGAGCACTATCATGATGGCAGTCCTATTCCAACAGACTTTGACCGGAGCCGCTCTGTCTTGGTATCTCACTCTTGAACCAAGCAAAACCAGGGTATGGGAAGAAGTGATTAAAGCATTCGTGGCGCAGTACGAATACAACCAAGACTTGGATGTTACTGTCCGAGATTTGGAAACAACCAGGCAGGGGAACAAAGAATCATTCACTGAGTACTTAAGCCGTTGGAGAGGGAAAGCTGCGAAAATGGTACAAAGACCGTCCGAGAAGGACCAAATCCGAATGTTGATGAAAAATCTACAGCCAGTTTATCAGGAAAAGATGAGATTCCAGTCAATCAATACCTTTGCTGAGGTATTCGACGTAGGGACGAGAATCGAAGATGCAATCCAAGAAGGAACAATCAAGAAGGAAGAACCACAGAACCGATATCGAAGGCCTAGTTATGGGTCGAATGGAGGGCATTCGGGGGGTCACTCTGGCCCCACCGATGTCAATGCGCTTAGCGAGCCGGAGAAGAAATTCGATATCACCAGAAGTCATCCAAGGGGAGGGGAAGACAAGCCAATGAGGAAGTTTTCAGATTTGGGAGTATCATTATCAACCGCCCTCGACAGGCTGTTAGCAAAAGGGCATCTCCGCCAGCTGGAACCTCGACCCCCGCCGAGTCCACTCCCGCCATACTTCAAAGGAGATCTCTACTGCAAATATCACCAACAAAAGGGCCACTCGACCGATCGGTGCATGAGGTTAAGGCATGACATACAAGACCTCATTGACAACAAAGTGATATCCGAGCCACCTGTCAAGGCTCCCAATGTCACCAAAAATCCACTGCCAAACCATCGTGCCGTACCGCCGCCGCGGGGTCTTTACTTCTTGGGAGTAGAAGAAGTGACATTCGATCCGTCCAAGCTAATCACCAAGGTCGGGGAACCAAGGAAGTTCTATCAGTTACCAGAAAATCCGGAAATCTGTATGATTGGAAGCCAGCCAGGGATATGGGAGAATGAAGCAACGGAGCAGTCAGATTGGTGGGTCCAAGAAAGCAATGATCGGAACATAGGCCTGGTAGGGGAAGATGATCTATGGTACCAAAGCGACGAAGAGGTAGAAGAGGGCCCAAGGACCGTTTCAGAAACCGACGATATTTGGGCAAAAGAAGAAATTGACCACTTGACTCGGTCTGGTAGGCACTTCAAGCCACATGAATTAGAGGAAGATCACCCGGGGAGGGAGCTGGAGAAAGGGAAAGGAAAGATGAACGAGGAAGAAGAAGAGGATAGAGTCCTCAAGCAGATGAAGAAGACTCAGGCTAACATTACTGTTTGGGGATTGCTGATTGCCTCCAAACGTCATAGGCAGGCGGTCCTAGACGCCCTTAATCAGTCTGACGTGTCTATCGACACCACCCCGGAAGACCTTGTAGGGCTGATCAATAAAATTCCGACTTTGGCTATTGCTTTCTCATCAAATGACTTACCACCGGGAGGGCCCATGCTCAATAAGCCTTTGTACATCACTGTTGAATGTTTGGGGAACACCGTACCCGCTTGTCTCGTTGACAACGGGTCTGCTCTTAATGTGTGTCCTTTCCGCACAGCCAAACGAATGGGCTTGGATGAATCTTCTTTTGTGCCGTCTCAACAAAAGGTCCGGGCATATGATAACACCCAAAGGACAGTCATGGGCATCATCTTTCTTAACCTTGCTATCAGATCAATGGACAAGGAAGCTGAGTTCCAAATCATCGATATCCCCGCTTCTTTCAATCTGCTGCTGGGAAGACCTTGGTTGGACAGTTTGAGCGCTATCCCATCGACAATTCATCAAAAAGTTAAGTATGTCTGGGAAAACAAAGTCTGTGATATCCTCGGAGACAGTTGGGTTCGATCATCTGAAGCATCGTCGAGTGCACCGGTCCTAGAGCTACAGCTACAAGAAGAAGAAGCAAAAATGGGAGGATTCGAGTTCATCGGCGCGATAGAAGAAGGAAAGTCGGGAGAGTCCCTACCGCCCCATTTTGATCAATATGCTAGTCCAGTCGTCGCCGGAATCATGAAGAAGATGGGTTTCTTTCCAGGATTGGAGTTGGGGAAGAACCTTCAAGGCCTGCCGGAGGCCCCTAGAATCCCTACTCAAACTCACACTCACGGTCTCGGGTATCAACCAACAAAGAAGGAGCTGAGAACCAAGAAGAGGGCCGTCAACGCACCGATGGATCCTTACTTGAAGACCCTCAACGGGTATTTTGTGAAGGAAGGAGAAGATTTTCCCTTCTGTGGTTTCCCAGAACCATGGATGGATCAAAAAGACAAATGCATGAAGCCGGGGTTCGAGATCTTCTTCTCCCATGAATTTTCTGGGTACAAAGACCCATTTTTGCAAGTACCTGAAAAATCTGTTGCTGCCAAGGACTGGGTTGGTATGCTGGATGGTTCTGCCATGAAAGATCTGTTAGGCGAAGGAAACGCAGAAGTCACGAAGGAGGATCCTGGGAAGACCAAAGGTGAATACGTCGAGGGCATAGTGGAGGAAGCCGCCGAAGGTGAAGAAGGTGAGGAAGGAAAGGCTGAGGAAGAAGAGATGGAGAAAATGACCAAGACAGGAGGTCCGGAAGAATACTTTATTACTGGCCTGGGAGGAGAGCACAAGAAGGAGTGGGTTCTTGAGTCTAGTGATAGGTTCCCCCCACACCCAGAGTCTGTAATGGCCCAAATGAGGCGTCTTTCAATTTCCATGTCTGTTGTAATCACTCCAAAGAAAATCAATGAAAGTATGACTGATTCTGCCTACTCGAACGCGCTTAATGAATGTGATGAATGTGATGATCATGAAATACCTATTGAACTGAAAAAACTAATTGAAAAAGAAAAAGAATCTGCATGTAAAATCATTGAGGACACCCTAACAATTAATCTTGGAAATGAGAATAATCCTCAAAATGTCTTCATCGGCTCTACACTTAGCAATAAAGAAAGTACAGAACTAATCAGTCTATTAAATGAATTCAAAGATGTTTTTGCATGGTCTTACAATGATATGCCAGGTATCGATCCAAAAATAGTCCAACACCACGTCCCCCTCTTTCCTAATTCCAAACCCGTAAAACAAAAATTGAGGCGAATGAGGCCAGAATGGGCACTCAAAGTAAAAGAGGAAGTTGAAAAGCAATTAAGAGCTGGATTCTTGATGGTCACCGAGTATCCCGAGTGGATTGCCAACATTGTGCCTGTCCCAAAAAAGGATGGTCGTGTTAGGGTTTGCGTGGATTTTCGGGATTTGAACAAAGCAAGCCCTAAAGACGACTTCCCATTACCCCACATCGACGTGCTGGTTGATAACACCGCGGGACATGAACTTCTATCTTTCATGGATGGGTTCTCCGGGTATAATCAAATCCTCATGGCTCCCGAGGATAGAGAGAAAACCACGTTCATCACTCCGTGGGGAACATATTGCTATAGGGTCATGCCATTCGGACTCAAGAACGCGGGCGCAACCTATCAAAGGGCTGCCACCACATTACTGCACGATATGATCCACAAAGAGGTAGAGGTGTATGTGGATGATATGATTGTGAAATCCAAAAAGAGGAGAGGGCACCTTGAGGCTTTGAGAAAATTCTTTGAGAGATTGAGGGAGTTCAAAATGAGGCTAAACCCGCAAAAGTGCACATTCGGAGTCACCACCGGGAAGTTATTAGGTTTCCTTATTACTCAGAGGGGAATAGAGGTGGATCCTACCAAGATAAAAGCAATAACCGAAATGCAGCCACCAAAAAACGAGAAAGAACTGAGGGGATTCTTGGGGAGAATACAGTTCATCAGTCGTTTCATTTCAAAGCTCACCATGACCTGCGACCCGCTGTTCAAGCTACTCAGAAAGGGAGAGAGATTCAATTGGGACACCCCATGTCAACAAGCCTTCGACAAAATCAAAACCTATCTCCAGAATCCACCTGTCTTGTCACCACCTTCACCCGGGAGACCTCTGTTACTTTATCTCTCTGTATCCGAAGATTCGATGGGATGTATGCTGGCCCAAGAAGGAGAAGAGGGGCACGTGGAGAAGGCCATTTACTACTTAAGCAAGAGAATGGTAGGATATGAGTTAAAGTATTCGCCCTTGGAGAAGGCCTGTTGGGCTTTGGTTTGGTGTACCCGTCGCCTCCGCCACTATATGTTAGCCTTCCCCGTGATCCTAATTTCCCGGATGGATCCGTTAAAATACCTGTTCGAAAAACCCGTCTTGACCAGTAGGATTTCCCGTTGGACCATGATGCTGGCTGAGTTCGATATCAGATATGTCACCTCCAAGTCTGTAAAAGGAAGGGCCGTCGCCGAATTTCTAGCCGACCTTGCTGTAGAATCTGAGGATAAGGGAGATTTCAAGTTCCCAGATGAAGGAATAATGGAAGTGAAGGAAGAGTTGTGGAAAATGTACTTTGATGGAGCAGCCAACCAGTTAGGTTACGGGGTCGGAATCATTCTCATGGCACCAGACGGGGTCCCTACCCCATTGGCTGTCAAACTTAAATACGACTCAACCAACAATACCGCAGAATACGAAGCCTGCATAATTGGAATGGAAGCGGCCTTGGCTTTGAAAGTCGGACGGATTGATGTCTTCGGAGATTCCAACTTAATCATATCCCAGGTCCGAGGAGATTGGAGGGTAAAACATGAGAAGTTGAGACCTTACCATGACTATCTAGAAAGTCTGAAAGCGCAATTCCAAAAGATTTCCTTCTACTACCTCCCTCGTGAAGAAAATCAACTAGCCGATTCTCTGGCTACCTTAGCCTCGATGATCCAAATCCCTTCCGAAATTGTCATGATTCCGCTGTCCATAGAAGTAAGGAATCAACCGTCATTTGAAATGATCGCAGCCATAGAGAGAGAAGATGAAATGCCTTGGTATGTGGACGTATGGAAGTTCATTAAAGAAGGAGAATACCCCGAAGGAGCCTCAGAAAAGGACAAGAAGGCGATACGACGATTTGCCGCTCAATTCGTGATCTACGCAGATAAACTATGGAAGAAGTCCTACACCGGGTATAATTTGGAGTGTTTATATGGGAAGGAAGCTAAGAGAATGATGGAGGAAATACATGGGGGAGTATGCGGGCCCCACATGAACGGGCACATGCTGGCGAAGAAGATCATCCGACAAGGGTACTATTGGACGACCTTGGACAAAGACTGTTGTGAATATGTTAGAAGGTGTCACAAGTGTCAGATTCATGCAAATTTGATGCACACCCCACCGTCGCAGCTTTATAGCATGACCACCCCTTGGCCATTTTCTGTATGGGGGATTGATATCATTGGTGAGATAGTTCCAAAGGCTTCCAATGGGCACCGGTATATAATCGTGGCGATCGATTATTTTACAAAATGGGTGGAGGCGGCCTCATATGCGACTTTGAAAGCCAAAGATGTGGTGAGTTTCATTGAGAAGAACATAATCTGCAGATATGGAGTCCCGAACGAGTTTATCTCCGATCATGGCAGCCATTTCCAGGGGGAAGTTATCCCGCTCTTAGAGAAGTATAAGATCACTCGCCATCAGTCATCCCCGTATAGGCCCCAGACGAATGGAGCAGTAGAGGCAGCGAATAAAAATGTTAAAGCAATCTTGGGGAAGACGACAGATACATATAAGGATTGGCATGAGAAGCTGCCATTTGCCTTATGGGGATATCGGACGTCAGTAAGGACTTCAACGGGTGCTACGCCATACTCGTTGGTCTACGGGATGGAAGCAGTCCTTCCAGTCGAGGTGGAAATACCCTCTCTCAGAGTCTTAACAGAATGTGAAGTGGCAGAATCAGAATGGATACAAGGAAGATATGAAGAATTGATGCTGCTTGATGAAAAGAGGTTGACCGCAATAAACCATACTCGGGGATACCAGAAGAGGATAGCTCGTGCTTTCAACAAAAAGGTTCGCCCAAGGAAGCTTGCTGAGGGTGACCTGGTCCTCAAAGAACTAAAAGTGCCCGTTTATGACCCCAGAGGAAAATTCAAACCCAACTGGGTCGGACCATACATCATTAAGACCCTCCTTTCGGGAGGAGCGGCTTATCTCATGGACCTGGACGGGGTTGAATTTAAACAGCCAATTAACCTCGATCGCCTCAAGAAATACTTTGCTTGAAACCATTTCTTTCAAAGCCTCCTACCTTGATGAACTACGCTTAACCTGATTCCCGCTAGGGGATACGTAGGCAACCAACTTGGTTCGGTCATTTCAAAAAAAAAAAAAAAAAAAAAAGAGAGTGCTAAACTAGGGGCAAACTGGCGTTTGCCCGGAATCGCTTCAAAGCCCTAAAACCAGGGGCAAACTTCGTTTGCTAGCCGAAGAACCCAGAAATAAAACCATCCTTCAGGTCACCTGGCTGTCAGAATAAGTACTATAAAGAAACAAATAAGAATTCATGGAAAAGGATGAGTAGAAAACAAAAAGCGAAGTACGGAGCCGAATAAAGACATTAAAAGGAGAATTCTTCATAAAAGATTAGTCGAAAGGTTAAGCACTTTGATTAAGCATGCTAGAAATTTCCCTAAAGATAACAACATCAGTCAATCACATTCGAAAAGCGTAAAAGAGTAGGCAGGGTCCGTCAGAAAATTTTGTGAAAGGGACAACTTTTCTCTGTTTTCGTCTGTTTTATTATGCACGCATCTCATCAAGTCTGTCTCACAACCAAGGCCTGGATCTCCAGAAGATACTGGGTAGTGGGCACAATCGAAGCAGGGACCCTCGAGCACGGAGCAGCCATCCTACTCGACCAAGCCTCTATGAAAGCCTTCACAATGGGAGGACGCAGAATAGAACCCCTGGTGAAATCGGCAGCCACAGATTCAGTAGTATCTTGCAAAAGTCCGAACTGACGGACAACTCGGTCAGGAATGTAGAAAGTCGTAGCGTTTAAACCCGGCAGCCAGATGCCAGGACGCCCAGGGAGGCGTACGGCAACAGAACGATGAGTCCACTGAGGGCAGATCCAGCAAATGTCGCCAGAAGAGAGGCCTTGGAGCCAACCGAGCCATGCATCGGCAGATTGGAATAAGCAATGGATTTCCATGCGGTCGTAAGAAAACGGCCCACGAAGATGCGAGGGGTGAATGAAGAGATCAAGGCGTTCCATGAGCCAAACTTGCAGAACAAAAGGTGCCCCGGCAGATAACATAACCCCAGTAGCATGAGCATGGCCCAGCCCGATCAGAGTTTCACCAAGGACTAGCATAACAGCACTCTTCATCTCCCGCAAACCGCAGGCAATGGATATGAGAATGTCAGAAGATGACTGGAAGAGAAAGTAAGAGAGCATAGCAACCGACAAGGCACTACGCCGGATGATCTGATGCTCACCATCATAAGGGTCCCCTATAGGAGCATAAACGGAAGAAAGGCGTTCGAAGTCAATCTGCCCATCACGAACAAAAGAACTTGCCGCATTTCGAGATATGTGGAGAAGAGTGGCTAAGTCGCGGACATACCCAGCCTGAATCTGAGGAACCGCCAGTTCAGCAAAAGGATCAGTGTGGAGAATAGCGCTAAATTCCTCAAACAAAGGACAAATCTCCTGAAAGCCGAAACGAAAGACGTTGAGAGCAGGGTCCCAACACTGAATAGCAGCTCGCAGTAAGCCCTCGTTCAAGTTCATGTGCCGGAAAGAGAAGAGATCATTCAATCTGAAGCATTCAAAATTGAGCCTTTCAATACCTGAGAGAGTATCCATCCATGGGAAGAGAGTTTGGGAGCTAATGGGGGCCATTTGAAAGGAGGGTGGAAAGAGAGAGAGATGTTTTGCGGAATGTTAGAAGAGGAGGGGTATAAGTAGGGAAAAAGAGCTGCCCACTAGATCGCGGCACTCGATAAAGTGCAGCGGCACCCCATGAAGTGCCGCGCGGCAGTTCGTGAGTGCCGCACGGCATTCACTGACTGCCGTTGCGGCATTCGTTGAGTGCCGCGGAGGCTTAACCGAGTGCCGTTCTGAGTTTCTTATTGGCCAGAATCTGTTTGTAACACAATCAGCCCACCTGCAAACAGAAAATTAATTGAGAAGCAATAAAACATGCGCATCATGCAGCGCGTGTAAATACATACATTCATTCATTCATTTCATTCATTTGTATATATCAAATAAGTTAAAGAAGCAGAAGCATTCAAAGATAGAAATAAAATCGGGACCAAGCCATGGTCCCACATACGGCAGAATTTGGACCAAGCTATGGTCACACATACGGTGAATAAAGCAGAAAGCATAATAAAAGGAAGCAACCATCAAAATAAAGCATATTTGTATATTTATACAGTCATCCACCCAAATATGTACAATAAAAAAAAAATCCTCTCAAAAGAAAGCAAAATATAAGCAGGATCAACTCCGACCCCGACTCCGGCCGCGAGTCTGGCGAGTCGTGCGTCTGAGAGGCTCCTCCTCTGACTCAGTCCCGCTGCCTCCTCCACTCTCTCCACGCCCGCTGCCTCGGCCCCTGCCGCCACTAGTGCCCTCGCCAACGCCTCCGCCACGCCCAGCACCGCTACCTCCGGGGGCATCGCTGAAAGAGATGCCAAACTGCTGAAGCCGATGCTGGAGCTGCCCCACCTGCTGAGATAAGACTCTGTTCTCCTCCATCTGGAAGAGAAGGGATGAGTCCATGAAAATCATTGAAAAGGAATTCGGGATGCTAAGAATATGGAAAGGGTAGAGATCATACCAGGGCCCTCGACTGAACCGCGGCGGTCGCTCGAGCTCCCTCGGCCTGAAAACAAGGAACAGAAATAAAGATCAGTAAAAAAGAGATACAATTCCAGTCAAAGATAGGGGTGAGAATGAATTTCTTACCATCCACTCACGCCCAAGAACCCACTGTCGCACGCTGTGGGCATACGCCAGGCCCTCCTCCGCGTAAGCACGAGGAACGGCATCATAATGTATAGGAATGGTAGGGACGCCCTGGGAGAGTCGGGGGACCGTCGTCACATGGGGCTCTCCAAATGAGACGGTAGACATAGTCCAGTCCCACTCAGGTAGGCCAGGGGGGCGGGGCGCAGCAGGGACATGCTGCCAACAAAAGTAATAAAACATGGGTTAAGAGTAAAAGGAAGAACTCACAAAAATAATAAAGGAATCATTTACTCACCCGGGTCACTTCCATCAGCGGGAAATCCGGCATCAGCTTGGCGGCACGGAAGGCCGCATAACCGTCAGGACCGTCCAAGAAGCCGTGGATACCGAAGCCGGCTAGAGCAGCCGAGTAGTCGCCGCCCTGAAGAATGTCTGTAGCTCTCATAGACTCAGGAGGAGGGAACGTCACAAAAAATCTGGGAGCCGCTATAGACTGCCTGGTCACCCTCTCTCCCAAGTACCACGCCATGCCCTCTGACCTACCATCGAGTAGCAGTCTCATCGGGTCATACCCGGCCGACGCCTGAATCCCCGCGCTAGCCTCGGGTAGCGCCCTGAGCCACGGCTGCCACTGTACATGCTCCTCCCGTAGGTTCGTCAGGAAGTTCCTGAACGAAACAAAGTCGTGGGCCCCGGTCTTCCGCCCGACCCTGTCCTTCGCCCACTTCAGCCCCTGGGGCATGACGAGGGCGTCCGCAGCACGTGTCTCAGGAGACATCATGCGGAGATACTCATGGGACCAAATCTGTAATTAAAAGAGAGGAAGAAAGGAGAAATTAGTATCGCAATGCAAATAAATTTCTGAGAGTAAATAAGCGATGGAATGTGAAAAATAAATGAAATATATATGTACCTCCCACGCTCTCCAATACCCGCCGGTAGCTGTCGACTTGCCCCGGGAGATGACGCTCATGTGACTGTACAGGATAGCTAAACCTGTACCAGCCCAATCAAACTCGGTGACCCGATCCAGATGCTCCAGCGACGCCACCAGGGGAGCAGAAATCCGGTCGCCCTTGGTGCTCAACAGAGAGCACCCCAGCACGTACATCAAAAAGCCGCGGGCCATCTGCTCGTCTGAAAAGCCAGGTTTTCCCCGGAAGGTATCCATGAACCACCGAGCTGTAACCAGGGTCTCCTCCGGGACCACTCCTAGCAGCGGCTCCATCTGATCCCACTCCTGGTCCGTGAGATGCCGCAGGGGCTCTCCCCCGAATGGAATCCCCGTAATCATCGAGAAGTCCAGCGGGGTCAACGTCATCTCGCCGAAAGAGAAGTGGAAGGTACTCGTAGTATCCCACCATCGCTCAGCCAGTGCGTGTATCTGCTGAAGGTCGTTGGAGCTCTTCGTCAAAAGCTTGACGAAGTCTCCAAACCCTGCGGCATCCACCAAAGCCCTCACAGTCGGGCTCAGCTCTTTATACCACTCATGGCCGTGGGCGAGGCTGCCGTGGCCCTTCAGCACTTTGGGCTGCAGCTGCAAGAAAGAATCACAAGATTTGTTGTCAGAGAATAAATAAAAGGAGAAAGCAATGAAGAAGGAGATAAGCAATAAATAAAAGAAAAGAAAGTATAGGATTTCACAGGAGAGACATTCATTTGCAATTTAAGAGAAAATGGAAAAGAAAAAAAAAGAGAGAGAAAGAGCAGTTTTTGTCCACCTACTTTGGAAAACACGCATATACAAGTTTTAAAGGAGATTTTGGGCCCGAGTCTGGTTGCAAAAAGGAATGCGTGAATCAATCATTTTGAATAATAAAATGGCATTAAGAAAACTCGCCAGGACGGTAAATACAGGAAAAGGTTCGTGATTTCATTTCTACGAGCATTGGATTTCATTATTCACAAGCGATGTTTGGGTTTTCGATTAAGTGGTTTTCAAAAGTCGTTGAACAAAATCAAAAGGGAGATAAAGGATAAATCAAAGCATAGAATTCATTTTCTATTTTGTTTATTTATTTTTCGAAAGTTCACGAGAAATAAAGATAAAAAAAATTTGAATTCCTTTACGAAAAGCATGGAATAAGGTATTCGAGACGTTCGAAGGCGCCAAAAAAAAAAAAAAAAAAAAAAAAAAAAAAAAAAAAAAAAAACATGACATTTGAAATAGGGTATCTAAAAGTGGTGACAATCCTATGTTACATTCACAAGGAAGATATACGGGAAAGAAATACGAGAAATAGACAAAAGGGAAGCGTTTACCTCGCGCTTGAACGCGCGGACTGACAAATGCTCATCAGGGTCTCTCAATAAGAGAGTAGCGTCTGGATGATGGGTGGCTGTATACTTGGCCTTCTTCTTCCTAGAACCACTCGCCATAACCTGTCAAAAAGAGAGAAGAAGAAAAAGGGAGATTCGCACGTTAAAATTCGTGAAAGTTCAGGAAAACAATGAAATAAAAGAGTTTAACCGAACCATGATCTAGCAGAACTTACCTGTGGACGTCGTAGATCGATATAGAAGCAGAGAAGAGGATGAGAGAAAATTTCTCCAGAGAGATTTCGAGATGGAGAGAGTGAGAGAATGAGAAAACATGTTGAATCCCGGCGGTTTTAACCACTGCCGCTCAAACGCGGCACTCAAATTCCCGTGCGCGGCAGTCAGTCAACTGCCGTGCGGCACTCGCCGAGTGCCGCAACGGCACTCCGTGAGTGCCGCGCGGCAGTCACAGACTGCCGCGAAAAGCCGCGTGTGCCGCGATTAAGGCGGTTCAAAGATATTTACATCCCCCCAAAAATTCAAATCAAGTCCCAAAAATTGAATTTGAGGCCCCAAAAATTGCCTTCATTGCGCTTTTGGCCCTCAGGGTCGTTTCATGGGTACACTTTGACTACAAATTTTGAAATTCAAAAATATTTGAGCCCACGGGCCCCCATTTTTTGAAAATTGGAGATATTTGAGCTCGTGGGCTCCCGATTTATGAAAATTGAAAATTTTTGAGCCTGTGGGCCTAGATTTATATTCCCGGTTCTCGCAACGGATTTGCGTTAACCCTTGTCTTGAGAATATAACGGACTTATATTCCCGGTTCTCGCAACGGATTTGCGTTAACCCTTGTCTTGAGAATATAACGGACTTATATTCCCGGTTCTCGCAACGGATTTGCGTTAACCCTTGTTTGGAGAATATAACGGATTTATATTCCCGGTTTTCGCAACGGACTTGCGATTAACCCTCTTTTGGAGAATATAACGGATTTATATTCCCGGTTTTCGCAACGGACTTGCGATTAACCCTCGTTTGGAGAATATAACGGATTTATATTCCCGGTTTTCGCAACGGACTTGCGATTAACCCTCGTTTGGAGAATATAACGGATTTATATTCCCGGTTTTCGCAACGGACTTGCGATTAACCCTCGTTTGGAGAATATAACGGATTTATATTCCCGGTTTTCGCAACGGACTTGCGATTAACCCTCGTTTGGAGAATATAACGGATTTATATTCCCGGTTTTCGCAACGGACTTGCGATTAACCCTCTTTTGGGGAATATAACGGATTTATATTCCCGGTTTTCGCAACGGACTTGCGATTAACCCTCTTTTGGAGAATATAACGGATTTATGTTCCCGGTTTTCGCAACGGACTTGCGATTACCTTCGTGATAAAATTGAAAACACTTTCTTGACTCCTGTGTCTCATTTTTGGCATCGAAAAGTCTTGCCTGGCTAACACGCCACGAAATGCGCATCATACGTAGGAAAACACAATGAGCATGACATTTACACAATCAGGTCAATTTAGAAAAAGCCAATGCATTACACTTGCATCACGACAGGATAGGTGCATCCATCCGTGTGACTACTTGCGTCTGTGAATGGTCAACCCATGCCTGAACTACGCTTTGGTCTGATTCCTGATAGGGATACGTAGGCAGCTCGTCATGGAGCACGACCAATTAGAATCCTGCTGCACGCCCGTTTTTGCAACGCAATTTTTGTTTTTGCCTAAATTCGACAGTCAGGTCAAAGGCTTGTCTTCACACAGGCTTTGACATTCACTTATGAGACGCGTTGCTTCACAAGCTCTGTCAAAGAGGGGCAAACTGTAGACACCCCAATTTTGACCGGCCGTCGAATTTAGGAGAGCGTCACCTCCACGTCCAATGATGACGATGACCGAGAAATTCGAAGTATTCCAAGCTCTTCAGAGAATTCTCCAAAACGCGATAAAATTTCACAGAAAGACGGAAATACCAGGTATTTAGGAGAATTCAGGTATAAAACGCAACTTTTGGAAAAGATATTAAAAAATAATTTGTTTCAAAAGGAGAAAAGACTTAAAAGGGGAATTTTAGTCAAAACCGGCACAGGGCGGCTTTCCGCGGCACTCGGTGAATGCCGCACGGCAGTCACAGAGTGCCGTGCCGGCACTTGCCAAGTGCCGCCGCAGGTTTCTGACTGCCGTCTGCTTCTAAAGTCTGTATTCTGCAGAACCATACGTATGCGCATGCAAATAAGAACAAAAACTGATAAAGTAAGACTGACAAAGTTGCGGCAATCCATTAATTGCCGCGGCATTTGGTGAATGCCGCGCGGCAGTCATTAAGTGCTGCAACGGCCTTTGATGAATGCCGCAGCGGCAGTCACGGACTGCCGCGTCAGTGTCTGGACTGCCGCGCTGGACAGCAGTCTGCATAATTTCAGAAAGTACACATTGTACCAACTAATGAGGGAATTACACCTGTTTTTTACTCCGAAATTCACCAAAAATACCTGGTAATTTTGCTTATAAAAGAAGAGGTATCTTCATGGAGAAAGGGGGACCAAAAAAAAGAACACCAAGAGATATTGAGAGAGAACATATACTTCCATTTCACCAACATTCTTTTAGAGAGAAAAAGAGAGTGTTTAGAGAATTAGAGAAGAGCTTGGAAGATCTTCAAAGAAAAGAAAACTTTGAGGATAATTTGGAGGTGATCCTCTAACCATAGATTATTAGCTTATCCTTTCTTCTCATCTCTAGCCTTAAAATCTTTCATTATTTTCTTTGTTTATCAAGTAGATTTAGGAGCTTCTTTTGTTTCCATGTTACTTCCTTCCATTTTATTGTTTGCTTTCTTCTCTTGAAGGTCTTGGAGATCTTCAATATCTCTTTTGACCTCTAGAGCATAATTTTTGAACCCTATGTAGGCTTGTGCCTCACATAGGAGTCAAAGTTTAATTAACACTTCATAAGAGGCTCCAAATCCACACCCATGATTTGGGTCCTCTAAACTTGATGTCTTGAGGAATCCCTTCAATATTCCTTTAGGACTCATGAGTCATAGTCATGTCCCTCCTCCAATGACCATCAAATGGTAGGAGGATGTAGTTTTGAGTCTAAACCCATCTCCATGGTCTAGACTCTTTGTCTTTTAGATTTCATGAAGTTTATCCATTCTTCACTTGAAATCTACAAAGAATAAAGGTTTGTAGTCTCCAATGGCCATCAAATGGTAGGAGAAGTGGTTTGGTTCAACTCAACTTCATAGTTTAATAGTTGGAGTTACCAAATAAAAGTTGGACTAGCAAAATAAAAACAGTGAATCCACAAACTGTTTTTAATCAAAGATTTTTAATTCAAAATCTAACCGTTGAAATCAAGTGAAACCAACGGGAAAGTGTCAATAACACATTGTTCTATCACTGTAATTTTTGTTTTGAGGTGGTTTCATGTTTAGAATGGTTTGATCATGGTTTTTGTGAAGCAACAACAATCTGTCCAGAATTTCAGAATAGTTTCAGAACAGCAACACTCTTTTGAAATAATTACATCAGAGTTCTAATAAAGTTTCTATGACCCAAAATAATTTTTTCCAAGTAGATTAATGTGTTAGGAAGTCACCCTAAAAAGAACAAATCAATTCTGATTTTTGTACTATTTTTAATAAATCGTGCAAGAATTCTGGACAGGAGGTTGTAAGATGCTGAGTGATGTCTAGTGTTTTCCATATTCCCGGAGATCTAACCGTTGAAACCTTGATTTTCTTTTTGATTTGGAAACTAGACTGACAGAGGCATCTTGTGTCCAAATTTCATCAACATCAAACCATAAGAGACGTGTTTTGTTATTTCTTTTAAGTTCTGGTCTGCTCTCTGCAATTTTCAGAGTTTTTATGACACATTTGACTTACTTTGTAAATAAGGGCCTAAATGACTTTCTTATGATCTAAGGCTTAAACCATGCTTTAATAATGATTAGTTGAGCTTGAATTCAATGGTTTAAGAGTATCTCATAGTTTATCCTTGTCCATGTACATATTCATCTATATGATTCGACATTTGTAATTAAGATTTATTTGCTTTGGATTTAATTACATTCGATAGATTTAAGCTAGAAATTTAGGGTTGTTATTTCTAACATCATGTTTTACATATCATGTGAACTAACCCTTTGTTTTGTAGCGCTATTAAGGTACGATTTCTCAATCCCTCTCTAGTTTATCAAATTCCTTAATTTTTATTTGATTTTCGACCTTATGCGCGACACCTTAGAGTTAAGATTTGCCTTATGTGTATATATGGATTAGAGACTCTTTTCCTAGGTTTTATTTAATCGCATGCATTGCACGTTTATTATCGCCGCTGGACCCCGGGTAAGTTCACTTGTTCCATATTGCATATCATATCGCTTGTTACCTGAATTATGTGGCTTTTGAATGATATTTTGTCAATTGCAATTTTACACCCTTTGGACATGCTTTTGTGATGTATATGTATATATGTATTAGTTGAGGGCATGCTTAGATTAATAAATTTGATTAAAAGGATGTTGAGTAGAGGCCTATCATAAGATAGGATGAGAGAGGGTGTTTTAGTCCGATGGGCTCCTTCCTCTCTCATTCCATAATCCCCGGACCTAGTTAATCTCTGGTTTCTAAAAGATCAGTTTGCTCTTAAAATGGTTTCTTAATTTTCCTTTTAAAAATTAAGTGGCGACTCATTTTGTTTTAGAAATTGATTTTGAAAAGCTGTGGGTAAGTCAACCTGCGATATCCACAGCCGCTGGACATTTCTACGTTCCAGCGCACCTTGGTTATGACTATACAGGTGAAGGGCCTGCAGGAGAAGACTACTATGCCGGTGACGGAGTACCTATGGAGAATTTCCCCGACGGAGGTCAGACCGAAGAAGACTACTACGCCGAGGACTACCCTTATGCCAACTGAAGACTAGACTAGAATTGTAGCTAATTATCTTTACCGTTTTAGAATCTTTTGTAGTCAGGCATATGTTGCTTTGGCATTGTACTTCCGCTGCCTTATATTTGATTCGAGACTCTGATATGTAATAGTTAGTAACTTCTGTTGACTTTATGTTACGTTGTGATCAGAACCTAGACCTCATTCCTGTTACACTATTACTTCTTGTTGCTTAGTACTGCGTGGTGTGGACAATCGTGTGACTTCACCCGTCATTCCTTATGGACCCATAAAGGAAATTTACTTTTCTCTATTTATGCCATTCCGGGGCGTGACAGGATTTTTGGTATCAGAGCCTAGGTTGTATACCTTTTCGCTCACAGATTGTCCCACACCATCTGGTCCTAGAACCTTGAGATTCTATAGATGAGTATTAAGATTAGTTCTGACTTAAGATAGCCCCTTTTCAGGTAGCATGGCACCGCCGCTGTTCGTTCCAGATGAGTTCGGAGGACACTATGTGTATGAGAGTAGTATTGCGCCCGCCGATCCAGAGTACTATGCCTGGAAGGTTAGACAGAGAGCTATTACAGAGACAGAGCGAGACATGCAGATCGAGCAGCAGAGATTTGGGACCCAGGACCCAGAAGTGATACGTCAGGAGATGATCTACCGCAAGGAGACCTTCAAACGCATCGAGGAGGATTCTCTACTGATGTTACGAGACCGTTCTTCGTACCAGGTTCTACTTGCACAGGTTAGAGCAGCACCTCCACCCCCACCGGAGGAAGACATGGCTGATGCACCCCCAGCAGATGAGGACCCGGAGGATGATGATGAGAGCGATGGCGACGATGAGCCAGAGGATGATGACGAGGAGATGGAGGATGAGGAGGAAGAGGACACCGATGACGAGGAGCCGGAGTATGATCCAGAGGAGGAGGACCCCGTGGACCCAGCCGGTATGGACGTGCCAGTTGGCGTAGATATTGTGGTTGCAGAGGGTTATCCGATAGAGGAAGAGGAGGTAGCCGCAGACGATGATGCAGTAGTACCAGTCTTACCAGGAGGAGTTATAGCACAGTTAGCAGCTGAGTGGGCCGCAGAGATGGCTGCACATCCCCATGGATTTGAGATCGGAGCACCGGAGTTGGCACAGGCTATGGTACAGGCTGAGGCACTTGCAGCCGCATTTGATGCAGCCCAGGCTGACATGGCCGCTGATGCAGGAGATTTGGGAGCTGTTGTGGAGCATGATGGACCCGAGCTGATCGAGGATGTTGTGATAGAGGATGAGGACATGATGGATGACGATGACATGGATGAGGATGATGTTTTGTCTGAGGTTGCCCCAGAGGACGAGGCTTCCATCTATGGATCCGATGTGGACAACTTTTGAGTCCAGCACCTTTAGGACTTAGACTTTTTCGTTTAACTTTAGGACATGTTGTCCACTTACTTTTGACGCTTACATAGACAGCTATTGACCGTAGCCTTTTTGTATAGGTAGCCACCAGTAGTGGTTTTGTATATATCTTTCTTTTGTTTAGATCTTGTATAGGATCATGTACTACGCGGTACACAGATGATCTGTTGTGTACTCCGCTGTACATCTTTTGGGTATATATATATGGCAGATCGTTTCTCTTGGTTATTTCTGTTATCATCTCATTGCTATGTTATGGTTGTGATGTTGATTCATGTTATGATTTCTGTTGTTTAAGTATGATCATTTCCCCGAGGAGATTGTCAGCTAATCGTTAGATCCTTCATAGGTACACCTCACACGGATCACTATGGTGGGACCCACAAGGAACCAAGCACGACTGGGAGCACCCATTCCCGAGGGTATGGACCCAACTGGAGTCTTCGAAGCTTTCATGCAACGGATGGAGCACATCGGCGATACCTACAATCATGCCACCAACGACAATGGCAACAACCACTTTGTCCCTCCAAGGCAGACAGGCGATAAACTGTTGGAACGATTTCGTGGCCTGCGACCCGAGAAGTTCGACGGCATGGCAGAGTCCTGGAAAGCAGAGCAATGGATACGAGAGTTGGAGCTAATCTTTGAAGCCCTGGAGTGCAGTGAGCTGGACAAGAGACGTCTAGCCGCATTTCAACTGACTTACTCCGCCGCAGACTGGTGGGAGGCCGAGAGAGCCACGATTGGGATTGACGCTGCAAGGAGAATGCCTTGGGAAGCATTCAAGACTCGATTTCTCGAGAAGTACTTCCCTGAGGATGAAAGAGACCAACAAGAGAGGAATTTCCTGAGTCTAACCCAAGGAAACTGGACAGTCAGAGAGTATACTACACAATTTGAGCGACTTTCCCGTTTCGCTCCGCATATGATAGACACCTCCGTCAAGAAGGTCAAGCGATTTCACCAAGGACTTAACCCACACCTCCGGCACATGATGATAGGCCATCTGGGCCAGTCGTTTGAAGGGATTGTCCGTCTTGCTTCAAGTTTGGAAAAGGATGCTTGCCCTGTACAAGGACCACAAGTGAATCAACCTCCACCCAGGACCTTCCAACCAAGGAACTTTCCCGCGCAATCATCAAGGAACAATCAGGGATGGAAACCCCAGACCAACCACTACCAGGGGACTAAGCGCACGTGGGATGGGACAAGGAAGCCCCAAGCTAATTTTCCTCGACGACAGAATCAACAGCGAGGACCACCTCAGGCACAGCCCGTCGCCCAGCGACAGAATACTGATGGATGTTTCAACTGTGGAGTACCCAGACATATTGCAAGGTATTGCACAGCCCCCAAGACCAACCGCCGTAATGACCTCGTCTGCCGCAACTGTAACAAGCCTGGTCACATAAGCAAGGATTGTCGAGCACCACGTGGAGGCTACTATGGAGCGCCTGCTCAAGGACAGCAAGGACAGCAAGGACAGGTTAGGGTGAATGCCATCATCCCTGACAATGCAGGGTATAATGCAGAGGAACAGCAAAACTTGGAAGGTACACTCATTTTATTTCACTGTCAAGTTAGAGCTTTGTTTGATACCGGTGCCGCCCGTTCTTTCATAGCTATTAAGATGGTACGTGATTTGGGATTGCTACCCCTAGCACTTGAGCCGACCCTTAATGCCATTTCGCCCTTGGGAGTATCCGTTAAGTTAGGTAAGGTGTGCAAAGACTGTCCCTTGACACTAGAGGATAGGAATTTTCCAGCAGACTTGATAGTCCTGTCAATGTCTGAGTTCGACGTGATCCTAGGAATGGATTGGCTTACTAAGTATGGCGCTAACCTGGATTGTGTTAGTCGGACCATTGTCTTTTCAACGCCTGGTTGCCCGCAGATCAGATTTCAGTGCCAACCGTTGAGCGACATGTTTATCACGAGCTGCCTAGCCACGATTAAGACTTCAAGCACGGAGCTTACTATCAACCAGATCCCCATTATTCAAGACTTTGAAGATGTGTTCCGAAGTATCTCAGGACTTCTGCCGAAGAGAGAGATAGACTTCTGCATTGAGTTAGCACCCGGAACGTTGCCGATTTCCAAGACCCCGTATCGGATGGCGCCAATAGAAATGCTAGAATTGAAGAAGCAAGTTCAGGAACTCGAAGATTTAGGTTTTGTTCGCCCGAGTACATCACCTTGGGGAGCACCAGTTTTATTTGTGAAAAAGAAGGACGGAGAGCTACGACTCTGTATCGACTACAGGGAGCTGAATAAGGTCACGATCAAGAATAGGTATCCACTTCCCCGGATAGACGACCTGTTCGATCAACTACAAGGATCAAGGATATTCTCGAAAATTGATTTGCGTTCAGGATACCATCAATTGCTAGTTCGACCGAAAGATATACCGAAAACTGCCTTCAGGACGAGATATGGACACTACGATTTTCTAGTGATGTCTTTTGGATTGACTAATGCCCCGGCAGTATTCATGGACCTAATGAATAGAGTATTCAGACCCTATCTGGATCAATTCATTATAGTATTCATCGACGACATTCTAATTTATTCAAGGACGGAAGAAGAACATAAGAAGCATCTACAAATTGCTCTACAGACTCTTAGAGACAACAGTCTGTATGCGAAATTCAGCAAATGTGAATTCTGGCTTCAGGAAGTTAAATTCCTGGGACATGTGATATCACAGGATGGGATTTCTGTAGACTCATCTAAGACCAATGCAGTCTTGAGCTGGAACAGGCCAACCAACGCGACCGAAGTTAGGAGTTTTCTTGGATTGGATGGATATTATCGGAAATTTGTGGAAGGATTCTCTAGAATCGCAGGACCGTTGACAAGCCTAACTAGGAAGGAGACGAAGTACGAATGGACCGATAAACATGAGGATGCATTCCGGGAATTGAAAGAGAGACTAACCTCAGCACCCGTGCTTGCGATACCTAAGAGTGGTGAACAATTCATAATCTATAGTGATGCATCACACCAAGGACTTGGTTGTGTACTAATGTAAGAAGGAAATGTCATCGCATACGGATCAAGACAATTGAAGCCGCATGAGAAGAACTATCCGACGCACGACTTAGAACTAGCCGCAATCGTGTTCGCCTTGAAGATTTGGAGACACTATTTGTATGGAGAAAAGTTCGACTTGTTCTCAGATCACAAGAGTTTAAGGTACCTGTTCTCTCAGAAGGAGTTGAACATGCGACAACGGAGATGGATGGAACTACTCAAGGACTACGACTTCTCTTTGCAATACCACCCGGGTAAAGCAAATGTTGTAGCCGACGCTCTGAGCCGGAGGCCGCGCCTTTTGGTGTCTTCGATTTTGATTAGGGAATGGCGAGCATTGGAGACGTTAGTCGGATTCGACCTTCAACCAGTGGAATCAGGAGGAGGACAACACTTTGGATGTCTTGTCGTGCAACCGACTCTCATCAGCCGCATCTTGGAAGCTCAACAGTCGAACGAAGATTTAAAGTTATGGTTTGCCAAGATGTCCGCAAAGGAACCCGAGATCTGGAGTATTAGTACGGACGGAGCACTGAGATGCAAAGGTAGACTCTGTGTGCCAAATGACGATGGACTCAGGAAGAACATTCTGGACGAAGCACACAAGTCAAGGATGACTATCCACCCAGGAGGAAACAAGATGTATAAGGACTTGAAGAGAAACTTCTGGTGGCAAGGAATGAAGCGAGAAGTGGCCGAGTATGTATCGCAATGTCTTATTTGCAAACAAGTGAAGGCAGAGCATCAGAAACCACCTGGACTCCTGCAACCGCTACCGATTCCCCAATGGAAATGGGAGCATATCACCATGGATTTTGTGTTGGATTGCCAAAATCTCAACAAAACCACGACGCTATTTGGGTAATAGTGGATCGACTCACCAAGTCAGCACATTTTATCGCCTACAGCATGACGCACCCTGTTGAAAGATTGAGCCGGATGTATCTAGAGCAAGTAGTGCGACTGCACGGTGTACCCGTCTCAATAGTTTCAGATCGAGATTCACGCTTTACCGCAGAATTCTGGAAGAGCCTTCAGACAGCAATGGGAACTTCACTAAATTTGAGTTCAGCCTTTCATCCACAGACAGACGGTCAGACAGAACGAGTCAATCAAGTGATGGAAGATATGTTGCGAGCCTATGTCATTGAATTCGAGAGTTCATGGGAGAAGCATCTACCTTTGATCGAGTTTGCCTACAACAACAGCTACCACACGAGCATAGGGATGGCGCCGTTTGAAGCCTTGTATGGAAGGCCTTGCCGATCGCCGCTGTGTTGGGCCGAAGTCGGAGATACTCAACTACTTGGACCCGAGATGATTCGAGAAACCAACGAGAAGATCCAGATTGTACGAGAAAAGATGAAGACAGCGCAATCCAGACACAAGAGCTATGCCGACAAGCGACGGAAAGATCTAGAGTTTGCAGTTGGAGATCATGTGCTACTTAAAGTCTCGCCAGTTCGAGGTATCGTCAGATTCGGACAGAAAAGAGGCAAGCTGTCGCCGCGATTCATCGGACCGTTCGAGATCCTAGAACGTGTTGGGAAGGTTGCTTATCGACTTGCGTTGCCGCCAAAGATGTCAGGAGTACACAACGTTTTCCACATCAGCATGTTGAGGAAGTGTGCCCACAACCCAGCGCACGAGATCAGTTTTGAAGATATCGAGGTGAACGAGAACGTGACCTACAACGAAGGACCAGTGCGTATTCTAGACCGAGGAGTGAAGAAGCTCAGAAACAAGAACATTCCACTAGTGAAGGTTCAGTGGAAGCACCACGACGAAGGAGAAGCTTCATGGGAGCTGGAGTCGGAGATGCGAGAGAAGTTTCCATTTTTGTTTTAACCCAGTTTATTTCGGATTTCGGGGACGAAATCTTTTGTGAGTGGTGGATGATGTAATACCCTGTATTCTTGTAATGTATTATATAACTAAGACATTGTATGTTTCTTTTAATACTTGTATGAGCTTGGCCTTACCCTTGGTATATTTTATATACCAATCGATTGAACTTTATCTCAATCGATTGATTGTTCCAATCGATTGAACTTTATACCAATCGATTGATTGTAGCAATCGATTGACACTTATGTCAATCAATTGGAGGCAGCTGGGCAGATTCTTTTGCTCTGGCTGGGGAGAGGCCACGTGAACACTCCCTCTCTATATATACCAGCCCATTTTGGGCGTATTTCTGTTTACAGAAATCAGAGAGAGTGAAGGGGAGGGTTTTGTGTGTGTGTTATATATATATACACTCATATATATATATACTCACATATATACATATATTTACTCACACACACAGAGATGGACTGAGACGAGAAGAAGAAGAAGAAGACCAGAAAGAAGAAGAGAAGAAGGAGAAGAAAGAGAAGAGAGAAGGCAGAGAACTAGAGAGAGAGAGAGGAAGACCACCATTGAAGCTCAAGCTTCAAAACACAACCAAACACGCCTTAACACCTAGGTGAGTTCTAAACTCACTTGGTAGCCTTACATTGATGTTATGACATGTTTGAATGAAGAAATGGTAGAGAAACCATGTATTCCCGTTTATATGTGCAGGGCAGTCTTCTCTGTGAAGAAGACAAAGTGTCAATCGATTGACACTATATCAATCGATTGACATCTTTCATGTCTCAATCGATTGACATTTTATGCAATCGATTGACATGGATTGTGATCCAATCGATTGAACTTTCTTCCAATCGATTGACACTACTTTTATACCAATCGATTGACATTTATATCAATCGATTGGCAGTTACAGTTTACTGTTTTACTTGTTTAGTTAATGTAATAACTGTTTAGTTGTTTATTTACTGTTCAGTACTTCCCAGCATGCTTTATTATTGTAATACAGACATGATAATGAGTTAATGCGGCGTAGGATCGTAGTAACAACAAGATTAACGGATAATGTTTATAATGTTAGATAACGGAATAGTTGTGAATCCTTTGGAGTTAACGTTCATTTCATTCAGAGTAGTCGGGCCACATTGGGATTGTCATGTATCGGTAATAGAGTTGAACTTAAGTAGGTTTGCTAAGATTCGGGAACCTTGCGTGGGCGGGCTTTGGTCGATCATATGTTCTTAAAAGCGGTAGACAGACGAAGGTGTCTATGACTTGCGGTGAACCGGACCATTTGCCCTAAGATAGCCAGATGATCTAATCATATGTTCTTAAAAGCGGTAGACAGACGAAGGTGTCTATGACATGCGGTGGACCGTGATCACTGGTAGACGTCGCTAAGTCGTGGCATAGAATGATGTACTGTTGTTTAAAGTGTTATATCCCTGACATGCGGTGGACTGTGCATATGTTCTTAAAAGCGGGGGATGGACTAACGTGGTATCCATGACATGCGGTGAACTGTGCATATGTTCTTAAAAGCGGTGGATGAGCAATGGTGTGTTATAGAGTTGAGCTACTGTCGAGTCTGTTTCCCTCTCTAGACGTGCTATCGGTCTTAAAATGAGTAAAACATCAGTAATCGGATCATTGGTCGATTAAAGGAGTTACCCTTACTGAATTCTAATTTAGTTACGGTTTATAACTTGTAATAACTTCAATAGTCGATACCCTGTTAGTATCTAACTCACTCAGCTTTCATTAAGCTGACGGCGTTTATGCCGCTGGACATTTCTACGTTCCAGCGCACCTTGGTTATGACTATACAGGTGAAGGGCCTGCAGGAGAAGACTACTATGCCGGTGACGGAGTACCTGTGGAGAATTTCCCCGACGGAGGTCAGACCGAAGAAGACTACTACGCCGAGGACTACCCTTATGCCAACTGAAGACTAGACTAGAATTGTAGCTAATTATCTTTACCGTTTTAGAATCTTTTGTAGTCAGGCATATGTTGCTTTGGCATTGTACTTCCGCTGCCTTATATTTGATTCGAGACTCTGATATGTAATAGTTAGTAACTTCTGTTGACTTTATGTTACGTTGTGATCAAAACCTAGACCTCATTCCTGTTACACTATTACTTCTTGTTGCTTAGTACTGCGTGGTGTGGACAATCGTGTGACTTCACCCGTCATTCCCTATAGACCCATAAAGGAAATTTACTTTTCTCTATTTATGCCGTTCCGGGGCGTGACATTCATATATACATATTATTTATATTTATACATAAAGAGAGGTGTGGATTCATGAATTTGGTCTAGTGGGGACCTTTACCAATAAGGTTTTACCAAACCTTTTGTATTGGAGGATAAATAGCTAGAAATGAAATTTTGGTACCTAATTGTTAATCTTATTTAGCAAGAATACTGTACAATTACAAATTTTGAAACTTAAATATCATTGATAACAAGACAAGTCATGAGGTCAGCCACAGGTGAATGGGTCCCAACTCACAAGAGGTTGATTTGAAAAAGGAGAGGGAAGAGAGAAGGTAAAGGGGTGTGGGTAACCGGCTAGAGAGGTGAGGGGTTGGGTTTTGGGCCAAAATCAAAATGGTTTTTCATTTTAGAGTGTGGTGTTTGGTTGGATGGTTGAGATTACTATAAAGCATCATCCAAGGGTCCTGGTTCATTTTGGTGTACCTACACCAATACCATCTTGGTGTACCAAAGTCATCTCCTTGGTTTTGAGGACAAACTCACTTTCCCCAAGTTCTTCAGGGCACCAATTCTTAGGTGAGTAATACGTGGCTCACAACTTTCCCACAATTTCGTATCTATCTCTCTCCTAGTGGGCACTGTATGGTCCACTGGTATTGTGGGACCCATTAGGAGAGAGATCATAGATACAAAAAACCTCATCTTCGAAATAAATACGTTATATATTGTGAATATAAGTAATATTATTTGCTAATTCTAATAATTTTCCTGTGCAAATAAATAGTACTATATTGGTCAAATTATTTTATCTGTGTAAAACAGTAAAAGTTCATAGAACTGTTGATGCAGTGCATTGGCCTACATTGACTGTGTACTGGATTGTCCTTGGTCTTATTTAGTGGGTGACCCCTTCCTCCCAATAACTTACGCTTTTGGAAGTGAATGTTACTATCATCTTCGAAATGAGTTTAGAGCACAAAAAACCTCACAACCCTAAATTATCATGTATCAAATCTCTGAAGAGAGAAAGAGAGAGAACTAATCATAAAAGCAAAGAAGCAACATCATATATATTCTGTTAAGCCACTCTTATTTAACTTCACCAAGTACAATACATGAAGAATATATAAACTCCAAATGTCTTATTTTCTTGTGACTTTAGATACAATGATATTACTATTGTTCATTAACCAACCATAGGCACTTGTGTAACAATGCCGTTATCGTCAACAAATACGCGAACCCTATCACAACGAAATTGTGTGTCACCGATATCCCCTGGGCGGAAAATTTGAGCATCGACCTTAGAATTTTCTCTCTCTATTGTAGCTACTGCATCTTCTCCCCGCACCCCAACAAGCTCGGGCCATGAAGTCTTACCTGCATAAACACAAAACACATATTCAAGATTATCATATTCTCTCTCTTGCGTGTAAATGGTAGGGATAGCACTGTGTTCAATTTTTAAATGGACAAGAAAAGAAAGAGTTTTTGTCTAACTCATTAAAATAAGGGCAATTGAGTAATTTTACAATAAGGGCAACTAAAGTAATTTTGTTTAGATTCTTTATAATTTTACTTTAGGGTCCTTCCTCACTTTGACGATATGACAGGGAAATTTTTGTCCATTTAAAAATGCATAGTTTTCAAATGAATACAATGAAAGCAATCATTAATTTCTATAGAGCATAACTATCTACGACTTCCAATCATCATATCTGTTAAAAATTGTTCTCAGCTGAAGTCGATTATTTAAAAATCATGGCACTAAAGTGATGAAACACACATAATAGAGGGCCTAATTAAATTGGAACTTTAGGGAAAAATAAAATGGGGTACCTTTGTAATTGATTGCCCAAACATATTACATATACACACATATCATGTAAATCAAAATGTAAAAACAAGTTCTATTCCTTACCTTCACACGATGATGACATCCTGAGTGTTATGCTTTTCTCTTGCTACTTACTCTGTTTTCACTTTTACGAATGATTTATGGTGATGGAATAGGTATTTATAGTCGAGTATTGTGGTAGCCCGTATTTGCTGATTTTTGACATATGTGCATGAATGCATTAAAAACCATGCAATTTTTTACCAGGTTTTTATCTTCCCCTTACGTTTGCAACGTTGAACCAATTAAACTTTTTCTATTTCGGACCATTTAATGGTCAAAAGTTCTATATTGATTTTTCAGTGGAGATCCTCCGTCACACCACGTCATGATCTGACCATGGCATGTCAGCACGGCTGGCCCCAAAGGGGGGGCAGAACGTGTCATAGTTTTCGAGAAGTTATTCAGTGAGCCCGTCATGCCACGTCAGCATGCTGATGTGGTGTGACCATTTAATCATAACCACCCACTTGTCCCTTCCTTTTAGGGAGATCATGACAAGTGGTTAGTGGAATTTCAAATTTGAAATCTGATAACCACTTGTCATGATCCTCCTAGACGGAGGGGGCAAGTGGATGGCTGAGATTAAATGGTCACACCACGTCAGCATGCTGACATGGCGTGACGGGCTCACTGAATAATTTCTCATAGTTTTCCCACGTTATCTATCGCCACACGGCAAAATCTCAATTGTCGATTGAAATGTAAAAGTGATTTTGGGTTTTCTACCATAATGTTTTTCACTTTCTGTAGAACCGACTTGGTTAAAACTGACTCTACTTTCAATGAGTTACCCACTGTTCTAAAGTTGGCCCTGACCACTAAAATTTATTAAATTTTAACGGTCATATGCAATTTTTATAATTGTATTTTTATTTTGAGATTTTTTTAGTATTTTATATTTATCACATACTCCCAATTATATTTATGTCTCTTTCAACTTATTTTTAGTGCCATCACTATATATATATACATATATCTATATATATTGATATACATGCATATAAAAGACAAAAACAAAGGCTGCAAGAATTTGAAAATTACACTTTTAATGTACGATTTTTTTGAGTTTTACAAATAGGCCTCCCTAGAATCTTGAAAGACACCATTCAATATTTAAGTTTCACAAATAGACTCATATTATAAATAGACCCCAAAAAATTGCCAATTATGTATATGTAGACCCTTAAAAAATTGCCAATTATGTACAAGTAGATTCCAAAAAAAATTACCTCGGGGGCGTTGCCCCCGAACCCTCGTATAGAGGCCTCCCTTTTAGTACTTCATCCCAGCCAGTGTTAGTGTGACAGATTCATGTGCCCCTATTTTTTTTTTTTGGGTAGAAAAGTAGTTATACTATTTATCATGTGCTCCCAATTTTTAAAAGTCACATGCAGGGGTTTGGGGCAGTGCCCCTGATCTAATTTTTTTTTTTTTTTTTTTAATTTTTATAGAGATATTATAATTTTGGATTTTCAGAGTTTTAAAAATTGTGGGGTTGTTCACGGATATCACATATAGTGTGTTGAAGAGTAAACATGATTAGACAAAGACAAACTAATCTGTACATGACTCATTCAAAAAAAAAATGTTCATATGTTTTTTTTTTATTTTATTTTACTAGTTTAAGTTATGAAACAAATAATCCTAATATATTCAATGGGATATATGGCTTAAAAGTTTGAAACTAATTGAGTAAATAAGATGTTAATTTTGGGTGAAAGTTAGAACAATTTAATAAAGATCAAAGTGATATTTCTAAGTTTAAAAGGATTAAAATTTTTAGAGAGGCACAAATGAATATAACACTAAATATGCAGGCTACAATTATAAATTCCAAAAGTTAATTAAAGAGGAGGGGGGTGGGTGTGTGTGTGATGCCACTGGTCCTATGGTGAATCTGCCAGTGGTCACATGACCCCACGTGGAGCTTCTCATGTCAAAGTACTGGTGGCTTGTGTTTACACATTTTTGACAATCACACACACACACACATATATATATATATATATATGTGTGTGTGTATGAATACTCTATCATCTTGCAACTGTTTCCATTTCTAACCATTCTAGATAAAAACACCAGAAGATTAGCACTTCACATCCAATTTTATCTTCTTGTTAGGTGACAAGATTGACATTTGGGACTCTCCTTAAATAAAACATATAATTCTTGAACAATTTGATTGTTATGCTACTCTCAAGGGCGGAGGCAAATGAGGGTTGGGGTGGACCCCTTTTTTTGTGATACACGTGATATTTTTTAGCCCAAATATAGTCTAGCTTCCTTAAATTTGGAAGGAAAAAAAATTAATACATGTGATATTTTAGTCTAAATGTAGTCTAATTCACCCCAAAATTTGAGAATTTTTTGTATATATGATATTTTAGCCCAAATGTAGTCTAGTCCACCCCAATAAAGTGTTTCAAACCCAATTTGACACCATACATTATTGATAAATAATTCCCAAAATGTATAAATATTATAACTCCAAAAGATAATATTGTTCTTAAATAGACCCAATTTTACACTATATCTCGTAATCAAATATGTATAAATAGACCTTCCAAAAAATATTCGGAGGCGCTGCCCCCGAACCCTGTATAGCTTCCTTAGCTCCCAAAAAAAAAAATCCTGCCTCGGCCCTTCTGCACATGACCAAAATCTGTTCAATAAGTCTGTCCAGCACTCTCTCTCTCTCTCTCTCCAAAGAAACTCACAAAAGGAAGTCATGCTCAATAGCTTTGAGACAATTTAACTTCAGAAGTCCGACTTGCAAATAGGACACATGGATAAAATTAGCATTATTCCGAAAAAAAAATGTATATATGTGGAAACGAATTCAAATACGACGAAATATATGTGTGGAATGGCATTGTTTTTTTTTTTTGGTTGACAAAATTCACTTAGAGCAACTGCAGTGGAGGGACAATGTATGAAACTTAGCTTAAATGCAATATCAAACCGTTGTAACGGTGTAGCATAAACCATAACTAACTTGGGTATATAGTAGCCAAACTTAACTTTACCATTTTACTAAATTTACTACTATACAGGTCAACCGACTCTGTCACAGCCAGCCCTATCACAACCGAGTTTCTCAAAACTGACACTCTAACAACCGGCCATCACTTAGCCGACCGACTTTGTAATTACCGGCCCATATGTTATAAAATGAATTTAGGTAACATAACTTATGGTATAGTATGCGACTGAACCCATCTTAAGCATCAGCACATGCATTGTCATTCATGGTAGATAAAAAAGAAACCCAATAAGGGAATAAGATGGTTCATGATTGCTTAGCACAAAAGGAATGGTGGATAGGGCCGGATTTGCCTTAGCCGGTCCACTCGGCCTGCTCTACCTTGGCCGGCCCACTACAGCCGACTATCTCTTTGCCGACCCACACTCGGTCGGCTTATCCAAGGCCGGCTCCTAGTTGCACCACTGCAAATTCATGTTTTTCTGTATAAAAACTTAGCCTTAGTTTACACTACATCAAATAACCACGTTGAAATTGCTCTTATAACAGCACGTTTGGATAGCTTTTTTTGGGACCAACACCTGTACGTGGTTTTCCACAAAGTTGAGGGTTTGAGGTGCCTTTTCACAATTTTAGCCAGTTTTTGGTTAAGAAGCTATTAAAATAATAGCGTACAGCATGTAAAATAATTCCTATTCAATTAATAATTCTTTTTGTGAATACTTTCCCATGACTAAGGTATGTTATCTAAATTTTCTTTTTGAGATATAACAGTATGTGATGGAAATAATGGGGTATGAGCTTTTGATTATTTCAATGGTTTTTTACACCATGAAATTAATGTGGCAAATTGGATTACGTGTTAGTGATAGAAAATTTGTGAAGTTATTTTAGAGAATTCTTGGTACTTTAATAAGAGTCATTGACAATATACATATGAGTTTCTTACTGATATGCATGTAGAACTGATATTGTTGATTTAAGTATAAATACAAATGGAGGAGGTAATCTTTCTTGAGTTTTGATTATAAGAGTACAAATAGTAGTTGACCATGAGTATAATAATGATGATTTTCTAGAAGAAGGAAAAAAAACCATGTTGTGTAATTGGAAGTCTTACTACTTAATTTGTTGTAATAGTAAGGAATTGCTTGGGAGTCCTTTGTGCTGAGTTTTGGCATTTCACATAATGTTCATCATATAATTCAGTCTGATTTTTACTAAGCTAATATGAAATCTTGCCTACGATAAGGTATAGAATTTATGGACTATATATATGTTTGTATATATGTTACAAGCATACTACTGATTGATGAGATTTACATTATTCTGGTTGTTATTGTTAACCTCATAAGACAATTGATGATGTGTACGAAAATTCCAGTTCTCTCCTTACATTATTGCAATTTTCAAAGGGATATTTAGAGTGACAAAAAAAATGAAAAAAGGAAAAATGATCTGAGAAATAAAGATATTTTATGACTTGGAAAATACTTCTATAATAAAAAAACTATTGGAGAAATTATCATCTCCATATTGAGAATTTAAGATTGTGAAAATTATAAATTTTAGAGATTACATGCATGAGCATGCATGAAGTTTTGAGGGATTTGAATTTTTTTTTTCAAAACGGAGATATAATCTTTTGTGATATGCGCGAGGCTTGAAATTTTATTTTGAAAAAGGTGGTGAGGAAATTTTTGAAAAACTGGCTTGATCAATATTATTTTGACTACCAACAATTTTTGTTAATGAACCATATCTATATAATGGGTTCTAATTTATGAGTTATGGTCTTTTCTAAATAGTGGGGGCTTTTAAAAGATATTGAGCCTTGTATGTTAATTTCTAACTCCTTGAAGATCAAGAGTTCAAGGCTTGGTAGAGGCATGAGATATAAGATGGAAAACTTCGTATGAAAGAAAATAATACATGTGTGTACCTTGGATTGAATCCAAGATGATAGCAAGTGATCCCTTGAATACTATCCAAGACGATTGTTTTGTGAATACCTTGGACACTCTCCAAGATGATAATTTGAGTTTGTTTTGGTTTTAAACCAAGATGATTAATTTTGAGCTTTGGATATTTTTCAAAATGACAGATTACCTTGAATTTGATTCAAGATGACGTGAGAAGTACAAAATGTGAAACTCATGATTTCCTTGGATATAAATCAAGATGAATTTTGTGATACCTTAGGATTTCCAAGATGATTATTGTTTTTTTGAATACCATTACTTGTGTAATGAGATAGTTAAAAAAAAGTATAAATTATGATTTACTTAATCAAAGGTTTTCCACTATACTAGAAAAGCATTGTCATGAGATTGGAACACCCTAGAGGTGATTTATTGTGTACCATTGACTATGTGATTATATTGGGAGGAGAATGTATTTGTTGAAAGCCAATGAGAAGTGGGTTAGTTCGTGATTTTCTATATGAAATTCAAATATTCGAGAAAATCAATACCACTTATTTTGATCTATTGTGATTGTACTTTAATGTTGGGAGAGTATAAGTACTACAATGGATAAAAGCAAGTCTATGGAGATTATTTATAAAAAAAAAATTCTAGCTAGAGTAATTGTTTGGATTGCATCGAGGGGGATAGACCTAAAGCCCAATGAATAATAAATTGCCTATGAGTATACACTACCTAGGGACCAGAGGTCCTGAGAACTAGTTCAAAGGGAAGAACGAATCATAAAGTAGTTTGATAAACATGCACTGAATTGAGCACTAGCTCATTGGCTATCCCTATGGTGTATGTGCATGGATCTCATGACGTGTATGAAGTTGAGTTGTTACAACTCTTAATGAGTTCTATAACCATTATTGGTGGGATGTCAGAGTCATGAGAACATCCTTGATAGACTCACCTATTTGAGTGTGGAAGTTGGGCCGCTTTCTATGAGAATGGGGCTAATTCTCTAGAGCGCTCAAGAAGTCGGGATCTAGCACATGGCCGTAAACGTGCTAACTTAGAAGCTTGAAATAGAGTGCAAAAAAATTATGTGTGTGATGCAACGTCTTGTTTCCCCAAAAGCAGTCATAGTTCAAGATATTGTCACTACTGGCTCTGGAGCAAGATTTGTTGAACACTAAGTAGGGGTTCAAGCAATTGGCACCCTCATTATGAATACTTTTTTATCTTTACCCAATATGTATATATTTTACTTTTATTAAAATAATAGAATTAACTTAAAATAAGTGGAGGAATGTTGAATTATTTTAATAAATATATTTATTTGTGCATATTTCGTATGATACATGTATATAGTTATTGGAGTAGATATACGTTTGGTTCAAAGCCATTTAGTAGCCATCTTTAATATTGTCTTAATCTTTTTAATATTTAAAGAGTAAATGGCTTTTGATGCTGAGCTTTTGTTTTTACCAACAGTTACTAACTCCAACAGTTCAATAGTTAAAAGGTTAGAGCAACTCTAACCATGTACGTTATACATCTTTTTATGTAAAATGCATAGAAATCACCCAAAAATTATTTTTGTAATATGAATTTTGCATAACTATTCCAATCATGGTATGCATAATGGTTATCTATCAATATTTTATAATTTTTCATCACTATTTGGAGTCTTGGTAGCCGTTTGATTTTTTTTTTTTTTGAGTGTTAATGGCCATTGGATTTGCATAGGGCTTTGCATCATTATGCAAATTTAATAGTTTTGATGGCACTTGTAAATATGCATAAGCATTTTGCATAATGGTTGGAGTACCATTTTTCACCACATTATGCATATCTCACTAAAATATGCATATGCATAATGGTTGGAGTACCATTTTTCACCACATTACAGTCACATGACCAAGTGCTTATGTATATATGTATGGATATACTCGTGTATCTGAGTACATTGGGGGTTCACTTTTGTTTTGTCTCTTGCTTGAAGTTATGTACATGTACAACTTGTTTTTCATCCAACAAGAGATATATACAACCGATATTTTATTTTAGATTCTAATAAGTTTTGCTTGGGTAAAGAAGGCACTAGTGAGTGAGCTTATTGTCATATCAAATTGTATAGATTTGACAGGCACACGGAAAGGGTGGCCGGGCTGTTATATCTCGGAGACGGCGTGCTATTTTCTACTGTCTCAGGTATCACCCGTAGAGGGCGCATATCGTCTCAAGAGAGCTTTGCACCTCATCTCGGTCACCTTATTATTGGTTTTATATTCAATGATGGAATTGATGGTGATATTTATTTATTGGTGAGATTGTTAAATTGAAGGGTATTTCTTTATTATTCTCCAACATATTCAGGAATCAAAACAATTTGTAGTTGCTAAACAAAAAGGCTTTAAAGGAATGAACGGAACAACCCCTCCCCCCCCCGAGGGTCATACTATTGATCAGATGTATTCTTTTTTCTTTTCTTTTTCTTTTCTTTTTTTTTTTTTTTAAATTGAACCATTGAACTTCAAAAATTCATTCAATCAAACTCAAAGTCTGCCGCCGTTGGCTTAAATTAATGAAAATTGTCACATGAGTTGCGCGTAATGCTTACTTGTCACAGGTTAGGTTAAGACAGCCAAAGAAGATTGTAAATCGCACAAAAATGATGCGATTTGAGATCTAATTGAATGCGATTTTGGATCTGATTGGATGAAATTTTGAATCTTGTTGAATGCGATTTTGGATCGATCGAATGCAATTTTTTGCACCATTCACAATCTTCTTCGTCTGTCTTAACCTAACCAATGACAAGTAAGCTTTACAGGCAACTCATGTGACTATAGCTATTTCCATTGATTTCAGCCAACAACATTAGATTTTGGATCTGATTGAATGAAATTTTGAAGTTCAATGGTTCAATTGAAAAAAATAATATGTACCCAATTGAAAACACAGGTATAGTATAAGGGCGTTAAGGGCCATTAGGCCTTTTTAAAAAATATTTAGGCTTTCCTAAATTTTTTGTTAACTAGGGAGTTTTTTTGATAACGAGATTTAATGTGAAGATGAGGATTATTGACAAGTTTTCATGTTATTATGACATTTTTTTGTGTTGAAAATCTTAAATTTTTATTAATAAAAAAAAAAGAAAAATTAGACTTTAACCCCTAGTTAAAGTGCCAAAAAGTATAAAGTGGCTATGTTTTTGGTCATTTGGTCCAAAGTTCTTGTCAATCATTGGCAGCAATTTTGCTGAACAAGCCCCACTGGTGCGTGGCCTACCAGTAGCCCCAACATCCCAACCACTCACACCGTGTGAGTGGCTGTACTATAACATTCCTCATTTCAAAAAATATTTCAAAACTTTACCCCTCCATAACTTTTGATCTATAACTCCATTTTTTACAAATTTTATACCGCTGGAATCGTGTCGACAATATGTTTTGAGCAATTTTTTTTTTTTTTTCAATTTGAAGAAATTTTGAAAAAAATAAAGTTTTGTGAAATTTCACAAAACAATTTTCACAAGAAAAGGTTTGTGAAATTTGAAGAAATTTTGAAAAAAAAAAAAGATGTTTTTGAAATTTGATAATTTCACAAATTTGTGAAATTTTACAAAAAAAGTTTTGTGAAATTTGAAGAAATTTTGAAAATAAAAAAATAAAAAATAAAATAAAAAAAAGTTTATGAAATTTGACAATTTCACAAAAAACAAAGTTTATTCTTATTTTCAATTAGGGAAGCAAGGGTATTTTTGGCATTAAGTAAGCAAAAACTGCTTACATCACCAATTTCTATTAAAGGAGTAGATGGTCAACTAATGAAGGGAGGTGAGTGTAACTCAATCTAAACCTCACGGAAGGTTTGTGTAATTTCTCAAAATGCAAGAGATGTCCGTGTAATTAAGGCAAACCTTAGGGAGGCAAGTGTAATTAATCCTAAAAAAATTAATAAGAGTTCAACGATCACTCTTTCTCCTGAACCACCAAGTATTCATGCTTGACACCACAACACTGTAAACATGAAAGTTGAAGCACCACATTGGCAAATCGTCAAAGCGTCACAAATTTACCAATATCAACTGTCCTCTCTCTCCCTCTCTCACAAGCTAATGTAGTTTTTTTTTTTGGCCTAATTGCACTTTATCCCCTCGTACTATACACGTGTTTTCAATTGGGTATATGAATTTTTTTTTTTTTTTTTTTTGTAATTGGGTACATGAACTTTCATTCCCTTTCCAATCAGATCCAATGAATACGCCGTTAGTTTAAAACTAACGGAATTGCCCAGAATTGTCCTTTTTTTGCAATTGGGTACATGAACTTTCATCCCCTTTTCAATTAGATCCATTTGCTAATGGCGTGAGATTTTGTTGGATGGAATTGCCCACGTGTCCTTCCCCCAAATTTTGACCATTTTTTATAAACCCCTTTACTACTTTTCGACATCAAAAGGAGAGAAAACCCCCTCGCTGGAACAGAAAAATGGCTAATTTGGAACCTCATTTTTTTATTTTATATATCAAAAACAGATAATTTTATCTGTTGACAGACAAATAATATTGAACTAAACAAAATAAGGCTGCAACGTATGGTTTTTTTTTTTTTTGTGAAATTTCGAAGCCCATTGCGTTAATCTCGAACAAATACTTGAAATAAAAAAATCATCCCAAAAGGCCAAAAGATAAGAAAATTAGGTTTGTTTAGCTCAATATTATTTGTCTGTCAACAGATAAAATCATCTGTTTTGGCAGATAAAAATGAAAAAAAGAGGTTCTGATTTAACCATTATTTGGAGGAAGGACACTTGGACAATTCTGTCCAACAAAATCTCACGCCGTTAACAAATGAATCTGATTGGAAAGGTGATAAAAATTCATGTACCCAATTGCAAAAAAAGGACAATTCTAGGCAATTCCGTTAGTTTTAAACTAACGGCGTCATCAATTGGATCTGATTAGAAAGGGCATGAAAGTTCATGTACCCAATTGCAAAAAAAAAAGTTTATATACTCAATTGAAAATACGTGTATAGTACGAGGCGGTAAAGTACAATTAGGCCCTTTTTTTTTTAGACAAATTCATCACCGAGCGACCACCACCAATCTTTGGTTAGTTGGCTAATTTCTTTTAATCTTTTGCTTTAGATTTTATTTAGTAGTCTTTTGTTTCGAATAATGTATTTTGTAAATCCCAATTTGAATTTCAAATGCTTTAATTTTTGTACACATGATCCGGTGGTGATCGATGGTAGCATATAGTACCATTGCATATGGTGCAACTAGAAAATCATTAATTGGGAAGTATAGCATTACCCTATTTTACTTTATTTTATATTAATTTTGTTGAATTCAGAAGCAACATGAATAAAACAAGAAAATATTTATTATGCATGATAAGAAAATTATATAAGCTATAAGCCAGTAAGAATAAACAAGATTGACTGCTTTTGTTGTGCCTTGCCTTCCTTGTTTGTTGTTGTTTTGGCCTTGTTTAGCCTCTTTGGGCATTGTTTGTTAGTTTAGAGGTAGACTGTCTTTCTTTCTTTCCTTTAGCTGGTTTTTTGAGCTTATTGTAATATCCTAGGGTAAGGCCCTTTTTTCGTAAATTAACCATTTTTCCGAAAGAAAAATAAAATAAAATAAAAAAAAAACAAGATGCCCAATTGGCAATTATCGATCTAAGATTTCAAAGATCCCTAGTTATTTGTTATTTTGAAAGCTTTATTTTGTTTTAAACTCTTAATTATACTTAATTCATACATTAAGGCTCAATTATGCTCTCATAAAAACCGATTACTCTTTTTCAAATATTTTTTCTTCCTACACAATTATTCACCTAATCTTCCACGACAGTAGCCTCGTTCCATCTCCTTCTCTTTGATTGTCTATTTCGGGGGGCATTTGTTTTGGGTGTTGCTATACTTGTTTTGTTAATGTCCCAAAAGAAAATTGACCCATAAGAATTGTCTTAACATTTTTAATAAACACAAATGCTGTCCATGAGTGAAATTATTATTTTTTAGCCTATCCTCTTGCGATATGTCGGCATTTTCTAGGATTTTCCGTGTTCAGGTATCAATGTTTTTACTGTGTCTGTGTCGGTGTGTCTATGTGGTTGGTAACCTTTTGGCTAATGGTAGCTTCGTTTGATGGTGTTTGTTTTCCTTTTTCTATTCTTGGTGTCTTGCATTCGTAGCATATTTTTGATCTTATTATAACATCTTGGGGTATGGTTCTTTTTTGGATTGAATTAACCTTTTCCGAAAAGATATATAAGCTCTGCCTTAATTTTCATTTTATTCTGCTATTTCTGCACTGTATTGGTTTGTTTTTGGAAATGTTCTTTCTTGGGTTATATATAGTACTTAGAGGCTGTCTGGGTGAGCTTTTAAATTTTTTTGAATAAGAATTATTTTACATGCTACAATAGCTTCTTAACCAAAAACTGGCAACAAGTGTGGAAAGGCTATCAAACAGACTTATTGCTCTAACAGTTTTTGGTGTGCAGAGTAGCCAAGGGCCTCTGCCCGGATTTTTTTTGGGGCTAACTGGGTAAGGAAACTATACGCTTTCGGTTTTTTTTTTTTGTCTATTTATATATATTTGATAATGAGATATGGTGTCAAATTGGGTGTATTTAAGAAAAAATATTATCTTTTGGGGTTATATTTATATATTTTGAGGTTTATTTATCAAAAATGCATGGTGTCAAATTGGGTTTGGAACATTTAACTGGGGTGGGCTAGACTACATTTGGGCTAAAATATCGTATGTACTAAAAAAAGTTCTCAAATTTTGGAGAGGATTATACTACATTTAGATTAAAATATCACATATAGTATAAAAAAAAATTCCAAATTTGGGGGGAGACTATAACCCCCCGGCCCCATCCCTCCTTTGCCTCCGCCTTTGAAAGTAGCTTAACAATCAATTATTCAAAGATTTGACCCAAAAAATAAAATTTTAAAAAAATAAAATAAAATTTATATGTTTTATTTAAGGAGAGTCCCAAATGTCAATCTTGTCACCTAACAAGAAAAAAAAAAAAAAAAGGAGACCACTTCAGTGCTGTAACTCCAGTGTTGTTCAAATTGTGCACAATTTGAACAGTAAATCTACTTATGCAAAAGCAATTTTTTAAAACTACCCAATTTTACTGTTCAAACTGTGTCTTGTACAGTTTGAACAGCACTGAAGTGCTCTCCAAGAAAAAAATGGATGTGAAGTGCTTAATCTTGCTGTGTTTTTATCTAGAGTGGTCAGAAATAGAAACAATTTGGTTGAGTGTTGCAAACGTGTGGGGAAGCTAAAAAAACTAGTCAAAATTTGCAAGATGATAAAGTATTCATACACACGTGACACACATGTCAAACATGAGCATACACAAGCCACCACCAGTACTTTGACATAAGAAGCTCCAATCACATAGGTCATCTGATTAGTGGCGGAGCCACCATAGGACCAGGCCCCAGGGTACCCTCCCCCCCCCCCCCCCCCCCCCCCCCCCCCTCTTTAACTTTCGGAATTTATAATTGTTGCCTGTATATTTAGTGTTATATGTATTTGTGCTCCTCTAAAAGTTTTAATTTACCATTTTAAATTTAGAAATGTCACTTTGATCCTAAAATTATTCTAAATTTCACCCAAAATTAATATCTTATTTACTCAATTAGTTTCAAATTTTTAAGCTAGTACAAATAAATAAAGCATATGAACACTTTTTTTTTTTCTTCGAAAGAGTCGTGTTGAGATTAGTTTGTCTTTGTCTAATCAAGTTTACTCTTTCATGTGAAATCCATGAACAATCTCACAATTTTTAAAACTCTGAAAATCCAAAATTATAATATCTTTACCAAAAAACACACAAAGACTCATAGCTCAAGTGACAAAGGGCTGACAATTAATGTCCTCCTGTGTATGATTATGTCTTCGAACCTTACCCCTGCCCATGTAATTAGAAGAAAAAAAAAAAAAAAAAACCTTCTCTACCCAAATTTGAATAAGTGGAGCAGTCCCAAACCCCTGCATGTGACTTTTAAAAATTGGGAGAAACTAACATGACGTGGTGCGGCGGAGAATCTCCACTGAAAAATCAATATAGTACATTTGACCATTATTCATTAAAATGGTCCGAAATAGAAAAAAGTGGTTCAATGTTGCAAACGCAAGGGGACCGTAAAAAACTGGTCAAAAATTGCATGGTTTTTAATGTATTCATACACATATGTCAAAAATGAGCAAACACAGGTTCCCACAATACTTGGCTATAAATACTTGTTCCGTCACCATAAATCATTCATAAAAGTGAAAACAGAGTAAGTAGCAAGAGAAAAGCATAACACTCGCAATGTCATCAACGTGCAGAGGTAAGGAATAGAATTTGTTTTACATTTTTATTTACATGGTATATGTGTATATGCAATATGTTTGGGCATATATATATATATATATATACACGAAAATTCTCAGAAAATGGCGCCCTCTCTTTCTGTTTTGGCTATCGGATCGTGTTTAAAAACTGTGAAATGACAGAATTGCCCTTAATAAAAACACGATCCGACGGCCAAAACAGAGACCCTCTCTTTAATAAAGAGAGGATGCCCTTTCCTGAGCCTGACTGTATATATATAATATATATCAATTACAAAGGTACCCCCATTTTATTTTTTCCCTAAAGTTCCAATTTAATTAGGCCCTCTAATGAATTTTTATCACTTGAGTGCCATGATTTTTAAATAATCGACCTCTAATGAATTTTTATCACTTGAGTGCCATGATTTTTAAATAATCGACTTCATCTGAGAACAATTTTTAACAGATATGATGATTGGAAGTCCAAGATGGTCATGCTCTATAGAAATTAATGATTGCTCTTAGTGTATTCATTTGAAAATTATGCATTTTCAAATGGATAAAAATTTCCCTGTCACATGGTCTAAGTGAGGAAGGACTCTAAAGTAAAATTACAAACAATCTAAACAAAATTACTTTAGTTGTCTTTATTGTAAAATTACTCAATTGCCCTTATTTTAATGAGTTAGACCGAATCTCTTTCTTTTCTTGTCCATTTAAAAACTATACACAGTGCTATCCTACAATTTACCCGCAAGAGAGAGAATATGATAGTCTTGAATATGTGTTTTGTGTTTATGCAGGTAAGACTTCATGGCCCGAGCTTGTTGGGGTGCAAGGAGCTATTGCAGAAGCTACAATAGAGAGAGAAAATTCTGATGTCGATGCTCAAATAATCCCCGATGGGACGCCCGGTGACACACAATTTCGTTGTGATAGGGTTCGCGTATTTGTTGACGATCAAGGCTTTGTTACACAAACGCCTAGCGTTGGTTAATGAACAATATCACTAATATTATTGTATCTAAAGTCACAAGAAAATAAGACATTTGGAGTTCATATATTCTTCATGTATCGTACTTGGTGAAGTTAAATAAGAGTGGCTTAAAAGAATATTTATGATGTTGCTTCTTTGCTATTATGATTAGTTTTCTCTCTCTTTCTGTCTTTAGAGATTTGATACATGATAATTTAGGGACAATACTTTTGAGGTTTTTGTGCTCTAATTAAGCTCATTTCAAAGATGATACTAACATTCACTTCCAAAAGCACATGTTTTTGGGAGGAAGGGGTCACCCAATAAACAAGCCCACGGACAATCCAGTACACAATCAATGTAGGACAATGCACTGCATCAACCGTTCTATGAAGTTTTACTCATATAAAATAATTTGACCAATATTACAGTACTATTTATTTGCACAAGAAAATTATTAGAATTAGCAAATAATATTACTTATATTCACAATAACCTATTTATTTCGAAGATGAGGTTTTTGGTATCTATGATCTCTCTCCGAATGGGTCCCATAATGCCAGTGGACCACCCAATGCCCGCTAGAAGAGAGATAGACACGAAATTGTGGGAAGATTGTGAGCCAAGTATTACTCACCTAGAAATAGGTGCCCTGAAGAACTTGGGAAAGAGTAATGATAGGCACACAATGAATTGCATGCACAAGGCTGAACCTTGTGCTGAAAAGCCTGCACACACCTTTCTATGTGTACAGACTTTTCAGCACAAGGACCAACCCTGTGCTGCACGTTTGTGCAATTCGTTGTGTGCCTATCATTATTGCTTGGAGAAAGTGGGTTTGTCCTCAAAACCAACCCTATGGACAACTTTATCTACTGCTCACATTTTATACTTGAGGATTAAAAGAAAAAGAATGAAATATTGTTCACAACTTTTTTAACCCATTGGACAATAAAGTACAGAAGCAATAGTTTAGAAACTTAATTAGAATTATCATAAACTCAATATTCGAATTCAGTAGAAGAAAGAGTTTTTGTTGAATGAGAACTTAGAAATTCTAACACACTCAGTATCAACGACATATATTAAGAACATTTTTTCTCAATAAAAACAGTTGAACTATCATTAGGCCATTTATCTCTTATTCTTTACAATATCCTGCAGTTGCTACAGGTAAAATGGTTGCCAAAACAATAAGCTTGTAAGCAAATGAATAACTTCAACTATTTCCTTAGAAAGTTTTGAAATTACCTTCATTTACAAAAAAACTTTGAGTAGAGCGAATATAAACATTAAACAATAGGGTAAATTACATTTTGTAACATTATAGTTTGGGTGAGATTTCATTTTGGTCCCTACTGTGTCAATTTTGCCATTTTGGTCCTTACAGTTTTAGTTCAAGTTTAATATATTTCATTCAACAATTTTTTCTTATAATTTTTGACAGATTTATGTTCAATGTAGATGTATAAAGTGTAATTTTTTTTAAGTAAATGTACTATTATGTCCCTAATGATACCTCACGTGTGCATAACATGACCTATTTTTGTCCAAAATTGTAGAAAATTTTCATGAATAGCCTACACTGAACCTAAACTGAAATTGTGAGGACCAAATTGACAAATTGAAACTAAAGGGACCAAAATAATATCACACCAAAACTACAAGGGTGCAAAGTGTAATTTGCTCTAAACAGTAGGAGTCCTAAGTTGATCAAAATTTGCCAAAAGCTCTAACGCTTTAAAGACTTAAAGAAAGAATTGGGAAATAAGGTGGTATGTCCTCCTCCAGTTACGCTTCGGCTTTCTCTCCTAAGGGCTCTTGGTCATAGTCTCATAGCCAATTTTGGTTTTCTACCTCAGGAGCTATTTGGGAATGTGTAGAACTAGTTCTATAATTCATAAGTGAGCTAATTATGAAACTTCTAATGTTCGATAAGGTTGGAGTTTGTGATCAACCACAAAAGAATTAAATGTCATTTTTCAAGTCAAGAGAAATAAACAGAAAACAAGCCTAACTGCATGAATTAAGATGTCTGCAATTAATAAACTGCATTTATGAACACCAAAGTAGACCTTTAGTTTTTTTCTTTTAAACGGAAAAAGTAGACCTTTAGTTCTATTTCCCCTCTTTTCCTTCCTAGATTTTTTTGGTGTTCAAAGGACAACCATTAGCTTGAATAAATCAACTTGTACTTGCCATTATTTGACCATTTCGGGTTAAATCTTCACGGAATCCACGTGCTTGTCATAGTGAACTCTTTGATAATATGGGATCCACGTAAGATTCATAGAATTCATAATCACAACAAAACTTAAACAGATGTTGCATCCTCAAAAAATAATTTCTCTCATATACATCATTGAAGCATCTTTCTATCCCATTTGAGAGGCAATTGCTTATGAAGTGATCATCAACATCACAATGACAAACTTCATTATCAAATGTTGATTTTACTCTTCAGGTAACATAAATATGTGTCTATATAAACAGAAGAAGATTGAATGTGTGTTTTTTTTTTTTTTGATAATTGTGGGTGTCCGGGCCAGTTTGCGCGCACCTCGACTAATTCCATGAGGCCAGAGCGTACGGGTGAATCATCTATGGCCACCCCCTTGAGATTCGAACTTGAGAAGGGGTGACTATAACACCCAAAGACCTTACCATCCGACCACAAGAGAAGTGGTTAGAAGATTGAATGTTGATTGGTCAATATTTTCAAAATTCTATATTAATACCGCAACAAGATTTGAAGTACTTCACATCCAATTTTATCCCCTAGTAGGTGACAACTGACAAGATTGACACTTGGGACTATCCATGAATAAATTTATTTATTTTTTTAACAATACTAAGCACACAACACATTCTGCAATATAGGTTTAAATACATATACTCTGTATTGTGTAAGTGATGCATAAAAAAGTGTGAAAATTCAAACAGCACAATGTACAACACATTTAAAACCTTGTTGTGGAATGTGTTATGGAATGCATTGTGTGCCTAACATTTTTCTTATTTTTTTTAGTGGGGCTCAAATCCTTGAATAAATTGATTGTTAGCTACTCTGCACTCCAAACTCTGTTAAGAGCATCCACAGTGGGTGGATTTATATAACAAACTTAAGGATAGTTTGGATTGGGATGGGTTGTTGGTATAATAGTATACAACAATTGAACTTAAGGAAACTTAAGTTTAGTGTACAGCTAAGTTCAGCTATTGTACAAGGGTCATGGCATAAGGAGAGCCGTGAGGCTCCAAACGGCACACATTGTGCCGTGTGATTTCCAAACGGCACACATTGTGCCGTGTGAAATTGTCCACTTTCTCCAAACGGCACACATGTGCCGTGTGATTTCCAAACGGCACACATTGTGCCCTGTGAAGTTGGCTACTTTCTATCAGGCGGCACACATTGTGCCGCCTACTCCCACATGGCACACTGTGTGTCGTTTGATATCACACACGGCATTCTCATTGCCGTTTGAACAAATACTCATTGCAAGTGTATTTCATCTGTACACTAAACTTACCAAACATCAGCCTTAAGTTTGCTATACGCATTGTGGATGCTCTAATACCAATAAGACTGTCCAGCCAGCTCTCTCTCTCTCTCTCTCTCTCTCTCTCTCCTTCGTCATATCCATCTTCCGAAGCTTCTCGACATGCATCTATGGTGATTTCTACAAATACTCTTAATATCTGCCTCCAACTCTTATATTCTGTCTGAAACATGGATACCTTGGTTACTATGTATGCGGCTGGATCAATAGAACTCAAGAAAAGAAGTCATGCTCAATATCTATGCGACAATTTTTTCTTTTTCTTTTTCTATCCTTTTCTTCTTCTTTTTTTGGGTAAACGAGACAATTTAACTTCAAGTGTCCCCAACCTGCAAATCAAAAGGCATGGGTAAAATGGTACATAGCATTATTCCGAAAAATGTGTATGTGGAAACGGATTCAAATACATGGACGAAACACATATATGGAACGGTTTTTGACAAAATGCATTTATAAGAGGCAAAGAGCCCGTTTGGAATAGCTTTTTTCGGGCCAACAACAACTATAAGTGATTTTCCAATAAGTTGTGACTGTTTGGTGACATTGGTGTAGCCTTTGTCATACTTTTAGCCAGTTTTTGGTTAAGAAGCTATTGTAGCATATAAAATAGTTCTTATTCAAAAGAATTTAAACGCTCACCCAACTGCCTCTAAAGTACTATAAACCAAAGAACAACTAAAAGAATAAGCACAAGTTGCCCATGCATGGAAACTACAGTGAATCAAGAGCTATAGAATAAGGGTAATACTTGGGGCACAACCAAAGTCACAACATTTTGCCCACAACCTCTATTTTGTGTCTATCTCTCTCTTGATGGGTCCCACAGTGCCAATGACCCCACAATGCCCACTAGGAGAGAGATAGACACATAGAATAATTCAATTATGGCTGCAAGGTAAGAATAGTGGTTATACACAAATTGTTTAAAATCTTCTCTTCCTTTTCATCAGGGTCAAAATAACTTGAATATGAAACACAGTGCTCAATATGTTCTATCCAACCATCTATTAGAAAGCACAGGCAAAATAAATAAGTTGATGGCATGAAAGCAACACAGTAATCCAATTATGGCTACTTAGTCCTTGAAAATTTGAAGCTCATTAAAGCTATTTTTCACTTCCAAATTGACACAAAACCAGAACATTTCCAAGAGCAAACCAATACCATGCAGAAATAGCAGAATAAAATGAAAAATAAGGCTTAGCCTAGGAAGCACTAACACTCACACAGACACACCGACACGGAAAATCCTAGGAAATGAGGACACGTCATGAGTGATACGGAAAAAAAATATATATAAAAAATTAACTCATACTCAATACCTCTGCATTTGAAAAATGTTAATACTATTAGAGTTAGCTATTATAATTAGTTTTATTTATATTTAGCTTTAGGGTAGTTTAGTCTTTTACTTTATATTAGGGTATTCCTAGATATACTATTATTCTCTCTTCCTTTTGTATTGTATTCATTCATTCAGTTTTGGGTTATGAGAAACTCTAGCTTTCTTCTCTCTTTTCTCTTTTTTGTTATCTTTATTTGATATATTCACATGGTATCAGAGCAGGTTCGGATGATTCTGGTTCGTTTTTGGATTTCTCGGTGTTAGACTCTGGAGCTTCTAATCATATGTCACCTGATTTGTCGTCTTTTGCTTCCTTATGTCCTGTTTCCTCTTTGCCTGTTATGACTGCTGATGGTACTCCCATGCCATTAACAGGTGTTGGGTCTGTTGTCACACCTCATGTATCTCTCTCTAGTGTTTACCACATTCCCAAACTTACTATGAATCTTGTTTCTGTTGGTCAGCTTTGTGATGCAGGTTACTTAGTCTCTTTTTCTTCTACTTTTTGTCACGTGCAGGATCCGCAGTCTCAGACGCTGATTGGGACAGGCCGTAGGCAAGGGGGATTATATATCTTGGACAAGCTCAATGTACCAGTGGTTGCAGCTTCTAGTGTTGATTTGTCATCCTTTCGTTTGAGTTCATCTTCGTCTAGTTTTTATTTATGGCATTCTCGCCTTGGTCATGTTTCAGCCTCTCGTTTAAAATATTTAGCTTCTACAGGAAAATTAGGAGATTTAAAAACTCATGACATTTCTGATTGTAGTGGTTGTAAACTGGCAAAATTTTCCGCTTTACCATTTAATAGAAGTATTTCTTATTCTCTTGCACCATTTGATTTAGTTCATTCTGATGTGTGGGGACCCTCTCCTATTACTACAAGAGGGGGGTCTCGATATTATGTCTCATTTATTGATGATTGCACTCGTTACTGTTGGGTTTATCTTATGAAACGCCGTTCAGACTTCTTTGATATTTACAATACCTTTCGTGCTTTTGTTAAAACTCAACATTCTACTGTCATCAAATGTTTTAGATGTGATTTAGGTGGAGAGTATACCTATCATAAATTTCGTGAGTTGCTTGCTTTAGATGGAACTATTCACCAGTCCTCTTGTACAGACACTCCTGAGCAAAATGGTGTTGCTGAAAGGAAACATCGGCATATTGTTGAAACTGCTCGCTCTCTTTTATTATCTGCATATGTCCCTAGTGATTTTTGGGGAGAGGCTGTCCTTACTGGTGTCAATCTAATTAATAAAATTCCGTCATCTCACTGCTCAGGTCTGTCACCTTTTGAAAAATTGTATGGGCATGCTCCTGATTATTCTTCCTTAAAGGTGTTTGGTTGTACTTGTTTTGTCCTTCGACCTCATGTAGAGCGTACCAAATTGTCACCTAAGTCTGCTATTTGTGTTTTTCTAGGTTATGGTGAGGGTCAGAAGGGATATCGTTGCTTTGACCCAGTTACTAAGAAACTATATGTATCTCGTCATGTTGTGTTTCTCGAGCACATACCTTTCTTTTCTATTCCTGATAATCATCATGAGTTGACTAAATCTGATCTCATCCATCTTGACCCATTCTCTGATGATATTGATAGTGTGCCCTCTCAAGCCCCATGCACCACTGATATTGTCTCACCTCATGGTTCTACTTCTGGTGATACTGGTACCTTGCCGCTTAATGCTACCTCCCTTCCAGAGGCCACCCAAGCACCTACTGAGACTGTGGAACCTACTCGCTATCCTGCTCGCACTCGTAAGTCCACTCAATCACCTGATTTTGTTTATTCTTGTTATTCGGATTCTTTTGCTTCATTTTTAGCTTCAGTTCATGATCTCTCTGAGCCTCTGTCATATAAAGAGGCAGCTCTTGATCCTCTTTGGCAACAGGCTATGGCAGAGGAACTCTCAGCATTGTATAAGACAGACACTTGGAGTTTGGTTCCCTTACCTTCTGGTAAGAGCGCTATTGGTTCTCGTTGGGTTTATAAAATCAAAACCAAGTCAGATGGGTCTGTTGAGCGGTACAAAGCAAGATTGGTTGCCAAGGGTTTTTCCCAGCAGTATGGTATGGATTACGAGGAAACTTTTGCTCCTGTTGCTAAAATGACTACTGTTCGTACTCTTATTGCAGTTGCTTCTATTCGTCAGTGGCATATAACTCAGATGGATGTTAAAAATGCTTTCTTGAATGGAGACCTCCAAGAGGAGGTTTATATGGTTCCTCCTCCGGGTGTTCCTCATGGTCCTGGTGAAGTTTGCAGGCTTAAAAAAGCCTTATATGGTCTTAAACAAGCCCCTCGAGCTTGGTTTGAGAAGTTTTCCACAGTGATTACCTCATTTGGGTTTTCCCCGAGTGAGTATGATTCAGCTCTCTTTATTAGGTGTACCACTGCTGGTCGTATTATGCTTTCTTTGTATGTTGATGATATGATTATTATTGGTGATGATATTGATGGGATTGCAGTGTTGAAGTCTGAATTAGCTCGTTGTTTTGAAATGAAGGACTTAGGTCCACTACGTTATTTTTTGGGGATTGAAGTAGCCTGTTCTCCAAAAGGTTATCTTCTTTCTTAGTCTAAGTATACAGGTGACATTCTTGAGCGTGCTCGCCTCACTGATAATAAGATTGTTGATACCCCTTTGGAGCTTAATGTTCGTCTTTCCCCTTCTGATGGCGTTCCTTTGCCTGATCCTACATTATATCGCACTATTGTTGGTAGCTTGGTTTATCTTACCGTTACTCGTCCAGATATTGCTCATGCTGTTCATGTTGTTAGTCAGTTTGTTACTTCCCCTACTACAGTTCATTGGGCTGCAGTTCATCGTATTTTGAGGTACTTGAGGGGCACTCGGTTTCAAAGTCTTTTACTTTCGTCATCTTCTTCATTGGAGCTGCGTGCATACTCTGATGCTGATTGGGCCGGTGATCCTACAGATCGCAAGTCTGTTACTGGATTTTGTATATTTTTGGGTGATTCTCTCATTTCTTGGAAGAGTAAGAAGCAAGATGTTGTTGCTGTGTCTTCTACAGAAGCTGAGTATCGTGCTATGGCTTCGACCACCCGTGAGGTTATTTGGTTACGCCGGCTACTTACAGATATGGGTGTCTCTCTTCCTCGCCCTTCACCTATGTATTGTGATAATAAGAGTGCTATTCAGATTGCTCACAATTCAGTTTTCCATGAGAGGACCAAGCATATAGAGATTGATTGTCACATTACTCGTCATCATCTTAAGCATGGAGCTATCACTTTGCCTTTTGTTTCTTCTTCAGCGCAGATTGCTGATTTGTTTACAAAGTCTCATCCGATTCAGCGTTTTCGTTTTTTAGTTGGCAAACTCTCTATGCTTCTAGCTGCAGCATCGTGAGTTTGAGGGGGGATATTAGAGTTAGCTATTATAATTAGTTTTATTTATATTTAGCTTTAGGGTAGTTTAGTCTTTTACTTTATATTAGGGTATTCCTAGATATACTATTATTCTCTCTTCCTTTTGTATTGTATTCATTCATTCAGTTTTGGGTTATGAGAAACTCTAGCTTTCTTCTCTCTTTTCTCTTTTTTGTTATCTTTATTTGACATATTCACAAATACAACTCTTATGTGGTTTATGCACACTTCTTATTTGTCAAAAATTATTGTGAGACATTAACAAAACAAGTATAGAAACACCCAAAACAAATGCCCCCAAACAGAGACAATCATAGAGAAGGAAATAGGACGAGGCTACAATCATTGGAAACTGGGGGCATAAGTGATGTAAGGTTTTGACAAAAAAAAAAATTTTGACACTGTTTAGGCTTTAAGTAGGAGAAAAAAAAATTTTATTTGAAAAAACAAATAACTGGTTTCTTTAAGAGCATAATTGCGCCTTTATGAATTAAGAAAACTTAAAGAGTTAAAATCAAATTAAAGCTTTCAAAATAACAAATAACTAGGATCTTTGAAAACTAAGATAATTGGGCATCTTGTTTGTTCTTACAGGCTTATATCTTATAGAATTTTCTTATCATGCATAATCATAAATAGGGAAAAACAAAGAAAAAAGAAACCAGAAGCTCCCTAGATCAAAAACAATTTAAAACCTCAAGCTTTCCGAACTATTTTAAAAGTTAGAACTATTTTTGTAGCAACATGTCTCATTCTCTTTCTGTTGCTCTGGAAAAGTGTTGATTTGTGGCTCTGCTAGAGGTAGTTCTTTTGATTTATAATATATCCTTTCTTTTTTTTTTTCCTTTTTTTTTTCCTCTAAATAGGGACTCGTGTCATAAACTCAATTGGTTTCTTGAAGTTTTACTTTGCACATATAGTATAATGGAAATAGTGGAAACCTGATATATCCATTAATTTATGTAACAGCAGCGCGAGCTATTAAGATACAGAAGAGAACTTAGAGAAGCCAACCCGAACTTCCTTTTGATTTTGACGCGGTTTATATAGCCAAAAGAAGATGGGGGTGGATGAAACTTCACGGGATCGAAGTCCATGTAAGTTAATTAATAATTTTGTGAAACTTTTCATAACGAAACTTTAGCCATTCGATTTGTGTGAATTTTAACAATATGTTATCTGGTTTTTAACCTGACAGGAATTGGTCTATCGCTAGTTTTTTGGCAGATGGTAGTTAGCAAATAGCGTTGAAAATTTGGGTTTGTACTAATTATCGTGATGCAACTCATGAATTGAGCCAATTGAGCCTCTTTAGGACATTGACATGGCGAGGACCTAGGAAGCGCGGACTCTTCGGAAAGGCAACCGCACCCGCACTAGGGGTGTACAAATTAAAGGCAGCCGCACTGGTGTCGGAACGCCGCAGCACCCGTGCTTCCTAGGCGAGGACACTTCAAAACTATAAGAATATATTCAAATATTTATGATTATGCATGATAAGATAATTCTATAAGCTATAAGCCTGTAAGAGCAAACAAGATGCCCAATTATATTAGTTTTCAAAGATCCTAGTTATTTGTTATTTGAAAGGCTCAATTATGTTCTCAAAGAAACCAGTCGGAGTATTTGTTTTTGCAAATAATTTTTTTTTTTCTCTTACTTAAAGCCTAAATAGTGTCTTTTTTTTTTTTTTTGTCAAAACCTTACATCACTTATGCCCTCAGTTTTCCATGACAGTAGCCGCGTTCTATTTCCTTCTCTATGATTGTCTCTGTTTGGGGGCGTTTGTTTTGGGTGTTTCTATACTTGTTTTGTTAATGTCTCACAATAATTTTTGATAAATAAGAAGTGTGCATAAACCACATAAGAGTTGTATTAACATTTTTCAAATGCAGAGGTATTGTGTATGAGTTAATTTTTTTTTTTTTTTTCCGTATCACTCATTACGTGTCCTGATTTCCAAGGATTTTCCATGTAGAGGTAGCTGTGTTTTATTGTGTCTGTGTCGGTGTGTCTGTGTGAGTGTTAGTGCTTCCTAGGCTCAGTCTTATTTTTCATTGGCTTAAAGACATTTTAGTACCATCTAGTTTAGCTGAAATTTTATTTTGAACCCTCTATTTAAACATTTTGGGGCCATGTGGTTTCAATTTCGTGCAATGAGAGCCCTAACCCTTAACTCCGTTAACAATAGCTTCTTAACCAAAAAAACTGGCTAAAAGTATGACAGGCTACACCAAGTAGTCGCAACTTATTGGAAAATCACTTATAGCGGTTGTTGGTCCGAAAAAAGCTAATTCCAAACGGGCTCTTATAAATGCATTTTGTCAAAAACCGTTCCATATATGTATTTCGTCCATGCATGTATTTGAGTCCGTTTCCACACATTTTTCGGAATAATGCTATGTACCATTTTACCCATGCTTTTTATTTACAGGTTGGAGACACTTGAAGTTAAATTGTCTCTTTTACCCCCAAAAAAAAAAAAAGGAAAAAGAAAAAATTGTCTCAAAGATATTGAGCATGACTTCTTTTCTTGAGTTACTATTGATCGAGCCGCATATATAGTAACCAAGGTATCCATGTTTGAGACAGAAATAGAATATAAGAGTTGGAGGCAGATATTAAGAGTTTTTGTAGAAATTATCATTGTTGCATGGCGAGAAGCTTCGAAGATGGATATGACGAAGGAGAGAGAGAGAGAGAGAGAGAGAGAGAGAGAGAGAGATGGACAGTCTTATTGGTCTTAACAGATTTTGGAGTGCAGAGTAGCTAACAATCAAATTATTCAAGGATTTGAGCCCCCTCTAAAAAAAATTTAAAAAAAAATTAAGGGAGAGTTCCAAGTGTCAATCTTTTCACCTAACAAGGGAAAAAATTGGATGTGAAGTTCAAATCTTGCTGCGTTTTAATATAGAATTTTGACCTTTCAAAAAAAAAAATATAGAATTTTGAAAATGTTTGACCAGTCAACATTCAATCTTCTTCTGTTTATACAGGCACGTGTTTATGTTACCTGAAGAGTAAAATCAACATTTGATAATGAATTAAGTTTGTCATTGTGATGTTTTTTTTTTTTTTTTTTTTTTTTTTGGTAATCGGGGGTGTCCGGGTCAGCTTGCGCGCACCTCGACTAATCCCCCGAGGCCTGGAAGCACCGGGTGAATACTCCAGTGGCCACGCTCCATATGGGATGAAAATTGTGATGTTGATGATCACTTCATAAGCAATCACCTCTCAAATGGGATGGAAAGATGCTTCAATGACTGCATGTATATGCGAGAAATTATTTTTTGAGACCGCCACATTAATTGTCATTCATGAGTTTTGTTGGAGTTATGAATTCTGTGAATCTACGTGGTTCCCACATTAATAGAGAGCTTACTATAACAATCACATTGTGTGATAGTCATCGGGATGAAGATCTAACCCAAAATGATAAGTACAAGTTGATTTATTCAAGCTATTGGTTGACCGTTGAACACCAAAAAATCTAGGAAGGAAAAAGGGGGGAAATAATTGAAATATAACTAAAGGTCTACATTTTTCATTTAAAAAAAAAAAAAAAAAACTAAGGGTGCGTTTGATAAAACTAAAAATTATGTATTGAAAATTAAGTATTGAATTTTTAAGTACTGAAAGTTTTAAGCGATTGAATTTTTAGTATTGAAAACAGTTTTTCAACTACTGAAATATACTACCTTCAATGATTATTTTCAGTAAAAAAAATTTCACTTAAAGTTTTTAGTGATTTTTTTAGCTTATTTATCAATTAAGTGGTACGTTATCAAAGGCACTGAAAAAAAAAAATTAAGTGCTACTCTTAAAAGTTTTCATTTTTACCACTTAATTAGATTATTAAACACACCCTAAAGGTCTACGTTGGTGTTCATAAATGCAGTTTATTACTAACATCTTAATCTTATTTCATGCAGTTAGGCCTGTCAGTTTAGTTCTCTTGGTTCGAAAAATGACACTCAATTCCTTTGTGCTTGATCACGAACTCCACTTTACCTGAATACTTGAAGTTACAGAATTAGTTAACTTATGAATCATAGAACTAGTTCAACCCACTCCAAAATTCTTGGGGTTGGATCGCCATAGAAGAAGAATCAACAAATAAACATGAAATTTGTAAAGCTTTGAGGCGCGTTTGGAACGCTTTCTTTAAGGAGTTATTTGCCCCCACTCACAAAGAGTTTGCTACAGGATTTCTAGCAAATCCCCTCCAAGATACAACAAATCCTGAAAAATCTATCATATAGCAATTCTGCAGATTTTCAGGAAAGCCTCTAAGAAATTGGTTGTAACTGACAAAGAATAATAGAGAATGTATGCTTGATAATTTCCACTCCCTAAAATGAATAACTCACTGGTCTTATATAGACAACTTAGTACATCTTCTAAAAGATGGCACCCCTTGGTTATGTCATTTCACTCTGCATCTTTTCATAATAGGTATCATAAACACCTCTTAAAGGGTTACTACCTTTAACCAAAAGGCACCCATTTGAATGGTGTCTATCAAATTTCTCTAAACAAACAATAATAATAATTTATACACAATTTAATATTACAAACTATATTATTATATATTAAAATATACAACAATCCCCCACTAGGTTGTAATATTAAAACCACTAGTCAGTTAAAGTATAAAGACATGCATACAAGAAGGTATCTTTCGATTTAAACCTTCAATTAGCTAGTGTAAACATTTCAAAGTTCTAATGAAGTGTATGGTGTCTAGTCGATTAAACCACATCTTCTTTATGTCAAAACTGGAAATGTCACACACATGAAATTATCCAATTTCTTTTGAGACTTTCCTATCTTTTAACACTATTATGGTCATGTGCTAAATCCTGATTTCATGAACATCTACAAGAATAAACTCAAATTCTTGCTATAAGCGGCACCACTTTTATGTTCACATAGGTGAAGTTCTATCAATGTGTCCCTGCTACTGTAGACACTTTAGATAATCTGCACTTCATTAAGAGCATATTACTCATTCTCCTAAAACGTAGCAGACAGCACCAATTATCCTAGAATGGACTATAAATAGTTTCTCAGTGCCCAAACTGTCACATAACAGTAATTTGTTATTACCTATTAAACCTTAAAAATAGTGATGTTCTAAAATAAGGTCGGGTTACCATTACCGGTGACTAATAGAAAATCGAGTTTCAGTCCTATTCCATTAGATGTTTTCTGTACAAAGTCAAAGGACTGCAGCCTCCTTTTGACTTCTATCAACATAGGTTTCATAACCCAATCAATTAGCTAGCTATAAAATTCTTTAAAATTCCTTATTTGATCAATTATCATAATCAGGTAACTATGTTGGCAATAAAATTATTCCAACTACTTCACATTTTTAATTCTCCGACAAATAAGTCAAAGCTTTAGCACCATAGACATTGCTAAGTCTTCTAGATCAAATCACGTAGAAGTCGCACTTTATAAAGAAATAGATAACTCAGTTGTGGCCACAACTCCACTATTCCAAATTAATTCATCAATCATTCTATTACTTTATTTCAAAAGCGTACAAACTTCTTTTAATCTCAAAAGATTAACCCCCACTATAAATAGATTTCATTCATTCTTATAATGATATGTTATTAAATTGGCGCCAAAATATCCTCTCAATATATTTGTTATAGCATAAATTAATTTACAAAATCTATTTCAACAACTGAGAGGCATATTTACTTTGTAATTTCTTACTTAAGAATCTATGTGTAATTACACTTAATACAAAATAATGTCATAGCGGGTTTTCGTGCTTTTGACATTTACATACTTGTCATACTAATTAATTTTAAACCCCATTTAACTTCACTACATTGTCAAATTTCTCAAGTCATTATCTAACACTTGTTATAAACCAATTCTCAAGTAAGAGAACTTTCCTCACTTTCTTTGGAACAAGTAACCATATATAAATAATTTCTACCAATTCACATACTCATAAATCGAAGGTTAACGTTCAATCATCATAGGTTATCTTCAAAGTTACCCCATATGACTTAATCATATATATCCTAAGGATACAAAATTTCACAAAATACGTAAAATATACTCACAATTTTCGTACTTGTAAAATATTAACAAGTTATATTCAGGTTTTCATATATATGTTAACCAACATATATCTACCCCCACATTTTCAAAATTTCCAAGCTAACATAATTTCAATTAATCACGAATAAACACAGTATAAGTATATAATATGTATCTTCTAGAGAGTTAGGAACCACATAATATACATATTTTGCATACACTGAACAAAAATTAATTAGACAACAAATTGAACTACCAAATATTATGTCCCATTTGCCATTTTCTGTTCAACACAAGATTGGCATATCACAAATTATCAATTACAATTCCACTAAAGTTAAAGATGAATGTTCGCATATCAGATTGTGAAAGCAATTTGCATACTAAACCGAGGTACCAACCAATTAGCCAACATAATGAGAATTTGTACAACAAACTGTGTATCTCCAAAATGAATGGGTCCCTATCAAGTAATGACTACAGCACCATTTGAATTCAAATTAAAGGGTGCCAACCGTTCAACTTTTGAATCCATCTGCTAGAATTGGTCCAAAATTTAAACCAACACATCCGTTCCCAAACAATGCGAAAGATGACATTACTAACTTCATGAACATTATGTTCACGTTTTCAGAGGTCTAATAATGGTCTATAGTTTGGATGATGTCAAATCATATGTCTACCAAGTCCAGTTTATATGCACAACATATTGTGTTTATTTGATAGAATATTTATCCGATTATAGAAACCAAGGATATATAGAATCTGATACACCCAAATTCAGCCCATGCTCGAGCGGTTCTATTCTGCAACTACTGCCAAGCATCATCCCGAGCGGTTTGGTCCACCTGATGCCTTCCGAACGGTTTATCCACGACCCGACCAACAGGTCGGGAGACTGCACAGGCACATCCCACCTCGGGAACAGCTCATCCGGGCCCACAGGCATGATCCCGAGCATCACATGCATGATCCCGAGCATTACGGGGAGTTTTCTACTCCAGCTAAAAGACTAATGGAAAGTGCAAACTATTTCCTAATCCAATTAGGAAACCCCCACAATTAATACCAATCTATATCAATTGGATTATATTTCTTTATCCATGTATGAGTAGGTCTCTTACATCTATAAAAGAGACCTCTCACCCCCCATGAAGGGGACGACTTTTCAGTCTACACAGCACCTCTATAGCATTCATCTACATGCCCGGCCTGCCTACGGTAGTTCCAGACTTGTTGGTTCACCACAGGCCCCCGGCTCTTTTACAGTATAGTGAACGTGCTCAGACACACTCGTGGACGTAGGTACTTTCATTAACAGGGCTGAACCACATACAAAAAATAGTCTCTCACTCTCTCTCTCCTTAAACTGCTCAACTTTACTCTTACCAAATTCTGGCATCAACAGTTTGGCGCCGTTTGTGGGAAATGACAAGTCTTCTCATCAACAAATTGCTTAACTGATCATCATGCCACCGAAGAAGGGTAAGAAGGATGATCAGCAGTCCGGCCAGGATGTTCCTTCGGCCCCGGCACCGGCTGCGGCGGTCATGACATCTGAGCATATCACCGCGACCCTCACGCAACTCTTGGAGGGACAGCGTCAAATCCAGCAACATATCGAAGCCCTACTAGCCCAGCAAAGCAGTCCTCCAGGGGCTGGGAAACGACTCGGGAACGTTGCGTACGATCGGGAACCGATCTTGACCAGACAACGTGCTTGAGCCATCCCGTCCCGTGTTGAGGATGCCAGGGGACATCAGCTGTGGGCGTGATGTCCAAAAGGAAAGACAGGAGCATACGGCCCGGGAATCAGTCCAGGGTCACTCGGTCAAGAGCTGAGTTCTCCCTAGGTGAATGGTTACTCGGAGTCATAGTCGAGCCCGATCCCAGAGGACAGCACACCGCCATGAAGAAGAAGCATCTTCCACCAACCCAACCAGCCCCTCAGATACTGGTCGGGAAGGAGTGGAAGCCCGAATCAAGGACTTGCAGAAGCAGATTGACGGAGTGCACAAGAAGCTTGGTCAAAACTGCGCTCAAAATCAGGCCAATACTGAGACAGAGTCACCGTTCTCTAGCCAGATCATGAGGTTTTCCATCCCGCGCAAATTTAAGCAACCTCGCCTAGATCCCTGTAATGGCTTGGGAAGCCCGGTCGACCACGTCCGGACCTATAAGGCTCAGATGGCCCTAGCCACCAACTCCGACGAACTACACTGCCTAGCCTTCCCCAGCACGTTGAAAGGCCTGGCCGTACAGTGGTTCTACTCCTTGGAGCCCCGATCGATCTGCAGTTTCAAACAACTCAGCAAGCAGTTCATCAACCAGTTCGCCCGCGTGCATGAACGGCCAAAGCCAGACATGCAGCTGCAGATGGTCAGACAACGGAATAATGAGTCCCTCAAGGAGTTCACCGACCGGTTCAACCAACAGAAAATTTAAATCCGCAATTTGAACGAGACAATCGCCATCATAGCCTTCTGCTCGGGAGTTCAACACACCAAGTGCGCCGCGTCGTTCCACAGAATCCGATCGGAAACTTTGGTTGAGCTCTCTGAGAGGGTTGGAAAATACATTGACACTGAAGAGTTTTTGAAGACCAAATACACTGGGCAAGAAAGCAATGAGTCTTTCAGAAGTAAGCGAAAGCGAGATCAGCCCGGGAGCTCTGACAGTTCTTCCAGTTTACAGTGGTCTGAGTCCGGCAATCCTGACCCGACCACCAGCTCACAGCAGTCCGGGTCAGGCAGCCCCGACTGGACCTCCAGCTCACAGCAGTCCGGGTCAGGCAGTCCCGACAAGATCTCCAGCTCACAGCAGGCAGGGTTCGACAGTCCCGACCCGACCTCCAGTTCACATCGATCAGGATCAAGCAATTATGACTTTGCCTCCAGCACAGAGAAGTCAGGAGCCCGACGATCCTGATCCGACCCCTTGTCTCTATCGGTCTAGATGAGCCCAACTACAGTGGTACTTGGCTGATCACCACGTGACGCTCCACCGATTGTCAGAGAGCCCTTCCAAAGACCTCGGGCCTAACTCCGAGGCAAACAAAGACCTCGGGCCTAACCCCGAAGCATCTAAAGACCTCGGGCTCCGAACCCAGACACCAAAGACCTCGGGGTCATGCCCGAGGCACCGGCTTCGCTTAGGTCCAACCGATGATGGGGGCGAACCTCCTAGGTGGCTGATGATGGCAAGCTTCAAAAGACCCTGCAACCACCATGTTCCAGGTCGGTTACCTACAGTTCATAGCCTCTGTAAGACCCTCGTCTTAGCGAAAGCTTGGGGGGCAAGACGGCGCAGTGAACTAAACAGGCAATCACACCGAGTATCTACAGGCCTCGCGGATAACCAAGTCAAAATCTTGGACAACCCGAGCACCTACAGTACTCAGAGGCATTAACTCCACTTAGGTCCAAACCGACAATAGAGGTGACTAAAATCTCTTAGGTTGGCCGACGAGAGAGGAGCAAAAAGACCCTAAAGCAACGTGATTTAGGTCGGCTCCACCAACATGGTCAAGTTCTTCTCCCAACAGTCTTGACGAAGGCTGGCTGGGCGGAAGATAACCATCATGGGGAGTTAACATAAAAGGACCCTAAAGCAATACGCTTTAGGTCGGCTTTTCCAACATGTAAAATCCTTCTACCCACAACCTTGACGAAGGTTCACGGGTAGAAGATAACCATCCTGGAGGTTAACTCAAGCAAAAAGACTCCGAAGTAGGCCGAGTCTCAACTCTCGGTCATTTCCCGATTCAAAGACTCCGAATTAGGCCGGGTCTCAACTCCCGGTCAGTTCCCGAGCACCTAAAGGTCCCGAGCTAGGCTGGGTCTCAACCCTCAGCCAGTTCCTGGGGACTCACCAGGCTCAGAAGCCCCGAGGCAGCTTCCCAAAGCACTCAGACAGTGGCAAGTAACATCAAACTAATTTCCAAACTTGCCCCGATATAGCATCTGGCCAACCTTGGAACTGGGGGGCAACTGATACACCCAAATTCAGCCCATGTCCGAGCGGTTCTATTCTGCAACTACTGCCAAGCATCATCCCGAGCGGTTTGGTCCACCTTATGCCTCTCGAACGGTTTATCCACGACCCGACCAACTGGTCGGGAAGACCGCACAAGCACATCCTATTTCGGGAACAGCTCATCCGAGCCCACAGGCATGATCCCGAGCATCACAGGCATGATCCCGAGCATTACGGGCAGTTTCCTACTCCAGCTAAAAGTGTCACAGCCCGATCCCACAATAGCGGAATCAGAGCCCGTGGCACGCCACCGAGGCTAAACCAATTCATTAACGTTCCCAAAATTAGGTTTGAAGAACACACGCAGCGAAAAAAATAAAACACATTTTAAACCAGAGGTTCAGTCGGCTGGGTCGGGACCTCAGTCGACTGAAGCAAGCAGAAACAAAATGAACACATTAACCTTCAGAGGTCCAGTTGACTGAAGCATGGCCCAGTTGACTGCTTTTACCACCATAAGAAGCAGTAGCTAAACTGTACTGTCCCGTCGACTGCCCCGTCGACTACTCCGTCGACTGCCCCGTCGACTGCTTTTACCATATTAAGAAGCAGTAGCTAAACTGCACTGTCCCGTCGACTGCCCCGTCGACTGCTCCCCTGGCATCAGCCCATTCTGCAGAATTTCAAGTTTTAAAAGTTTCCTAACTTTCAGCAAGGATCAACCACTCAATCCAAAGTAATCCTAGCTGTATTAAAAATTTTCTAAAGCAGGTTTACAACATGTCACCAACTATTATAACGGTTTAAAATCCATTCTATCATACGAAATTAAACATAAGTTAAAACGATAAAAACTCTTATTACAACATCCTATTGTCCCAAAACTACAAGGTTAACATTCAAGTTGCCTTCTAAAAGAACTCCCAACCCACGTACTCACTTCTGCGATTCCTCGCCAGCATTTACACCTGCAATGGTTATTTGAATAACCACACATATTTCGATTTGTTTAAGCTAATGCTTAGTGAATAAAACAACATATGCACATGAATGATAAACATGTCCACATTCATATCTCTACAATTCATACTAGTCGCGGGAGACTCACGTGCCCGTCCATACTCCCAATCCGCGACTCCTCGCCAATAAGTCCACGCGAAAGGGTAAGATCCACGATTCTTCTCTTCAATCGTGCGACCTTAATGCCTATATTGGCTCCACAAAATGGCACGGTGACCACGTGCTCCTTCTGACCCAAATAAGCAACTTAACATGCTCAAACACATATCATCATACTCGCGGTAATCAAAACATATCACCGTGCTATTGAGCCTACTTATCAATATAAATGCCCAAAATGAACTACACAATATATCTCTAAGAATTAATACATGCTATTCACACAAAAACATGAATACATGTTAAGAAATCATTCCAAAAACATAGTTGGCTCCGAATAACGCTCCTATAATACGATCCAAAGAAAACCCGTGCACAAAGAATGTGCAGAAGTCCGTCTAGTACAATTCCTATGAATCAAAGTTCCATTTATCAACTTTTATGAAAAATTCTAGAAAACAATTTTTCGGAAAACTTAGCCAAACAGGCCCTAATAGGTATCAAAACGAAGCTCTTATCTCGAGGAGCTCGAATATGAAATATGGGAGAAAACAGACTGACAAAAGGTCATCGTTTGGCGTCGCAAAGCTTGAAGCAACTAAATCTCCCTTTGGCCTCCTCCTTGGCCTCCTTTTGGAATTTAGGTCAAGAACCTATGAAAATATCTCAACCATCTCTATCTATATATAGGCAAAACTCTCGGAAATTACGTTTACCTCCCCAAGAGTTTCCAAAACTCCTAATTAGTCTCTGAAACTTTCTATACAGCTTATTCATAGCTTTACGAGTGAAACTTCGAAATTATAAAAGTTTTCGACTAAGTTTCGTTTGGTCGCTAAAACGCAAATTTCTACATGACGTTTCTGAAGTTGCTAATTAGCCTACCAAATTAATAGCGTGTTCATTCGCCCTCACCAGGATACTAAATCTAATAACAGAAATAAATTCTAAAACAGAAAATAATACAGATATTGAAATACACAGGTAAACATTTATTTTCAGATAAACATTTAAAATGTTCCACATTGACCGTCTCATACTCGGAGAGACTTCACAACAATAAATCCTCAATCACAACAGTTTCAAAGGGTTCTCTAATACAGACACCCAAATCAACTCGTGATTCAAAACTCACCCAATCATGTGCCAAAAGACACGCCACATCACATTATAATGCATGACAATGAAATGCAAAAGCAATAACACAATTACAGGTGTTATAAAAAGACTAATGGAAAGTGCAAACTATTTCCTAATTCAATTAGGAAACCCCACAATTAATGCCAATCTATATCAATTGGATTATATTTCTTTATCCATGTATGAGTAGGTCTCTTACATCTATAAAAGAGACCTCTCACCCCCCCTTGAAGGGGCCGACTTTTCAGTCTACACAGCACCTCTATAGCATTCATCTAGATGCCCGGCCGGCCTACGGTAGTTCCAGACTTGTTGGTTCACCACAGACTCCCCGCTCTTTTATAGTATAGTGAACGTGCTCAGACACACCCGTGGACGTAAGTACCTTCATTAACATGGCCGAACCACATACAAAAAATAGTCTCTCACTCTCTCTCTCCTTAAACTACTCTACTTTACTCTTACCAAATTCTGGCATCATCAGAATCGATAGTAAATTAAATAAAAACCTGAGATCAATTCAAGAACTGTGCTTTCTCTCCTTAAGAATTGTTTATTCATCCTCCAGAAAATGAATAACTCCTTAAAATTGTTGGGGTTGGGTCGCCATGGAAGAAGAATCAACAAATAAACATGAAATCTGTAAAGCTTTGAGGCGCGTTTGGAACGCTTTCTTTAAGGAGTTATTTGCCCCCACTCACAAAGAGTTTGTTACAGGGTTTCTAGCAAATCCCCTCCAGGATACAACAAAGCCTGAAAAATCTATCATATAGCAATTCTGCAAATTTTCTGGAAAGCCTCTAAGAAATTGGTTTTAACTGACAAAGAATAATAGAGAATGTATGCTTGATAATTTCCACTCCCTAAAATGAATAACTCACTTGTCTTATATAGACAACTTAGTACATCTTCTAAAATATGGCACCCCTTGGTTATGTCATTTCACTATGCATCTTTTCATAATAGGTATCCTAGACACCTCTTAAAGGGTTACTACATTTAACCAAAAGGCACCCATTTGAATAGTGTCTATCAAATTTCTCTAAACAAACAATAATAATAATTTATACATAATTTAATATTACAAACTATATTATTATATATTAAAATATACAACAAAAACAGCTCCAGAGTAGAAGTAGAAAACCAAAATTGGCTATGACCAAGAGCCCTTCCCAATTCTATCCTTAAAAGACTTTAAAGCTTTGGAGCTTTTGGCCAATTTTGATCAACTTAGGACTCCAATTGTTTAGAGTAAATTACACTTTGCACCCTTGTAGTTTTGATGTGATGTTATTTTGGTCTTTTTTAGTTTCAATTGTTCAATTTGGTCCTTACAGTTTCAGTTTAGGTTCAATGTGGCCTATTCATGAAAATTTTCTACAATTTTGGACAAAAATAGGTCATGTTATGCACACGTGATCAGGTATCATTAGGGACATAATAGTAAATTTACTTTAAAAAAATTACACTTCATACACCTATATTGAACTTAAATTTGTAAAAAATAGTAAGAAAAAAAATTGTTGAACGGATTATATTAAATCTGAACTAAAACTTTAAGGATCAAAATGACAAAATTGAAATAATAGGGACCAAAATAAAATCTCACCCAAAATACAATGTTACAAAATGTAATTTACCTTATTGTTTAACGTTTATATTCACTCTACTGAAGGTTTTTTTTTTTTTTTTGTAAATGAAGGTAATTTCAAAACTTGCAAAGGAAATAGTTGAAACTAGAAGAGTTGACGTTATTAATTTGCTTACAAGCATATTGTTTTGGCCACAGTTTTACCTGTAGCAACTGCAGGATATTGTCATGGCCGGCCCAAAGGGAGGTAAAAAGGTAACCACCCCTGGTTATCAAAGTTCACAAAATTTTGAGGGTGCCTATGAAATATTATTACTTATATTTTACATTCAGATTTTTTGTATTTTACATTTAGGCCTCCCAAGGCCCAATTTAGTGCCAACAACTACATATATTTTGATATACATGTATATAAAACTCAAAAGCAAAAGCCCTAGAATTTTGAAAACTATACTTTTAGAGTAATTTTTTTTTTGAGTTTTAGAAATAGACCCATCTAGAATTTTGAAAGATACCATATAATGTATAAGTTTCACAAATAGACTCATATTATAAGTAAATTCCAAAAAAATTGTCAATTATGTATAAGTTAACACTAAAAAAATTGTCAATTATGAATAAGTAGACCCCAAAAAAATCTCCTCGGAGGTGCTGCCCGAACCTCCGTATAAGGGCCTAACTTTTAATAGTTCGTCTTGGGTCTCCAAATATTCAGGACCGGCCCTGAATATTGTAAAGAATTAGAGATAAATGGCCTAATGATAGTTCAACTGTTTTTATTGAGAAAAATGTTCTTAATATATATCGTTGATACTGAGTATGTTAGAATTTCTAAGTTCTCATTCAACAAAACTCTTTCTACTGAATTCGAATTGATATACATAAACAATATGACTTTACGATAATTCTATCTAATTAAGTTTCTAAACTATTGCTTCTGTACTTCATTGTCGATGGGTAAAAAAAGTTATGAACAATATTTCATTCCTTTTTTTTTTTTTTAATCCTCAAGTATAAAATGTGAGTAGTAGATAAAGGTTGTCCTACTACACTAAATTTCTGAATCTGCCCTTTATTATCATAGAGTTGGTTCTGAGGACAAACCCATTTTCCAGCGCTTTGGCCCCACAAGTTTTGCAGGAACACTACTCCTATGTAATGGTATTGTTAAAAAAAGAAAAGAAATTTCAATCTAAAAAATAAAAATGGCTCACTAACCGATCTTGAGTTCTTATAATAGGTTATTGGGACTTTAGTTGATATAAGTTAATACTATTTGCTAATTTTAATAATTTATTGTCCAAATAAGTAGTACTGTATTGGTCAAATTATTTTATCTGGGTAAAAATTCATAGAAGGGTTGATGCGTTGCATTGTCCCACATTGGCTGTGTATTGGATTCACCTTGGACTTATTTAGGCTTAGTTTGGCCCATATTTTGGTGTGTCTCATTTTTTAAAGCACAATTTCATGTTAATTTTTTTGGTAACTAGTTTATGAGATTTACAAAAATTAAACTTACGGCCCATATTTTGGTGTTTCTCATTGTCCCAAATTATTATTTTTTTTTTCAAGGTTGCTTTTTTGGTTTTATGATATCTTTTTGAAGAGTAGTGTGTTACTTGTATAAAATTATCAAAAACAACTTAGTAATAAATTTCATAAGCTCCTCCTAAAAAGCCACGTGGGGGCCAAACCAAACCTTAGTAGGTGACCCCTTCCTCTTAATAGCTTAAGCTTTTGAGAGTAAATGCTACTATCATCTTCGAAAGAGTTTAATTAGTGCCCAAAAAACCTCATGAGGGACCTAAATTATCATGAATCAAATCTCTAGAGAGAGAGAGAGAAAACTTATTACAAAAGCAAAGAACCAACATCCACTAGTATCATTTAACTTCATCAAGTACAATACATGAAGAATATATGAACTCCATGAAACATCATATATATTCTATTAAGTCACTAGTATTATTTAACTTCATCAAAGTACAATATGAACTCCATGTCTTATTGTCTTGTGACTGCAGATACAATAATATTAGTATTATTCACTAACCAACCGTAGGCACTCGTATAACAATGTCATTTTCGTCAACAAATACATGAACCCTATCACAACGAAATTGCTTATCAGTGATCTCCCCTGGGCGGATTATTTGAGCATCGACCAAACCATTTTCTCTCTCTATTGTAGCTTCTGCAATCTCTCCCTGCACCCCCACAAGCTCGGGCCATGAAGTCTTACCTGCATAAACACAAAACACATATTAAAGACTCTCTCTCTCTCTCTACATATTCAAGACTCTCATCTCTCTCTCTCTCTCTCTCATTGCGTGTAAATTGTAGGATAATACTATGTCCAATTTTTAAATGGACAAGACAAGAAAGAGTTTTTGTCTAACTCATTAAGGGCAATTGAGTAATTTTATTACAAGGACAACTAAAGTAATTTAGTTTAGATTCTTCGCAATTTTACTTTAGAGTCCTTCCTCGCTTTGATGATGTGACACATTTTTTTGTCCATTTAAAAATGTCGTAGTTTTCAAAATGTAATAGGTTAGATTTTCCTCCATAAAAAAATATATATATATATATATATATATAGGTAAGATTTTCCTTCTTTTTATTTTCGGTATTCTATGTTAGGCCCACAATCATGATTATATCACTTAAATTCTATGTGAGGACAATGAGATCAATCAATTTCAGGAGAGCACAACCACTGGGGCTTATCCAATAATCATATATCTGTTAAAATTTGTTGTCAACTGAAGTCATTCTTTAAAAGTCATGGCACTCAAGTGATAAAAATACATAATAGAGGGCCTACTTAAATTGGAACTTTAGGGAAAAAAAAAATAAAATGGGGTACCTTTGTAATTGATATATATGCTCAAACATATTACATATACACATATATCATGTAAATCAAAATGTAAAAACAAGTTCTATTAATTCCTTACCTGGACACTCTGTCATCCTCAGTGTTATGCTTTTCTCTTGCTACTTACTTTGTTTTCACTTTTATGAATAATTTATTGTGATGGAATAGGTATTTATAGTCAAGTATTGTGGTAGCCCGTGTTTGCTCATTTTTGACATATGTGTATTTTTTTTTTTTTTGCTTGGAATTTTGACATATGTGTATGAATACATTAAAAACCATGCAATTTTTGACCAGGTTTTTATCTTCCCCTTACGTTTGCAACATTGAACCAAACTTTTCTATTTCGGACCATTTTAATGGTCAGAAGTTCTGTATTGATTTTTCAGTGGAGATCCTCTGTCGCACCACGTCGTGATCATGTCAGTGTGACGGATCATGTGGTCCCTATTTTTTTTAGGTAGAAAAATAGTTATACTATTTATCATGTGCTCCCAATTTTTAGAAGTCACATGCAGGGGTTTGGGGGCAGGCCCTAATCTATTTTTTTTTTATAGAGATATTATAATTTTGGATTTTCAGAGTTTTAAAAAGTGTGGAATTGTTCACGGATATCACATATAGTGGGTAGAAGAGTAAACATAATTAGACAAAGACAAACTAATCTCTACACGACTCTTTAAAAAAAAAGTGTTCATATGCTTTATTTTATTTTATTTATTAGTTTAACTTATGAAACAAGTAATCCTAATATATTCAATGGGATATATGGCTTAAAAGTTTGAAACTAATTGAGTAAATTAGATGTTAATTTTGGGTAAAAGTTGGAACAATTTAAGAATCAAAGTGACATTTCTAAGTTTAAAAGGGTAAATTAAAATTTTTAGAGGGGCTTAAATGCATATAACACTAAATATACAGGCTACAATTATAAATTCCAAAAGTTAAAGAGGGGGAGAGGGGTTGTGGTGCCCTGGTCCTATGGTGGCTCCGCCACTGGTCACATGACCCTAGCTATGTGATTGGAGCTTCTCGTGACAAAGTACTGGTGGCTTGTGTTTGCTCATTTTTGACATATGTGTGTATGGATACTATATCATCTTGCAATTTTTGACCAGTGTTTTTAGTTTCCCATACGTTTGCAACACTGAACCAAACATATAAATTTATTTTATTTATACATCCATTTTTTTCTTCTTGTTAGGTGATAAGATTGATATTTGGGACTCTCCTTAAATAAAACATATAAATTTATTTTATTTTATTTTTATTTTTTGGGTCAAATCCTTGAATAATTTGATTGTGAAGCTACTCTCAAGGGCGGAGGCAAATGAGGGTTGGGATGGGCTATACTCCCCCTCTCTCTTTGTGCTACATGTGATTTTTTTTTTAGCTTAAAATGTAGTCTAGTCCTTCTAAATTTGAAAAAAAAATTTATTAGTACAAGTGATATTTTAGTCCAAATATAGTTTAGTCCACCCCAAAATTTGAGATTTTTTTTAGTACGTGTCATATTTTAGTCCAAATATAGTCTAGCCCACCCCAATTAAGTATTCCAAACACAATTTGACACCATACATTATTGATAAATAGACTCCAAAATGTATGAATATAACCCTAAAAGATAATATTGTTCTTAAATAGACTCAATTTGACACCATATCTCATTATCAAATATGTATAAATAGATCCAACAAAAAAAAAATATTCCGGGGTGTATATCTTCCTTAGCCCCAAAATAAATCCTGATTCCACCCTTGGCTAAGCTGCACACCAACATCTGTTAGAGCAATATATCTGTCCAGCTCTCTCCACAGAAACTCAAGAAAGGAAGTGATCATGCTCAATAGCTTTGAGACAATTTAACTTCAAGTCTCTCCAACCAGCAATTTGAACACATGGATAAAATGGTAGCATTACTTTATTATTATTTTTTTTTAATAATGCTAGGTATACACACTTTTCTACATACTTTTTGACATATTATGCTTTAAATGCATATACCTTGTGCTGTTTGAATTTTTCACACTTTTCTGTGCACTACTTACACAACACAGGGTACATACATTTAAAGCTATGTGTCAAGTGTGTAGAAAAATATGTATACCCATCATTACTCTTTTTTTTTTTGGTTGACAAAATTTTGCTTATAAGAGCACGTTTGGAATAGGGGCTAACCACCACCCCACGTATAAGTGATTTTCCACAAAGTTGACTGTTTGATGTAGCCTTTTCACACTTTTAGCCGGTTTTTGGTAAGAAGCTATTGTAGCATGTAAAATAATTCTTATTCAATAAAATTTAAAAACTCACCCAGGCAACCTCTAAACACTAGAACCAAAGAAAGAACATTTTCAAAAACAAACCAATACAATGTAGAAATAGTAGAATAAAATGAAAATTAAGGCAGAGCCTATCTAGGAAGCACGGACACGGACACGGACACGGACACGGACACGGACACGGTAAAACATGAATACCTGGACATGAAAATTCCTACAAAATGACAACACATCGCAAGAGAAATAATTTAACTCATGTGCGGTACTTGTGTTTATTAAAAATGTTAATACAATTCTTATTGTCAATTTTCTTTTGGGACATTATATAACAAAACAAGTATAGCAACACTCAAAACAAATGCCCCCAGACATAGACAATCATAGAGAAGGAGATGGAACGAGGCTCTACTGTAGTGGAAAAATAGGGGAATAATTGTGTAGGAGGACAAAATATTTGGAAAAAAAGTAAATGGTTTCTTTGAGAGCATAATTGAGCCTTTATGAATTAGAATATTTAAGAGTTAAAATCAAAATAAAGCTTTCAAAATAACAAATAACTAGGGATCTTTGAAATCTATATAAGATCGATAATTGGGCAGCTTGTTTATTCTTACAGGCTTATATCTTATATAATTTTCTTATCATGCATAATCATAAATATTTTCTTGTTTATTCTTGCCGCTTCTGAATTCAACAAAATTAATATAAAACAAAGTAAAATAGAGTAATGCTTTACTTCCCAAATGATTTTCCAATTGCACCACATGTAGTGGTATGTGCTACCATCGATCACCACCACATCATGTGTACAAAAATTAAAGCATTTAGGAATCAAATTTGGGATTTAAAAAGTACAACATTATTCGAAACAAAAGACTACTAAATAAAATCTAGGGGCAATTAGCAATTAAACCAAATTAAGAGAAATATTATGGTTTTAGTCCAGTTAGAAAAAGGTTGTAGTATTATGTCGATCTATAACTTGCTACTTTGACACAAATACCCCTAAGATTTTGCACAACAATGACAAAAACATAAGCAACACCACCATCACCTCCGGCGACCTCGCCTGAGCTCCGGCGACCTCGCCTGAGCTCCGGCGACTTCGCCTGAGCTCGTCTGACCTCCGGCGAACACCACCACACTAGACCCCTAGCGACTACCACCACCACCACCAGACCTCTGTCGTTCACCACCAACGCCACACCAGACCTCTATCAATCTCTTCACAATCAAACCACCACATTAACTTGAAATGGTCATAAAACAAGATCCTGAAAGTAAATTTCTCACACCAGCGAAAAAACTTGTGAAATAAAAAAAAAAATTGTGGAATTTATCAACAAAAAGTTGTGAAATTTCACAAAGTTTGTGAAAATTCCTCGAAACCACCACCGCCACATCAAACGTCTGTCGATCACTACCATGACCTCACCTGATTGATCTCTTCAAACCACCATCACATCAACATGAAATGAACACATAACAAGATTTTGAAATTTAATTTCTCATACCAATACAGAAAAAGTTGTGAACTTTTCAAAAAAAAAAAAGTTGTGAAATTTCACAAAAAAAGTGTTCTAAAAAACATTGCAAAAACTTTTTACAAATTCGAGCATTCATATCGATCTGCAAATTATTTTTTGCATAAAATCTAGATTTTTACAACCCCACTCAACGAGATCTATCAAACAAGTATCATAGTTGATATCAAAATCTGGAAAAAAAATGTTGAGTAACTTCACAGACTTTTTTTTGATAAATTTCTCAACAAAACGTGTTAATAAAAAAATAAATAAAATAAAATAAAATAAAATAAAAAACCACCATTCCTTAGAGATGACGATGGTTGTTATTTTTGGTATTTGATACCAAATATTACCAGAGCATTCTTAGAGATGAAGGTGGTGGTTGGCTTCTCTGTCACATTTCGGCGGCGAAGAACGAAGATTTCACCAATTTTGGTGAAAAACACAAAGATGGTCGCGATGGTGGTGGATCTGCTCGCGAAGGTGGCAGATCTGGAATTCGTGGTGGTCGTTGATGGTCGTGTCTAGTGCTCGTTGGTGATGGACGAAGTCGGTGGTGGTTGTCCGTAATGGCGGTGAATGGAGAGGCGGCAACGGCTTTTGCTTTGGGTGAGCACAGAGAGAATGGTAGTAGTCGCCGGAGAAGATGGTGGTAGTCGCCGAAGATGATGGTGGTCACCGGTGGTCTCACCTCTGGTTCTCGGTGGTCAGTGACGGCGGTGGTTGGTGGTCTGATCAGATCGTGTTCTCTCTCTCTCTCTCTCTCTCTCGCTCTCTCTCTCTCTCTCTCTCTTTGATTGTGTTTTCTCTCTCTAACTGAAAATGAATGAAAGGGGTATATTGGTCACAACTAGAAGTAGTTGAGTTTATCCCTAACAACTTTCACCAAACATGTCCTTGTCCCCAAATATTTTTCCATTGTGTCTTATAACCAAATAGTTATCCTAATTTGGTATTTAATACCAAATTTCTATAAAATCTAAAGCAAAAGATCTTAAAAGAAATTAGTCAACTAACCAAACATTGGTGGTGGTCGCTCGGTGGTGAATTTGTCTATTCAGATCTCAGATTATGAAAAAAATAAAAATAAAACTATATTAGCCTGTGAGAGAGGTAGGGGTGCAACTTGGGCGGGCCAACCCGTGCCCAACCCGAGCCCAGCCCAAAAAGTACTGGGCTCGGGCCCGCGATACTTTCACCATGGGCGGGCTTGGGAAAAAAAAATGCAAGCCCGAATTTAACGGTCGGGCTTCGGCAGATTTTGCTAACCCGTGGAACCCTAGCCCAAGTCTGAATATATTTGTGTACTATTTTGGACATTAAATTATAGTGTTTTTTAGTGACAAGAATACACTATTAAATATTATTCAAGTACTAAATTAGTAGATGAATGTTATTACATACTAAAAATCGGTTTTCACTCCAAAAAAAAAATTTACAATTTGGGCTTAGGCTCGGACTCGGGCTTGGGCTTGGGCTCGGGCTCGGATTTTAATACTTATTCACAAAACCAGGCTCGGGTTGAAAAGTTCGGGTTTATGTCGGGCTGGAGCTTGGGTGGACTGCTTGAATTCGGGCTCGGGCTTGGACAGAGCCAAAATCCTTTGGATCTCGCCCGAGTTGCACCCCTAAAGAGAGGGTGAGAGAGGAGAGCTGATATTGGTAAATGTGTGGCGCTTTGACGATGTGCCAATGTGGTGTTTCAACTTTCATGTTTACAATATTGTGGTGTCGAGGCATGAATACTTGGTGGTTCGAAAGAGAGAGATGATTGTTGAACTCTTATTGTGTTACTACTAGCTTTTTTTTTTTTTTTTTTTTCAGAGCTGTTGGGTTATTGGCCTAAGCTAACGCAATCTTTTTTAAGTATAGATTTAGACCTTTTGGACTTGGGTTGGGGCCCTTTATTATAATAATGGAGTATAAGTAAAAAAAAATGTTATTTTTTTTTTATTCTACATCTGTAAATATATGGGCATGAAGGTAGGGATGGGCATTCGTTCGGTTCGGTTTTGCCAAGTTCGGTTTGGTTCGGGTTGGCGACGAATTTCTCATACCAAAAACAAAACTGAAATACATTTCGGAAGATCGGTTCGGTTAATTCGGGTTATTGGTTCGGTTTGGTTTATAGTAATTCGGTTCGGCTTCTCGGTTTTTAAGCATAACTTTCGGTTCGGTTCGGTTTGGGTTAGTGGGAATATCCTATACCGATATCCAAACTGAAGTATATTTCGGTTAATCGGTTTGGTTAGTTCAGTTTCTAGTTCGGGTCTGGTCAGATTGGTGATTTCCCCCCCCCCCCCCCCCCCCCAATTTTGGTTCGGGGGCTTCAGATTCGGTTCGGTTTATCCACCCCTACATGAAGATATAAAGATTGAACTAAAAAGGGGCCTTCAAAAAAATTGGGAGTCCAAAGTTGTTGCTTTGCCTAGGGCGGCCCTAGTCAATGTAATAATAGGTTGTGACGGTGTTACTAAGGGTGTGCTTGAAAAACTGAAAATAAAGTACATAATAATAAGTGATAAAATAGTTGTGCAGAAAGTTTTAAAGCTACTGAATTTGGAGTGCTAAAAATAATATATGAAGTACTGAAATCTAAGTACTGGATGGAAATAAATTGTTTGATCGATAATGCTAATTAATAAACACTGAAATCAAAAAGATTAAAATTTTACCCTTGTGCTCACCATAATAACCAGAGATCATTCAAAAAACAAATAAATATATTGACATCAATTTATTGCCAATTGATTGTAACTTGATACCAAATTGTTATATTTTACTTTGAAAACCACTTTTGCAAAATAATTTTCAAAATTACCATGTTTTGGGATCTAAACATGACATCTAACTTAGCACCCAAAACTACCATTTTGTATGATACAATCAAACGACCACAACCACTCATTTGTAATATAAAATTTTCCATCTCACAAACAATCAAGAAACAAAGTAGCAAACAAACAATCAACCAACAACACTAATAAGCCATCTAGCAATTGGAACAAATTAAGGAATGAAGAAGATTGTATTAAGGTGTTGTATCAAAGATTACAATAGGATGTCTTTATATAGGCCAAGAGATGATCCAAATAAAGAAAGATAATACTAATTAAGAAAGAGAACAATTAGAGGTACATTGAACTTAGACTAATTATTCTTAACAACATTGAATCCATGCATGGCAATGAAACATGGTTAGGAATCCGTGCACCGACCTCTCTTTTCGATCGCTTGTCCACCGACATCACCAAGACTTGGATGAAAACCTGATTACAATAGGAGAAGTTACAGTGAGCCCGTCACGCCACGTCAGAATGATGATATGGTATGACCTCCCCAATAAAAAGGAGCCATGAGCCTAGTAACACTAGGAGGTTATGACATGTGGTGGGTAGTTTTTTTTTTTAAATTTTGATAACCACATGGCATGATCCCCTAAAAGTAGGAGGTATATGTGTGGCTAGGATTGAGAGGTCACACCACGTAATCATGCTAACGTGGCGTGATGGGCTCACTGAATAATTTCTCAGTGTGTGGTTTTGAGATGCTAGCAAAAAGTTAACTTTGATGGTAAATGGTAATATGTAACAAGGGTATAATAGTCAGCAAGAAATAATATCATTTAATAGCCAAATCATTGAGCGTGTTCTGCAAAAAATTGAATTGGGTTTTTTTTTTTGGCTTAAAGTTTTGGGATAATTAATACATAGTCCATTATAGTCACCCTTTTTAGAAATTAATCCCTAGTATAACACAACTTAAGAATTAGTCCCTCACCAATTTTGAGGACCAAAATACCCAATATTCTAGAGATATATATATTTGTATATATATCATAACTGATAATAACTAACAATCAAATCAATTTAAATCGTGCCAAAATCTAGGAATCCTAATTCAAAATGAGGTTCTACCTTTGGTTTTGCTAACATATTCCACCGCGATCAAATATTGACATCTCCAGTTGGGTCTAAAGATTCCGGTCATTTTTTTCACTTCAAGCGCCGTTCATCACGCCCGTACTTCCATTAGCCATTTTTCATAATTTCCGAAACAAGATACTGGTAGTGATCGGAGTGATTCAGATTCGGGTGGTGCGCCTGATTCTAATGGGAGTTTTTCGGATTCTAGGTGACGTGATAGTGATGAATCATCAACAACATGATGGAGATTTGACAGCGATTGAAAAGATGAACTTGTTTTCTTTTTTGGATTTATTGATTTATTTTTTATTTTTTGAATTTCGATTTAATGTTATTTCACTATATGCGTGTAAAAATCACAATTGGTGTTTTATTTAATTAATTTTGTATGTCATAGAGAGTTTTATTAATTGGTTTATTTATTTATATTAAAATATTTAAGATTATGATAGCAGCCTGAATGGTGCTACAGTAGGAGAGGAATTCTACCCACCATTGATTTAATTTAATCTCATTTTACTAAAATAACAATCTCACCCCACATTTTTTTAAAAAATAAAAAATTAGAAAAGACCCGCCTAGTGTAATAGCTTGGCATTTTTTCAAACATTTGGTGTGGCAGCCTATGGAAGAATGTTCCGATACATTGCATAACTTATACAATCTAGAAGAATCTAGGGCTTCCTATGTATTTTTATATCTTGTACATTGTAGACTTCAATAAAGAATTCTAGAAGATGATACAACTTGTAAATATCTAGATATTTCTTAGGAGTATTCAAGATGATTGCTGATGACTGTTAGATCGAAATGATCTAGACCATCCATTATATTCTTAGTTCCCTATAAAAATGAGAGTCCCTCATTTGGTCAAACCATCCAAGAGTTGTAAAGCATTTGAGAGCAATACAATACTCTTTCTTCGAACTCTCTACCTCTTCTCTACTTTGAGTGCTAGCAAGACTTATTTATTTTACAGTAGTTGGGGTGACTCTAAGTGCTGCACATGATAATGATTATAGAAAAAGTATTACTTATCTTACAGTAGTGGGGGAGGGTGTTAAAAAACTTTAAGCCTATGACACTAGGGTCCGTCTAATCTCATGGGCAATTTTTTGTAACACCTAGGAAAAATCGTTGCGCCAGGCGCTGCCTAGGCGACCGCCTAGGCCGATTTTTAAAACACTGCATGTGATACATTTCTCCATCTCTCACACACATCGCTATATTAATCTATTTTAAGTAGGCGAGTAATATCTTATGTTTTCTTTACATTTGCTTCCTCCAGTGACTGAGAGTTCCAATCGTTGATGAACATTTCAAGTATTTCCGCAGGAGCACATAAATCACATATGGCATAACTGAACATATCCATGCCTAGTACCAAGCCGTCACTACTAAAGACAAGGCACCCATACGCACCATGTTCCCCGTGTAAATTACTTATTTGAAGAAGCTGCAAATCTTTTAAAGTTTTAACAAGGTTGGGATTTCTTTGAATGTCAGCCTAGATATTAATATCGTGAAGAAGACGAGTCGGCGAGTTAATGTTCATGGGCTCATCGGAGCGAGTTTGAGAAAAATAATAAGGATAGGGCAATGTGCCCAATACCCAAAGAATAAACACAACCATTTGTATGTGCAATAGAAATGCATTTCAAGCCTACCCTAAAATCATTTGGAGTAGCAAATTTCAAAACCTTTATGGGTTAATAATATGGCTCCACTGATTTGACAATAGCTAAATTCAAATCACCTTTACTATACACCAATTTGGCCAAATGTAATCTACTCTCATCAAATCATCTAAATTCCATCTTCTTACGCTTCTCCCCAAATAAGCTAGCACATGTTAGTATGTTATAATCATTTCTGGAAAAAAAATCACCACCATGGGGAAGTGAAGATTGAGAAAGAAGTGCAAGGGCGGTCTCAACTATATGTCTATGTTTTCGTTCAGCAATTCCATTCTGCTGAGGAGTGTATGGACAACATTTCTGATGGTGGATTCCACTTGAGGTGATAATGGATTGGAACAAAAAAATTATGTATTCTCCACCACCATTAGATCTTAAAATTTTGATTTTGGTTTGAAGAAGATTTTCAATATAGACCTTATACTTTTGAAAAACATGAACAACTTCAGATTTATTATGTAAGGGAAATATCCAACAATATCTGGTACAATTATCTATAAAGGAAACATAATAGCGAAATCCATCTAGAGATTTAGAGGGAGTAGGACTCCATACATCAGAATGTACAATGTCTAAAGGAGCTTGAGCTACAGTTTGAGAACTACCAAAAGGAAGCTTTGCCATTTTCCCATGAAGACAATGTTGACACGAAATAGAATGTAGCTCAGTCTCTGAATTGGATATAGAAGCTATATTCAGAATTTGCTGCAGAACAGAATTGGAGGGGTGTCCCATTCTAGCATGCCAGTGACGATTAGTCACTTTGGTGCCAAGATGAGCTTGAAAGGAAGTAGATTCAAAGAATCCTTGAAGAGGATAAAGACCATTGTTACTGGGACCATGGTACAGAACCTTCCCCTAGGAATTGTCCTAAATACGAAAGAAATTAGCATAGAAGACAAAGTGACAATTGTTGAGTAAGCACAGCTTATGAACAGACAACAAATTCGTGGCAATTGAAGGAACATGAAGAACATTATGAAGATTGAAAACATAAGAGTGGGTATTGATTTGAGAGTTACCAGTATGAGATATTGTCAAACCTTGTCCATTAACTATGGAGACCTATCAACACCAGAGTATTCTTGAGGCAGGTTGAGATTGCTTAGGTCAGATGTGATGTGATTAGAGGCCCCTGAGTTAGAGAGCCACATGCCAGGATTTGGAGCAGACGAATCAGTGTACTGTGGAAACTGAAGAGTATTGGCAGCCATGGCAGAGAGCTAAGTTGGTGGAAGTCTGCCTTGATATGAGTAATTCATTCAGTGATAGCAATCAATGGCACTGTGATTAGGCTTATTACAGATTTGGCAAGTTACTTGTGGTCTTGGTCCTAGAACTAACGATTTTGAAGCTGATTTTCATTTAAGGAAAAATTTTGATTCATGGAAGTATTCATATAATTTGTACCTCGTCCTCTGAAATTTCCATTGCAACCTCCATTAAACCTTCCACCTCGGCTTTTGTAATTATTGATACCGCAAAAACTAGAACCATAAACAGAAAATTGATTACCAGAAGATTGGTTACCAGATGAACGAACATGAAAGAAAGCCATTGCAGAGAACTGAGAGTCTTGTGTGGATTGCAGATGAGTTGCTTCGAGTGTTTGTTCTTCTACTTTCAATAGAACATGAAGATCATCGATTGAAAGACAATCTGATCGTATGCGAATTGCAGTTTTGAATCCGTTGTATTCAGCTGGTAATCCAATAAGTGTATAGAGCAGCATATCTTCATCACCAACATTAATAGATACATCAGTCAATTTATCACGTAATCGTTTTATTTTCTGAAAATAAACATCCATCGAATCTGCTTTCTTAGAAATTGTTTGAAGTTCAGACTTCAATTGTAAGATATTAGATCTTGCGATGGAAGAAAATTGCTTCTCAAGTGTGATCCAGACTTCTCTGGAGGTGTTCTTGCCAACGACAATGGATATAACACTTTCTGTTAGGGTTGCATTGATGAGAGTAACAAGAGCTTGATCTTGAATCTTCCAAGATTGAAACAGAGGATTAGGAAATTCTTTTTCTGACTCATTCAAGAGAAATTGAGGAGGACGTGGTTGAGTTCCATCTAAGTAGCCGAATAGTTGATGTGTGCGAAAGATTGATGAGATTTGATATTTCCAGAGAGTGTAATTTGATCCATCAAGTTTGAATGTAATGAGATTTGTGATATTAGAGAGAAAAAATAGTGGATTTGCAGAGATAACTGAAGAAGAATTTTGTCACACCCGTTCCAGAAATTCATGGTTTTGAAAATGCATAATTTGAGATTGTGGAATTATTAATGTTATTAATAATTTGAGTTGAGTTGAGTTGACGTGGGTCAACGGTAAGGTGTCAGTGAGGACACGAGAACATGGAATTTCACATTTTGCATTGGCATGACTAAATGACATTTATATGATTTAAATGTTATCTGACCTATCTGGTATTTTATGAATAGTAATTTTATCTGTGTTGTGGAAATTCTGGTAATTTTTTATATTATTATATCATTTTGAAAAATGTGGTGAGAACGTGAGTGTCACGTTAAATAAAAGGTAGGTCGTGTAGAGATTTCACATAACTTAGTTTTCGGACGTAATTTTTGGACCCAAACGAGACTTAGTCGAAAACTTTTGGAATTTATAATTTTCACTCGTAAAGGCATAAAATGAACGTGTGCAAAGTTTTAGCAGCACTATTCAATTAGCTACTTCACTCAGTTTGAGGAACTCGTGGGGAGGTAAACGCAATTCTCGAATAGTTTGCCTATATATAGTAGTGGATGAGATTCATTCTCATCCAAAACTTTCAAAATATCTTGAGAGAGGAGAGAGAAGGGAGATTTGGTGTTTCAGGCTTTGCGACGCCGATCGATGACCGTTCGTCCGTCAGATTTTCTCCAGATTTCATATTTGAACTCGTGGAGGTAAGACCTACGTTTTGATAGTAATTAGGCCACGTTTGGCAAACTTTTTTGAAAAATGGAATTTCTAGAAATTGGGGAAAATCAGGTAAAACTCGTAGGAATCGAGTATAATTTGGAATCCGACGTTCATTCGGGCCCCTAGTTGATCCTTCAAAGTTTCGGAGAGATCGCACGAAGTATGAATTACAAATCTATGATTTTATGAAATTTTCATGTTTTGAATGTCGATTTTGAGATTTTGGATCCGGGCGAAATTCATGTGTTAATTAGGCCCGTTAATTATGCACGTGAAATTATATGAAAAGCATGTACAACTGTTTATGTGAGCATGTTATGTGTCTACTTGGGTCAAAGGGGAGTTTGGTGCAAATTCATCTGGGGTAAGCTTCTCGAACTTTGAGGATTATGTTTTTTATTGTGATTGTGATGGAATTGTGATTGTGGTGGTGTCTGGATTGGAGGTGGGCCCAACCAGGATACGGTACCTGGTATGGAGGAAGGTCCAACCAGTGTACGAGATGCGTGGGAGAGGTGGGCCTCCTACGGCATCGATCGGATGAATGCGTACCACTCACCCTAGAGACTATTTCTATGTGTTTTAGATGCTTAAACCATGAATATTGTCATATATCATACATTTGGAATTGTGCACTCAGCATATAGCTGAGCAGTGGAGATGTACTCCATTGCAGGTAAGAAGAAAGACAAGAAGAAGCGTGAGGAGTGAGGCCATTGAGGAACGCCGGGGAACCACATTTGTATATGTTTTTGTTTTAAATCCTAAAACTTGTGTAAGGATCGGGAAATTTTAATATGTTGTAATAGAACCATGGATTAGTTTCGTAGTATTGTAATTCTGTAAATTGAACGTCTGTAGTTATGTTTTGAATGTGGTAGTTATGGTTGTTATTGTTGTGGAGAAGCATATGTTAGTATTATCATCACAGGACTGCCCAGCAGGGGAGCAGTCGACTGGACCCTGGATCAGTCGACTGGATTTCGTGGGATTGAGACACTGAAAGTGAATAGTAATGGAAACAGTCGACTGGACCCTTTATCAGTTGACTGAACCACTGTAGATTTTAGCTACTGATCCAAACAGTAACCAGTGAAGTCGACTGGGTTCCTTGATCAGTCGACTGGACCTCTGTTGAGAATTTTGGATTTTGGTTTCTGCTAGGCACAGTCGACTGGACCCTAGACACAGTCGACTAAACCTCTGTTTTCAAAACTGATTCTTTTGGACGTGTTTCCAATTGGCCAAAACTTTTTATAACTCTGATTTTAAAGGATTTTAATAATGTTTTCCGCTGCTATTTGACTTTAATGGAACTGGATGAACCTTGGTGGCATGCCATGTGTCCTATTTCCACGCGTAGTGGGATGGGTCGTGACAAATTTGAGGTTGAAGACGAAGCTGTTGAGTTCGCCATTGATGGACGTTTGTCCTTCTAAAAACTCTGATACCATGAACAGATTGCAGAAACAAGGAAGAAACTAAACCATCTCATTCTCGTATTCTAAATACAGAAATACATTCACATATATATAAACTCAGAGAATCAATCTCAAATAGAAAAAGGAAAATGGCGCCAAAGTTGGTTACAACAGATTGCCACTTGTTAGATTGCTGAGCTGGATAGAGACTATTTGGGAAAATGGTTAACATTGGAATAGCTTTTTAACAACGCTCCAGCTTTCTAAAAGTGATCATTTTAAAAGCTAATCCAAAGGGGTGGTGTCCTTATTTATTACTTACTTCATTAATTTCTTTGAATAGGGTGGTCATTTTGTGTGACACCCCGAAAATTAAGCCACATGGACGAGGTCAACGAGTCAAACAATACAAAAGAAAGCAAAGAATTGTCCTACGTGGACCAATCTAATAAGGTCGAAGCATAGGGGAATCCTACGTGAAATCTAAATAAAAGTCAAATAGTCAAGAATTGACCCTCGATGACTAAACAGGTCAAATAAGGTCAACCAACATAATTTTTTTTAATGTGTTTATAAAGAAGTATAAAGAAGCCCCAAATGTTAGAAGTAACAAAGAATGAGGTTTTGTTCGAAAGATTATCATAGTAGTGTTTTTGAAATATTACAATCAAATAACCTTAAGAAATCAAAAGTAGTATTTTTCCAATAAAAGACTAACCATAAGCTAAGTATAAACCAAAATAAATTAATAAACAGGTCAGTGGGATTTTTGACCGGTCGAATGCCCCTCTGCCATACAAGGATCCTACAGAGTACTGTCAACAGGTCGAGGGATCCTGTTGGACCGGTCGAAAGTACCCTGCACAACCCTTGAACAAAAACTACCACAATGAAACATAAGTAAAGGAATTAATGTTGAGTTCCAAACTGACTAATCAAGCTCAATAGGCATGGATTGATTAACAAGGACCCGAGAGGACCTTCACAACATTAACGACATAATGAGGGGAATCTAAGACTCCCAAAATAATACAAGGTCAACTAAATCCAAATGAAAGAGTTATAAAGCAAGGGCTAAACAAGTGCCCAATTACAACTTCTATGATTACCATATACACAAATTAAATTTGGATACAAAAGGAAAGGGAAAGAACATGTAAGCTTAGTAATCAAATCAATGTCTATGCATATGATTACATCGATTACAAATCCCTTAATCCAACTATGTATAAAGAAGTTATTTTCAAAAGATAAGACTCCATAAAGGACATCTTCAAAAGAATGCGACAAGTCGACTATTCGTGGGCATTGCCCTTGTCGACATCACCTGAAACAAAGTGGTTTTATGATTCATTAAGCACGATAGCTCAGTGAAAAGCATTGTAGAAATGTACTACTACGTCTAAGACCATGCCAAGACATGCGGTGCAATGTTTTGTCACTGTGGCAATGCAATTAGCCAAAAGACTGATTATGCAATGATGACAATAAGAGTTTCAATAACCACTCACTCTCAACACTGGATGGTGGGCCATTCTCACGTGAATGTAGCATACCAATCTTCGATAGCTATTCAAATATAATTGACATTTTCGAATCATGTTGTAAGGCTCAAACAACTATTTCTCACATCACACCAACCTCCGAAATTTCCAACAAATAAACATCCACCGACAATGGGGATTTCAATGACTTTACAAGTCTCAAGCCCAAGTGATGCGTGAATTGCCGACTTGGCTAACATGTAATGCTTTTAAGTGATTATGCCTTGACAATGTCATTTCTATGATTTCAATATTATGAAGTAAGCTAGCATGATAAATCATAATGTCCAACTAAGCAAATCAAGAAATTCATGTAGAGCATAGATGTCATTTAAGGCATTAAAGAAATTACTAGCAACAAGGAGGAATTTAAACTATAAAAACTCATTTAACACTTAGGTTTAAGCATTAAGTCAACTAGGCACATAATGAGCAACTAACCATCAAATCTAATCATGTAGGACAAGTTCTAAAATAAGATTAGCATGTAATATCTCTAATCCTACACATAGCAAATCATGAAATTAGAAATAAGAGTGCACTTAGACAATGAAATCTACCTCATGTATTCTTTGTTATCAAGAAACACTAACTATGGATAACCAAGAATCCGAGGAGATGAAAATGAAGGTCTTTGTTGAGGGGAACAAACTGTCTTCCAATAGTCTTGCCTCAATAGTGCTTGGAAGGGCTTCAAATGGGAGCTTCAAAGTCTAGGTTTCCATGGAGTTTTGAACTTCCAAAGCACGAGAGATATAAGATATATAGAGAGAAAATGAAAAAGAAATGAGATGAGGAGAGAGATATGGTCGGCCAAAAGAGGGAGGGGGAGTAGAGAGAGTATTCACAAGTTTTCAAAAAGTTGCCTCCAAAAAGCTTTAAGTTAGGGTGTGTAACATGAGAAATTTTTTAGTACCCCCATGGTACCACGTGGCATGCCACTTGGTACCTCGTACCGAATAAAAGCGCGCTACATGAATAATAGAACTCACCACAAAAAATTTAAATGGGCCCGACAATCTTGTGTGGCGCTACCTCATTAGGTATGAGGCACCACATAGACGTTTCCTTAAAGGTACACAAAAACTTCTCGTATAACATACACACACATTCATTTATACTCAGTAATGGGATATTACCCCGAGACAACGTGCAGACACATGTTCCATACACCAATAATAAATGGGGTGCATCTCATCAGAGTAAATCATCTCTTTGTAATCCTTTGGCTTATGGTTCATTACAATTTGTGTTTCAATTACATATAAACTTAAAACCATTTTGTAAAAATTGAAAATTTGGAGGGCCAATACGTAAACTTATTTTAAAATTGAACAAAATATATGTACATAAAGACTTTTTTTTTTTTTTTTTTTTATAATTTGGAAGGGCCATAGCCCCACCTATTCTCTAAGTAGTTCTGCCACTGACCTAAAAAATCCAGCAGTAAATAAAAGAAAAGTGATAAAAAGACGACTACTTTTTATTTATAACTTGAATCTTCTTATTAAATGAAGGCATAAACCTCAAATGAACATCAACACTAAGAGTAATACTTGGGACACAATCATTTACACAACTTTTTTTACACAACTCAATAAATGTGTCTATCTCTCTCCTGTGTCACTGTAGGGTCCAGTAACATCACAGAAAAGAGATAGACACATTTATTAGGTTGTATAAATAAAGTAGTGTGAATGTTTGTGTCCCAAGTATTACTCCAACACTAAAGAGAACCTATTTCATTTCCTTTGTTGTACCACGAAATTTGACAAGGGTTGAGATGTGTTAGAGGGACAATGTTTTCCCCTATATATAATACTAGGTTATCGACACTTGCTACGCACGTGCCTATCCCCTCTTTTTAGTATCTTTGTCTTTTTGTTTTCTTTTTTGAAGGATATAAGTTCATTATTTCTATGCATTTGAGTATAAGATTTGAATAATATTGTTTTAATTTGGTATATATGAGATTTAAGTAAAAGCGAATTTTGTGTGGATTTAGTTCTAGAATTACTAAGCAAAACTGTATTCATTTTTTTATGAGTTAATTTAATCTCCATATATTCAAAGTTCGGGAAATGGTGAAAAGTCACAGTATGGGTAAAAAAAAGATTTGAATAATATTGTTTTAATTTGGTATGAGATTTAAGTAAAAGCAAATATTGTGTGGATTTAGCTCTAGGATTACTAAACAAAAATACATTCATTTTTTTTATGAGTAAATTCAATCTCCATATATTCAAAGTTCGGGAAAGGCTAAAAAGTCGCAGTATGTGTAAAAAAAAAACCACAACATATTAATCCTAAATTTTAAGACAAAAGTTGACCGTAGAATCTTCACATAAATGTAATTATACATGTTACAATATACAAATCCTAAATTTGAGAGAAGAAGTTGATCAAAATGTAAATATTAGTATAAGATATGAATAGTGTTGTTTTAATTTGGTATGAGATTTAAGTAAAAGCGAATTTTGTGTGGATTTAGTTCTAGAATTACTAAGCAAAAATGTATTCATTTTTTTATAAGTTAATTTAATCTCCATATATAGGGATGGCAACGGGGCGGGTATGGGACGGGGTCCCCATATCCCGACCCCGACCCGATTGAGTAAACCCTTACCCCGACCCCACCCCACCCCGCCCCAAGGGAAAGTGTGTCCCGACCCCGACCCTACCCCGTAATAGAAAACCCGTCCCCGCCCCGCCCCGCCCCGCCCCGCTAAAATTTCAAAGGAACCCCAAAGCATACAGAAAATAATGGGAACAAAAAAAAAATTCAATTTGTGTGAGAAAACAAAATGGCATACAGAAAATAATGGGAACAAAAAAAAAATTCATGTTGTGTGAGAAAACAAAATGGCAAGGATTCATTAATCATGAAGGGCAAAAAAACCCAATACAATTCCTAACAGCCACAAAAGGACTAACCAATCCTAAGACAAAAATCACAAAACTGAATAGAAATTGGGATTATCAGAACATAGGAACAGCAAAAACACACACAGATGTGTGTATATATATATACACACACACAATCTTCAAATTGAAACTTACCACTTACAAGTTATATGCTCCTTAATAGAATTGAGAGAATCAGATACTTGAAATGACAACCATGGTGGCGACCATCCAACGACCAGCGCCGGCGACGAACCGCAGTGAACAACGAGATCCCATGGCACGACGACGACGAGAGATCATAGTCCACGGTGGCGACCAACTGACGACAAGAAGAGACTAGCCAGCAAAAAAAGAGACGATCAAACGAGACCAGCAAACGAATGATCTTTTCACCAGCGAAAAGAGAGACGATCAGACCATCGATCTGAGCGTGGAAGTGGCGGCTGTTTGTCAAATGTTTTATTATGTTGTGTTCTTAAAACCCTAGAGTATTTATAGTGCTAGTATTTTACGTATTAACATGATATACAAGGGTAATTTTGTAAAATTGCAGTATAATCGGGGTGGATTCGGGATTTTTGACCATACCCCCGACCCCGACCCGAACCCGGCCCGGGTTACATTTTCTCCCCCCATACCCGCCCCTACCCCGTTTAAGTCACCCCCATACCCTATCTATTAGGGGCGGGGCGCGGCGGGGAACCCGAAAAATCCGTCCCATTGTCATCCCTATCCATATATTCAAAGTTTGGGAAATGGTGAAAAGTCACAGTATGTGTAAAAAAAAAGATTTGAATATTATTGTTTTAATTTGGTATGAGATTTAAGTAAAAGCGAATTTTGTGTGGATTTAGTTATAGAATTCTAAACAAAAATATATTCAGTTTTTTTATGAGTTAATTTAATCTCCATATATTCAAAGTCCGGGAAATGGTGAAAAGTCATAGTATGTGTAAAAAAAAATCCACAATATGTTAATCCTAACTTTTAAGACAAAAGTTGACCGCAGAATCTTCACATAAATGTAATTATACATGTTACAATATATAAATCCTAAATTTGAGAGAAGAAGTTAATCAAAATGTAAATATTAGTGATCAATTCGTAAATAATCACTAAAATAGCAACTTGTTTTGACTTTTTTAGAAGGAAATTGCAAATAATCTAAACCTTGTTAATCCAAATGTAATTACATCAAAGAAGTTGACCAGAATGTAAATATAGCCACTTATTTTGACTTTTTCCTTCTTTTGACATTGTTTAGAAGCAAATTGTAAATATCCTAAAACTTGTTGATCCAAATGTAATTACATCAAAGAAGTTGACCAGAATGTAAATATAGCCACTTATTTTGACTTTTTTGTGAAGCAAATTATAAATATCGCAGAACTTGTTGACCCAAATGTAATTACACGCAATATTGTTGATTGAAACCTCATTATTATATTAAATAAAATTGCAAAAGCTGACCTAAACCTATTTACCCTATTTTGACATGACCAAATTACCCTCTCACAAATCAATATATCCTTATGATGGGTACAGATGCATGATTAAATATGGTATAGTAGGGGGGGGGGGGGGGGGGGGGGGGGGGGGCAAAATGGACCTTAAAAAAGGTTGTAAAACTTGGATGATAACGTATGCTTTTTTGGTGCAAATATACCGGAAAAACCATTCAGATTAGAACAAAAGTCAGATAAAAGACTAAAAGGTAAGAGAATCGATGGGATAGAAAAGGGTGAAATGGTAATTCAACTTTGGAATTTGGGTGAACTTTGGGTGCTAAGCCTCTTAGAGCACCTCCAAGGGCACTAGGTAAATGGGTTAGGCAAAATCCCAATTTAGCTAGTTGAATAGGAAAATGCCTAATGAATATACCAAGGTCACTCCAACCATACTAGCCAAATAACTAGCCTTTTATTTTGTTTTGCCATATTTTCATTCAATCATCAATAACTTAAATTCTTTAATTAACCAGTAAATTGACATAAAAATGCTTAATACTTTTTAAAATGGAAAATGAAATAATAAAAATGTATTTTTAAGTGACATAAAAATTCAAAACTACTTGACCCCACTACATTAACCAATGGGAGAGAATAATGAACAATTTTGGGGTGAGCAAAATTGCACTCAATTTATTAATATTGCAACTCAAATAATCAAAACCCAACCCAAATACCATGAATAGTGGGGTGACCCCACTACTTATTTCTTCTTCTTCTTCAGGGTCGGTGGGAGAGAGAGAGAAGAACCAACTACCATGGACATACTGTTTGCGCCATTTTATGCGTCACCTTGAACCACTCGGCAATTTGGCTAGCAAATTGGGAATGAGCCATTTTGGTTTGTGTGATGGCTCTTGCCATTGAAGATCAAATTTTAGTTCTTGACTAAGTATTTTGGCAGTTAGGGGTTTTGGCTAGTGTGATAGCTCTCCCCTTGGAGAAGGCCTTATATATAAGGGTATAGATATATAAGTGTACAAAGGCACCCGCCAGAGGTACTCTTAAGCAATAACAAATATTAAATTACGATATTAATATACGGGGTTCATAGATAAATACAGAACTAACCTCGTGTATATTAAAATTTCACGAGTATTACAAATTTCACTTAGAGTTTTTAGTAGTTTTTGTTAGTTTTTCATCAATTAAGGGTGTGTTTATTAACCCAATTAAGTGTTGAAAATAAAAAGTTTCAACACTTATTTATGACTTCCAAATTGACTATGCTTTTAGACCAAGCCTGAGTATATTATACACAAACAAGGATAAATTACACTTTACACCCTTGTAGTTTGAAAGTGACTTCATATTGGTCCCTGCAGTTTTAATTTTTTCAATATAATCCTTACAGTTTTCAGTTTAGGTTCAATATAGTTCATTCATCAATTTTTCTTTACAATTTTTGATAGATTTTGGTTCAATAAATGTGAGTAAAGTGTAATTTATCTAAGTAAATTTATCATTATGCCCCTAATGATACCTCACTTGTGGAAGTTTAAAATGTAATTTATCTAAGGAAATTTTTATGAATGAACTACATACATTGAACCTAAAGTGAAAATGTAAGGATCAAATTGATAAAATTGAAATTACAAGGACCAAAATGACATCACATCCAAACTACAAGGGTGTAAAGTGTAATTTACAAAACCCTAATTCCCTTAAAACAAACACCTTCCTTTGTCAGTCCTCTCATCTCACGCCTCTCTTATCACTCACCACACCACACCACACCACACCACAGACACTAAACAAACCTAAGGCTTTTCGGAACCTCAGTCTCGACATATTTATTCGTCACCGGAGCTTGAAGGTATGCAATGCAACATACTTGTTCTTTCACATCTTTTCTTCTACTCGATGAACTTAGCCCTAAAGGGGTCCTCAAGTTCGACAATAGTGTTCGGTTTCACCCGGACTCGACTCGACTCAGCCGGTGGGATTTCACTCGACAGTTTTGTTATTTATCTGATTTTGTTGCAGATAATGAAGCAACCAGTAGAGAGCCCATGGAAACGGAAGCGTACTGAATTTTCTTTAGGGGGTAGTTAAAAAATTTGTTCCACAATTTTTGCTTTCTTTTTAGTAAAATTTTAAATTTAACTGATGTTTCTCATCTCAATAATGATAATATCAACACGTACAGGGTATGTTACCAAGAGTATCAATTATATTGATGAGTCATTTTATTCCAAGTCAATTGCCAACATGGACGTTAGTGCTGACACAAAACGGGTGGCTCTTAAAGTGTCTCCATCGGTTGTCAGTCTTGTATCTCGAGCAGGTAAGGTATATGTATATATATTTTCTGCTTTGATGTTGTATTGTAGCATAGCATTTCTGACTAGTTGCTTTTTGATTACCCAAATTGTAATAACCAAAAAAATTTCAAACTTGAGGTAACGGTGAGTGAAAGTTTTAACTCTAATGGGGATAAAAAAAACATAATTATTCGTGAAATAATTATAGTTTGGAAGTGTGAATTTTACTTTTTGACTCAAAACCCATTATTTTGTTGGAACTTTGCTTCAACGAAGCACGGACACACATACATCGACATGGCTACGTGCATGTCGACACGTCAAAATCCTAAAAACATCATTGCACGCGCAATCAGGAATGATTAATGTTGAAAGGTTGGAGGGTTACCCTTGCATGTTGTGCGATGGTTGTTACGTTCTAGGCTCGTACAATCGGGCTTGGGGCGTGACACCAATTGTTAATTTTGTCAAATGCACTCCAGCAATAGTAACCATATGAATGATCGTTATTCATACTTGTTATTCTTGTATCTAATATATTGCACTATTATTCACACTTGGCTTATTTTGCAAACTAAGGTTTTTAAATTTTAAACTTGAATAATCTAGGTGAAGTGATGGTATAGCTAAATACTAAGTATTTAGGATGCTTGATGTACTAGATCTTAGAAGAATTGTACAAATCATCACAAATGATACAGCTTGCTACGATATCCAGGTGAGAAACTAATTTTTATGGCCACGGGGACTATAATAGAGAGTATCAAGGATCCTAGTGGTACATACATCAATACCATATTAACATCTGCGAGTCTCCTCGGATCATCTTCCAATGATATCAAGGTAGAGTTTGTTTGTTTGTTTGTTTTTTTTTTTTGAAGGAACAAAAGACATTTTCCTTGTTGTTTGCAACTTTTTTTCAGCTGAGCTAAAAAAAAATATTATGGTCCACTGTTATTGCAGGTTGAAGTCGGGTTGTCTGATGGCAGACTATATGAAGGTCAAGTTTTTGCTTATGATTTACATTATAATTTAGCAATTATCAACATACGGTCTAATGCATCATTGCCAATTGCCAATCTTAGGCTTTTGGATGATGCCATTAGTGTGGATCCAAGGGATATTTGTCCTCCCCGTGGGGACGGGTTTGAGATTTGTCCTCATACGGATTTTTTTAATCTTTGTCCTGGGGTAATGGTGATAGCCATTGGCCGCCAACAGGATGAATCCCGTCTTATGGTTGCTCCGGGTTATTTTAGGTACACATAGTAAAGTTACCTTTCATCATGTTGCAATTTACTTTACTTCTTGTTCCTTGACAATTACTTGCAGTTTTTTTAATTATATATTTATTTATTCCTGTCTAGTCTTGATTGCTGCAAACTTGACTGTAAGGAGCTTATGAGAGCTAGTTGCATAATTTCCAAGGTAATAACTTTATTCTCTCTCTTCACAGTCTCTCGTGTTTATATTGTGTTTGCGTAGATTATGGGTATTTATATCAATCTTTGAGCTAATGATACATTTTTTCAGAGTGGTGTAGGTGGACCCCTTGTCAACTGCTTTGGGGAAGTTATTGGGGTCAATTTTTTCCAGGAGCGTTATACTCCATTTATGCCTATCAATTTAGTTTCTAAATGGTTGGAGCACCACAAAAGACATGGGTATGTTCCAATTCTTTGTATATATGTTAGTTCAAATTCAGTGACTTTTTTTTTTTTTTTTTAATTACTAAAAATCAGATGGTTGAGATAGCCATAAAGATACATTTAACTACAAGAAAGAAACATAAAACGAAGGAATAGCTCTCCTCCTTTGGTTTGAATGGACACCTTTGAAACACTTCTTTGACATGGGTCAAGTTCATTTTTGTGATCTTTGAATTTTATATCCTCCATCCCTTGCAAGGATTCGACCCTCTTGAGTAGGTGTTCTCTGATTAGATGTTACTATGGGAGGCAAGTGGACAAATCGACAATCTAGCATTCTCTTTAAAAGTGAAATAAGGAACATCATCCTTTAAAAAATAAAATAGCACTAGGAACATCAGAGATACATCAATCCAGCCATAGTATTCTCAAGATGTGTATTTCAAGTGACCTTAATAACCACAAGCACTGTTAGTGGACTCAAGCCCAAACATCCACTAAACCGACACAAACTACACAATAATGAGATCTTAGTAGTTGTAAGAGATGGAAAGGGAAATGAGATCTTAAGATTACCAATTTTTTCCCCTTCATTTCCTACTCTAGAACAGTAGAATAGTTTTCGCTTCAATATGAACTTATACCATCCTTAACTACTAAATAAACCATTAATTTTATGTTATGGTGGTGGAGATGTTGTAGTCAACAATGGTGGCAACTGGTAAGTACTGTCATGGATGCAGTTGGTGTTGGTTGGTATAGGACCTGATGGTGTTGCTATGTTGAAAGGAATAATTACTTTCTCATCTCCTGTTTTTGTTCTGAGTAATGTTTGGGGAACAACCCACTCACAACCCAATTCCACAACTTAAGTGGAAACCCTAGGTAGCAGGTGGGGCCCACTATTTTCTAATCCTGTTGACTAACCCAAATCTCTCTCTCTCTCTCTCTCTCTCTCTCTCACACACACACACACACACACTCACACACACACACACAAATGTACAGTATATGCACTCTCTCTCTCTCCACAAAGAGAGAAAGAGAGAGAGAGAGGCATGATCGCACATTCACGCGCACACTTTCAAATATACAAATAATGGACAAGTTGAGTTTACTGTTTTGCATCATATGAATATTTGAATCTATCGGCTATATCCCTTATTGACCCTTCACGTCGCTCCCTCTTGATCAGCCTTGGTTACTTCGTGAAATTGATTGAATATGTAGGTGATATTTATATTATCCCATTTTCATATTCTAATCTATGTTACATGGACTCTTCAAAGTGTCCGGAGGACACGGGTATGGATTGCCGTATCGGACGCGGGTACGTTGCCTTTCTTGGCTGAAAATTACACTAAACTACACTAGAAGGATCCTACCCAAGTGTTATACCCATGTCCGCAAAGAGGCGTGTCAATACGGGTACTTCTCCTATTTAGAAGAGTTCATGTAACATAGAATTTCTAATTATGAATTATGTTGGCAGGAACTATGTTCATTGATCTTCCCATTTCTTTAAACAACCAAAAAATCGAATAACTCTCGTTTAGTTGTTTAGATAATACTTGGACCTAATTTCCTAAAATCAAGCCTTTACTAGAATGGACTTAGAAATATCTGCTAATTTACTCCATTGCAATTATTAGAAAATGTAAGCCCAAATTCTCTACGTGAGGGTCTAATGGTTTGTATTATGGCATAGGAGATTTTGTCGCCCTTGGCTTGGAATGGAAGTGGCTAATCTTTATGCGGCCCCTGTAAACAAGTTGGAAGCTATAATCCAAAACTTCCCCGATATCTCTAAAGGTGTTATTGTTGAAAAGGTATGTTTGCTGCTACACCCTGTATTAAATGCCTCCTAGTTATCTGTGAATGTTCTCTATATATGCCTTTTTGGAATGACAATACGACTACAAGAAAATCACCAGAAAATTAGAAAGTTTGACTACACAAGTGTGTGTTGTGTTTCGACATATGTATGTATTGATGGATGTGCATGCGTGCAATTACTTTGTAATTGACATATTCGTACTATTTTAGTTGGATACTTCACATCATAATCCTCCAAACTTTCAACTAGGTTATACGAGGCTCCCCTGCTAGCCGTGCCGGGATACTTCGCGGTGATGTTATAGTTCAATGCAACAAAACCTTTGTTCGAGGTGTCTTGGAGGTATATCACCTTTATCATTTGTTAGTGTCTTTGTTTTCCTTTTTCTCGTGCTTTTATGGAGGCGTTGGATGATTCTAGATTTGAGTTCATTTCTTTTTATATACTGTAATCTTTTATGTCGTTAGCAGTATTAAAATCCAGCGTGATCATCTTTATCATCATTATTGTTGTCATTATGATTACCATAAGGAATCAAACTAGGGGTGTAATCGGTCAGGGTTTTCCCCCATTTTTCCACCAAACCGAGATGCTCGGTTTCTAAAATCTAAACACCGAACTGACCATCACCATTTCGGTTTGGTTCGGTTTCTGTCGAGTGAAGGGGTAGTTCGGGGTGGGTAGCACATAAAACCAAAATTGAAAATGTTTCACAAGTCCCCAATTTTTTCAAAGCAAACAACAAAACTAAAATCGAAATACATACCCAAAAACTATCAAAAAGAGAGTTTCAAAATAGAAGAAGGGAAAGAGATCAGAAGAACAATAAATCAAACAATATTGATGGGGAACAAAAGGGTGATTTAGTGATTCTCGAGAGGCAATTGTAATTACTTATTTTATTCTTTAGTTAATGAATACTTTATGTTAGGAGATATTAACTTTAAGAAATAATTATCTTAGGAAGTTTAAGATTTATGGAATGAGTTTTAAGATTTAGAGAGCTTGAGGTTGAGGCCTTTGAAGGAGGCTGAACTCTGAAGAAGAAATGTCTAGGAGATTAGGGTTTTTTCTCTTGTGAACTTATTTAAATGTATGTGTATGGGTGGATGGCTGAGATTAAGTATGATTGTATGGATGGCTGAGAAGAGAAGTGTATATAAACAATTTGTTCGGCCTATAACTTCTCCAAACCGTGAGCTGAATGAATTTTTCGGTTTTAAAAAATTTGAGAACCGCATACTGACCGGCTCATAAACTAGGCGACCAAAACTGTGAAAACTGGTCGGTTTGGTCCATTGGGGATTTCTTACACCCCTAAATCCAACATATACACATCATCCCAGCAAACTAGGTTGTAGAATATCCATTCTTTGTTAGCATGGATTGATAAACTAAAAGCAGGCTCACATATTTCAACTTGTACCACGAATTTTGGCAAGGGTTTGGATGTGGTACTTCCTTCAATTTCAACTTGCCGACCATTGTTAAAGCGACAATGTTTTCCCTATAGACAATAAAAGTACACAGGCACCCGCAAGAAGTACACTTAGTCTGGGGAAAAAAATGATTCCTCAATTTGGGAGCACAAGGTTACGAAGATAGTAACAAACGACAGATAAGTGAACTGGGAACTCTTTACCCATAAGGCGTAACTAATCGCAGTTTATCCATTGTATAGATCTCCTTAAATTCTAAATCATGCCGAGTGAATGAAATTTGCAAACAATGAATGTAACAGGAGACCCTTTGGCCTGTGGACTGTCTAATGTGCACTAGTGGAAAGAGCAACAAACTCTTCTCTATAATCAGCAACTGATTGGCGATGCATATATAAATCATAAGAATAGTTCAAAGGAACAAACTCAACGTAATTCTTGGCTCATTTTAGCGCACATACCAGTCTTTGAAATACCCATAGGAAAAAAACTCAACGTAATTCTTGGCACATTTTTGGCCACATACTCGACGTAGATCTTGATACTCTAATCACTTTTTCGACTTGAGTCAACCATTCTGAAAAGTCATCCAATTGCTAAACGTCCAGAAATCTTGTGTGGGAATGTCAACACAAATATCGGCATGCTGGCTGTTTCTGGTACCTGTAAAAGTCTGTTGAAATTGAAGTCTTCTCTCGCCAACATGGGCGAAGATAAAAATCACAATGTTGCTGAATGCTGAACATATCTGTCACGGTAGTGCCATCCGAAATTTCTGTCATGGCTCATCATGACTTTTATGGTGCCCATATCTAAAGGCCCATCAAGTCTATCTCGGTGTCCATAGGGGTTATGGGAGTGCAAATATCAGGTTCCATCAAGTCTCTCTTGGTGGTGCACATACTGATTATGGGAAGTGATGAAAGTGACCCTTGTCTCTTCTTTGGAGAAATTATTCCATCCAACCACAGCATGAAATTTGTTGCGCACTAGCATTAAACTGATAAACGGTTGTGGCACAAACCTCAGATCATTCCTTGGCAATAGGTTTGGTCGCAATGATAACATTTTTTAAACTAAAAAAAGATGATGAAAACTGCAATTAGCAAATCTTGGTTGTTTGCTAAATGCTAGCTATGTGGGGGCCTAGTTCAGTGAGTTAGTTGCTCCAAGCAGTTAATTTTGGTCCTCATTAGGTTGCTGAGTGTCCTTTACCGATGCCTCGTTGGTCTAGTGGTTGCCAACAACTATACTGACCTTTCAACGTGATTTTTTTTTTCCTTTCAATATTTGATTATTTTCGAGTACATTATCGTATACGTTGGTTTATCCTTCTCCTATTGGTATAAGTTCTTTGGAAAGATGTGGGACAAGGCTGGGGAGTCCATGGAGTTGGGCGTGATAAGAAAAGGGAGTGCTGCCTTTGTGGATCTAAGTATGGTGGCTGAAACTCCAGATAAACTCAATAGGTAAATCTCTTGTACGCTTTTTTGATTTATAGGTAAATATATTGGTATCAATAGATATATAAAATAAGAATTTGGTATCAATCTGTATAAAAATAAGAACGTTATGTGCCTAGACTTTCTTTATACTTTATTCTGATTGTAATCATGTGCCTTGTCTTCTCAGTTGGCCGCTTCCTAAAAAACGCTCTGTACGTGTTAGATGATGATGATGTAGCTGGAGGAGAACTTTGTGGCTTTACTTTTTGCTATGTTTTGCGACAAGCTCAGTGATGGCAGGTTCAGGAGATTTAGGGAGTAGTGTTAGGATAACAGGATACATTCATAAGTGGAATTTCTATTTTAAGTCATTTAGATGATGATGGCTGTTGCTAGAGGAAAACCTTGTGGGGGTGCTGGATGGCTTTAATTATGTTACTTTCTTTGCTGTGCTATAAGTTATGTTTTTGGGCAAGTTGAGTATGAGTTTTAGGGAGTTGAGTCATTCATAGGATGGTGCTAATGGTACAGTAGGTTTCATCGTTTTTTCTTGTTTTATACTCTGAAGAGTTTTACGCTTTTAGGTTTCATCCAACTTATGTAAATGCTTTTATGTCATGTTCAAATATACGGTTGGATGGTTTTGGGGAAAATATATATGTTGATTGATCATGAACATTAATTCTTGGATGATTTGTTTTATGGGTTTTTAGTTATAAATGCCTTCTCCATGCATACTATATTTCCGTTTGATAAATAAACCGTGGATTGCACGGGGTCATAGCTAGTAAAAGCTATAAAAATAAACTCACTACTTGGAAGACGTATGATTCTTTCTTCCGTCTCCTATAATTTTTTTTTTTTTTTGTTGCCATTTAACAGAAGTCATTCTTTTACTATGTAAAATGTGCTAAAACAAAACACACACTAATACTTAATTCACAATTTCCTCCTTAATTACCAAGATAAAATGAGAGAAGACCTCTGTTAGAATATAAGTATTGGGCAATGCTAGGGGCACTAACAACTTCCACTAACGCACTCTATCTCTCTCCTAGTGGTACTGCGGGGCCCACTGCGGACCCCACAGTACCACTAGGAGAGAGATAGAGTGTGTTAGTAAGTGTTAGTGGAAGTTATTAGTGTCCCAAATATTACTCATAAGTATTAGTATTAGTGACTTAAGGGTATTTTTGTAATTGTTCTTTGATTAATATATATATATATATATATACATGTTGGCTAACTTAATTTGGTTAAGCCTTCTCTTTCTCTCTCTCTCTTAACATGGTACTATTCACGGGTACTGTTCACGACGCACTGTTCACAACGCAGCACTGTTCACGACACAGGTACTGTTCACGAATTACTGTTCACGACGCACTGTTCACGAAGTACTATTCATCGCAAAATTGTTCATGATTTGATTACTTCACTTTCTTAAACTACTACTATCCAAGTGGACATATTCACATAAATCGGAACTCGATTGGGCAATTTTGATAGGTGGTATCTCTGTTCGTGTTGTCTAGGTCCCTTTATGGACAAAGTTGGTTAGTTCAATTTGAGATTTAAGTGTTAATATTGCTTCTTGTTCGTTGTTAGTCCTCTCGTCTTTATTATTGGTAAAGACTCCCACTGTTTGTTGTTTGTTGATATGGCTGACAAGAAAAGTTCTATTACCTCATCTGATGTCGTTAGTATGCAAATTATTACCATTAAGTTAATGGGTCTAATTATTTGTTGTGGCCTCAATCTATGAAAATTGCCTTATGGGCTAGAAAGAAGTTGAAATATATTGAATCTGGTACTCCGTCTAAGGATAGTAAGGAATATGAAGATTGGGTGTCTGAGAATTATATTGTTCTGTCCTGGTTGTGGAATAGTATGGAACCCTCTGTCTGTTCGGGTGTTATGTTTTTGTCATCAGCTAAAGAAATTTGGGAGTCTATCCATGAAACTTTTTCAATGGAAAAGAATGTTTCTAGAGTGTATGAGGTTTATCAAAATTTGTTTCTACTCCAACAAGGTGATAAATCTGTTAGTGAATACTATAACACTTTCAAAGGTTTAATGGATGAGTTGAATCAATATCACCCTGTCACAAATGGCATTGAAATTAACAAGAAGCAACATGAAGAGTTTTATGTCTCCAAGTTTTTATCTAGGTTACATTCGAATCTCCAGTCAGTTAAATTCCAAAATTTGGCAAGTGATGGTAATATTCCCTCTTTGGGAAATGTGTATTCTCGTGTGCTTCGTGTTACTACTGAATCTTCTTCCTCTTCTGAGCTTGTTGGGAAAGATAATTCTGCACTTGTTACATCTACGGGAAATAGAGGGGCCTTTCGTGGTCAGGGCATTTTTTCTGGTAATAATCGAGGTCGCGGTGGTCGTGATTTTGGTAATTCTCCTCCTATGTTTAATGGTAATCGAGGAAGAGGAGGTCCTCCGAGAGGTGGTCGTGGTTTTAGTCGAGGTCGTGGTTCTCTTTATTGCACCCATTGTGGGGGTGACAATCATACTGTGGATAGGTGCTATGATCTCTATGGTAAGCCGTGGGAGACCACGCCTAATCCAGCCCTATTTTCTTCTGACAATGCTTCTGGGTCCCAACAGGAAGTTAGAACTCCTACTCCACCTGCAGTGACATCTTCAAATGAGTCTATCACTCTTTCCCAAGAGCAATACAATGCCTTAGTCCAACAACAACAACAATTATTGGTGTCTAATACTTCTGGTTATGCACATTCAGGTAACATTGCATGTTTTTCTTCGTCTGCTCTTTCACCATAGGTCAACGACTCAGGGGCTTCGACACATATAATTGGTAAGTCCAATGTATTTACACAATCACTTAGTCCACCCACACAGCCCTCAATTGTTTTAGCTGATGGACGATCTTGTACTATTATTGGTTATGGTCCTGTTTCTCCCACTTTATCCCTTTCATTATCATCTGTAAATTATATTCCTCAATTTCCCTTTAGTCTCCTATCAGTCAGTCAACTTACTAAATCTCTAAACTGTTCTGTAACATTTTATCCCTCTCATTGTGTTTTTCAGGACCTCAACTCGAAGAAGATGATTGGTGGAGGTCGTGAGCGGGATGGTCTTTATTACCTGGAACAACATTCAACAGCGAATAAATCGACGACTTTACATACAGCTGTTTCACCTCATCAATGGCACTGCCGTCTGGGTCATCCTTCACTGCAGTCCTTGCAGTTGGTTTTTCCTTCTTTTAAGTCTATGTCTAGTTTAGAGTGTGAGGCTTGCCAGTTAGGTAAGCATCATAGGATGTCTTTTCCTTTACGTCAAAATAATCGTCGGGTCACTCCTTTTGAGTTAGTTCATTCCTACGTTTGGGGTCCGTCTAGACATAAGAGACTGTTAGGTTTTTCTTATTTTGTGTCTTTTGTGGATGATTGTTCCAAGATGACATGGTTATTTTTAATGAAAGAACGCTCAGATATTTATTCTATTTTTCAATTATTTCATAAAGAAATTATGACCCAGTTTGGTTGCACTATTCGTATTTTACAATCCGATAATGCTTTGGAATATGTTAAAGGACCTCTTCAGTCCTATTGTGATTCTCAGGGTCTTCATCAATCCTCTTGTGGTTATACTCCACAACAAAATGGTATTGCTGAACGGAAAAATAGACATCTTCTTGAGGTTGCCCGAACTATTATGTTGCATATACATGTTCCTAAACATTTTTGGGGGGATGCCGTACTCACTGCCTGTTATCTTATTAACCGCATGCCTTCATCGGTTCTACGTGGTGAGATTCCTCATTGTGTTCTCTATCCAGATAGGTCATTGTTTGCATTACCACCACGTATATTTGGTTGTGTGGCATTTGTTCATGTTCTTACTCCTGGTCATGATAAATTGGATTCTCGAGCCACCAAATGTGTATTTATGGGATACTCTCGCACTCAGAAATGTTATAAATGCTGGAATCCACAGAGTCGTCGTTGTGTGGTTAGTGTAGATGTTACCTTCTTTGAAGGTACATCATTTTTTTCGTCGTCCGGTGCTTCCTTAGATATTGATGTTCTTTCTCCGTTGTCCTGTATTCCCTTGCCCATTCCTCCTTCTTCTAGTTCTCCCTTGCCCACTCCTCCCTTGCAGGTGTATCGTCGTCGTGACAAGCCATCTAGTACTGATGCCCCGCTAGCTTCACCTCCATCATCATCATCAACTTCGGCTGAGGTTCTCCCATCTCCTGATCTTCCTATCGCTCTTCGAAAAGGTACTCGTTCTTGCACTCACCATCCTATTGATCAGGTTGTCTCTTATTCTCATTTATCATCTCTACTTCGCTCCTTTGTTAGTGCTTTATCTTCGGTTTCTGTTCCTCAGTCTCATACTCAGGCATTGGTTTCTCTGGATTGGAAGAGTGCTATGGATGATGAAACGTTGGCATTGTCCAAAAATGGTATGTGGGAGTTAACTGATCTTCCTTCTGGGAAACATGTTGTAGGTTGTCGTTGGGTTTATGTGGTTAAGTACCATCCTGATGGTACTGTTGAACGGTTGAAAGCTCGCTTGGTGGCTAAAGGGTACACTCAGACTTTTGGTGTTAATTACTTTGAAACTTTTTCACCTGTGGCTCGCCTCAATTCTGTTCGCCTTTTGTTGTCTGTTGCTGTTACTCAGGGACGACCCATTTATCAACTAGACATCAAAAATGCCTTTCTTCATGGTGACCTACATGAGGAAGTGTATATGGAGCAACCTCTTGGGTATGTTGCTCAGGGGGAGTCGCATAATGTGTGTAGGTTGAATAAGGCCATTTATGGCCTTAAACAGTCTCCAAGGGCCTGGTTTGACAAGTTTAGCCAAGTAGCAGGTTCATATGGGTTGAAAAGAACTAGTTCTGATCATTCAGTTTTTGTGAGACACTGTGAGAAAGGTATTATTGTACTAGCAGTTTATGTGGATGATATAGTGATTACTGGCAATGACAGTGACGGTATACAGTTATTGAAGGCTCATTTAAGTAAGCATTTTCATATGAAGGATTTGGAGCTATTACGCTATTTTTTGGGTATTGAGGTAGCAAGATCTAAGGAAGGGATTTTCTTATCCTAAAGAGAGTATGTTCTTGACCTTCTAGATGAAACAGGATTGATAGGTTCAAAACCTGTTGACACTCCAATGGATTCAAATATAAAGTTTAGTAAAGATGATGGAGAAGATTTCAATGATGTTGGACGGTATAGAAGACTTGTGGGTAAATTGATTTATTTAACTGTGACTCGACCAGATATCACCTTCTCTGTTGGAGTTGTTAGTCAGTTTATGCAGAATCCCAAGTTATCACATTGGGAGGCAGTGTGTCGTATATTGAGGTATTTGAAAGGTGCTCCAGGTAAAGGCTTGGTGTTGAAGCCTTCAGATAACTTGGAGATAGTTGGTTTCTCAGATGCTAGTTGGCCAGGAGATAGTCTTGATAGGCGTTCAGTATCAGGATTCTGTGTGTTTGTTGGTGGAAATCTAGTCAGTTGGAAGAGCAAAAAGCAAAATGTAGTTGCAAGGTCAAGTGCAGAAGCTGAGTATAGAGCTATGGCTCATACTGCGTGTGAGTTGTTATGGGTGAAGGCTATTCTGCAAGAGATGGGATTTGCAAGTAGTAAACCTATGAAGATGTATTGTGATAATCAGGCGACTATGTACATTGCGAGTAATCCAATGTTTCATGAGAGGACCAAACATATTGAAGTTGATTGCCACTTTATTAGAGATATGGTTATGAGGAAGCAAATTGTTACTTCTTTTGTTAAGTCTAGTGATCAACTAGGAGATATTCTTACCAAGGCGTTAAGTAGAGGACCGTTCTATGATCTTTGTAACAAGCTGTGCATGATAGATATTGTTAGCCCCAAGTTCTTATTCCATGATTTTGATGATTAACAAACTGTCAAGTTGCATTTTCTAATGATCTTATATTGCTTAAGTATGCAGAAAGAAAATCATAGTTCCTGAATGTCCACTTGATTATAAACAAAGGATTCAAGCTCGATGAAGTATTATAAGTTGAAGATCTTGTTTTCTAATCATTATCTAGGACTCTATGTAAAGCAAGTATCTATGCGAACATCACTCTTGAGGGCTCAATTAATTTCAAAAAGGAACTAACCTTTTAAACCCAACAAACCTTTTAGATTTGCCTAAAAGCAGTCGACTGCCCTTTCGATTCAGTCGACTGAGGCATTAGTTGACTGATCAGTCGACCTGGTTGAACAGATGGGTTATCAAACTACAAACCAGTCGACTACCCTCCTGACACAGTCGACTGAGATAACTGTTTTTCTACATCTTTTTAAAAATCAGTTGACTGTCCTGTATAATTCAGTCGACTGAGCTACTGCGAAAAGCACATTAATGGCTAGTTAACTTCATTAATGAAGCATTTAATGCTCCCAACCACTTCCAACGGTTGAATCTCTTGGAGAAGCTATAAATACATGTATTTGAACTTTATTAATACCTCTTGATCAATCTAATTGAACTGATTTTTTTAACATCTTCATTTATTGAGCCCTAGTTTGGTGAGATCATAAATACCATTGCTCTAGTCTTCAATTGTATATCTTGAGAGCAGTCATTGTGAGCCTAAATCTGTATCTATCTACTCTATTGAGAGAGTTCCTTTTCTTGTAACAAATTCCATTCAAAAGAAGTTTGTATTGAGGGTTGATGTAACCCTTGTCCAAGTGAAGAGGCTGTTCTTCAAGTGGAGAGATTGTAAGGGTTTGATCTTCACCAAAAGAAGATTGAGATAGTGAAATCCTCAAGAGGTGTTCTTGAGGGGTGGAAGTAGGCCGCGGGGTGCGATTGCCGAACCACTTGAAAAATTGGTTTGCTTGTATCTCTTCCCTTATCTCTTTACATTTGCGTTTGAGTTTTCGTTTAATTTGTTAAAATTCTAAAAGTTTTAATTTCCACTAAAACCTTATTCACCCCCCCCCCCCCCTCTCTCTCTCTCTCTCTCTCTCTCTCTCTCTCTCTAAGGTTTCCATATTTGGGCCAACAATTGGTATCAGAGTTTCGGCATAAATATTTTCACATATTTGAGTTAACGATCAAATGTAAACCACTACAACCACTATCATCTATAGTGAGGGACAATCTTCAAATAGACCTCCTTGTTTTAATGGTTCCAACTATGCTTATTGGAAAAATCGTATGAGAATCATATGATTGCTCAAGATTTTGATCTTTGGCAACTTGTTGTGAATGGATCTCACATTCCCACCAAGATTGTAGACAATGTTGAAATTGAGAAAACTATTGAGGAATACAACGATATTGATAAAAGACTTATTAAGATGAACGCAAATGCTATGAACATTTTATATTGTGGATTAGACCCTAATGAGTATAATAAAATTTCTTCTTGCGAGTCCGCAAAGGAAATTTGGGATAAACTTGAGGTTGCTCATGAAGGTACTAATCAAGTGAAGAAATCAAAAATAAATCTTCTTGTTCAATCATATGAAATGTTTAAAATGTCATCAAATGAAACCATAAGTGAAATGTTTACTCGTTTCACTATAATTATCAATAGCTTGAAAAGTCTTGGTAAAACATATACTAATGAAGAGATGATTGAGAAATTGCTTAGGTCTCTTCCAAAGCATTGGCAACCTAAAGTGACGGCAATCCGAGAAGCCAAGGAACTCTGAACTCTCTCATTGGAGCAACTCTTGGGCTCTCTCGTTACCCACGAAATGGAATTGGTGGTTTTTGATAAGGAAGACAAAAAGAAGAACATAGCTCTCAAAACATCTCATGACAATGAAGAGGATAGTGATAGCAATGAAGATGATGAGATGGCAATGATCACGAGAAAGTTCAAACGATTCTTGAAGAAGGACAAGAACTTCACTAGGAGAACTCCTAAGGTGATTGAACCCAAAAAGGAGCCAATTATATGCTTCAAATGCAAGAAGTCGGGTCATGTCAAGGCCGATTGTCCGTTGTTGAAGAAAAACTTTAAGAAAATCAAGAAAAGGGCAATGAAGGCTACTTGGGACGATTCCGATAGGGACTCGTCAAATGATGACTCAAGTGAGGAAGAAGTGGCAAATATTTGTCTAATGGCTCACTTGAGTGAGGTAGATGATCCTACTCCCGATACTTGTTTTGATTCTCAAAAATATGATGAACTCCAAAATGCATTTGAGGAGTTACATCAAGAATTGGAGAACTTGGGTGCAAAATATATTTCTCTTAAAAAGAAATTTTCATTACTTTCAAATGAACTAAGTGAGTTGAAAATTCAAAATGACATTTTGAGAAAAGAGAATGAGACTCTAAATGATCTAAAGTCCCAAAATGATTTATTGAAAAAGGAAAAAGAAGAGTCTTCATCAAATAATTTTTCTTCAAACAATTTAAAGGAAGAAAATGAGGACTTGAAAAAGCAAGTGGAGAATTTAAATAAAACTTTGGCAAAATTCACTCTTGGGGAACAAAATCTAAACATGCTCTTGGGAAAACAAAGGTGTGTTTTTGATAAAGCCGGTTTAGGATTCAATCCTACTTTTAAAGAAAAGAAATACAATAACTTTTTTTCAAAAGGCACCTCCACTAGCTCAAACAAAAATCAAGTGAAAAGCTCACATCAAAACATTTTTGTTAAAGCAACTTCCTCAAGTATCTCCAATCCTAATGTAACATGCCATTATTGCTTGAGAATAGGACACGTAAATTATAAATGTCCAAACAAGAGAAAAACAAAAATGGTGTGGATTGAAAAGGGAACAACACCTCTCTTTGCTAACAAAGTTAGACCCAACAAATATTGGGTACCAAAGAAGATCACTTAAACTTGTCTTGTAGGTTTGTCTCAAATCCTCTAGCAATGATAAATGGTTCTTGGATAGCGGTTGCTCAAGACATATGACGGGAGACAAATCCAAATTCTCTTCTTTCTCTTCAAAGGATGGAGGAAATGTTACCTTCGGAGATAACTCTAAAGGAAAAATCATTGGTATAGGTAACGTTGGTAAGAATTCTTCTCTAACTATTGAAAATGTGCTTTTAGTAGAAGGACTTAAACATAATTTGCTAAGCATTAGTCAATTGTATGATAAAGGCTTTCAAGTTGTGTTTGAATCGAACTATTGCATGATTAAGTATGCGTGTAGTGATAAAGTATTATTTATTGCCTATAGAGAAGAAAATGTGTATACAATTGATTTTGATGATATCTCTTCTCAAGACGTTAAGTGTTTTGCCGCCATGAATGAAACAAGTTGGCTTTGGCATAGAAGACTAGGTCATGCTAGCATTGATTTACTTTCAAATTTATCTAAAAATGAATTGGTTAAAGGTTTGCCAAAAACAAAATTTGTTAAAGATAAAGTTTGTGATGCTTGTCAACTTGGAAATCAAATCAAAACCTCCTTTAAAAAGAAAAAGGATATTTTCACTTGTAGACCTCTTGAATTACTTCATATGGATTTATTTGGTCCAAATAGAGTTGCTAGCATGAGTGGCAAAATCTATGCCTTTGTCATTGTTGATGATTTTTCTAGATTCACTTGGGTGTTCTTTCTAGCATATAAGGATGAAGCATTTTCTATCTTTGTTAACTTTTGTAAACGTGTTCAAAATGAAAAAGGGTACACGATTAACAACATAAGAAGTGATAGAGGCCGAGAATTTGATAAAAATGATATTACTTCTTTTTGTGAAGAAAATGGTTTTGGTCACAATTTTTCGGCACTAAGAACTCCTCAACAAAATGGGGTTGTTGAGAGGAAAAATAGATCTCTTCAAGAAATGGCAAGAACCATGTTAAACGAATTTTCTTTACCAAAGTACTTTTGGGCCGAGGCCACTAGCCTTTCATGTTATGTCATTAATCGTGTGGTCATTAGAAACAAGCTCAATAAGACCCCATATGAGCTCTGGAAAGGAAGAAATCCCAACATAAGTTATTTCAAAGTTTTTGGATGTAAATGCTTTATCTTGAATACTAAGGATAATCTAGTAAAGTTTGATGCGAAATCGGATGAAAGCATTTTTCTTGGATATTCTCAAATTAGCAAAGCCTATAGAGTTTTTAATAAAAGGACATTGGTTGTAGAAGAATCAATGCACGTCATTTTTGATGAAGCAAATCCTTTTAAGAAAAACTTAGATGATGAAATTGATGTTTCAAAGGATGTTTCAAATGATGTTGAAAACATTGCTTCAAACTCTCTACCTCTTGAAAACTCTAAGGAAGAAGCACCTTATTCTATTGAACCACCTAGAATGGAAGCAAGAAGTGACCTTCCATTTGAATGAAAAAACGTGCCTAATCATCCTATTGATCAAATCCTAGGAGATCCTAGTCAAGGTGTGGCTACCAGATCATCTCTCAAAAACATTTGTAATAACTTAGCATTTCTATCTCAAATTGAACCTAAGAATATTTATGAAGCCGAGAACGATGAATATTGGATTTTGGCTATGCAAGAAGAGCTTAATCAATTTGAGAGAATGAAGTTTGGACTCTTGTTCCTAGACCTAATGATCATACCATAATTGGAACAAAATGGATTTTTCGAAATAAAAAGGATGAATTCGGCAATGTTATGAGAAACAATGCTAGATTAGTTGCCCAAGGCTACAATCAAGAAGAAGGTATAGACTACGAGGAGACCTATGCTCCCGTAGCAAGACTTGAAGCCATTAGGATGCTTCTTGCCTTTGCTTGCCATAAAAATTTCAAACTTTTTCAAATGGATGTGAAAAGTGCCTTTTAAACGGTTTTATATCCGAGGAAGTCTATGTTAAACAACCCCCAGGTTTTGAAAATCCACATCTTCCTGATCATGTCTTTAAACTAACAAAAGCGTTGTATGGTTTAAAACAAGCTCCACGTGTTTGGTATGATAGATTAAGTAAATATCTTATTGATCTTGGTTTTAAACGAGGAAAAATTGATACTACTCTTTTTATTAAAACCTCAAATGAAGATATTTTGCTTGTTTAAATCTACGTGGATGATATTATTTTTGGAGCTACAAATGAAAAGATATGTGAAGAATTTGCATCATGTATGCAAAAAGAGTTTGAAATGAGTTTGATGGGGAAGCTTAACTTCTTTCTTGGACTTCAAATAAAACAACATAAGGATGGCATCTTCATAAATCAATCCAAGTATATTAAAGATCTTTTAAAAAGATTTGGACTGGAAGGAAGTAAAATCTTTCAAACTCCTATGAGTTCTACTTTAAAACTTGATAAAGATGAAGCCGGCAAGCCGGTAGATTGTAAGCTTTATCGGGGCATGATTGGTAGTTTATTGTATCTCACTGCAAGTAGACCGGATATCATGTTTGGTGTATGTCTTTGTGCTAGATTTCAAGCTTCACCTAAGGAATCACATGTTATTGTGGTTAAACGTATTTTTCGTTATCTTCTTGGTACTATAGACTTAGGTCTTTGGTATCCTAAAAATACTTCTTTTGAGTTAACAAGCTTTTCGGATGCGGATTTTGCTGGTTGTAAATTAGATTGCAAAAGTACTAGTGGTACATGTCATTTTTTAGGACACTCACTTGTTTCATGGTCTAGTAAGAAACAAAATTCGGTAGCTCTATCTACGGCCGAAGCCGAATATATAGCCGCCGGGAGTTGGTGTGCTCAAGCGCTTTATATGAAACAACAATTAGAAGATTTTGGACTCTATTTTGATCATATTCCTATATATTGTGATAATACTAGTGCCATATGTTTGTCCAAAAATCCCATCCAACACTCAAGGACTAAACACATTGAGATCCGTCATCATTTTATTCGCGATCATGTTCAAAAAGGGGATGTCGGTCTTGTTTTCATCGACACCAATCATCAATGGGCCGATATTTTTACCAAACCTCTTCCTGAAGAACGCTTTAGCATTATAAGGAGGGAATTAGGCATGTCTCGTTTGTGTGATTTGAGTTAATATTCACCCTCTAAGCCTCCTAGCTTGATTTTTCTTCTCTTCTGTGTTTTTCTGCTAGAAGCAGTCGATGGACTCCCATCCCCGTCGACTAAATCTGTGTCCCATTCTGCAGTATTTTGGTTCTGCCCATCTCAGTCGACTGTGGCGTCGACTGCTTTTGTCTTCTCTTGGGTTCTGCCCTCTTCCGTCGACTGTGGTGTCGACTGTTTCTGCACTCTCTTGTCTTCTGCCCACCTTAGTCGACTGCGGCGTCGACTGAACCTCAATTATCTTGCCCTAATTTGGGATACAGTCGACTGTACCCGTGAATCAGTCGACTGAACCTCTATTAGCCCCAAATTTTTATGCCCTAATTTAGCACACAGTCGACTGCCCCCACGTATCAGTCGACTGAACCTTCAGTTTCTATATATATCAGTTCATTTTTTCTTTCTTCTTCATCTCTTTTTCTCTCTTCGGGCAATTTTTTCTTCTTCTTCTTCCTCTTCATCTCTATCCTTTCTCTCATCCTCACCACTCCCCTCATCTCCTTCGGTTTTCTCTCTCTTCCTTCTTGACCTCCTTAGTCTCCATTTTTTTTTCTCTCTCTCTCTGCGTATCTATCTCTTTCTCTTGCTGCTCCCAGTCGTCCCTCATGGCTCCCAAGCCCAAACGAAAGGCTCCTGCTAGTGGGCCCTCTTCTACTCCTCCGGCGACCAAAGCTAAGCGTTTCCCAACACAAGAGGAACAAGAGAGCTTTGACGAGGTTTTCGCTCACCGACATGTGGTTTTCGGTAAGATTCTTCCTATCCCTTCTTTTTCAAAATCTGCAAATCTTCGTCTAGGATTTCTAATAGAACGTTTACAATGGCATTTGTTCACTAGTTTAAATCAACCTTGCTATCCCACTCTTGTTAAAGAATTTTGTTGTAATATGATTCTCGGACATCGCACGGACACTTTTTCGTCTTTCGTTCGTGGTGTCAAAATCAACCTTAATTCCGATTCTGTGTCAGCTATTTTTCATATTCCACATGGTGATATTAGAGAATATAATTTAAATGCTTGGAATCAAGGGCATGGGTTCGACCCTCTCACTGCTTGCCGTCTTATCACTGGCAACAATGAGTTGTCATACCCTGTAAAGCCTAAAGCTTCTGCCCTCACTTTTGAGGCTCGTCATATCCACCACCTTCTCACTTACACTCTTCTACCCCGTGCTGGGGGACGAGATTTGGTCTCGTTTCTTGATGTATTCTTGATTTGGTGCATTCTTGAGCACAAATCTTTTGACCTACCATATCTCATTTGTCGCCACATTGGCGAATGCCAAAAGAAGTCTAAAACCAGTTCTCTGCCCTAGGGTTTTGCTTTAACTTCTGTCTTTCGTCACTTCAAGGTTCCTTTGGAAGACGAACTTGACCGTCACGACCCTGCTCCTACTGATTTCTATTCCTCCACTATCCTATCCCTAATGGGATACAAACTCGTAGGTAATGCCTTTGTTCCCAAGGTCACTCCTGATCCCCCTGTTGCTCCCACACCTGTCCCTCACCTTTTGGATCCTCAGTCTACCACACCTCATCCTCCTTCATCCTATGCTCCATCTTCATCATCTGCTGCTCCTCCTCCACCTGCTATGCATACAGATTCACCAGCTCCTGACATCTTGGAGCAGTTATCCATTCTCTCTGCTCATGTGTTGAGCCTCTCCATCTCCATCTCTTCTCTCTCTATCTCTCATTCTCAGGCTTTTGAGACTCTGCAGGCCACTTTCTCATCCTCTCAGCAGTAGGCTGTCGAGACACATCAGCGCGCTATCGAGTCCTTACGGGCCGATGTGTTTGAGATAGGCAGTTCTCTGGACACATTGCGCACCTCAACTGCTGCTACTCAGGCTCTTCTTGATCGTCGTCTCGCGTCTCTCCAGTCCTCTCTTGATGATGCTCGTGAGGAGATTCGGGTGATCCGGACTCGCTTGGGTATTTGAGTGTGTCTTTCTTGGGATGTTGGATGGGGTACATGGATAGATAGATGGATAGATTAGTTTTTGGCTAACTCTGGACGTATAATTCTTTTTGAAATTCTAACGTATGCAGTATCTTAGATGTATCTCTTTTGGCCATACATATTATATGAACAATTTCTTTTCTTTATAAAATGTTGCATCAATTTAGGGGGAGCTTTGCCTCCTTTTCTGCTTTTAATGATGTCAAAAGGGGGAGAAATAGTTGCTTGTTATTGTCAATAGGGTTTTGTTATTGTTTATTGTTTGTATGTGTGCAAGATTATTCTGAAATTGTTGCTTGCCTTTAGTGATGATCAGTTATTGTTTGTGTGCAAAAATTTTCTTTCATATCAAATTCATGAGATCATAGAATAATCTTGATTTCCTTCAAGTTTTTTTTTATGGGCAACTAGTAGTTTGTCATCATCAAAAAGGGGGAGATTGTTAGCCCCAAGGTCTTATTCCATGATTTTGATGATTAACAAACTGTCAAGTTGCATTTTCTAATGATCTTATATTGCTTAAGTATGCAGAAAGAAAATCATAGTTCCTGAATGTCCACTTGATTATAAACAAAGGATTCAAGCTTGATGAAGAATTATAAGTTGAAGATCTTGTTTCCAATCATTATCTAGGACTCTATGTAAAGCAATGTATCTATATGAACATCACTCTTGAGGGCTCAATTAATTTCAAAAAGGAACTAACCTTTTAAACCCAACAAACCTTTTAGATTTGCCTAAAAGCAGTCGACTGTCCTTTTGATTCAGTCGACTGAGGCATTAGTCGACTGATCAGTCGACCTGGTTGAACAGATGGGTTATCAAACTACAAACCAGTCGACTACCCTCCTGACACAGTCGACTGAGGCAACTGTTTTTCTACATCTTTTTAAACATCAATTGACTGTCCTGTATAATTCAGTCGACTGAGCTACTGCGAAAAGCACATTAACGACTAGTTAACTTCATTAATGAAGCATTTAATGCTCCCAACCACTTCCAACGGTTGAATCTCTTGGAGAATCTATAAATACATGTATTTGAACTTTATTAATACCTCTTGATCAATCTAATTGAACTGATTTTTTTAACATCTTCATTTATTGAGCCCTAGTTTGGTGAGATCATAAATACCATTGTTCTAGTCTTCAATTGTATATCTTGAGAGCATTCATTGTGAGCCTAAATCTGTATCTATCTACTCTATTGAGAGAGTTCCTTTTCTTGTAACAAATTCCATTCAAAAGAAGTTTGTATTGAGGGTTGATGTAACCCTTGTCCAAGTGAATAGGTTGTTCTTCAAGTGTAGTGATTGTAAGGGTTTGATCTTCACCAAAAGAAGATTGAGATAGTGAAATCCTCAAGAGGTGTTCTTGAGGGGTGGAAGTAGGCCGCGGGGTGCGATTGCCGAACCACTTGAAAAATTGGTTTGCTTGTATCTCTTCCCTTATCTCTTTACATTTGCGTTTGAGTTTTCGTTTAATTTGTTATTAAAATTCTAAAAGTTTTAATTTCCACTAAAACCTTATTCACCCCCCCCCCCCCCCCCCCTCTCTAAGGTTTCCATATTTGGGCCAACAGATATCTATGCTCCAGCTTGAGGGGGAGTGTTAGAATATAAGTATTAGTATTTGTGACTTAAGGGTATTTTTGTAATTGTTCTTTGATTAATATATATATGTATATATATACATGTTGGCTAACCTAATTTGGTTAAGCCTTCTCTTCCTCTCTCTCTCTCTCTCTCTCTCTCTCTCTCTCTCTCAACAACCTCCTTTGGTATACCTCTTTTCTTAGTCATCTATCCCTTCCTTCCCAATTTTTGTCTCTTCGACCAAATATACCATAGTCTCTTCTGGATTGAATGTTACTCTACTAATCTTGGAAGGAAATCTTGGGCACACCTTGACTTAATTAAACTGGTGCCTAGTGGATTAGAGGTGGAAAATAAGAAAGAAAACAACTTCTCTTATGCTTTATATTTTTCCATGGATAAATAACATTGTCAGTTAAAACTTTTCAAAATATTGTCGTAACTTAAGAATAAGGGAGGAAAATGACTAGAAAAATCCAAATAATTTATTTCCTTCACCGCTATATTTCTTTTCCTTCCAACTTTCCTCGGTGACCGAACAAAGGAAAGCATTTTTCTTTGTGATTCCTTTTCTTTTCCCTCAATTAATCCATGAACGAAACAAAGCCTTAAAGGGGAACTCCCTAGCTTATGCGTATTTCTTTGGTACTCATGTTTATAAGAGATTTGATAAAAGTTTTACACAAGCTGTGACAACCACCTAATACAACCTTCTCCTTTACCTAAGCACGAGGCCGACTGTGTAAAGGTAAAACAATAAGCACTACTGGCGGGAGTTACATACTTACACGCACACACCCCATGTATATATAATGTATAGATAGATAGGTAATTGGAATACATTTCATAATTTTGATTACTCTCCATGTTTTCAGAAATTTCACTCTTGGGCTCTAGTTGTTTCAGTTGAAACAATCAGGGCGCTAGCCTTTATTTTGGGATGTCAACATGGCCCGGCCCGACCTGGCCCGAGCCGACATTGATCGGACTTGGTCCACGGACTCATGTCTCTTTTCGGGCCGAGCTTAAGAGTTCCCAATCCAGACCCGGCTCTAAGGTAGAGCCTAAGTGAGCGCTTTAAATTTATCCTAAAATGGTATAAATACAATTATAATATATGTTACCATTTTTTTATAGGTTGGAAATAACTTTCAATATAGCAACTTTTAATTTTTTATATTTTAATACTTGAAAACGATCAATATTTTTATTATTGGAAAGCTTCTAATCGGGCTTTAATACGAGCCTCGGGCAGGGCTTTGGTCAGGCCGGGCTTGTGCTTCAAGAGATTTGCCCAGGCCCTATCCGAGATGCTAGGTTCTAGGGCCGGGCTGGCCCTACCTCGGGCTTGGGCCGGACTTAAGGCCCGTTTTTTTTTAGGTGGGCTTCGGGCCTCTCGTCGGACCGGTTTTTTTTTTTTACACCCCTAATGCTATGTTAGCACCATTAATGACTATCCTCAATTGGTCTATTTGTATAAAACCACCACATTGATTGTTGCAGTTGAAATCACGGCGCTAAAATTGAAAATGTTGAAAGAGTAACTCAAATAATGTGGCAGTGGGGCCAGGTAAATAACTTCCAATCAAAATTCAATTGGTTCCACTGTATGAGACCTGATGATGTGGCAGTGGGGTCAGGTCTAATACAGTGGGACCAGTTAAATTTTGATTGGAAGTTATTTACCTGGCCCCACTGCCACATCATTTGTGAAGCACTTTTGGGAAAAATTTAGGAAGCATAGCATTGCTCATGTTGAAAATACAAAGATTGCTAAAATGTACCCCACTCGTTAGATCATGTACACCCATAGAAAAAGGAAATCTACAAGAAAGGAAAAGGACAGAGAACTAAACAAAACTATTATATGAACCTTTTAACTTCCATGTAAATGTGTGAATAAAACTTGTGTTACAATTGAAAAAATGTACACTTATCTCTTCCGGATATCATCTTTCTTCACAGTAAAAATCCCAGAGGTCCCCATATTTCTCATAAAAATCCCAGATGTCCGTAGTTGTAATCGGATAATAGTTTGTGATGAGCTCCTATCTCCATATTGTATATTTGGCAGGCCGACTGGATTTATAATCGAATCTCCTAGGAAGGTTAAGACCAAACATGGTTTAAATTCACAAGAAATTAAGAATTGAAATTGCATTCTTTAGTTTAAAGCAGTTCCAACTAGCAAAGCATCCACAATTTAATTATCAAATTTTTTTTGAAACATGATAACTAATCAAATCCAAAGCCTGAAATTAACCAAGACAGAAAGAAAAACATGTTCTAAGAACAAAATACACATTAGGTACTTACAACAAAAACAAAAACCAGTAATATGCATTAAAGTACAACCAAACGAAACAACGAATCATAAATGTATGCAACAAAATAAACTACTGGATAAACTCCATGCTTTCTTCGTCAGACTCATCCTTTAATTCTTCTTCGTCAAACATTCTAAGTTTGTTTACGTGAATGCATAATCCAGTATCACCAAGTACTCGCAACCATTCCCAACACCAAGCCATCACTGGTGAAAGCTGGGGAACCTGAGGAACCTCCACATACATGAATATTATTCAATTGAATCATTTGAAATAAGAAACACTTGTGTTTTCCTATTATATCAGCAATATACCTCATGGCTGGATAGTAGTTGCCAAGGGACATGTTGCAGGGATAGTCTACTTGGCCAATTCCCATAATATAGTAAAGCACATCGGTGTGGCTAATGTTGATACATTCCATACCACCCTTGAGGTTATTTCTCTCAGCAAATTTGAAAATTTTGTGGGGTTTAAGTGGTTCCTTCGGTTGGATGATAGCCATATCTTGATTAGTATCAGCAACTTTAAACAAAACAGCAGGCTCTAAACAATCATCATCAAATAACCTAAATTCTATCTCTGAATTTGGAAAATTAACTACATGTGTGCACGTCATTATCAAATCACTATTCTGGTAGAAAAAACCACAACCTACAACATGAGAACATCTAATCGATGAATTCGCTTGATCTAATGAATCGCGTTCACCCAATGATTTCCCTAAATCTGAACCTTGAACGCACTCTTATCACAACAACACCCTTGCTCATGTTCTTGTAGAAGAGTTCCCTCTCTACTGAACTAAGGCGCCAACCTATATCCAATGATCCTCTATCAAAAGTAATCTGTTCCATATCCTGATAAAATAAGCCAAACAATAGAATTACTTCCAATTTCAAAACAAGAAAAATTAAAAGCCAAAAAAAAAAAAGAACATAGAAGAATAACAGAGAGAGAGAAGAAAAGAAAACAATTATAAGCAGAGGAGTTTGGGGCAGGGGAGAAAGCTTACCAAGTTCTTTCAATTGAGGAGGGGAGATGGAGAGAGTGGGGGTGTTGGATGTATTTCGCAAAAAGAGAGAATGAAAGAGAGAGAGAGAGAGAGATAGAGAGAGAGAGAGAGAGAGAGAGAGAGGGGTTGGGACTAGGGTTTAGGGCAAATGGGGTCTGTGTGTATAGCAGCTAGAGTGGAGTTTTAAAAAAAATCCAGCGGAGGGGTGGGAAAAAAGAGTAATCGGAGAAATATAAGGTAAAGAATGCTTGAGCATCTTCAACTACCTATTTGCTTAGAAATAGGATATTATTTGTGGAAATGAAGGTAAATAAATTGGAGATTATCATGCCCCGGTCTTTTTGGTGACCAAGAAGAAACCAAAAAATGAACAAATGATACTAATATTAATCCCCAACAAATAGTTTTGTTATTATCAGTGAGAAAAAGTAGTGTAGAAGACGGAAGAGAAGCATTAAAGCTTGGAGTTTATCCAGTAATTACTTTTATGACTTTATTTAGTTGCACACATATATGATTCGTTGTATCTTTTGGTCAGTAAGAGTAGTTTTTCTCGAGAAACTTTATAATTCTTGAATAATTTTGATGAAAACCACCTACTTATAAGTAATAGTTAGCACGGTCAATGACCAGGATTTATATAAGGGGCGATCATCCAATGGAATAGAAACTCATGATAATATCTTAGAAGTTTTGGACATCCTAATAAAGTAATCTTTCTAGAAGGTCACCCTACTTATAATATTCTATACAAGTCTCTAAAAGACTCTAATTAAATGATTCCCTTTAAGTCTAGCGAGTTCTGAGCATTCCGTACAAGTCCATGCAAAATCACGTACAATACAGTAAAAGTTCCTTAAAGTTTTTTTAGTTTTTTTATTTTTTCAGACAGAGAGAAGTTCCCTTATTTAATTACCATAACACAACCCCTAAACCTTTTGGGTGGTCAGGATAAGAGGCATATAACTTTTATCATATCCGATGTTTGGTAGTGCCATCAGACATGATAAAATAGTCCTGGACTAGGTTTTTATCCCATAGAGAGTGCAATAACTCTAACCCATGGGGGGGGGGGGGGGGGGGGGGGGGGGGTGGGTGTGTGTGTGTGTGTGTGTGTATTAGGTGAGATTAGAAGTTTGAGATAACTTCTTGGGACAAAAAAACTTTTTTTATTTTTTTCAGATCTCTTTGTTTCTTTTCTTTTTCCATATCCTATTTTTTTTTCTTTTTCATTCTCAGATCTGTTTTGTTTTTTTCCAGATCATATTTTTTCTTTTTTCTTTTTCTCTTTTCATTTTCAGATCTGGTTTTTTTTTTCCTTTAGATCAACTTTTTTCTCTGGTCCATTTTTTTTTCTTTTTCATTTTCAGATCCCTCTTCTTCTTTTTTTCGGATTTGTAATTTTTTTGGTGTTAAAAAACAATAATTTAGATATTATCCAGAACTTATATCCAGGCACGTTCCAAACACAGGACAACAAAACAGCTTATCAGACAGAATTACTATCCTATCCGATCCTGTCTTATCTGCCAGTTTTATCCGGCCTGCCAAACGAGGCCTAATAGAATAGGGGGGCTTAACTTAAATATAGCTTTCTTTTAGAGGGTATATAAAGAAATTTTCAAAACTTAGCCCCCCTTGCCCCAACATAGATCCGCCCCTGTTTTTGGTTGTACTTTTATGTAGATTGATGTTTTTTGTTTTGGCTGCAACTACCCTGATCTGTAGCCCTTGGTTAATTTACTCTGCTTCTCAATCTAATTTTTGTTCCTAGAATACGTGTCTTGGCCTTACTTTCAGTGGAATTATTTTGTTTATCTGTATGTCTTCTTCATAAACTTGAGCTTCTATACATGATTTTAAAGCCCATGGAGCCTCTGTTTAGTGTAACGTCTCAAGTTTAGTAGGATTTTATAATGTTTGCTTGGTTTAGCTGAAATTTTTGAAAAGCATTTAAGCTGTAACTTGAAAAAAAAAATCATTTGGCTATCACGCGTTGCATGGCAAAAAAGAGAAACATCCTTTAGACAAATCTTGGTTGTGCTAGTGATTTTGGTAGAATCAGATCCTAATTTGATAGGAATCATTGTAAGCAATGGTTTCTTTATCTGGAATGTGTAGGTCTTTTCCTTATTTTAATTTGGCTTCTAGAACCCATTTATTTAACCTCATCTCCAAAACTAGTGTTTAGAAAGTTATCTTTGCATGTGATATTTTGCTGCATGCATATTTTAGTTTCAAAATAGGGTTAATTATATTTTACCCTCTATAGTTAGGTCCACTTTCACTTTACCCCTTGTGGTATTGGACTGAAGTGAAAATATTAAGATTTCTCTCAAAATAGCCCCATATGGGAATTAAATGTTAAAATTAACCTCATATAGTAGAGTTCAAGTGTCAAAATTAACCCCAAAATTAGGCCCCCAAGGGGGTTAAGTGTGACGCCCCACCCCACCCCGTCGCGAGTCCCGGCGACGGGGTGTCAGCTGGAGGAAGTACAATAACAAACAATAATAGTAGGCTTTGACACCACTCGGTAACTCCCCGAGTGCTAGACTCCGAGGGTTACATGAAATATATGTTCATCATTTGGAAAACATTTATAAAATAGAAATCGGGTTTTCATATATTAAATATTCTTTCTTGAAACAAAACGTTTTCAATATAAGCAGCGGAAAATCAGAGTTAAGCTAACATTCTTTTAAAAGCGGGTGGACTAACACTTGTCCAATTAAACATAACATGTTCTTTGAAACATAATTTATTACATCATTTAAATTGAAAATCCCATAAACGGGGCTTTCAAACAAAGCGGAAGCTCATCAAATCTCGGGGGCCTTGCCCTTATCTATATCACCTGAAAAAAAATGATTTTATAGTCCATAAGTCATGAAGGCTCGTATAGTCATATCACCACACAATAACAATTGTTGTATAATATGCGTGAGTATAATGAATGCCAATGTTATGCATGAAAACCATTTTCATGCCCTTTTCAAACACACTTTCGATCATCAATATCATTACCCGGAGAATGGGCTTCCCGTCCACGGAGGCCTAGCCTTCGACGTGCGAGACTTTGGGCCTTACGAATACCTCGGTCAAAGAGTCTTCGGAGTCACCTCACGGAGGCCTAGCCTTCAATGTGCGGGACCAGGATTTCTATCTTTTCAAATCAAAATCCTTCCAAGAGGGTTTTATGCACGGAAGCCTCTAAGGTCTTCCCTTTTTCAAAACCTGGAAGCCTCTAAGGTCATCCCTTTTCAAAAATCGAAAGCCTCTAAGGTCTTTCATCCCAAAACCATTTTCATGATTTTCGTGTTCATACTCATGCTTATGAAATGTTATGACATATGTGAGCTCTGAGCATCACGACATATTCAATATTTCATAAGTCACATATCAAGACATGCTATCGATTCAAAGCAACACAATAGACATGCTGAAATCACCCAAGTAAACACATAAAACATATCAATTCATATAAATATTTAAGTACACTGTTTACTTGTTATACAACTTTATTGAGGGTTATATGGAACTACTGTTCACCGAAGACTAAATAAGTACTCAGAATAGAAACCGGAAGTACTGCTCAATCTGTTACGACTATCGTCAACAGTAATATACAAATTAGTGAGGTACAACACCTCTAAGCATACGTATAACTACTATTAAAGTAAAGTACAACTCATAAAGCTTAAGGTACAAGGAGCCTTAGCTCATTACTGACTTAAGTACAAGAAAATATGAGTTTTTACCAAACTGCCTCAGGTCGCTTGTGCGGGCGCTCGGGCGAACTTCATACAGAAAGGCCACGTGTTCATTTTAAAATAGTTTCAGAAAATTGCCTGGCTGCTCGCGCGAGTTGTGCGCACGAGCTGCGAACAAAGCTGTCATTGTTGTCTTCCTTGAAGCTTTGTTACTGTGATGACCTTCAAAAAAAAAAGAGTATTATTACAGTAAGTCTATGTGTACAACTATTTATTTATTTTTAGTTGTAAGATACATTCAATTTTTAGGTCTCAAATTGTAATGACAGGTATTATTAGTTATAAATTTTTGGTACCAATTATTAATGACTTTTCTAAGATACCTTATGGTAATTATAAAATGTCATTTGATATATATAAACTTTTCTTTTAGTGTACCACTTAGTATTAACAACTTTTATTATTTGGTATAGTGGGTCACTTGGTAAAAACAACTTTACATTAGAAGTAACTAACATGTACTTATTTTTATACAAATAATAAATGGATAAATATCAATATGGATAACCCTCTCTTCCACATATCTATATTTATACATTGGAATTAAACTAGTATATGCATGTGTGAGAGTGAAAAGGGATAAGATTGAATGAGTTAATAACTATCCTCATTTAGATTAGGATAGAATTGGAAGATTCCTTAGGATAGAATTATTACTAGTAATCATGATAACTATCCTCATCTAAATTAGGATTGAGTTGAGAGATTCCTTTGGATATTATTAATAGTAATCATGAAGTAAGATTCTTTTAATTTGTAATATATATATATATATATATTTATATAAACCTCTACTATATATGATATAGAGGAGATTAAAAAAAAATATAGAGAGAGAGAGAGAGAAGCAAGAAGGAGAATCGGAAAAGCTAAAGGCTGAGTTGGAACCTCTTGAAAGTAAGGTAAGGAATATACTATTCAAACTCTCTGTTAATATATGAAGCTGTGAATTTTAGATCTTTGGGGTCACTAGTTATTTTAAAATAAATTCAATTTCTGTGGAGCTTTATACATTTAGACATGTTTTGGAGGTTCCGACAGACATTTAGGAAGAAACGGCATCGAAAACGGATCAAAAACGGGCAAGTAAAGTTAAAATTTCAGAATCAGTGGGTTTTTCCGGCCACCGACGTCAGAGATGATGCCAGAATAATCACCGGCGGTAGAAATTTCCGGTTAGGATTTGGGAAGTCAATACAGTATGTATAAAGATATATTTTCGTAAAGTATAAACGTCAAGTTTATTTGGCAGAGTGGGTATTGGTATGAGCCTTTCTCTTAGAGGTCTTGGGTTCTAGCCCTGATAGTTGATACCAATGACTTTGTTATTTTTTTTAATATCTATATACAGTAGCTGCTACTATGAGTTGTAAGCATATTCTGGGCAAATTCAAACAGAGATGTTGTGATGGACAGAGTGGTAATGGGTTCTATTTTTAACTCTCAAGGTTGAGGAGGGTTCAATTCTTTAAACAATCAAACCTTTTAATTTTTATTTTTATTGTTATTTAGGAAAAATAATAAGAAAAGAACTTTTACCTTACAACAAGGATCAATCCAATGGCATAAGCAACTTGAGTCCAAAATCTTGCCACTTTTGTTACCTTGAAATATATATATATATATAAATATATATATATGCAAAAATATAGATGTTACATTACTTTCATTTACAATTTTACAGATGATAGCATAACGACAATAAATCTTAAATCAGCTGCGCTTATAGAAATCGTTCCATTTCTAAACGGTCCGATATAGAATTTCTTATTCTTGTGTTTTAACTTTGGGGTTTGTTTGGATTAAAACTTTAAGTTGAGCCCAAAATTAAATTAACTTAGAAAAGTGATATTGAAGATAAATTTCCATTTGGTCTGCAGTTAAACTATGAATTATTATGAACATGAAGTATTATGAACATATTATTCAAGTTATCATAAATGCTTTATTGGTAATTGGTTGAAGGTAAGGCCGAGGCCTTAGAAATAATGTAAGACTGAGATAGTCAAAGTTGAGATGGCTGGGACTGAGATAGTCCTACAGTTAGTGCACTAATATACTACCTATTTCGAGCTGGGCTGGTAGGTGGTATACACCTTTCGAGCTGGGCTGGGGTGCTGTAGCCTTGATGAGATATACATTATGTGATGAGTTGATATATTCCTTTTAAAAGATTTCTCACATGTAATTTTACAGGCAACTGGTACGTACGATATTAAATGTGTTATCTAATTCAATTTTTCTGGAAATCAAGTAATGTTAATTATATATGTATCATTATAAAGGCTTCCTTTCGAAAATAAAATTATATCCTTACTGGGCCCACAGCTCATTATTTTTAAATAAAAATTACAGGGACAGGGACAGGGACAGAAGGTGAGAACTGAGGAAAAGGACTGCTTAAGGATCAAGATCGTTCATTTTATTTTACTTTCTTTCTGTTTGGAATAAATGCAATGTAATAAGAGATTTCTCTTTAAGAAGTTGTAGTATGAAATATAAGTATTGTATTTTCAGGAGGTGGTGATTTAAAATATTAATACCGTCATAGCCTCATTAATTTCACTTTATACCATAGCCATATTGGTATCAGTAATTAAATTTGGGGCGTGACAGATAAAGTGGTATCAGAGCAAGTCCCCAGCCGGAAGTGTGGGACTGAGTCTAGGTCGGGTACTTAGTTCTACATCGCCTGGGGGAGTCGGTAAGGGGAGTACTATATTTTCTTAGTACTTGATTTGTATTATTGTTATAAATTTTTTTATAATAATAATAGCAATAGGTGTAAATATATTTAACTTTGTAAAAGTTAATTTTATTCTTCACTTTAGTAAATCAAGTGAGATAGGATGAGCAATAGAATAAGATTAAATATACTCCCCTGTTTAGTTTTTGACCCATGAGTATATTTTTGATTAAAAAAGAAGCTAATAAGAAAAACTTATGGACATTGGGAGATGTTGTCTTGGTAAACATACAAATTGCTAAAAAAAAAATTGGCAATACCGACTTGTATTTATATATATATATATATATATATTTAGGTGATACATGTCCCTAGTAAGATAAATTAGTGGAGCTAAGAAAAAAAAAAAGGGAAAAACAAATGGGATAAAGTGCAAGCTTTTAGTTTGGGTGAAATCAATCTTGAAGTGTTAACTTATTTTTGATCTTAAGGTAGTTAATTGAATATGTCAAAGTTTTGAGTCTTTTATATGAGGTGGAATTATTTTTTTTAATATTTTAATAGGTGATTAAAGTGATGGATAATAATAGGTATAGGCTTGTAGTCACTAAGTACGTATTCTTGATTTGATAACTTGAATGAGATTATTTTGAAGAATCACATAGTACTACATATTTTATTAATTGGCTATTTTTCTACAAATCATGACTTTATTATGCTATATAATATTTTAAAAAAATCAACACTGACACTTGAAATGGTGATAATTTTTCTTATAATTATAATCATATTTTGATTGGCATAAACTTAATAAACAGTATTAGATGAAATTGCTCATTATTGAAAAAAAAAAAGAAGAAAAAAAAAATTACTAAAACTACTAGCATATTTTTAGTAGGTTAATTACTTAAGTACTATTGATTTGCCTATATTAATTTGGTGATGCAACAGAGCCACTATAATATATTTTGAAAACGGCAAGCTTTTATTTGGGGTGGAATAACTCTTGAAGTGATAACTTATATATGTATAGATGTTAAAGTTAATAATTGGATATTACATGATTTTGAGTCTTTCATTGGAGGATTGTAGTAATTTTGAGTACATTAAAAGGTGATTAAGTGACAAATAACAATAAAAATAGTGTATATGAATTCTTTATGTTGATTACTTCCATAAACTTCTCCTAAGAAACTATAAATTTGTCACGCCCCGACGTAGCATAAATAAGGAAAGCGTTTAATTTCCTTTATGGACCCGTAGGTCGCGACAGTTTGAAGGATCGATTCCGTCCCAAACGTCAAACAACAAAACATAATAATCAGAGTAAAGCAATCAAGGCTTACAAAAATTTTCTATCTTATTACATCTTATAAACCGGGGTCAACTAAGGCACAAACCGCCTTGAAAATAAAATAATAACTTAGAGTCTGTTACAGTCATCCTTAAAACAAAACAGTTTAAAACTCAAACAAATAAACTTAATGCATAAAATAAACAGTTTCTTTATTCCAGATGCAGCCATTCTCAATTAGCATAGTCGTATGATTCCTCCTGATTGTAACCTGAAAAGCCTGAACACGAATGTCCAGGACGCATCAACGTCGTCAGCTTCAAGAAGCTGGTGAGTATTAAAAACATGACTTTAAATGTAAAACATACCCATTTACCTTTTTCCATTATTAAATTACAGAAAGAATTCACTTTATAAAACAACAAAGAATATAATAAAAGTTGTTCATTTATAAATACAGATACTCGTGAAATGAGACAATGCACCACACTCATCTCGCCGACTCTTTTCTTTCGACAGCCACAACAACCCACTATCCTACTCCTGGTATCTTTGAAACACTCAGATAGCCACACTTTAGCAACGGGGCGCCAGGGAGTGTCCAGTTTGCCTCACACTTTGGTCCGGGGTACCAGGGAGTGTCCAATGCCTCACACTTTGAATACCCTAACCGCCATGCAAATACCGGGGCAACCCCTCACACAGTATCCAGACTCGAGTTATCAGGGAGTGTCCGTAGGCCACACTTTAGCACTACCATGGGTGCCAGGGAGTGTCCGAGTTCGGCTTCACACACTTTAACGCTTCCATGGGCGTCAGGGAGTGTCCTTATTTGCCACCGTCGCATTTCAAAGATACCCTCTTCCACAATCGCAACCACAACCACAACCACAACCACAACCACAAACTCATACTCAACCACAACCACGACCGCAAACACAAACTCATACCCTTTCCAAACTACCATTACTCTTTTCCACACAGACTGACACCCAAATGCATGTACCACTGACCCACATGAATGGTATGCACTTAAGTGAAAACAAAAATGCTGAATTAAAGGAACAACACGCGTACGGGGATCAATGAGTCATACTACAATGTTTTAATCATTCAAACATAACCAAAAAGAGTTCTGATTAACTAAATATCCCAAACAGAGCCTTAACAGTATATAAATTTCATCCAAACAGTCCCTTAACAGAAAAACAGACAAAAACAGAAACTGCAATACCTCGCGCGCGCGGGCCGCTCGCGCGAAGGGTCGCTCGCGCGGGCCGCTCGCGCGATAAGCCCATTTTTCCTTTATTAATAAACTTTTCTGTCTGCCTGAGGAAAGCAAGGTCGCGCGCGCGGATCGCTCGCGCGAAGGGGTTCTCGCGCGACCAGCCAATTTTTTCAATTATATATATATAAACCCTTACGTCTGCCTGGGGAAGCCTACCTCGCGCGCGCGGGCCGCTCGCGCGAGGGGTCGCTCGCGCGGGCCGCTCGCGCGATTCTCGCGCGCGCGATCGTGGCGCGAGATGAAGCTGAGGCTTCGTCTTCTTCCCCCAGACTTCTCTGTTTCAGCAAAACAGGGGTCTTTTTGACCCATTTCAATTCTGTGATCAACCAAGCCTTATCTTATATGATTTTCTTTGTTTTTAAATGAGGATTAAGATTCCAAGGTTAATTTTACAAGAATCAAATCATATCTCTTGAATTTTATGAAAAACTAAAACATGTCAAAAACTAATTCTTAATATACTTTCTCCTATGAACGAATTAAGCTCAAATTTTACAACCATATACTCTACACACTATAATCTATCATATTTCATTCACAAAACTAATTTTGGTTAAGTTTTGGAAATCCATGTTTTCAAGCTTTGAAGTTCATACCAAAATTCATCAATGGTGATTTTCAATATACATATACAATCAGTACTTAAGCATGAAATTACATTGGTAGTGAGTTTAGAATACTCACTGATTAAGAGTGTAGAGATAAGTGTTGAGAAAGAGAGACCAAATAAGGAATCCACTTGAGCTTAGCTATGGTGGATTGAAATTCCTCTTCTCTTCTCTAAATGTACAAGATGAACTCTCTGCTTTCTCTTTTCTCTCTGTGTGTTTGGTTAACTCCAAAGAATTCAGATTGAAGTGTGTGTATGAAGGTTATATAGAAAAACCCAATTGTTGAACTTGGTGGCCAAGTAAAGCCTCAAATACTCTACAAATCAAATTGGTTCTTAATTTCTAATATTAACACAATGATCAGCACATATGTATATACGTATATACATGAGCTACACAACTCAACAGATTCTCAAGAGTCAAGTAGGCATATAGGGGTTCAAGCTAGAGTTGTTTGGGAATCTAGCTTTTGGCACAAAAATAACACACACAAGCTAGACATTCCCAAACAAGTGCAAGGCAATCATTAGTTGCCATAAATGGAAATAAAGCAAGTGTCCAAATCGGTCACTTCCAATATCTGTGAACGTTTAGCACCGTGTGGACAGTTTTGAAAGTAAACTGGTATTTTCGTGGCGCGGTGTCCGTCACAAAAATACAGAAAATTGATTTTAACGTAGGAAGTGATTTTCTAGTTTTATAAAAATACTGATTGAGTCCATAGAAGTTATTTTCACCGTTTTGAAATACAGACTTTGAAATCCACACAGGTATTACTAATTTTGTAAAATTGCAGTTTGGCCCCCAATAAAATATAAATGTGAATTAGATAAGAGATTAATATTCCAAACATGTGACTGAAAATAAAATAAAAGCAGACAATGCTAATTGATTTTAAATATGCCAATGCGATTACAATTAAATTAAATATGGACATGAATTTTAAATTAAATGGAAATGCAGGTTGTTACAAAATTACTATTGCATTTTTAAAATCTCACATTCTTGGGTATTTTTCTATGCCAAGCTATATTTGAGAATCTAAAGTGACACCTGAAATAGATCGAGTTCTTTCTTTTGTAATAAGAATTAGATTTTGATTCACATAAGAGTAATAATTAGCATCAGATTAAATTACTCAAAGTACTTGCATAACTTACAGTGAGGTGCTTAAGTAAATCAAAGTTTTGACTCTTATATTTTTGTTAGTACATGAGAGCCACTGTAATATTTTGAAATGGGATATTTAGTGTAACGACCCTGGTGTTGTGGGCGGGCTACTGTAGGTGCCTTTGTGGCTGCAGTAGGTGCTGGCAGGCTACACACTATGGGAAGTTCGTCCCACATCGCCTGGGTGTGGAAAAGTAATGTGCTATATATGTGTGGTTTCAAGTCTCCCTAGTAAGAGGCCTTTTGGGTAGTGACCCAAGAACAAATCCGTGCGGGTTTGGACCCAAAGCGGACAATATCTTACTGAGCGAGACTTGGGTCGTGACAGAATGGTATCAGAGCTAGACCCAGCCGGAAGTGTGCCAACGCGGACGTTGGGCCCTAAGGGGGGTGGAATGTAACGACCCTGGTGTTGTGGGCGGGCTACTGTAGGTGCCTTTGTGGCTGCAGTAGGTGCTGGCAGGCTACACACTATGGGAAGTTCGTCCCACATCGCCTGGGTGTGGAAAAGTAATGTGCTATATATGTGTGGTTTCAAGTCTCCCTAGTAAGAGGCCTTTTGGGTAGTGACCCAAGAACAAATCCGTGCGGGTTTGGACCCAAAGCGGACAATATCTTACTGAGCGAGACTTGGGTCGTGACATTTAGCATATGAGAACGTTGATTTCGAGGACGAAATCCTCTTTAAGGAGGGTAGAATGTGATGACCTTAAAAAAAAAGAGTATTATTACAGTAAGTCTATGTGTACAACTATTTATTTATTTTTAGTTGTAAGATACATTCAATTTTTAGGTCTCAAATTGTAATGACAGGTATTATTAGTTATAAATTTTTGGTACCAATTATTAATGACTTTTCTAAGATACCTTATGGTAATTATAAAATGTCATTTGATATATATAAACTTTTTTTTTAGTGTACCACTTAGTATTAACAACTTTTATTATTTGGTATAGTGGGTCACTTGGTAAAAACAACTTTACATTAGAAGTAACTAACATGTACTTATTTTTATACAAATAATAAATGGATAAATATCAATATGGATAACCCTCTCTTCCACATATCTATATTTATACATTGGAATTAAACTAGTATATGCATGTGTGAGAGTGAAAAGGGATAAGATTGAATGAGTTAATAACTATCCTCATTTAGATTAGGATAGAATTGGAAGATTCCTTAGGATAGAATTATTACTAGTAATCATGATAACTATCCTCATCTAAATTAGGATTGAGTTGAGAGATTCCTTTGGATATTATTAATAGTAATCATGAAGTAAGATTCTTTTAATTTGTAATATATATATATATATATATTTATATAAACCTCTACTATATATGATATAGAGGAGATTAAAAAAAAATATAGAGAGAGAGAGAGAAGCAAGAAGGAGAATCGGAAAAGCTAAAGGCTGAGTTGGAACCTCTTGAAAGTAAGGTAAGGAATATACTATTCAAACTCTCTGTTAATATATGAAGCTGTGAATTTTAGATCTTTGGGGTCACTAGTTATTTTAAAATAAATTCAATTTCTGTGGAGCTTTATACATTTAGACATGTTTTGGAGGTTCCGACAGACATTTAGGAAGAAACGGCATCGAAAACGGATCAAAAACGGGCAAGTAAAGTTAAAATTTCAGAATCAGTGGGTTTTTCCGGCCACCGACGCCGGAGATGATGCCGGAATAATCACCGGCGGTAGAAATTTCCGGTTAGGATTTGGGAAGTCAATACAGTATGTATAAAGATATATTTTCGTAAAGTATAAACGTTAAGTTTATTTGGCAGAGTGGGTATTGGTATGAACCTTTCTCTTAGAGGTCTTGGGTTCTAGCCCTGATAGTTGATACCAATGACTTTGTTATTTTTTTTAATATCTATATACAGTAGCTGCTACTATGAGTTGTAAGCATATTCTGGGCAAATTCAAACAGAGATGTTGTGATGGACAGAGTGGTAATGGGTTCTATTTTTAACTCTCAAGGTTGAGGAGGGTTCAATTCTTTAAACAATCAAACCTTTTAATTTTTATTTTTATTGTTATTTAGGAAAAATAATAAGAAAAGAACTTTTACCTTACAGCAAGGATCAATCCAATGACATAAGCAACTTGAGTCCAAAATCTTGCCACTTTTGTTACCTTGAAATATATATATATAAATATATATATATATATATATGCAAAAATATAGATGTTACATTACTTTCATTTACAATTTTACAGATGATAGCATAACGACAATAAATCTTAAATCAGCTGCGCTTATAGAAATCGTTCCATTTCTAAACGGTCCGATATAGAATTTCTTATTCTTGTGTTTTAACTTTGGGGTCTGTTTGGATTAAAACTTTAAGTTGAGCCCAAAACTAAATTAACTTAGAAAAGTGATATTGAAGATAAATTTCCATTTGGTCTGCAGTTAAACTATGAATTATTATGAACATGAAGTATTATGAACATATTATTCAAGTTATCATAAATGCTTTATTGGTAATTGGTTGAAGGTAAGGCCGAGGCCTTAGAAATAATGTAAGACTGAGATAGTCAAAGTTGAGATGGCTGGGACTGAGATAGTCCTACAGTTAGTGCACTAATATACTACCTATTTCGAGCTGGGCTGGTAGGTGGTATACACCTTTCGAGCTGGGCTGGGGTGCTGTAGCCTTGATGAGATATACATTATGTGATGAGTTGATATATTCCTTTTAAAAGATTTCTCACATGTAATTTTACAGGCAACTGGTACGTACGATATTAAATGTGTTATCTAATTCAATTTTTCTGGAAATCAAGTAATGTTAATTATATATGTATCATTATAAAGGCTTCCTTTCGAAAATAAAATTATATCCTTACTGGGCCCACAGCTCATTATTTTTAAATAAAAATTACAGGAACAGGGACAGGGACAGAAGGTGAGAACTGAGGAAAAGGACTGCTTAAGGATCAAGATCGTTCATTTTATTTTACTTTCTTTCTGTTTGGAATAAATGCAATGTAATAAGAGATTTCTCTTTAAGAAGTTGTAGTATGAAATATAAGTATTGTATTTTCAGGAGGTGGTGATTTAAAATATTAATACCGTCATAGCCTCATTAATTTCACTTTATACCATAACCATATTGGTATCAGTAATTAAATTTGGGGCGTGACAGTTACTTTGGCCATTTTCAAAACTTAATCAAAACAGGCTTTCTAATATATAAAATTCTTCATTTTTACGCGTAAATTCCAAATATGAAATCAGAATTTCATGAATCGAATCATAGCTCTCGGTTTTATTGAAAAACCGAACGACGTCAAACTTTAAATTGACCGTTCATCGTGACCGTAATGAATTAGCTTCTAAAATTTGAAATCGAGCCTCGTGGGGTCGAGACCTTTATTTGATATAAAGAAATCACGTTTACGTTGCAATTTTTCATATTGCTATCTTTGGACCCTTCAACGATATATATATATATATATCAATATCTACAAAGCCTAATATAAATTGAAACCAACTTAAAATTGGTATAAGAATCTTACCCAAGTTGAATTATAATGAGATATGCTGAGAAATTCCAAATCCAAGCTTTAAACCAATTTCTTATCTATATATATATATATATATACAGTCAAGCTCTAAAGAGGGCGCCCTTTTTTTCTTAAAGAGAGGACCTCTGTTTTGGCCGTCAGATCGTGTTTTCATTAATGGCAGTTTTGTCATTTCACAGTTTTTAAACACGATCCGACGGTCAAAACAGAGGCCCTCTCTTTAATAAAGAGAGGACGCCCTCTCTAGAGAATCTTTGTATATATATATGTATATATATGTGTGTGTATAGTGAGTGAGAGAGAGAGAGAGAGAGAGAGAGAGAGAGAGAGAGAGAGTGGAGAGTTCAGAGAATTTTGAGTGAAGAGAGAGAGAGAGAGACTTGAGTATGAATAATAGTGCACCCATGGGAGTGAATTGGATAAGCTTAACTAATTGCACGTGTGTGAGTGGAAGAAAATATTTGAATAGATGAAAAGTCAAGTAGAGAAACATAAGATACAAATAGGATAAGAATTGACTAAATGAAGAAAAATATAAGAAAGGACAAAACGTGGAGCCCAAGCTGGAGAGAAAAAAAAATAAAGAGACCGAGAGAGAGAACTGGAATAAAAGGAAGGGATAATTAAAATTCAGTCTACTTTATGTAGAGAATTTAAAAGTCAGTCAAGTGCTTTATTGAAATTAAAAATACATCAACCTTGGTGTAAAATAACTAAAATACCCCTCTTTGGTCTCTTCTCTCTCTCCTCACATGGCCACCACCACCACCACCGGCAGCCGCCACCACCACCACCACCATCGGCTATCGCCGCCACCACCACCGGCAGCCGCCGCTACCACCACCGGCCATCGCCGCCATCACCACCGACCACCACCACCACCACCGGCCATCGTCGCCACCAAAGGGCCACCACCACCACCACCACCACCAATAACACCAACCCAAACTCAAGCCCCAACCCTCCTCTCTCTCTATCTATATATATACATGAGTATATATACATATCTAATATATGACTACCACCACCCCAAGCTCTTTGTATCTATTATCTCTCTTCTCACCACCACCACCATAATGGGCCACCTCCCTCATCCACCACCACCACCACTGCGGAAAGAAAAAAAAAAGAGTTGCAGGAAGGAGCAACTCACCAAACGTAAGGAGCAACTCACCAAACGTATCGGGAGCAACTCACCAAACGGAAGGAGCAAATCACCAAACGTGTTGCTCCTTACGTTTGGTGAGTTGCTCCCAATACGTTTGCTGGGTTGCTCCTTCCATTTGGTAAGTTGCTCCTTTGACTTGGACAGTTGCTCCAAAAATTTTAACTCTTTCATTTTTCTTTTTTCTTTTTTTTTTCCCGTTTGGTGGCCACCCCTACCTCTCTCTATCTCTTATCTCTCTTCTCACCACCACCACAAGCCACCTCCCACATCCACCACCGCCACTGCGGAAAGAAAAAAAAGAGTTACAGGAAGGGGCAGCTCACCAAACGTAAGGAGCAACTCACCAAACGTATCGGGAGCAACTCACAAAACTGAAGGAGCAAATCACCAAACGTGTTGCTCCTTACGTTTGGTGAGTTGCTCCCGATACGTTTGGTGAGTTGCTCCTTACGTCTGGTGAGTTGCTCCTTCGGTTTAGACAGTTGCTCCAAAAACTTTAAATCTTTCTTCTTCTTCTTTTTTCTTGCAGTGGCGGTGGTGGATGAGGGAGGTGGTTCGTGGTGGTAGTGAGAAGAGAGATAAGAGATAGAGAGAGGTAGGGGTGGTGGTGGCCTTAGATATATATACTCATGTGTATATATATATATATATATACATAGAGAGAGAGAGAGAGGAAAAAAAACAGAGAGGTGGTGGTGGCGGTGGCCAGTGGTGGTGGTGGTGAGAAGAGAGATAAGAGATGGTAGGGGTGGTGATGGCCTTAGATATATATACTCATGTATATATATATATATATATAGAGAGAGAGAGAGAGAGAGAGAGAGAGAGGAAAAAAAAACAGAGAGGTGGTGGTGGCGGCGGCCGGTGGTGGCCAGTGGTGGTGGCGGCGACAGCGGCTGGTGGAGGTGGCTGCCGGTGGTGGTGGTGGTGGCCATGTGAGGAGAGAGAGAGAGAAGAGACGAAAGAAAAGGGGTTATTTTAGACATTTTAAACAAAAAGTTGATGCATATTTAATTTAGGGACTTTATCTAGACTTTCTTTTATTTTCAATAAAGTACTTGACTGACTTTTAAATTCTCTACATAAAGTACACTGAATTTTAATTATCCCAAAGGAAATGAAGTAGAGGGAAGAAAGAAGAAAAGGAAAGATGAAACAAAGAGAGAAAAACCAACGCCTAGAAGAGAGAGAAAGAGAAGGAAGTGAGTTTGAGATCCCTTAACTTTGTTTTAGATACGGAGTTGTGTACAATATGTTCTAAATCTCACGAGTATTTCCTTTGTCTTTCCTATTTATTTATTATTATATTTTTTTGATAAAGTCTTTCCTATTTTGATAAAGTCTTTCCTATATATACTCTCTTTAAATTATGTCATTTTTTTATTGGAATCCATGAATTTGAGGTAAATAATAAATATGTTGTTAAGAAATTTTTTTAGCTAAATGCCATAGAACTGATGAGTACATGGACAATGAGCATCTGTTAATAGCCAATAGTTCTGAGAGGGGTCCGATGTGGCTTGTTAAAGGGTAAGGTGTGGAGGTGACTCTTGCTATGTTACTAAGAGGACCTGGTATGATGCTCTGAGAGTGAGTGGTTAGTTGTGAGATGGTATTAATTGTGTATAATTCCTGTTATTTGTCGTACTTTTGAAACAGTTATTATCCCAGTCGTATACTTCTCCGTGTGTTATTGGTAGATGCAGATAGCACTGGTAGCAGGGGATGTTGAAAGAAATAGAGTAAAGTCAAATTGGAGCGCCGTATAGAGTACCGTCAGGGTTCGAGCTGTTTGGGTCTTATAAATAATTGGTTGTAATTTTGTAAAACTCAAGTGTAATTATTTGACTGTTTTGAAATACATTATTTATAATTTTAATATAATTATTTCAATTATTTTTAAAAATGGATTCGGGGTGTGACATGTGAAGTGCAATTAGGCCACAAGAAAATATAAGTTTAACCAGGGAAAAAAAAAAATTAGAGGCCGTACAAGGGCAGTCAAAATTTAAAGGAACCAACCCAACGTCACCGTTCAAGAAGAAACGGGCAACTCTTGAATCAACTAAGATTTTTCTTCAGAGAAATGTAGTAAAGAGAGAGGATTTAAAGTCACCTTCAGAAAACATCATACACTTAAAAAGTATCCAGATCAAAGTGAAAGAGCACTATGGCCGGGTATCCACCCACTAGAACTTGACTTTAGGGGCAGACATTTGTTATTATTATTATTTTTTTTTTACCTTAGTATTTTATGCTCAATATTAATCTCGTTTGATAGATCTCATTTTTTAGATTCCAAAACATCAAAATTTGTGAAAAAGGGACTTGTAAAACAAAAATTATAGCAATTTTAGTTTGAATTATTTAACGGAACTATGTCTGAACCTCCCTACTTTTAATTCACTGTTATATAGCTTCTAGAACAATACATGAAGAATATGAATTCCATATGTCTTATTTCCTTGTAATTTCATGACTAAAGATACAATCATAAAACATTATTATTCAATATTCACCAATAGATTAATGCTCCTTTGGACCCTAACCAATTCTAGGGACTCAGTGTAACGATGCGGTTAGTGTTAACAACTACGCGAATCCTACCACATAAGCACATGCATTGTGACTAAGGGGCATCTCTGGTCAATAGAACTGAGGGTCTTTTAGGGTTGAAAAAAAAAAAGAACACATTTTTGCTCACCTAAAAATTACTCACCTTTTGCTCACCTCTCTCTCCTATTGACTAATGCACTGAGACTCAAAATTAAATAAAAATTAATTAATGATATAAATTACTAGGTGTTAAATACCGTGTGTATAAGTTTTCATACACATGAAAAATAATGAGTTAATGGGCTTTGCCCTTTCTTGTTAGTGGCTTAAGCTTTGCAAGCTTAAATGGGCCAACGTGGGGCAGGCCATTTAATGGCTCATCATAGATTCATACAATTAAAAGGTAGTAAGCCTTTGTGACTATCACAATCTCGGCGCAACAATTAAGAAACAGAGGTATTCTTGTGTGTGCGGCGACTGAAAGCTAGAGAGTGAGTGAGATATACTGACGGCGACTGAAAGCTTGTTTTGGTACCAAGATCTAGGGGAATTTGAAGAAGTAGCTTATGCTTGTATTTTCTTTGGGTATTTTGAACCCTACGAGGTAACTCTTATACTCACTCTTTATTTGATTTGGATATCTCAAGTTTAGGGTGAAAAATGAGATAACATTGTATTCCTTATTTTATATAGTGGAATTACTCGGAGTTACCCTGTGGTTTTTTCCCTCTTCATTGGAAGATTTTTCTACATAAAACTTGGTGTCATTTATTTCTTCATTGGTGCCTTATTATTATTATATTGTTTGTGCTTAATTGTGGTGAAAGAAAATTATCATTGTGACTTGAATATTAGTTTAATTCCTATTTAATTTACACTTGACAAAAGGTTAGGAAGTGTTACTTCTAATATTGGGGATTTTGATTTTTTTCCCCAACACTGAACTCCATTGCATTAGTCAATGAGAAAAGAAAGTGAACAATTTTAGAGTGAGTAAAACTGTACTAAAAAAAAAGTGTCTGGACCAAATGTTGGAATGTTTTGTAATTTGCGACCTGTCCTTTTAAAATATCAAAGGTCAAAGTGTTTTTAATATTTATTCATTTTCTAGGGCCTGTTTGAAAACCATTTTATTTTCAGTTTTGTGTATGCGTGTTTGTTTTCAATTTGAACCGTCAAAAGAAATTGTGTTTGGTAAAGTTGTTTTGTTTTTATTTACTTAAACTAAAATTGGAGTTAGATTCAAAATATACCCCTCAAGTTTGGTGTCTCTCTCATTTTAGTTTTTGTAGTTTCAATTATATCAATTCGGTCTTTGAAGTTTATAAATAATAGAAATATGGTTCAAATGTCCAATTGTGAGTGAAAGGTTCACGAAATTTACCCATATGCTATGATTGTCACACTTTTTTGGGAGAAAAAAATAGAACACCATCAATCTTTCCACTCGCTTATCAACATAATTGTGCATAACAATGAGTGAATTTGGATGGCAAGGCCTCTGGGTATTATACCCAGAGGTCTCAAGTTCGAATCTCAAGAGGGTGGCCACAGGTGATTCACCCGGACACCATCCGGATACCCTGGTCTCGTGGGATTAGTCGAGGTGCGCGCAAACTGACCCGGACACCCACGGTTATCAAAAAAAAAAAAGAGTGAATTTTATCAAATTTTCTGACAAAATAAAATATTTAGACTATATTGTTTCTATTTACAAACTTCAAGAATCAAATTATTACAATTAAAACCACATGGATTAAAATGAGACAAAACCAAACTTGAGGGATATATTTTATATTTGGATAACTCTTGCGATATATAAGAATCTCACAAAAATAAAATACATAAATATCTCTATTCTAATAGGGTCCACAGTATCTGTGAAATCCATAGAGAAAAGAGATAGATACATAAATTTTTCTTTTGCTGAGATTCTTGTGGCCCAAAAATTATCCTTTATATTTAACTCGATGCTAAAATAACTTTCAAATTTGAGACCAAAACCGGGACGAAAAAAGAGACGCCTTCCAAAATTTAAAAACGGTGATTTTCGGCGAGGCGAACACGCCGCCTGTCTATCTCACTAAACCCTCACGAAACCCTCCCCCCCTGCTCTCTCTGCTCACTCCGACTTGGAGGTAAGCTGTTCTCCTCCATTCTTTCTTTTTTTTTTTTTTTTTTTTTTTTTTCTTGTTTTCTCTTTTTCTTCTTCTTCGTCTTCAATGTTTCAACAATCTAATTTTGTTTTATATCTGATTTTTTCTTGCAGATATTTAACACAAACTCACACATATGGATCACACAATAGAGAGCCCATGGAGACGGAAGCGGGTTTATAACGTTATTCAATTTCCTAAGGGTCATTTAGGTATAATTTTTTTTTTTTTTTTTGCTTTCTTTTAAATTTTTAGTTTTTTTTTTTAATATATATATATACATTTTTTATATATGTTTTTTTTTATATGAACAGTGTATGCTACAATGAAAATCAATTATATTGGTGAGCCATTTTATTACAAGTCAAATGCCAATAAGGATGTCAATATTGATGCAAAAAGGGCGGCGCTAAAAGTTTCTGCCTCCGTGGTCAGTCTTGTATCTCGAAGAGGTATCTATTTACTGCATTGATTCTCTATCGTAGCATCTCTAACTAGTTACTTTTGATTAGCTGAATTCTAAATTGGAGGTAACGACGGAAGTTTTGAGTCCAATGGGAATAAAAACATGTTTATTCATGAAATTACTTTATTCATGTGCCTCGAGAAGTCTTTTGAGTGTGTGAAGGGTTTGGTGTTTTGACTATGGAGGATTTGTGGAAAAACTAGTACTCATCGTATTATGGTGCGAGTGTGTACATGATTTTTTGTGGAGGATAATTGTGTATGGTTGCTTTTTATGTGTATATATATATATACCGATATAAAATGTTATATTGGGGTTGGGAGTGAATTAAATGTTGGACAAATGAAGCTTTTTTTCATTGGTGTGTGCATACATATGAAACATATGTGTATGTGTAGTGCTAATGAAGAGAAAAAAGAAAAAAAGAAAAATTATGAAACTACTTAATGAATTCAGAAAGGGTCTGTTGGGTGTAAATATTGGCAGTTTTTAACTAATACAATGTATCGAGTACTTGTATCCGTTGAGGAGTTTTTTTGGTTGTCTTTGGAGTATTTATTGGGTGTAAATATTTGCCTTGCCCACCTGGTATTGATGTATGTAGTTACTCGCCGAGCCTTATAGCTTATTCGTTATATATATATATATATATATATATATGTATGTAAGTTTTCAGATTCAGGCTTATCAGACTGATCAGATCGATTGAGCATTGAATTTATGAAGCTTTTGGGAAGTGGATGGCTTTATATATGTATATATATACACACACACATGTAAATTGCACTTTTTGTCCCTAAAGTTTGAGTGGTTTGGCACTTTAGACTCTCAAGTTTCAAGTGTGGCATTTTGGTCCCTAACATTTAACAACTGCGACAAATAAGTCCAAGTAGCCCTTTAGTTAATTTCGTCATTAAAAGTAAAACTTTCGTTGCAAAAGTTCGCATTTGAAACTTTGGGGTCTGAAGTGCCAAATCACCCAAATTTCAAGGGTAAAAAGTGCAATTTACCTTACATAAATTGCTACTCTATGCTTAGTAGTTGGTATTTCTTTTGATAGTTTTTATTGGAGCTTGATGTAATGACTTGAGTCCTTTAGAACTTGTAATAGTTGGTACCCTTAGATTGCAATGATGAAAATTTTATTATTAGAATTAGTTTGGGATTTTTTTGTTTTTGTAATGTTGAAAGGTTGGAGGGTCAGCCTTGCATGTTGTGTAGAGGTTTTACGTTTTAGGGTCATACCTTCGGCATTGGGGCATGATGCAAATAATTAATTTTACCAAATGCACACCGGCAATAGTAATCCAAGGAGTAACTGTTATTCATACTTGCTATTCTTTTATCTAACATACTGCACTGTTATTCACACTTGCTTCTTTTGGAAACAAGGTTTTTAAACTCTAAACAAGAATAATCTGGGTAAAGTGATGCTATAATTTAATCCTAAGTATCTAGGACGCTTGACATACCAGATCTTGGAAGAACTACACAAAACATCACAAATAATAAAGCTTGCTTTAATATCCAATCCATGTGTATAACGTATATACATTTTAATTTTTTGTTGTCTAGGTAAGGAAACAATTTGTATGGCGACAGGGATTATAGTAGACTGTATTAAGGATCCTAGTGCTACGTACACCAATACCATATTAACATCTGCAAGTCTCCTTGGACCTTCTTTCAATGATATCAAGGTATGTTTTTTTATTTTATTTTATTTTTTTTTTATAAATAACAATAATTTTTTTTTGTTGTGTGCAAATTTTTTCAGTTAAGCTAAAAAAATAATATGGTCCACTGTTATTGTAGGTTGAAGTTGGGTTGTCTAATGGTAAACGATATGAAGGCCTTGTTTTTGCATACGATTTACACTATAATTTAGCGATCATTCACATACGGTCTGATGCATCATTGCCAATTGCCAATCTTAGGCTTTTGGATGACGCCATCAGTGTCAATCCAAAGGAGATTTGTCCCCCTCCTGGCGCCAGTATTCAGATCCGTCCTCATAAGGATTGTTTTAATCTTTGTCCTGGGGTAATGGTGGTAGCCATTGGCCGCCGCCATGGAAAATCCCGTCTTATGGTTGCTCCGGGTAATTTTAGGTACACATTGTAAAGTTACTTTACATCATGCTGCAATTTACTGTACTTGTTTCCTAATTGTTAACTTGCACTTTATTATATTTTATTTTATTTTAATTTTCCTATCTAGTCTTGATTGCTGTGAGCTTGACTGTAAAGAGCTAATGAGGGCTAGTTGCAGAATTTCGAAGGTAATAACTTTATTCTCTCTCTTCCCACTCTCTCATGTTAATATTGGTGTTCAAGTAGCTTATATGCATTTATAGCAACCTTTGGACTAATAATTCATTTTTTCAGTGTGGTGTAGGTGGACCCCTTGTCAACTATTTTGGGGAAGTCATTGGGGTCAATTTTTTCCATGAGGAGTATACGCCATTTATACCAAGCAACATAGTTTCCAGATGCTTGGAGCACTTCAATAAACATGGGTATGTTCCAAAATCTTTGTATAGATGTCAGTTCAAATACAATGACTTTTTTTAATTACTAGTTGAGGTCTATGTGCGTTGTTTGTTTAAGTACTCGAAGCTAATTGAGTATTAGATTTTAATTTGGGTGAAAGGTACAAAAATTTAAGGATCAAAGTGAAAATTATGAGTTTAGAGTGAGTCATTTAAAATCTTATAGGGGGCACAAACATCTATGATACAAATGCATAGACTGAAAATATTATTTCAAAAAATTGAGTGGGGGCACGTTGGTCCAAGGGTGGCTCCGCCTCTGCCTTCCACAATATTAGAAATGAGATCAAATGTAATGAAAAAGTCAATGCACTATTGGCTAAACTATACTGCATACAAAAACACACATAAATGGTGCTTCTTTTCCAACTGCAAAGTCCCCTGAAAATAGATTTCCCTGCAAAGAACTTGACTGTTTTGGATCAAAGAAGGCAAAGGAAAAAAGAGTATCCAATAAAAACCCTTGGTTGAACTTTTTTCCACTTTAGAAGTATGTATTGCGAAGTAAGGCATCAGCTAAAAGCTAGATGTTTGTCCACAATTGAGAGCACTGTATGTGCACTTTTGTTGGGTGGTTGGTAATCTTTTAGATGTTTTTGAGTCCGTGGTTCAAGACCAATTATAGAGATCAATGAATTGGGAATTCTACCAAAGAAGTCTTGTTAGTTAACAATAAGGCACACTTGGATGCAGGATCTACATATAATTGGGAGGCTCTCTTTTCCATTGTCAAGCAAAGTATCTTCCGTAGAATCCAGGACAAAAACAAAGCATGAGGAACTAATTATTTCCCTCAACCTACCACCACCACCATGTCCTATACCAATCAACACCAACTGCATCCATGATAGTACTTAATAAGTTGCCACCACTGTTGACTACAATAACTCCGCCACCACAACATAGACTTTATGGTCATATTCAGTAGTTGAGGATGGTACAACTTCAAAGTGAAGCGTAAATTGTCCTTCCAAGAGTAGGAAACGAGGGGAAGAATTTGATTAATCTTAAGATTTTGGATCCTACCAAGGCACAATGATGAGTGTCTTCCTTGTTAATAGCCATGGAGAAAGGTGTTTTCGGTGTAAGGATTAAAACTATGCAGAATTAAGTCGAATGTAAGCGGCATGTTGATGTAACCTAGGACCTAGATTATTTATTTGTGTCTTTTTTATAATTATAAACATTACCGGTATTTTCTTTTATTTTGTTATGTTCTCTTTCATCTTTTCCCCTTTTTTTAACCTTCATATGCAGGGGTGTCCACATCACCAAAAGTTGTCACATGCAGGTCACATATATCTTTAGTGAGACTCATATGGGAGTCAGCTTAGGTAATGCTTAGGGCTATATATGTTGGTTTTGGAGGCGAAAAGGGGGATCGATATTTCAATTTTGCGGGAAACCCTACGACTGTCCTCTCCAACTCTGCTGCCTCTCTGATCATCATCATCATCATCATCATCTCCTCCTTCGCTCCTTCCCTTCTCTTCTCCTTTCCTCCTTTACCCTTCTTCGTTGTCACTGTTCTTATTCCCCTCTACTACTGTTCTTCATTCCTTCTCTTTCTTTCTTTATCTTCTCCTTCTTTCCATCTCTTGCATCTGCTACAATCTCATATTAATGCTTGCCTACTACTCTGCCCCCTTTTCCTCAAATTAACGGTGGTTTATCGCGTAGTTTGTGTAGGTTTAGTGGATGTTTCGGCATTGAGTACATTGACAGTGGTTGTGGTTATCAAGTTCTCCTAAAATATTTTGAGACTACTATGGGTGGATTGATTTATCTCTCTGATGTTCCTTATATTATTTGATATTTAAAGGTTAATATTCCTTATATTATGTATAAAGAGAATGCTAGATTGTTGACGTGTCCACTAGCCTCACATAGTGATTATCCATCTTATTTGAACAAATTACAAACCTAGGATTGCGACATATGCTCATAAAAATCTCCATGTTGAACCAGTCGAGACAATGCAAAACATCGATGAACCTTGCAAGCAAAGCATCAATGATTACCTTTCCAAACATGCTAGCAAATGCGTCTTTAGGAGAGGTAACATCTAATCAAAGAACATCTACTCAGGACGGTCGAGTCCTTGTAACTTGTAAGGGATGGAAATTTGATAAAATTCAGAGATCACAAAAATGAAATTGGCCCATGTTATAGGGAGAAGTATTTCAAAGGTGTCCATTCAAAATAAAGGAGTACCTTAAGAACTCTTCCTTCGTTTTATGTTTCTTGCTTGTACCGTTTTGCAGAATATGAATATTTGAATCTATCACCTATATACCTTTATTTGACCCTTCACGACACCACCTCTATGTCATTCTTGGTTACATCGTGAAATTGATGGAATATATAGTTGATATTTATCCCATTTTCATATTCTTATCAAGAATTATGTTGGCAGGAACCTTGTGCACTGATCTTCCCATTTCCTTAAACTACCAAAAATCGAATAAAACTCTCTTTTAGTTGTTCTTTAGAGAACACCTGGACCTAATTTCTTAAAATCAAACCTTTACTCTATTTTATAATGAGAAAATATAAGCTCTGATTCTTTCCTCGAGGGTCTAATGGTTTGTACTATGGCATAGGAGATTCTGTCGACCTTCGCTTGGAATGGAAGTGGCTAATTTGTTTACGCTATATGTAAAAAAGCTGGAAACTATTATCCAAAACTTCCCCAATATCTTCCAAGGTGTGATTGTTGAAGAGGTATTTTTTCTGCTACACCTTGTATTAAATGGATCCTAGTTATTTGGGAATGTTCTGTTTATGGATATTTGGAGTACCAATATGATTACAATAAAATAACCAGAAAATTTGGCTGCATAACTTACATATTGAGGTGGTTGGTAACTGCAAAATCTATTGTTGTAGGGCATACAATTTACATCTCTTATTTTAATACTTTGGTGCTTCTGTACTAGAATGACAAATTAAAGGATAACAAGTCCTCTCTCTCTCTCTCTCTCTCTCTCTCTCTCTCTCTTTAGTTTTACTATAGTGTTGGAATATAAGTTATGATCACATGGTTTGTTATATGGGACTCTTGAGAAACACATGAAGTATCCGTGTCGGACACTTGAGACTCAAAACAAGGGTATGGCAGTATGGGATATGTTTCTGACACTTCTCGTTGGGTATGCTGCACCTATATAATGCTTTTAAGATGTTCTTTTTAATGTTTAATTGCTTAAAAAGAATGAGACATCCATATTCAACAGGTTATAGTATATGAAACAGTATTTTTAATCTCCTGAAATAATTACAAATATTAAAAATCCCATGTCCCAGTGTCTTTGGATTCGAAGGTTAGACAAACGAAAAGGACGTTGGTGATTTTGGTTGTACAAGAAGGTCATATCAGTGTTTTATTATGTATTTGGAGTCTAGACGACTAGTTGAGTCGTACCACTTTTAACTGAAATAAAATCCCATGTCCCAGTGTCTTTGGATTCGAAGGTTAGACAAACGAAAAGGACGTTGGTGATTTTGGTTGTACAAGAAGGTCATATCAGTGTTTTATTATGTATTTGGAGTCTAGACGACTAGTTGAGTCGTACCACTTTTAACTGAAATACATTTTTAGCATTTTTTTTTTGGAAGAGAACTTGAATTTATGAATTTTCGTTTTATTTGTTATAGAATTACAATTTTTACAAATTATATTTCGAGGATAGGCATTCGACAATAGTTGTACAACATTGAAGCCATTTGCATATTCGAAACGATAATAATCTATAATATTTCAAAGAACAGTTGTAGTTAACAAACGAAAGATAAGGATAAACCCAAAAAGCGTACGTGTGGAGAAAACTACGCGTACGCGTAAGTGACGAGTGAACATGCGCACAGATGGGCTCCAATATATGTATTGCTATTAAGCTTTAATATATGAGCTGCCATTGAATGGGTGAAAAATGACTCAAGAAGTTATGCCTCCTGACACCATGTTGACTGATCCGTTTTGCACAATCTTCCTGACAATGTATAATGGTTTGGACTTTTTGGTTTGAGACGAAACACTTATACTGCAATGATACACACCTGGTGCTATAAAACTTGTATTGGTGTTTTACATTGGCTTGCTGTGATATAGTTCTAATTGTAGGAAGTTTGATCCAAATAGGCACACCTTCCTAAATGAAATAAAAAGTAGCATTTTAATTTAATTTCTTTATTTTTCCTTGAAATCGTATCCTACTTGCTTGCTCCATTGCCTTGCATTTACTAGAACCTTTGTAGGGCATTCATGGTTTGGATGCAGTTGATTGTCGGATAAATTAACTAACTATCTCGATTAGTACTTTTTAATATGAGAGTTAATTGCCAAGTGTGTGTTGTGTTTCTACATATGTATGTATAGATGGATGTGTGCATGCGTGCAATTACTTTCATAATTGAGATATTCCTACTAATGTAAACATCATAATCCTCCAAAGTTTCAACTAGGTTGTACCAGGGTCCCCGGCTGATCATGCCGGAATAATGAGCGGCGATGTTATTGTTAAATGCAACGAAACCTTTGTGCTTGGTTTCTTGGAGGTATATCACCTTTTTCATTTATTAGTGTCTTTTGTTTTCCTTTTTCTCGTGCTTTTATGAAGGCATAGAATGGTTCTTGATGTGAGTTCATTTCTTTTATAATAGCATCTGCTTTTTATCTTTATGAATATCAAAACCCAGCATGATCATCTTCACCATCATTACTGTTGTCATTATGATTACCATAAGGCAACCAACATATAGATATCATCCCAACAAACTAGGTGCATAATATCCATTATTTGAATTGATTGATAAACTGAAAGCACGCTTACATCTGGGTTGGGATGTATACGAGCAGAGTTTTTAAGGCTCGGCTCAAGCTCGGCTCAACACATTAGAATTATGCTCAAGCTCGGCTCATAAAAAACTTAAACGAGCCGGCTCGAGGTCGGCTCGATAAGAATCCAAGAAGATCGAGCTCGCTCATTAAGCATTTCAATTGCTTCTCAGCTCAATTGAACTACTCAAGGCTCGGCTAGATGCTCAAGCTTGGCTCGGCTCTGAGCTTGAATGTGTTGGTCAGCACAATGCAAAGAAAGCACCCATCTCTCTGCCTTATATAGGCATCCTTCCTCCATTTCTCATAGACTTTCGATGTGGGACAAAGGAAAAGGTTTATTTTATACCTACTCAAGTGTGATGGTGATAGTTGCCAAACCAAGTAAAAGAATGATTCAGAAACAAACTGGGCCTACACATGAGCCCATGAATTACACAGTTTGTTTGGGCCCCAAACTCCGAATATAAAATGTTCCAAATTTTGAATAAAATGTTCCGAATATAAAATGTTCTAAATCTTGCTTTATTATATTCCAAATTTTGAATATAAAATGTTTCCAAATGTTGAATTGGTTTAATTATTATTGAATATATGATATCATTGATATATATATATATATAAAAATAAATATATATATATATATATACAAAGATTCTCTAAAGAGGACCACCTCTCTTTATTAAAGAGAGGACCTCTGTTTTGGCCGTTGGATTATTTTTGAAAATTGTGAAATGACAAAACTGCCATTAATGAAAACACGATCCGACGGCCAAAACAGAGGTCCTCTCTTTAATAAAGAAAGGGCGCCCTTTTTATAGCCTGACTGTATATATATAAATATATAAAACTAAACAACTTTTCCTTTTATCAAGCTTCTTAACGAGCTTTTTCACGAGCCTACTAACGAGCCTTAATCGAGTCGAGCCCGAGCCGAGCCTATGTGTGCTCAAGCTTGGCTTGTTTATTTATTGATCTTGGTATTTGAGCTCGAGCTTGGCTCGTATATTAAATGAGCCGAGCCAAGCCGAGCCGAGCTGTTATCGAGCCGAACCTCGAGCCCTTGTTGAGCGGCTCAGCTCGTGTACACCCCTACATATGGGGCATCCGCCTAGAGACACAAAATGGAGAAATAAGTGGGATTCAGTGAATGTGAATATTGTCGTTCGGAAAGGCAACCAAAGGAGATCCATTCAAAAAAGTAATAATAACCCATTTCCTAATTAAACATAGCTGTAATACACAGTAATGGGATTACCCAAGAGTCAGAGTGAAGACACGTGTTCCATGCATCAATAATAAAGGGGGCGAATCTCTTTGTCTTCCTTTGGCTTATGGTTTATGACAATGAGTGTTTCAATTGTATATAAGCTTAAACCATTTTGTAAAAATTCAGAATTTGGAGAGCCAATATGTAAACTTATGTTAAAATTGAACAAATCAATTTTTTTTTTTTATAATTTTGGAGGGGCCATGACTCCACCTAGTCTCCAAGTAGTTCTGCCACTGATGGCTTATGCAATAAACACTGGTTGCAAATATTAAATCAATGAATAGACCTAAAAATCCAGCAGTAAATTGAAGAGAAGTGATAAAAGAAAGACTACTTTTTAAAAATAAACTTGAATCTTCTTGTTAAATGAAGGCATAAACCTCAAATAAACATCAACACTGAATAGAACCTATTTCATTTCCTTTCTTGTGCCACGAAATTTGACAAGGGTTGAGATGTGGTGTACTTCCTTCAATTTCAACTTGTATATTATTTGTTATAGTGGCAATGTTTTCCCTATATATAATAAGAGTACAAAGGCACCCGCCAGAAGTATACTTAATAGTCGGGGAAAAAATAATTCCTCAATTTGAGAGCACAAGGTTGCTAAGTTGACAGTAAAAAAACGAACAGAGATGTAAACTGGGAAGTCCTGTATCTCGTGGTAAACATAAACATCAACGTCAGATTCACTCCCCTTTTCGTTTTCATCAAATACTCCGTCTAACGCAAGTTGTTTGAGTTTAGGGCAAGCATTATCCTTGTGGCTAAACATCAGCATGTGGACAAGTTTTAGGTGCACCTGTTAAAATATAATGCCATGTTAGGTATGTTTGTAATTAGTTTTTTAGCTTATGTCCTCTTTAGTCTTTTGTTATCTTGTAATAGATGGGTGCCAAGTGTATGGATGATATATGATCCTTCTAGGGTAATCTTGGCATAGAAAAAAACTCTATTATGTATTGCAAAATCTGGTGGAGAAAAAATACATAGCAGCCCCTGTTTTTGCTCTACCCTTTTTCTCATCAACTCAAACCTCTTCACTTGTTGCTTCACAAAATCAATCACAAAATTAGTTTGGGTATTTGAATACAAACCCAATAGAGTGGTATCAAAGCAAAGTGGATCAATCACAGCTGGGAGTAAATCAATTGAAGGGAAACAAACCCTAGAAAGAAGAAGAACAAGAAGATGGCAACTCCAAGCAACACTAGTGGTAATCAAAATCCCCCATTCCCTATTTTTGAAGGTGATAATTATGATTTTTGGTGTGTAAAGATGAAAACCATTTTCATTTCATATGATCTATGGGAGTATGTTGAAGAAGGGTATAATGAACCAAATGACATCTCAACTTTGACAAATGCCCAAAAACAACAATGGAAGGAGAATAGGAAGAAAGATGCAAAAGCCCTTAGTATGATTCAACAAGGAGTGTCCAATTCAATTTTTCCAAGAGTCATCCAAGCTACAAAAGCTAAGGAGGCTTGGGATATTCTACAAAAGGAGTATAGAGGAGCTTTAAAGGTAAGAGCAATTAAACTTCAAACTCTTAGAAGAGATTTTGAAAATTTAAAGATGAAGGACATGGAATTGTTGAATGATTATTTCTCTAGAGTTGTGGAGTTAGTGAATCAAATGAAAATTCATGGTGAAGAAATTGAAGATAAAAGAATTGTAGAGAAGATCTTAATTAGTATGCCCGAAAAATATGACTCTATTGTTAATGTTGTTGAGCAAACTAAAGATCTTGCTAATCTAAGTTTTGAAGAATTAATGGGTGCAATTAAAGCATTTGAGGAAAGAATGAGTAGGCGTTCCGAAAAATCAATTGAAAGTGCCTTTCAATCTAAACTCAATATTCAAGAAGCACAAAAATTTGATCAAACCAAAGGAGAGTCTTCTAGAGGTAGAAGACAAGCAAGAGGAAGAGGTAGATATGCAAGAGGAAGAGGAAGAACTAATTTTGGAAGAAGAGGAAATGTAGATTCCACTCAACCAAGGTGTGGAATTTGTAAACGAAATAGTCATGTTGACAAAGATTGTTGGTTTAAGGGTAAACCACAATGTTATGATTGTAAGAAATTTGGGCATGTTCAAAAGGATTGTTGATTCAAGAACAATCAACAAGCAAATTTTTCCGAAGAGAAAGAAGGTGATGGACATATGTTCTATGCTTGTCAATCGGCATCGGAACACAAAAATGATGTGTGGTTCCTTGATAGTGGTTGTAGTAATCACATGACCGGTGATAAGAGAATTTTTGTTAATATGGATGCTTCCTCAAATTCCCAAGTGAAGATGGGAAATGGTGCATTTGTCCAAGCAAAGGGAAAAGGCACTATTGCGATTGAAACAAAGAAGGGAAGAAAATACATCAAGGATGTGTTGCTTGTTCCGGACTTGGAGCAAAATTTGCTAAGTGTTGGGCAACTTGTGGACCATGGATACTTGGTTCACTTTGAAGACAATTCTTGCAAGATTTATGACAAAGGGGGGAGAAGTCAAGTTGTAGCAAATATCAAGATGGAGAAAAATAGAAGCTTTCCTCTCACTTTTTCATATTCAAAAAATGTTGCCTTGAAGATGGAAATTGTTGATGAGTCATGGCTTTGGCATAGAAGGCTTGGGCACTTGAATTTTCAAAGCTTGAAGAATCTACAACAAAAGAACTTGGTGTATGGTTTGCCAAACATACAAGAAGTCACAGAAGTTTGTGAAGGATGTGCTCTTGGCAAGCATCACCGAGAGTCATTTCCCAAGGAGAAGGCATGGAGAGCTAAAGCACCATTGGAGCTTGTTCATACCGACGTTTGTGGACCAATGACCACTCCAACTCATGCCGGTAACAAATATTTCTTAATCTTTGTTGATGATTTTACTCGCATGACATGGGTATATTTTATGAGACAAAAATCTGATGTGTTTTCAATTTTCAAAAAGTTTCAAAATCTTGTTGAAAGGCAAAGTGGATATCTCATGAAAGTTTTGAGGAGTGATAGAGGTGGAGAATACAACTCCAATGAATTCAATAAATTTTTTGAAGATATTGGATTGGATAGGCAATTGACCGTTGGGCACACTCCACTACAAAATGGAGTGGCGGAAAGAAAGAATAGAACAATTGAAGAAATGGCAAAATCAATGCTCCATGAGAAAGGATTGCCTTGGTCCTTTTGGGGTGAAGCGGTATACACGGCGGTTTATTTGATGAATAGATGCCCAACAAAGGCTTTGGAAAACCAAACTCCATTTGAAGCATGGAGTGGTAGAAAACCATCCGTGAACCATTTGAAGATATTTGGTTGCATTTGTTTTGCTCATGTTCCCAAAGAAACAAGGCGCAAACTTGATGAAACTAGTGAAAAGTGTATCTTTGTGGGTTATAGCTCCCAATCAAAGGGCTATAGACTCTTTAGTTTGAAGAAAAACAAAGTGATTATTAGTAGAGATGTGGTCTTTAATGAGAAAGATTTTTGGGATTGGAAAGAGGAGAAAGTTCAAGTTCAAGTCTCTACATTCAATGAAGAATCGGAGAATCAAGAAAATGAAAATGAAGATGTTCTTGAAGCTCCACAACAAATGTCTCCCATTGCTAGTCCACAATCTTCTCCATCAAGCTCAAACTCCTCATCTCCACGTTCAACTCCAAGAAGAATGAAAAGTCTTAGTGATGTGAATGCAAGTTGTAATTTTTGTGTTGTTGAACTGGAGAGCTTTGAAGACGTAATTAAAGAAGAGGCATGGAAACAAGCCATGGAAGAAGAGATTCATGTGATTGAAAAGAATAGAACTTGGGAGTTGGTAGAGAAGCCGAAAGACAAAGATGTTATTGGTGTGAAGTGGATATTCAAAACTAAATTCAATTCCGATGGTTCAATTCAAAGAAACAAAGCAAGACTTGTGGCAAAAGGGTATCCACAACAGCCCGGACCGGCCCCGGAGTTGATTTTAATGAAACTTTTGCACCGGTTGCTCGTCTTGACACTATTAGATCTCTCATTGCCTTGGCGGCTCAAAAGGGTTGGTTTTTATACCAACTTGATGTAAAATCGGCCTTTTTAAATGGCATTTTAAATGAAGAAGTGTATGTTGAGCAACCTCAAGGCTTTGTTGAAAAGGGAGAAGAAGAGAAGGTGTACAAATTGAAGAAGGCCTTGTATGGCCTAAAACAAGCACCGCGTGCATGGTATAGTGAGATCGATGCTTACTTCAACAAAAGTGGCTTTCAAAGAAGCACAAGTGAGCCAACCTTGTACATCAAAACACAAGGTACTACCGATATCCTTATTGCTTCTCTTTATGTTGATGATTTGGTGTTTACCGGTAGTGATGAAAAAATGATTCAAGACTTTAACAGAGACATGATGAAACAATATGAAATGAGTGATTTGGGATTGTTGCATTATTTCTTAGGCATTGAAATTAACCAAAAGGATGATAGTGTTTTTATTTGCCAAAAGAAATATGCAAAAACTCTTCTTGAAAGATTTAGAATGGGAAATTGCAAATCGGTGGCTACACCTTTAGTAGTGAATGAAAAATTGTTGAAAGAAGATGGAAGCAATGAGATTGATGCATCTCTTTATAGAAGCTTGGTTGGACGCTTATTGTATTCGACGGCTACGAGGCCGGACATCATGTTTGCTACTAGTTTATTGTCTCGGTTTATGCACAAGCCAAGTCAAACACACTTTGGGACGGCAAAAAGAGTCTTGAGATACATTCAAGGTACTCTTGACTTTGGTATTGTGTATGAGAGAAACGTTGAAACAAATTTGATTGGATTTTGTGATAGTGATTGGGCCGGATGTAGTGATGATATGAGAAGCACCTCGGGTTATGCTCTCTCTTGGTTCCGGCGTGTTTTCTTGGGCATCAAAGAAGCAACAAACCGTCGCACAATCTACCGCTGAGGCCGAGTATGTGTCGGCATCATTGACAATCTCACAAGCAATTTGGCTTAGAAGAATATTGGAAGATGTTGGTGAGAAGCAAGGAGAAGCTACTCCAATTTTTTGCGACAACAAATCCGCAATTGCAATCACAAAGAATCCCATCTACCATAGCCGAACAAAGCACATAGCCATTAAGCATCACTTCATTCGAGAAGCCGTGGAAGATGTTGAGATTGAGATCAAGTATTGCAATACCGAAGATCAAGTGGCGGACATCTTCACCAAAGCTCTTCTAAGAGATAAGTTTGAATACTTTAGAGAAATGTTGGGTGTCACAACAAGGCATTAAGGGGGAGTGTTAAAATATAATGCCATGTTAGTTATGTTTGTAATTAGTTTTTTAGCTTATGTCTTCTTTAGTCTTTTGTTATCTTGTAATAGATGGGTGCCAAGTGTATGGATGATATATGATTCTTCTAGGGTAAGCTTGGCATAGAAAAAAACTCTATTATGTATTGCAAAATCTGGTGGAGAAAAAATACATAGCAGCCCCTGTTTTTGCTCTACCCTTTTTCTCATCAACTCAAAACTTTTCACTTGTTGCTTCACAAAATCAATCACAAAATTAGTTTGGGTATTTGAGTACAAACCCAACAGCACCAGCGGACACAAGTTCAGATTCAGTCACATGAATTGTCATATCAACAACATTAACTGCTTTAGACGAGCCATACAGACATTTGATTTCCCTTTTAACGTGAACCCTAATTTTTTGTTTTCTTTCTACATTTGATCATTTTCGACTTACATTATCGTATACGTTGGTTTATCTCTCTCTATTGGTACCAGTTCTTCGGAAAAATATGGGACAACGTTGGGGAGTCCGTGGAGTTGGCTGTGATAAGAAAAGGGAGCAATGCCTTTTTGAAGCTAACTATGGTGGTTGATGAGACTAATCCAGATAAATTCAATAGGTAAACCTCTTGTATGCATTTTGAGTTATAGCTAAATATATTGGTATCAATATATATATACATGTATTAAATATATAGAATAAGAATTTGGTATCAATCTATTTAAAATAAGAATGGTATGTGCCTAGCCTTTATTCTTTATTCTGATTCTATACCATGTGCTTTGTCTTCTCAGTTGGCCGCTTCCTAGAGAACGCAATGTACCTATAAATTAGATGATGGTGATGATGATGGTGATGATGGTGATATGATGATGTTGCTGGAGGAACAAGCTCAGTGATGGCTTCATGAGTTTTAGGGAGTTGAGTCATTTAGAGGATGGTGCTAATTGTACAGTAGGTTTCCTAGTTTTGCTTGGCTTATACTCTTAAGAGTTTTATGCTTTTAGGTTTCATCTAAACTAATGTAAATGCTTTAATTTTATGTCATGTTAGTCATTTAGAAGTATATTAGTTGATAAGTAGGTTCTAGAACATGGGTATGGAAAAAAAACAAAAGAAGTCAATATTTTTTTTTCTTTTTCTCTCGCTACCATCTTTGTGCAGTCCAAAGAAAAATGTTTCTACGTAAAGCATTTTCTTAAAAATGTTTTCAGCATTTTCTGGTGTTTAGTTCGCTATAAAATGTTCTCTTGGTTTTATAAGATAGAAGACTGAAAATGAGTTCCGGAAAAATTTCTGCAAGTTATTTTTGGGAAGAGTACTCAAATGAAGAGCTCAAACCAATCTATATTATGGATGTGATATAAATAAGGAATAATGCTACACCCACTCCTCCAATCACATCTCAAACCACATCCTTGCTGTAAATGCAAGTACATTGTGCTATGTAAGTGGTGTATAGAAAAATGTAAAAAAATTCAAACAGCACAGGGTACATGTATTTAAAGTATAGGATGTGGTTTGGGGTGTGGTTGAAGGAGTGGGTGTAGCATTGTTGATAAATAGGTTGTGTTTACAACGTGGTTCCCAAATTTTGAAACCCAAATTAGTTCTCAAATGTTTTGTCATTTGTATAATGTGGTACAACCAATGACTAGTACAATATATATGATACAATCATACAATTGACAAAGCATTTGAGAACCCATTTGAGATTCAAAATTTGGGAAGCATATCATTATTCTAGTCATAATAGCCTCAATTGTCCTCAATTGAAATTGATGTTAAGGGCCTTAAGTGAAATAATTTATTTTAGAGGGTCCAAAATAATTTTTTTTTAAAAATACAGGGTAAAAGGTTGTTTAACCTATTCCATAAGGTGATATGCTTTTTAAAGCAGTCTTTACTTTATCAGATGAAAAATGTGCCTCGCGGGATTGAAGAAATGAATTGATGTTTCATTGCTCACCTAATTTATTGTTTAACAGATCAAACAATGCTTTTATCAGATGAGTTCAGGTGCTGGAGCTCTAGTGTGGGCAGAGATTGCTGCACAGTCTTATATTAAAAGATTTCTTGTAGCCAAATAAAGTAGCTAACAATTAACTAAGGCCTTTGTGGTCTAGTGGTATGACTATCATTTTTGCTTGAAGGTTTACGTAATTGTGAGCCTTTGGTCCCCCTAATCATGTATGGATGGTTCTGGTGTGTCTGTGTGAGTGATTGTGTGTAATTGCCCGTAGCAAAACAAAAAAAGTGGCTAACAATCAAATTATTTAAAGAAAGCCCCAAGTGTCAATATTGTCACCTAACAAGGGGGAGGCAACTTAAATGTGAAGTGCTCTTCTTCTTGTGTTTCAATATAGAATTTAGAAATGTTGACCAGTTAACATTCAATCTTTTTCTGAACGATTCTGAAGGGGTGACGTGGAAATATTTATCCACTCTAAATAGCATTCAAAATATCATAATTTCCCTCACTGAGGTCCGATTTGTTCATACATTAAGGGAAGCCAACGCTTTTGCTGATGGACTACCTAAACAGGGAGTGTCTCGGGTGACTCCTTTTAAAGCTTTGTTGTAAAAGATCCGAGTTGAAAAATGATGGGGCTGGTTTGGTTTTGCCCAGTCAAAAGCATGTGTGCTGCTTCTATGCACAAAAGCTTTTGGGTCGTGTTTCTCTGATTGTGGGGCATGATTGGAAATTTGGATGTATGGCTTAGGATAGGCAGGAATGAAACTCTTGCTTGCTCTGGTTTGTTTTGTTTTTGTTCTTTCATGGTGTGGATATCGCAGTTTTCTTTCTACCCACAGCTTTTCTTTTAAAATTCTTTTTCAAAATTTCAAATTCAAAACAAATGAGTCGCCACTTAATTTTTAAAAGGAAAATTAAGAAACCATTTTCAAAGCAAACTGATCTTTTAGAAACCAGAGATTAACTAGGTCCGGGGATTATGGAATGAGAGAGGAAGAAGCCCGTCGGACTAAAGCACCCTCTCTCATCCTATCTTGCGATAGGCCTTTACTCAACATCCTTTTAATCGAATTAATTATCTGAGCATGTCCTCGACTAATACATATATATATATATATATATATAGATATACATCACAAAAGCATGTCTAAAGGGGTGTAAAATTGCAGTTGATAAAATATCATTCAAAAAGCCACATAAGTCAAGTAGCATGTAATATGATATGCAATAGGGAACAAGAGGACTTACCCGGGATCCAGCAGCGATATTAAACGTGCAATGCATACAAACAAAAGAAAATCCTAGAAAGAGTCTTTAATCACGTATACACATAAGGCAAGACCTAGTCTAAGGTGTTGCGCATGGAGTCGAAAATCAATAAAATCAACAAATAGAATAAACTAGAGAAGAGATGCGAGATTGTACCTCAAATGCGCTACAAAACAATGAGTTAGTCCACATGATATACAAAATGTAAAGTTGGATCTAAAATAATAATCCTAGACTTCTAGCTTAAATCTATATAATATAATTAAATCTAAAGCAAATGAATCCTAATTACAAGTGTCGATCCATACGGATGAATATGTCATGAGCAAGAATGAATTATGAAATATTCAATGGTTTGGTTCACCTAAACTTTGAATTCAAGCTTAACTAACCATTATTGAAATATGGTTTGAACCTCGACTCATGAAAATTTCATCTAAGCCATTATTCACAAGATTTGATGAAAATTATTGCAGAATTCTGGAAATTGCTGAGAGCAGATCACAACTTTAAAAAAATGAAAAAGCGTGGTTCCCGTGGTTTGATCTTGATGAATTTTGGACACGATATGCCTCTGTGAGTCTATTTTATATCCCAAAAGAAAAATCAAAGTTCCAACGGTCGGATCTCCGGGAATTGGACAAAAACCAGACATCACTCAGCATTCTACAACCTTCTGTCCAGAGTTCTTGTACAATTTTTTAAAAATAGCAAAAAGATCAGAAATGCTTTCTTCTTTTTAGGGTGACTTCATAACACATTAATCTACTTAGAAAAAATTATTTTGGGTCACAAACACTTTATTAAAGCATTGGTTTACTTATTTCAAAAGAGTGTTACTGTGCTGAAACTCTGGGCAGATTATTGTGACCTTACAAAACTCATAACCAAACCACTTTAGGTATGAAACCACCTTAAAACAAAAATTGCAGTGGTAGAATATTGTGTTATTGACACTTTCCCGTTGGTTTCACTTGATTCCGAGGGTTAGATTTCGAACTAAAAATCTTTGATCAAAAACAGTTTGTGAACTCACTGTTTTCATTTGTCAAGTTCAACTTTTATTTGTTAACCCCAACTATTAAACCATGTAGTTGGACTTAAACTAAACTATTTTCTCCTACCATTTGATGGTCATTGGAGACTAAAGACCTTTATATTTATAGATTTCAAGTGAAGTATGAATGGACTTCATGAAATCTCAAGATAATGAATCTAAACCATGGGGATGGGCTTAGACTCAAAACCACTTTCTCCTACCATTTGATGGTCATTGGAGATGAAGACATGACTAATACTCATGAGTCTCAAAGGAATATAGAAAGGACTCCATGAAATATCAAGTTTAGAGGACTCAAGTCATGAGTATGGACTTGGATCCGTCCATTTGCTTATGAAATGAAGTGATGATCAAATTTTGCCTCTCATGTAAAGCATAAGCTTACATGGGATTCAAAGGATCACACTCAAGAGATGTCAAGAGAGATATTGAAGATCTCCAAGAATCTCAAGAGAAAAACATAAACAAAAAGAAATAGAAGAAAGATCAAGGAATTAGAAACAAGGACTTCCAAGTTTACCTAAGAAACTCTAAAACTTAATAAAAAAAAACTAAAAATGACTTGAAGATTAGAAGTTCAAAAGAAAGAAAACACAACTAAGATTAGAGGGTCACCTCCAAACTATCCTCAAGGTTCTTTTCCTTTGAAGATCTTCCAAGCTCTTCTCCTTAGTTCTCTAAACTCTCTCTATTCTCTCCCAAAGAAAGTTGGTGTAATGGTGGTTATCTCTTGTGTATTGTGTTGTATGTTGTTCTTGTTTCTCTCTTTTTTTGTGTATTTTTTGTTGTTGTATCCCCTCAAGGAAGATCCTCCCTCTTTTATAGACAAAATTACCAAGCTTTTCTCAGTGAATTCGGAGTGAAATACAGGTGTAAACATCTCATTTGGTGGTACAATACGTACTTCCTGAAATTAGACAGACTGCTGCCCAGGGCGGCAGTCAAAAGACATTCGCGGCAGTCCGTGGCTGCCGCAGCGGCACTCCGCGACTGCCGTCGCGGCACTCCATTACTGCCGCACAGCTCTCAGTAAGTGCCGCGCCAAATTATTGATTGCCGTATTTTCGTCAACCTTACTTTATCAGTTTTTTGTTTTTATCCGCATACACATACGTATTGTACCACAAAATACGGACTTTAAAAGCAAACGGCAGTCAGAAAATGTCGGCGGCACTCAGTAAATGCCGGGCCGGCAATCACTTAATGCCGTTCGGCACTCAGTGAGTGCCGCCCGACATTCACTGAATGCCGCGGAATTCTGCCATGTGCCGTTTTCTGCAGAACTTCCCTTTTTAGGTCTTTTCTTTCTTCCTTTTTTCTTAAAGAAACGTATTTTTGAAGATCTTTTCCGAAAATGGTGTTTTATACATGAATTTTCCTAAATACCTGGTATTTTCTTCTTTCTGTGAAATTTTATCGCGTTTGGAGAACTTTCTGAAGAGCTTGGAATACTTCGAATCTTTTCGGTCCTTATCATCATTGGATGTGGAGGTGACGCTCTCCTAAATTCGACGGTCGGTCAAAATTGGGGTGTCTACACATGGCTGTTCAATTTTTTTTTTAATTATTTTTTTTCGCTAAGAATTTATTTTGAATTGTGTTTAGAGCCCCCAAAAAACTCAAAGAGTACCGTCCCTCCATTATCATGTATCACATAATAGACTTTAGAGAAAGAGAAAGAGAGAGTTTATTATAAAAAATAAAATAAAATAAAAAAGAAGAAAGAACATCATATATATTCTTTAAAGCCACTCTTATTTAACTTCATCAAGTACAATACATGAACAATATATGAACTCCATAATATAGGAGTATTATTCACTAATCGAGCGATATATGTTAGCTCCTTTAACCAATCATAGGTATTCGTGAAACGGTAGGAACGATGCCTTCCTCATTAACAATTACTTGAACCCTATCACAACGAAATTGTGTGTCAATGACACCAAACCGTTCGGAGACTAATATAGCAGTGACCTTAGGATTTTCTCTCTCTATTGTTTCTACTGCTCTCTCTGCCGGCGACACCCCAAGAAGTTCAGGCCATGAACTCTTACCTGCAAAAAGAAGAACATATATATTAGACTATCATGTTATACATATATATACAAATATAGTATGAATATATATATGTATATATATTGAGAGAGAGAGAGAGGGGTTGCTATCTTACTGCTTGTAAATAGTAGGATGGCCTTGTCCTTGTGTCCACGTTTAAATGGACGGGACAAATGCATTGCCAACTCATTATAATAAGGGCGGTTAAGTAATTTTACAATGAGCATATTAAAATAATTTAATTTCAATTCTTTGTAAGTAATGCTATGCTTGCTAAATCTCAATCCTAAATTCACATCTCAAATAATGTAATATTGGGCTTAGTGGATTTTGATTGGACGAACTTGAAATATTGGTCCCCCATTATTAAAGGTGGTCCCACTACCACATTACTTCCACAACATTTGGAATGTGAATTTGGGATAGAATTTGGGAAGCATATCATTACTCTTCTTTGTAAACTTATTTTAGAGTCCTCAATTTAATGGGGTGGCATTTATTGTGGCAATTTGTAGTAGGTCAACTTTTTGTATATATATAATCACACTTCGGTACCCTACATTTTCCCATTATTTTATGTTTGGCCCTCAATCATATATTAGGGCACTTAAAGTCCTCAATCTTTATATGTACCAATTCCAACAAATTAATTAGGACAATCAGGGGTGTAAAAAAAGCCCGCCTGAAGTCGAGCCTGAAAAAATAGGCCTTAAGCCCCGCCGCAGGCCCTAGCATCCCAGGTAAGGCCTGGGCCTATCTTTTGAAGCTCAAGCCCGACCCGAGGCCCGTATAAAAGTCCGATTAGAAGCTTCCCAATAATTAAACATCGATCGTTTTGAAGTATTAAAATATAAAAAATTGCAAGTTGCTATATTGAAAGTTTCCAACCTATAAAAAAAATGGTTGCATATATAATAATATTTAATACTCCCTCCGTCCCAAATTGCTGGGCACTCTTTCTATTTTGGGTTGTCCCAAAATGTTAGTCCATGTTGAAAAGTCAACACAACAAATTTTGAATCTTTATTGTTTTACCCTTTCTATTTTTTACACCCCCAACTAATCTAAATGCATTTATGAGGGGCAAATCTGGAAAGTTGGAGCATAAAAAGTTTGACAAAAGTGCAATTATTGTGTTCCCTTAAAAAGTTGGATTCTCCAAAAGTGTCAAGCAATTTGGGACGGAGGGAGTACCATTTTTGGATAAATTTAAAGCGTTCACTTAGGGTCTACCTTAGAGTCTAGGGTCGGACATAGATTGAGAAATTTTAAGCCTGACCCGAATCCGATCTGGCCCGAAAAGAGACAAAAGCCCGTGGATCAAAGTCCAAACCCATCCAAACCCGATCAATATCGGGCCGGACAGGCCGATGGGCCATTTTGACATCCCTAAGGACAATGAGGTGGATCAATTTCAATTGAGCACAACTATATAAGGCCCCAATCATCACATCTGCTAATAATTGTTCTAAATTGAAGTCAAGTATTTAAAAAATTCATAATAGAGGATCTAAATGGAAACTTCAGAAAAAAAAAATTTGTATTTAACATATATATATATAATACACATAAATCATGTAAATCATAGCATTCCTAATGGGAAAATAATTTCTTTTCTTTACCTGGTTCATGACAATCAGATATTGACATCCTCACTGCTCGATCTTTTCCCTTGCTATATTTGTGCTACTTAGTCTATTTTCACTTTGTGATTGATTTACGGTGATGGAATGGGTATTTATAGACAAGTATTGTGGTAGCTAGTGTTTGTTCATTTTTGACATATGTGTATGAATGCACTAACTTGCAAATTTTTTTGACCAGACTATAAGGTTCCCCATACGTTTGCAAATTTTTTTGACCAGACTATAAGGTTCCCCATACGGTTGCAAAGTTCATTATAGATTTTCAAGGTGGTTCTTTTTAGGAGAATAGTGAGACTGTCACACCATCTCATCACACCGATATGGTACGATGCCCCAATAATATGGGTCTATATGGCCAATATTTTTAAATAAAAACATGACGTACAAATAATATGGATGAGGCTTGTGAGCTCCAAGATCGAGACGGGAACAATGAGATCGATTTTCGAGATAGGTGTTAGAAATCATAAGAAAGCGATTCATAGATGATTCCGATAATGAGAAGATTGGGAAAGAAGCCTTTGGTTTATTGGTGAAGGAGGGAAGATTTTTCCGAGGCAAAATAGGAATTGGAACTTTGGGTTCATGGTGAGTTTGAAAGAGGTTGAATTGGTGTTATCTTTCTCTTGGGTGCGGTTATGATTTGGATTTTGCTCTTTCGGGATTTATCTATTTTGTCCGTTGAAGGTTCCATTAGATGAGTTTTGGTGCGAGTAACACTTAGGAGCTGTGGGCGGCCTATTGACAAATGTGCTTGCTGATAAATGAACGCTTTTGCTTTCGACTGTTTCTTGGGACATAATTGGGTGTTTTGGGATCTTAGTTTCTGGTTCGCATTTTTTTGTTTTCTTATGTGTTTTGTTGAGTTTTGGGGTGTGGGAGCTGATTCTCTGTTTGGGGTTTGGTTCTGAACTTTTGATTGGTTCTGTTTTGGGAGGATTGGGTTTTTGTTTGGATATGGTTCTGTTTTGGGAGGAGGGACTTGGAAGATTTGTTTCCTTGGTTACTTTTATTAATAAATTTCATCCTTTGTCGAGCCAAAAAAAAAAAAAAAAAGATTCACAAATTTTAGATATGGAGCAAAATAATCAGCTCTATTTGTAGTGTGCCTTTCTGATTTCTTTTTGAAAATTATTATGAAAGGGTCCTAATACCACCACATCACTTAATATCCATCTAAACTTGGAATCACAGTACTCAAAATATATTTAACCTTGTTTTTTCAAACAAAAGCTTGTTTAATAACACTAAAAGTCAAGAATATTGAAACTAAGGCTAGTATTTAATGACTTGATAAGGAGCTAGCTCCCCAAGTCCACTAACCATAATTTGACAATGGATCACACAAAATTGTGTAGTACGGAGTATTTGACAATGTCAAATCTTGGACGTAACATTGAAATCATATTATATGTATCACCCCACTACTACATATAGATATAGTCATAACACTTATATGTAACTATCTTTTTCATTCGATTAAAATAGACATATAGCTTAATATGAAGATTTTAATAATTTAAGATGGCTAATACTTGGGACACACTCAAAGACACAATTTTAGGACACAACTTAAGAGATGGGTCTATCTCTCTTCTGTGTCATTGTAGGGTCCAGTGACATCACAGGATAGATGTAGACACATATTTTGAATTGTATCCCAAAAATTGTGTCTTTGGGTGTGTCCCAATCTTTACTCATTTAAGATACCATGTCATCAAAATAATTGTTCTATTTAATATTTTTTTTTTCCAAATCTTGGCCCATTGTATTGACCATTTTCTCCAAATCTTTGGGTGTATTATTTCTCATACTAGATTTTGACAATGTCAAATCAAAGTACGTAACATTCAAATATAGCTTCTAATTCTTTAAACAAATAGTTGGGGAATAGTTGTTGACACTAGAAATGATTATGTATTATGTAGATGTAGCATTAGATGTCAAATATAACACCGTAGCACTGCCAATATATTGAACATAGCACAAAAAAGAATGGAAGAACCGCCTATATGTATACACGCAGGTCAATGAAATACAATTGTTAATGGTGTACAGTCAAAAAAGCATGACGAAATGGATCATGTGACTCAAAACAATTAAGATTTAAAAATGCTTGAATACCTGTAAAGGCTGTAATAACACAAAAATTTTATATTGGGCCTTCTATGTGCTCCATTCCATTATTTTTTTTATGCTATTAACGATATTCAGACTCGCGTTTTATTGACGGACTCTAAATAGACTTATTCATCTTGTACATGAAATATACAATATCTCTTTGGGTTTTACTTTACTGATATATATATATATATATATATGCTTTTTGTGGGTTTTGCATAGTCTTATTAATTTGTTGTTTTTCTTTAATACGTGTTCCTTAACCAAAAAAATCAAACCAAATCAAGCCTTGTTTCCCAATTAATTGGGGTCGGTTGTATGAATCTTTTTTCTCCATTCTAAACGATCGAGAGCTATATGCTCATTTATATTATATATATATATATATATATATATTCATATCTTGTTGCACTAAATTGTTTAATTTTAAGTTTTTGAAATTTGATCGAGAAACTACTCCAATTAGAAAATGAGAAAATGTTGCAAAGTAACTTTAGCTCGTTTGGCGCCGAGTTGGGTCTTAGGCCCCTTCAACATTGCATGATCAATCGATCGAATGTTCAACCCTACTCCTTCCCCTTGTAATTTAAATTTTTTTTTTTTGAGTGAAATGGCAAATGCATGCACTGCCACTAATTAAGGTCCTTAGTGTCATAAGTGCATATGTTTAATTAACTAACTTTATTTATTAGTTGATGTGGCCCAGACATTTTTCATGTTATACTCTCTTGCTCATAAAATTTAATCAACTATCTTATTTACAAGCGTGTGGCCTTGAAAATATATATTGTTCATGTTATATTCTCTTGTTCATGATATTGTGATATCTCACGTTGGTGGTTTTATAACAAGTAATTTATACTTAAGAGATTTTGGGCCATCATGCTAGACCATTTCTTCGGGTTACTGACCCAGTTAGGGGTATTACAAGCAGTATTATAGCCAACCACGGTCTCGGTGGTTTGGTACTCTACATACGGTTATCCACGAAATGCACGTGTGCACTAGCATGATTTTTTATTTATTTATTCATTATTTTACTCTTTTTTTTTTTTTTTTTTTGGGAAAAACTAGGTATGCGTATGATAGATTCTAACTCGCCAACTAGAGAAAGTCTTTGGGCCATGTGGGTTTTATAATGTGATAAGAATGTCATTTAAGATGGGAGAATATTGAGAAACCGAACAATTAATAGCTTAAGTACTGGCTAATATGGCAGCTCAAACTTGCTATAAAAAAACTTGTTTTTACGTGTGAGTCCATCTTCATGTTACGTAGGCCAATATATTTACTCAGACTTCTCCAAAATCCGTAGTATTGGTGTTCCTTACAATGCATTTGAAGTGAAAGTACAATCAGGGCACTACAATATACACATGTACACAAACATCTATATATATATACATATACACATATTTAGAGAAAGAAAGAGGGAGTATCTAATTATGAAATCACAGAAACAACCTCATACTTTATTGTCTTAAGCCACTCTTATTTAATTACAATAGATGAAGAGAATGACAAATCTTATACTCAAAAGATAATGTATGTTTTAATTTTTCTTTTGATCAAAATAACAAATATGACTGTTTCAGATATATATACACAAGAGAATGACAAACCTTACACGTAAAAGATAATTTTATGGTTTGTTTGGAATGACAAACTTTCAATCTATTGATCTATGGACTTTCTGTAAATATAGGAAAATGTTGGTTTCAAACAGGCACACACCTTGAAATGCATATATTCTAAACCTACATTTGTTGTTTATTTGGTCAAGATTGTACACTAACCAGTAGCCACCCACATGTTACAGATAGTTGGCTGTTCGGCCTCTTGCATCTAATAATTACTCGGATAGACTTGAAATAAGATGGGGGTGTGTTTTCGGATAAGGGTAATGGATCCACACCCAAATCTCACACTCATTCATTCATATCCTGATGTGGATCAATGGGGAGAGGAGAGAGACTGTGGAATCCACTGTGGTCCACACCACTTTACAATCTTTCTCCTCTGCTCATTGGTCTCCTCTCCCCATTGGTCCACATCAGGGTGTGGATGAATAGGTGTGAGTCTAGCATTACCCTTCGGATAATTACTCGGATAGACTTACATCTAACCAAATCTCCTGTAGTCCAATGGTAGGCGGGCCACGACAGGGGGTGTTCTACCCCCTTGGTCTTGAGTTCAAGACTTCACATGAGTAAATACAAGGGATTTGGCCAGGGCCTTTGACCTCCCTAATAGAGGTCAGCGGTTCGAAACCCCCCAGAAGTCGTGTAATTAAGCTAGATGGAGGGATGAATCTCAAGATGGACAATGTCGTCTAACTTGGTATGGGTTCAAATCCTACTGTTACCTTGCTTCCCTGATTTACCTGGTGCGTGTGTTGTGGGGTCGGTGCACGTGCCCGGGGTTTGCCCCTTGTTCTACTCTGATAAAATGATAATAGGTGCTAATTCCGAAGTTGCAGAAGACAGGCCGAGGGATTTGTCCTCGTATAAAAAAAAAAAAAAAGGATGGAGTCTAAATTAAGTTACAGTTCTAAATTAGGGGTGTTTTTTTTTTGTTTTTTTTTTGTTTTTTTCCTGTTGCAATATTATTTTGAAATTTTAGATGGAAACCTACTTTTCTCGCCTTTTTGTGATGCAAAATTATTAGTTAAATTTTCTATTCAAGTTTTGCTGACATTGTGTTTTTGCGATGACCTATTTTTCTAAACCTTGACTTCCCAAATTTTATTCCTCTTTTAAAGTTTACCTTCGACCCCAAAAAATGTTGAGCTCAATAACAAAGTTTATAGATAATATATATGCGGGCAAAAACTGTAATCCAATCCAATGACATTTCTTCCTACTTGTCAGTTTCGCCAAACCAAAATTGGTTTATATTAACTTTACAAAGGCTAAATTACATTTAAGTATCCTGTACTTGTAGTTTTAGAGAAGTTTCACTTTAGGCCATGCATTTTTAAATGCATCATTTTGGTCCATCAAGTTTTAAAATTGTGACAATTTGTACCCAAAAAAGCTAAAAATACAGGACCCAAAGTAAAACTTTTTGCACCGTAAGAAACCAAAATGATGCATTTGAAAATGTAGGAAACAAAGTAAAACTTTTCTAAAACTACAGGGTATTGAAATGTAATTTAGCATTTTACAAATTACAATCACTTAGCAATTTATTATCAAGAACAAGTGATAATCTATATGCACGAGTATAATTATAAAGATGCCGGGAGAGAAGTGAGGTGGGGTTAGGGCGTGAACCCGTGACCTGATGAGATACTCCATTTGTCCCATTTTATGTGACTATCTTCCTAAATCCAACTTTTTGGACACACATATTTTAATGCTTTAGACCTATTATTTCTTAATTTGAACCAACTAGAATAAAAAAAAAAAAAAAACAAGAGACGGGTGTTAAATTTATAATTTGATGAGGTTTATGGTGTCACATTTGTAATTTGACAAAGGTTCAAACTGACTTTTTCTATTTCATAAACGACTTATGTGTTTAATCAAATGGTTCTTTATAGGGGTGTCATTTGGAATGGAAATTTCGATTCCGTTCTGAAAAATTCTAATTTTGGCACCAAAAAATAAATTCCGAATTCCGAAAAAAAATCGGAACGGAATTGGAATTATTTTAAGAATTCCGAAAATTCCGAAAAAAATCGGAACGGAATTGGAATTGTTTTGAGAATTCCAAAAAAATTCTGAATATTTTCCGAAAATTTGAAGAATGTGGACTTGTTTGTCCCACATTGAATAAGAAGAGAAAAGAGAGAGTAGGAGACTCTCTATAAAAGCATGACTTACCATTTCAATAGTATTTGTATTTCGAAAATTCCAAAAGTTATGAAAATTTCCGATTCAAATTCTGAAAATTTCAAAAATTTCCAAAGAATTCAGATTCCGAAAATAGCGTCAATTGTCGTCAATTGAAATTGATGTTAAGGGCCCTAACGAAAATTGTGACGTAAGTTGCTTGTAATCAGGGCCGGTCCCGAGTATTTGGAGGCCTGGGACGAACTACTAAAAGTGAGGCCCCTTATTCGGGGGTTCGAGGGTAGCGCCCCGAGGCAATTTTTTTGGGGTCTACTTATACATAAATGGCTATTTTTTTAGGGTTTACTTATACATGATTGGTGATTTATTGGGGTCTACGTATAATATGAGTCTATTTATAAAATTTAAATATTGTATGGTGTCTTTCAAAATTCTAGGGAGGCCTATTTCTAAAACATAAAAAATTCTTAAACTAAAAGTGTAATTTTCAAAATTCTAGGGGCCTTTGCTTTTGAGTTTTATATATATGTATATCAATATATATGTAGTTGATGATACTAAATTGGGTATAAATATAAGTTGAGGAGAGGCTTAAACATGATTAAAGGAGAGCTAATGTAAAATGCTAAAAAAATCTCAAGATAAAAATGTAATTATGAAAATTTTATGGGGACCCTCAAAATTTAATGAACTTTGGTGGCCCGGGGCGGTTGCCCCACTGGACCCCCCTTTGGGCCGGCCATGCTCGTAATATTCATCTGTCACAGAATTGGTTAAGACAAATGGAAGAGAGTGTGAATGGCGCGAAAAATCACATTCAATTAGACCAAAAATCACATGCAATCAGATTCAAAATCGCATGCAATTAGACCCAACATAGCATCATTTCGCACCATTCACAACTTTTGTTTGTCTTAACATAATCTGTGATTTACGCATTACGCGCAACTTATATGACAATTTATGTTAGTTTAAGCCAATGGCGTCAAGTTTTGGGTCTGATTGAATAAATTTTTGAAGTTTAATGGTTTAATTGAACAAACAAACAAAAAATACATGTATACAATTAAAAGTTATGTTTTCTCGATCGTTGGGTGATCCGCCAGAGCAGACTGCGTGGGCCGCTATGGCGGAATCGGGATGCAACGGATTTTGGCAACAGATTTGTTTTCTAGTTGGGTTAGGAAAGCTATTTCAATAGAAACCTTTGAATAGGCAATATATACTCTTTCCAAATACTGTAAACATAGATTGCAACTCCCTTGAAGCCCCTTAGCATAATACAACTCTGCAACGGTGTGAACGTAGGCATAATTGGACGAACCATATAGAAATCTTGTGTTTCTTGTGTGATTATTTCTCGTTTTCTTTCGTTCTTGCATTGATTTCTCGCAGATCCTGAAGCGAAAATTGGACGCAATTTCCCCAACATTAAAGAATAAACCAAACTAGTGTTTCACGTTAACCAGCTGGCCAGTTTAGTGCGGTTCCTAAAACTATGCATTAAAATCTGTTTCTCGAAAATTTATTTTATTGAGACCATCATATATATATATATCATCATACTGACATAATGTGACACTTCAATCACACAAGACCGACCATGTGACCTCTACAAACAGGGGCAGATGTTGAGTAGGAGACATGATATACCATTTAACGTCAACAATTATATGTCTTGTTTATTTAAAAATTTAAAGTTGTCACATAAACCTATATTATTAGGACGTCGTACTACATCGATGTGATAAAATGTTGTGACAGTCTCACTGAATAATTTTTCCTATATAGAACCACCATGAAAAATCTATAATGAACTTTGCAACTACTAAAATTTTGTCAGTCAAAATAAATAGATTGATTCTGTGCTGCAAACGTACGGGGGAGCTTATAATCTGGTCAAAAAAAAATTGCAAGGTAATGCATTCATGCACATATGTCAAAGCTACCACAATGCTATGATTTACATGATGTATTAATTATCATTTTTATTAATTAATTATACTAATTAATATACATATAAAAATGATAATTAACTCTTTTCCCGGGTACGGGTGTTACACATTCTGTTAGAATTTGGAAGAAATGAGCCCAATCTTATGGCTGTTGCCATACTACCCCTCCAATTGTCCATATTACCCCTCGAATTGTTCGTGAAAAGTGTTCAGAAAATGACACTAGCTGGAAAAAGCCCCCAGTGAGGTGGGACAGATACTGGAGTGGGATCCAGTGAAGGACCGAATAATAATATCTACATTAATGCATTTATATGCTTAAATGATTATTCGTTTAAATGCTTTCATATTATATGATGATATATGTGTTAGCAAGTGGGTATTAGTTTGGACACCCAAATACGGGTATAACTGAAAAGATTTATAATTAGTAGGTGAGATAGCAACTTCACAAAATATTTGGGACCACGTTGGGACCCATACGAGACTTAGACAAACACTCATTAGATAGTTGTGTAGTTAATAGAATGTTTGAGGGATTTCATAATAGGAACTTAAAAAATTTTGGGGGTGTAAATGCAAAAATGAGAGTCCATTCCGTTAGTTTGGATGGAAAATTTAACTTTTGCACTTAGGTTTAAACCACAGGGGGTATTAGTGCAAAAATTTAAACCATAGGGGGGTAAGTGCAAATCGGGCAAACCACAGGGGGTGTAAGTGTAATTAACCCTTTATAATATAAACTCTCTCTTTCTCTTTCTCTAAAGTCTATTATGTGATACATGATAATGGAGGGACGGTAATCTTTGAGTTTTTTGGGGGCTGTAAACACAATTTAAAATAAATTATTACCAAAAAAAATAATTAAAAAAATCCATTTGACAAGTACTAATACAAAATTAATTTGCATAAATTTTTCTAATTGAAATTAACAAAGAAACTAGTATAAGAACTCAAGATTGGTTAGTGAGCTTCTTTTATAGTCCAAATTGACTTTATATATATACAACAATGATAGGGATACACACTAAACGACACACTGTGCTTTAAATGCATGACTTTGTGCTTTTTGGATTTTTCACACTTTTATGTGCATCACTTACACAGCACAGGGTACATGTATTTAAAGCAGGTGTGTCATTTAGTGTATCGTTTGATGTGTATTACTATCATTTTTGTTATATATATATATATATATATATATATATAACAATTACTATCATCTCGGATTGGGGACCTGGCAAGACTTGGGGGCCAAAGCGTTGGTAAGTGTGGTTTACCCATATGACAGTAAAGTATGGAATGAATACTCTAAACTAATTATAAATATATATATATACTAGTACGTGCCCGTGCCCGTGGGACACGGAGCAAAAAAATAGGATAAATGAATCTGCGGGAATAGAAGAATTGAATTTATAATGTTACTAAACTCCTATTCAACCATATCAGTGTGATAACATTTGCTTGAGATATGAAAGATGTGTCTATTTCTCTCATGTGTCACTAATTCTTGGGACATCACAAGAGAGAGAGATAGACACAAATTTTAAGAAGGTTGTGTGAAAACTGTATGAAAGTTGTGTCCCAAGAATTACTCAGATAATATTATCTGTTAGACATATAATCTTGTCTATCAAATGGACATATAATATTATCTATAATGATTAACTAATTCACGGATACAAATACTAAAATGCCAAGAAATTCTAACTCTAGGTAATTGATGTGCACGCGAAAATGTTGATGAACGATCTGGAAAAACTCACACGAATCCAAAGGAAAAAAAAAAACAGAATTTCCAATTTCCAACAATCTTCTTCTTGTAAACCAAAAAAATCAGAATCGACACCAAAATGCACATATTGCAAGCGACTGTACTATCACCATCTATTATCAATCTATCTCAATTAGTACTGTTGCCATTTACGAATGAAAATCACTACTAACATCAATAGAAAACAATATAACCAGAACTGTGATAGCTCTATTCTTCTTCCACATTTTGCCTTCCACATTCAACTTTCTATTGGAAATGGACAATTAGATAGACAGATTTCATATGCATAAAGTGAAAGTGTGAGAAAAAAAAGAAAGAAGAAGAAGACGAAGAAGAAGCACAGACGCTGTTTTCTTACTCTATTCCTACTCTCCATTTGGATACCCAAAGTTGGTAGTTTGAATCCCCCTATCCACCCTCCTCTGCAAAAAATAAATAAATAACATACAGTTCTTTATCAAGCAACTTCACAATATTAAGATCCAATTTGCAGGGAAAAAGTAGCTAGTAAGAAAAAAGAGAGATGCCTATGTAATAATCATACAGTTCTTTTTTAGTTCCATAAACTTTCTCATCTACCATACAGAGAATTTTAAGAAAAAAGATATCCAATTTTGAGAAACTATACCACTTGACAGCTTTGAAGCTCTTGATGACGAAGAAATTGAGCATCGGCATGGCCAAACCTATTCAAATTAGTATTTGTTTATTAAAAGCAGATTACTAAAATAGAAGTCACAAATAATTAAGTAATCAATAAACTTGTTCAGGGCCGGGAATTATTTGTACCCATGCCCCTTTTGTTGAACACAACATTTAAATTATGTCAACTCTCTAAGAAAATCAACTTAGAATCATTTAAAAGAAGGAAAAAGAAGAAATGAATCAAATAGCAAATTCAACATGAAACCAAATGCCTAATCACCCAAGAAAGGCACTAATCTATCTCAATTAGTAGTGTGGCCACCTAAAATAAAAGACATTGTTTTTAGGAGAGAAAAGGATTACATAGTGAATGAAGAACCAAACAGACATTATCAACAGTTGGAAAGTGTAAAGATCCAAACCTTAAGCATCCTAAAAGTCTAAATGAATCATTAAGGATAAAAAAAACACATTGGTTTAGTATGAAAAACTTAGAAAAAGATATCAAAATTTCGAAGTGGTTTCAAAGTTTGGAGTTTATGAAAAAAAATAAAAATCAAAATTGGGAAAATTAATGAAATTGAAAAGCAAGTCATAAGAATAAGGGCGTCTTTCATTCTTATGAAAAGCAAGTCATAAGAAAAGTACTAATCTATCTCCAACTTAGAAATGAAACAAACCACACAGTTCATGAAAATAAGTTGTGAGAATACAGGGTTTTGGGAAAAAAGAAACATTCATCTATTAATTATGGGTGAGAATTACCACAATCAACGTCGAGGCCTGCAATATTCTGTCCGGTAGTCGAATCGAGGAGTACGTCGGATACAAAGACAGATATACATCAGATCTGATCGAGTGCAATAGAGCAAGAAATTAAAGACATTAAAGACAATAAAGCAAATTGTCTAAGTTAATGGCCGACATATTTCTTCTACACTGCTTGATTCAGAATCATTTCCCAACCTCTCCTATGAAAGAGGATGAACTCAACTGATAAAAAAAACTAATTTCCAAAAGTTAAAGAAAAAAATTATACAGAGAGGGAGGGAGAGAACTCAGGCACCAAGGGAAACCAAAAAATAAAAATAAAAAAATTTATCAACATTTTTTTTTTATTCAATCCAATAACCTTGCCAAAACTGATCAGCCACAGTTGCGTCACTTACTTTCAACTATCTGTAATAAGTAAGAACTTTCTTAATCGAAAAAGTTTTGGGGGCAAACCTCTTTGTGTCTGACCCTATTGTTTCACTCTTCACCTGTTATATTCAAGAGGAGAGACCATGAGAAGGGACGGGTGATAAAAACAATGAAAGATTAATAGAGAGATAAGCACTAATAAACAGTGAAGATCGCAAGAAAATCGGAATTCTCAATATCTTCATCTTGTAGTCCCATTTGTTGCCAGTGCAATGACGCTGATATTTTCTTTTTAAAAAGATCACGAAAAACAAATATAGAATTTGCAACTAACAAAGCATTTATAGTAACAATAATCATAATAGAAAGAAGCTATTTACGTCTACCTGAGCAGTCCAAAAAAAAGAAGAAGAAGTTAGTTTTAGAACTTACCTATTGACAGACAGTGTGAATATTGACTTTAACTTTTGGAAATCAAGAGAAAAGGGCTGGTAGCTAAGATAACTGCCAAGTTTAACAATAGCATCAACTTTAACAATGGATAAACTTACAAAGTGAAACGCAATCAGTTGCTATCAACACCAAACAAAGTTGACCAACGAAATTTTACCAAAAATGTATACAAAAAGGTAATTACCTGATTTTTGTATACATTTTACCAAAAATGTTTACAAAAAACCAATTGTCTCCTACTTCTTACATGGTCTTGTCTTCTACAATGACCTGGTTAAAAATAAAAGAAGAAGAAGTAAAGCAGAAACAAATCAAAAAGGGATGCATTTTCCCAACGTAATAAGTTTGTTAAAAAATCTCAACCATTAGTCAGTGATGGGGTTTTTTCAAAATATAAAAACCCACTTCTTAAAGGGTCTTGTTTTGCAAATCTCAACCATTAGTCAAGGACAGGGTATTTTCAAAATCTAAAAACCCAAAAAGAAAGGGATTAAAAAAAAAAGGTCTTATTTTGCAAATATCAACCATGAGAGTCTGGATTTTTGAAAATGTGATTAAAAAAAAAGGATTAAAAAATGTTTTTCAAAAAATCCATTCATCGAAGAAGGGTTTTAAGGGATGGTAAAGTTTGGAACTAATCAAATGGAAACAAAAACCAAAAAGATACAATGAAAGCCCTCGAACAATTTTGCCCATGTGCATTGAATCACTTGTTGAAACTGGTTCGGTCAGCAAAGAGAAGTCTTTCAGATTTAGTGAATTAAGCAAAAACCCCTTAAATATATAGGAGATATATAGAAGCCCTAAGAGCAAAATAAGCACGAATCTGTAAATAACCCTGTAAATAACAAACACACACGCAAAGGAAGAAAAAAAATATATTAGTTGATGTAAAAAACATTACCAAAATACATTCTCTGATCCAAAAACATTAGACGATGAGATCTCACCTCCAAAAGCTCCGTTTGCGAGGATGATCACCATTACCTTCGTGCTTCACAGAGCTCTGTTTGGTAGCTGAATATATAGTTTATCCCAAAGAGTGGCACCTTCCTAAAATTACTCCTCCAAAAGGGCTCCTTACTAATGGGTTAATGGGTGCACCAAGATAGTCTTGTTGGTGCGGAAGATACTGTGAAGCTACTGTGAATGGAAGAAGGCACTTATGCCAAATTAGCAACGTATTAAACCAAACCACCTTCCAAATTTTCCAAACCTTTCCCAAAGCGTTAGTCGGTGATACCACATTTTAGAGCAAGTGAGAGAGAATAAGTGAAGAGAAACACAAACGGTGGCTCCGGTAGACAGTCCGCGATGGTGGGTTAGCGGTGGCGAGAGAGAGAGAGAGAGAGAGAGAGAGAGAGAGAGAGAGAGAGAGAGAGAGAGAGAGAGAGAGAGGGAAACGGTGGTGGAGACTCGATAGAGAGAGAGAGAGAGTGAGAGAGGGGAAGGAAGAGGGAAAGACTGAGATGAGATATAGTGTGTGTACGGGTGAGGGAAGAGTCAGTTGTGGACCACTTGATCAGGATTGAACCAAAATATATTACTTGCCAACAAAGAATAAAACGAAAATAAATGTTCCAACTCTCGAAACAGAGGTCCTCAATTTACTGTTCAAGCTCTCGAACAGTGTTAACAGTGTTACAGTACCTAGCAAAGTTAATGAACCAAGGAAAGCTAAGGAGTGGTGAGTTTGCTTACTAACCATTGGATGGATTGATGGAATGGTATAAGTTGTTGAAGTGGAATGTCCTGTCCCAAGTGTAAGCTTTCTGTTTTACCCAAAAAAAAATTGTCAAAGAAAACCCCAAAGCATTACTTAGCACCTACCTAAAAAAAGCAGTACTTAGCACCAGGCTACAACAAATTGAGAAAGGAAAAACAAAAACACTAAAACGACCAAAAGAAAAGGGAAAATGGTTGCATAAGCTGAAGTCCTGAAGAAAAAGTTCCAAATAACTTTGTGCAGATGCGGCTAAGACATGGCTCAAAATGATAGATGTATAGAGATTACCCATGAACAACAAAATCATAGGAAACCCACAGATTTGAGAGAGTTCTAAATAAAAAGAAACCGATTACAATTAAAAAGAGTCTAAATAAAAAAGAAACCGATTCTAATTAAAAAGATTAGTAAGTTAAAAGATTACACAGATGTTGAAGAAATTCTAACTCACCCCGATTAGTTGTACGGAGGTCTTGGTGTTTAGAGTGTTAGCCGAAAATTCAATTGAATAAAATGAAAAAAAAAAAAAAAAAACTGTTTGCAGTACTGCAAATTCAATTGCTTATTATTTAGCACTTAATTTTCAATTTTATCAAATGCACCCTAAGACAGCCTTCTATGTCAACATACCATTGTTTCATGCATTGATTAGAAGATCAATGCATATTCACCATATCCTTACAGCTGATAGAATATGGACAAAAACATATGAGAATGAACTAAGTTGAAACCAAAAAATAAGCAAATATTATGTTGTTTTGAAGTTAGAGGAAAAGACCAGAGGAAAGGAAGTGACTTACAAAATATAAACTCTTTGAGTCTTAAAAAAATTCGGTAAGCGAAATATGAGAGTTAGGGGTGAAACCAAAGTTACTCCTCAATTAATACATGAAAAAAGCAAAATCCACAATATCACGGTATCATTCGAATCCGAAGTAGAAACAAATGAGCTGATTCTAGAAAAAATGAATATAAAGATAAGGAAGTATTACTAAATTCAGGGGTGAAATTGAAAATGAGGAAGAAAATGGTTGGAGCTTATGACCATATACCCCTAACGTGCAATTTGGAGGCCAGAGAGTAAAACTAAAACATGAGGTTCAATATAAATAGCAGCCCTGTTTTCTGGGGTGAAATTTATTACCATTTTACCTACAATTAAAATTTTTTGGAAAAATTTATAATTAAAAAAAAAAAAAATAGGAACTGAAGAGTTGCAACGGATAGTATTAATGAGCAGTGCTGGAACGTGTTTGTATCTTGCAATCACTAAGGCATGTAAATAATTTGATTTTCATTCTACGTTTAAGAGACGAAGGAAAGAACGTTAAACATTGCACTTTGTGACAGATTAAGGGGGGTATGCAAATACATGTAACAACTTCAATACATGTGTACCTTTTGTACCTTTCCATAAATAAGATTGAGAATTTCACCAAAAGCATAAAAAAAATTCCCAAAATCACAAATTTCACCAAACTATAGATGATAAGATCGAAATTGTACCAATCAGAATATTGTAACAGATTAAGGGGGGGGGGGGGGGTTGATTTTATAGAGGATGTGGATGGTGGCTGAGATGTTGAGTGTACGGAGATGGCCCGGGTTTTGAACTGAGAAAGGGAGAGAGAGAGAGAGACGAAGGAGTAGTGAAGAGAGAGGGAAGAGGGTCTGAAGAGAGAGACGAAGGAAAAATTTAAAATTCAAAATTCAAAACTTGATGAAGATCATGTGAATGGTGAGCAAAATTTGATGTCTTTCAGTCAAAGTTGGTAAGCAAAGCGTTACTTAGTTGAAACTAAAACAACATTATAACATGGGGACAAAGTAATGGTGAGAACCTCAACCCCAGCCTCTTGAAAATGCTATATAAAAAGCTTAAATAATGAATTTAGAGAAGGAGCATAAATAATCTAAAAGATATGTCATCCGAACGCAGACTTGATTATATCATGAACTGTCACTCTTTCCTTTTTCTTCCTCTCACCAATATCATGAACTGTCACTCTTTCCTTTTTCTTTACAATGCTCACTAATTCCATGTGTGTTTAATAACTCAGTTATAGCAGCCGAGTTATAGCAGCCGAGTGTGTTTAAGAACATTTTTTATTATTTATACGGTTCAACACTTTATCAAAAAGTAGTCAAAATTAAACTTTATTGTATCTTTACAAAACTTTAAGTATAAAAAATTGATGTCATCAGTACTTAAAATTTTTTATTGAAAACTCATTGACAATTAGACCCATACGTTAAAATCTAAGCATTAACAAATCTAAGCATTAACATTTCTATAATACTAACTTTAATTTACTTAAGCATTAACCAATCTAAGCATTTACAAATCTAGCCTTACTGCTCTTTTTAAGCATTACCAAATCTAAGCATTGGTACCAATCTAAGCATTAACAAATCTAAGCATGAACTGACCACTTACTCAGTCAAGCAAGGCGTAAAAATCTGAAAGCATATACTAACCCAATGAAAAGATAACACTTTCAGTGACATGTCCACTTACTCACCCACACTTACAATTATAGAGAACAAAGATAACACTAAAGGTAACACAGAAAAGAAAGCAACAGAGAATGAAAACCAACGCCCACCACCACACTTGCCTTTTTTCAGCTGCAATTTAGGCCCATAATTGGCCGCCCATCAAAGTACCAACATACCATTGCTGCATTGTCCACACATTCCTTTGAGTAACTTAAGGACACACACAACCCACCCCTCCCCCCTCTCCCCCCAAAAAAAAAAAAAAAAAAAAAAAAAACAAAGGGGGTCCTAAACTTAGCTAAAAGAGTAGAATAACAGCCGAAGACCACGTCTCATGAAAAGGACGTAATGGGTATGCATAGTAAATTATGGGTATGAAAATCCGTATGAAAACAGAGAATAAAACAGAGGTAAATGTATGGTAAGGGCAAATGAAATCAATAGAGAATCAAACCCCCAATACTAACCTAAAACATAGAAAGAGGAGAGAGAGAGAGAGAGAGAGAGAGAGAGAGAAGGGACTTACCCAATCGGCGACGTGGCAGTTAATCGGCGGCGGCGGTTGATCGGTGAGGTGTGAGGGAAAGAGGGTTTAGAGTCTTGAGAGAGTTCAAATTTCAAAACTCAGAGAGAGAGAGAGAGAGAGAGAGAGAGAGAGAGAGAGCTGTGGCCCGTGGGAGATGGAAAAAGAGGGTTTATGGCGTGTGTTATGGAAGAGTGAAGGGTTGTGTGAGTGACTTTTAGACCACTTGATGAAGTTCATGTGGTTGTAGTTATAAGAGCCCCTTTTGTGGCTGAACTGACCAAAATACCCTTTTTGTAGGATATAATATAGATATAGATAACTAATTGAAGAGTTTTTGTCGAATGAGAAAAATCGAATGAGAAAAGAATGATAGACTCATTATCAATGGTATTAAGAACATTTTTCTCAATAAAAACAGTTGGACTTTGCAATGTTCATAGGAAAAAAAGCTTTATTCGTTGTGAAAAAAAATAAGCATAATGCAGAATAATGCTATTCTCCCCAAATTTAATCTAATTAATCATGCACGAGTTCCCAAATGATTCATAATTGTACCACATGTTATAGTAGTGGTTGGTTTGTTTTTTTGGTATAACTGACAAAACATTTGAAAATCAAATTTTGAGAAGCATGCCATTAATTACTCAAGTTTTTAAGCAAATGAATAATTTAATTTAGGGTAAATATCACCTACCTCCCCTGAGGTTTGACTTTAATACACAGACCTCCCCCAATGTTTCAGGAATATCACTTACCTCCCTTATTTTTTATTTTTAGTATCAGATTCTCCCTCCCTTTAACAAATCATTAGAAAAATTAAGAGAATCTAACAGTAAAATTCAAAGAATAGCGAGATAAATGAAATTCCTAAAACGTGAGGAGATGTCTGTGTATTAAGGCCAAACCTCAGGGGAGGTAGGTGATATTTACCCATAAATTTAACTCTTCTAGTTTTAACTACTTTCTTTGCAAGTTCACAAATTACCTTCAATTACAAAAACTGAGTAGTGTGAATATCAACAATACAAGTCTCAAGTTGATTAAAACTAACCAAAAGCTCTAACCCTGAAAAGTCTTTAGGATGTTTGATCTCCACCAATGAAATAAGTTGGTTGTATATATGATACTTACATGTATCAAATATTCTATGTAACCGTCACACCATGTGATTGCTATAGTAATCTCTCTCTTAATATGGGATCCACTGGGAATTCACCAAATTCTTAAATCACAATAAATATCACACAAAATATATATTAATTTCTCACATGTACATCATTGACACATCTTTCTAGCTAATTTGGGAGGATGGTTGTTTATAAAGTGATCATCCAACTTTACAAATGACAAACTTCGTTATCAAAAGTTGATTTACTGATCATCAAGTAACATAAACATGTGTATAAACAGAAGAAGATTGAATGTTAATTAACTGGTCAACATTTCTAAATTCTATACCGAAACACAACAGATGAGCACTTCACATTTAAGTTGCCAACCCCTTGTTAGGTGACAATATTGACACTTGGGGCTTTCTTTGAACAATTTGATTGTTAGCCACCTTTTTTTTTGTCTTGCTACGGGCAATTACATACACACACTCACTCACACAGACACACAAAATCCATCCATACATGATTAGGGGGACCAAAGACTCACAATTAGGTAAACCTTCAATCAAAAATGAGGGTCATGTCACTAAACCACAAAGACCTTAGTTAATTGTTAGTTACTTTATTTGGTGACAAGAAATCTGTTAATATAAGACTGTGCAGCAATCTCTGCCCACACTAGAGCTCCTGCACCTGAACTCATCTGATAAAAGCATTGGTTGATCTGTCAAACAATAAATTAGGTGAGCAATGAAACATCAATTCATTTCTTCAATTTCCTAAGCACATTTCTCATCTGATAAAGTAAGGACTGCTTTAAAAGCATATCACCTTATGGAATAGGTTAAACGTACAACCTTTCGCTACCCTGTATTTTTTAAAAAAAAATTATTTTGGACCCTCTAAAATAAATTATTTCATTTAAGGCCCTTAACAACAATTTCAATTGAGGACAATTGAGGCTATTTTGACTAGAATAATGATATGCTTTCCAAATTTTGAATCTCAAACGGGTTCTCAAATGCTTTGTCAATTGTATGATGGTATCACATATATTGCATGTAGTAGTAATCGGTAGTACCACACTATACAAATGACAAAGCATTTGAGAGCCAATTTGAGTTTCAAAATTTGGGAACCATGTTGTAAACACAACTTATTGATATCACATCCATAATATTGATTGATTTAGCTCTTCACTTGAGTACTCCTCCCAAAAATAACTTGCAGAAATTTTTCCAGAACTCATTTTCAATCTTCTATCCTATAAAACCAAGAGAACATTTATAGCGAACTAAACACCAGAAAATGCTGAAAACATTTTTAAGAAAGTGCTTTACATAGAAACATTTTTCTTTTTTTTTTTTTGGTTTGGACCTCCGGTATCCGGAGCCACATTGGGCTCCGACTAATCCGGATCGAACCAGTATATTTTTTTTTCTTTGGACTGCACAAACACAGTAGCGTGAGAAAAAGAAAAAAAAAATTGGAATACTATTATATTATGATGCACCTCTAGCTTAGAGGATTTGGGATACTAAATTTGGAATTCAAATCTAGAAAATATAGCATTATTCTAAAAGTAATTTATTGTTTTGGCACCAATTTTGCTTGTGGCAACTGCTACAACGTAGAACGCTTTTCTGCTATGAATGTTGTAAAGAACAGTAGTAGATAAATGGGGGAGATGTCTTTTTTGTTGGGAAAAATATTTTAAATACCATTGATAACGAGTCTATCAATTAATCTATGTTCCCATTACACAAGAACTGTTCAATTAGTTGTTTATACTTCTAATTAGTTTAAAATAAGGATTAATTGCACTTTGCGTCCTTGAAGTTTGGGTGGTTTTGTACTTTGCACCACAAATTTTCAAATTTGACACTTTGGTCTCTAAAGTTTGGGATGAGTTGCACTTTAATCCCTCCAAGACATTTTGCGACGAAATTATCACTTTTAGTAACGAATGCTAATGGGCTATTTGGACTTATTTGTTACATTTGTGGAACTTTAGGGATAATAGTGTCAACTTTAAAATTTTAAGATGCAAAATACAAAATCACCCAAATTTTAAAGATGTAAAGTGCAATTAACCCTAAAAAAATCATTTCTGTGTAGAAATACAAAGTCACAAGTTGGTTGGATGAGTTACTCTAAAGCTCAGTAGCTATTCTATATTTTATTCACATGTATAGTTATTAGATACATCAAAACGTTACAATACAAGACTTGGTTTTCTCCAAAAAAAAATAAGGATATATTATATATACTCTTGGGATTATGATAGTGGTCAATATGCACATGTTTAAAATAATTAATGACTATCAATAATATTGCTTGGGATACGAATCATGGTTGAAGTCAATATTCACATATATTACATTACTGAGATTGATGTCATCAGATTGCAAATTTAGTGTGAGCACTGAGCACCATCAATGCTTGGAGGAGAATCTCTGTACATAATTGTCACATCCCGATTTTTGGACAACTAAATATTCAATCCAGAGCCTGTATCCGGACTAATATTTAATTTCCAAAACCCTGAGAGTGACACCCTCACACAGGCTAACAGATAATTTATTTGAAAATAGAATTTAATACTCATTAAATAAGGACATGTGATCTTGTGTTTAAAGAAAAAAAAACTCTTTATTATTAAACATGTATTCCCAAACATCCATTTCATTGTAAAAGAAATAAAGTTCCATTATAAATATTATATCACTTTTCAATTTAAAAAAAAAACATCATTTTCATAAATAAAATATCCACATACAGAGTTCAGCGGAAATAAAAATAAATAAGAATAAAATCTATACATCCATTGGTCAGAGTAACTACAACGTTCCCAATACCCAATATACCATATTTATTACCATTATACATACTGGCCCACAATGCCAGAAAATAAAATACAATCAAGTACAACAAAAATAAGTACAATTCCAATAATAAACAACACAACGACCATCTCTTCACCCAAACAGAAGCTCCAACGAAAATCTCTAAAAAACTAAACCTGCACAAATACATTCGACTACGTTTCATATAGAAACGCCCCCGAATGTATAACACACTCGGGTCAGTCACATGACTGGTATGAGTTAAACAAAACAACAAGTCTTAGGGATCCAACTTGAACCCGTAGACAACAAATTACACTACAACACTCTTGGGTCAAGACAGGTAGTTCCACACACATATCTGGACATTAGAGTAGTTTCCATTTATGTGGTGGCAAGTAGTTTCTTGCCCGAAATCCAAAGCTACTACGAGTTTTATACTTACCTTGGATATATATGGTGAGCCAGCCCTGCATAAAAGTTAGTGGGCCCACCATCCTGTAAATCGAATGATTAATAACAGCAAAATACTACAAGAATATGCAAAACTACTTGTACTAAGATATAGGAAGGATCATTATCACAATTTACTCACTACACGTCCCAATACAATGTATAAGAAAAGAACAACAGACGAGGAAATCAACATTTTATATCATTTAACCCATAGAAATTTTATTAACAATAATTCTCTTACTTTTATGTACGATTCATTATTCAATTTCCTAGGTTCACCACTTGGCTACCCTCCATGGTACACCCACACATATATCCCATGTGTGCCCGGACATACTACCAACATTCACTCTGGTGCCAGTTTGGTTGGGGTATCAACCAAACCAGGTATACACACAGAAGGCTAGTCAATATGCCTAGACGTCTAACAAATAAGCCGGGCATAAGGCTTAGGCCAGCTTGATCACGAAGCCACTGGCAAAAGGGTACACTCAGCAAGTCGATCTACCAAAAAAAAACATATCACACAACGGGAGTGGTGAACACTAAAGAACTATGTTGCAATTATCACTTATCATTCGTATTATCCCAATAATTGTGAATTTCACATTTATCACATAGTTCCGTCTTATCATCCAATCACATCTCTAATTTTTAGATGTATTCCAATTTCTTACAATAAAGGGTTTTATCAATTAACCCATAACAATTCTTCCCTCAATAATTTCCAATCAAATTACAACATCCCCAATATATTATTCAACGTATCTAATTTACTCATTTTTCTCAAAATGACCACAAAATAAGATCAGTTATTTTAGGTACAATAATCTCAACCCAACATTCAATATTAGCATACATAAAGCACATAATAAGAAATCATATTCTCCAATTTGCAAGTTCAACTATATTGAAAACTGCTACTGTAATCTTAAATTTCTGCCCAAACGGTGTAGAATCAGGAAAAATACCATTAGACGAAAAACGTGCAGAATCACGTTTTACATGTCTCACGCGGACAGAATGTTCAAATTCAAAGCCACGATTTTCTAATAATTTTCTAAAGTTTCTGCGACTGTGTGAATTACACATAAAACGAATTTCACATATATTTTCTAACAAACATGAATATTTCACCTATGGTTTTGATCAAACTAACGATTCACCTACCCCTTTCGAATACCCTAATGTCATGATCGCAAAGTCACACAAAGGGAAAGAATGTATCTAAATTACTTCAACAATAGCAACGTGTATCGATCCATTACAAAGATTTGACCCTAACCATTAAATTTAACATGCACTAATTTACTCTCATACACATACATATATATACATACGTGTATATATATATACTCGGATACACAAAGTTTAACTCACCTAGTTCAATCCAAAATTGACAACCACGAATGCTCCGCGATTCCCCACGTGACCACGAATCCGGAATCCTTCTCCTTTCTCCTCCCTTCTTCTTCTTCTTCTTCTTCTTCTTCTTCTCTCCCTCTCTCTCTCTCTCTCTCTCTCTCTCACACACACACACACACATACACACGTCTGTTCTTTCTTTTGGGTGGCTAGGGTTTTTGTCACACCCCGATTTTTGGACAACCAAATATTTAATCCAGAGCATGTATCCAGACTAATATTCAATTTCCAAAACCCCGAGAGTGACACCCTCACATAAGCTAAATGATTATTTATTGAAAACAATATGTAATACTCCTTAAATAAGGACATGTGATCTTGTGTTTAAAGAAAAACTCTTTATTATTAAACATGTATTCCCAAACGTCCATTTCATTGTAAAAGAAATAAAGTTCCATTATAAATATTAAATCACTTTTCAATTTAAAAAAAAATCATTTTCATAAATAAAATATCCACATACAGAGTTCAGCGGGAAATAAAAAATAAATAAGAATAAAATCTATACATCCATTGGTCAGAGTAACTACAACGTTCCCAATACCCAATATACCATATTTATTACAATTATACATACTGGCCCACAATGCCAGAAAATAAAATACAATCAAGTACAACAAAAATAAGTACAATTCCAATAATAAACAACACAACGACCATCTCTTCACCCAAACAGAAGCTCCAACGAAAATCTCCAAAAAAACTAAACCTGCACAAATACATTCGACTACGTTTCATATAGAAACGCCCCCGAATGTATAACACACTCGGGTCAGTCACATGACTGGTATGAGTTAAACAAAACAACAAGTCTTAGGGATCCAACTTGAACCCGTAGACAACAAATTACACTACAATACTCTTGGGTCAAGACAGGTAGTTCCACACACATATGTGGACAATAGAGTAGTTTCCAAATATGTGGTGGCAAGTAGTTTCTTGCCCAAAATCCAAAGCTACTACGAATTTCATACTTACCCATTTACTTATGGTGAGCCAAACCTGTAAAACGTTAGTGGGCCCACCATCCTGCAAATTGAATGATCATAGACCAAGCAAACAATTCTGTATACAAACCGTCCACATTCTAACTCAAACATCGCATTCATTTTTCCACGCTTATCAGTCTTATGAAATACTCCATTGTCATTATTTATTAGCCTTTAATTTATCTTTGTGTTCCCTAGGTTCACCACTTGGCCACCCTCCATGGTACACCCACACATATATCCCATGTGTGCCCGGACATACTACTAACATCCACTCTGGTGCTAGTTTGGTTGGGGTATCAACCAAAATAGGTATACACACAGAAGGCCAGTCAATATGCCTAGACGTCTAACAAATAAGCCAAGCATAAGGCTTAGGCCAGCTTGATCACGAAGCCACTGGCAAAAGGGTACACTCAGCAAGTCGAGCTACCAAAAAAAAACATATCACACAACGGGAGTGGTGAACACTAAAGAACTATGTTGCAATTATCACTTATCATTCGTATTATCCCAATAATTGTGAATTTCACATTTATCACATAGTTCCGTCTTATCATCCAATCACATCTCTAACTTTTAGATGTATTCCAATTTCTTACAATAAAGGGTTTTATCAATTAACCCATAACAATTCTTCCCTCAATAATTTCCAATCAAATTACAACATCCCCAATATACTATTCAACGTATCTAATTTACTCATTTTTCTCAAAATGACCACAAAATAAGATCAGTTATTTTAGGTACAATAATCTCAACCCAACATTCAATATTAGCATACATAAAGCACATAATAAGAAATTATATTCTCCAATTTGCAAGTTGAACTATATTGAAAACTGCTACTGTAATCTTAAATTTCTGCCCAAACGGTGCAGAATCAGGAAAAATACCATTAGACGAAAAACGTGCAGAATCACGTTTTACATGAGACACGCGGACAGAATGTTCAAATTCAAAGCCACGATTTTCTAATAATTTTCTAAAGTTTCTGCGACTGTGTGAATTACACATAAAACGAATTTCACATATATTTTCTAACAAACATGAATATTTCACCTATAGTTTTGATTAAACTAACGATTCACCTAACCCTTTCGAATACCCTAATGTCATGATCGCAAAGTCACACGAAGGGAAATAATGTATCTAAATTACTTCAACAATAGCAACGTGTATCGATCCATTACAAAGATTTGACCCTAACCATTAAATTTAACATGCACTAATTTACTCTCATACACATACATATATATACATACGTGTATATATATATACTCGGATACACAAAGTTTAACTCACCTAGTTCAATCCAAAATTGACAACCACGAATGCTCCGCGATTCCCCACGTGACCACGAATCCGGAATCCTTCTCCTTTCTCCTCCCTTTTCTTCTTCTTCTTCTTCTTCTTCTTCTTCTTCTTCTCTCCCTCTCTCTCTCTCTCTCTCTCTCTCTCTCTCTCTCTCTCACACACACACACACACACACACACGTCTGTTCTTTCTTTTGGGTGGCTAGGGTTTTTAATATAAGATATATGTACACTACACACACAACACATGTCAATAAAACACACAAAAATATATAAATCCCGTTTTTCTTCTTGTGGGCTCACAAAAGAGACCTATATGAGCCCAGAATGCAGTACAAAGTGTTAAAATGAGTAGCCCAATGGGTACCCATGACTCCGGTACTAAGTTTTAATGTTAATTACATTATTTAACACATTCGCGGGCTTGTAAACACTATATAACAAAAATACATATCAACCCTTCACTTTATTTTTTAACAAATATAAATTAATAAAATATAACTTCCAAACTAAACGTGTTCACTCATGATTTAATTGATACGTCCACCAAACACTTAAATTTTCCAACACATGCCTTACATAGTCATACTCATATATTATTGCTAAATGAAAAAAATTAATTAAAATAATTATTTACATACTTAAAAATTTTAGGGTTGTTACAGTTTTTAATATAAGATATATGTACACTACACACACAACACATATCAATAAAACACACAAAAATATATAAATCCCGTTTTTCTTCTTGTGGGCTCACAAAAGAGACCTATATGAGCCCAGAATGCAGTACAAAGTGTTAAAATGAGTAGCCCAATGGGTACCCATGACCCCGGTACTAAGTTTTAATGTTAATTACATTATTTAACACATTTGCGGGCTTGTAAACACTATATAACAAAAATACATATCAACCCTTCATTTTATTTTTTTAACAAATATAAATTAATAAAATATAACTTCCAAACTAAACGCGCTCACTCATGATTTAATTTATATGTCCACCAAACACTTAAAATTTTCCAAACACATATCTTACATAGGCACACTCATATAATATTGCTAACTGAAAATAATAATGAAAATAATTATTTACATAGAAATTTTAGAGTTGTTACAATAATATATGGATAATATTTATCCTTATCATTCTGTACTTTATGTCAAATGGGTAAAAAAGTTATGAACAAAATTTCGTTCTTTTTTTTATTTTTATTTTTATTTTTCTCCTTTGAATATAAAATTAATATTAGTAGTTAAAGGTCTCTCTACTAGACCAAACTAGGGTGTGTTTCGGCCGGAACGGATCGGAAACACCCCTTTCGGAAAAAATTCCAAAATTTTTGGAAGCCAAAAATGCATTCCGAAATCCGTTCCGAAATTTTGAAAATTCCAAAATTATTTCTGATTCCGAAATTTCGGAATTTTTGGAATTTCATCAGATTCGGAATTTTTCGGAATATTCAGAATGTTTTCGGAATTTTTCGGAATATTCGAAATTCAAGTTTAATGGGATTTCACTTGAGACTTGTAGGCCTTTTACAGAAGCACATTACATCCTATTTTTTGTGTTTTTTCGATGTGGGATGAACACAATTTTCGGAATATTTCAGAATATTTTCGGAAAAGTTTCAGAAAATACAATTTCAGAATATATTTGGAAATTTTTCGGAATATTTCGGAATACTTTCGGAAAAGTTTCGGAAAATACAATTTCGGAATATTTTCGGAAATTTTTCAGAATTTTTGGAATTTTCGAAATTCTAAAAACAATTCCGATTCAGATCCAATTTTTTCGGAATTTTCAGAATTCGGAATGCATATTTAGTTGCCAAAATCGGAATTTTTCGGATCGGAATCGGTCGAAATCGGAATTTCCGTTCCAAATGACACCCCTGGACCAAACTATGATCATAGAGAACTGGTCCGTGGGGCAAATCTGTCACACCCGTCCCGGAAAATGCATTCATTTTAAAATGCATATTTGAATTGTGAGAATTATTAATGATGATTAATAATTGAGGAATTGGTTGACCATGGTCAACGGAGGGTGTCAACTGAGGACACGGTGATTCGATATCCATTGAGGCACTCGTAAGAATTAAATGACATTTATGTGATTAAATGTTATTTGAAATATCTGGTATTTTATGAATAGTAATTTACCTGTGTAGTATAATTTCTGGTAGTTTTGATCTGGTCTTAGATCATTTTTGAATACTGTGGTGAGAACGTGAGTGACACGTTATATAAAAGGTAGGTTGTGTAGAGATTTCACTGAATTTAGTTTTCGGACGTGATTTTGGACCCAAACGAGACTTAGTAAAAAACTTATGAAAATTATAATTTTCACTCGTAAATGCCTAAAATGGATGTGTGCGACGTTTCAGGATTTAATTAGAAGTTTTGAGAAACTTGTGGGGAGGTAAACTTAATTCCCTGAAAGTTGCCTATATATATGTAGATGAGGATGAGATTGAAATCTCATCCAAACCCACAAATATCTAGAGAGAGGAGAGAGAAGGGAGATTTGGTTTCTTACTAGCTTTGCGACGGCAAACGGCGACCGTTCGTCCGTCAGTTTTCAACCAAATTCTAGATTTGAACTCGTGGAGGTAAGACCTACATTTTGATACTACTTAGGCCACGTTTGACAAAGTTTTTCTGAAAAGTTAATTTTAAGAATCTGGGAAAAACATGTCTATACTTGTAGGAATAGTTTAAGATCGGAGATCTGACGTTCATTTGGTCTTCTTGTACTTCTCCTGAAGTTTGAGAGCTATAGCTCGAGGTATGAATTCCGAACCTATGTAATATAGACAATTTTGGATGTTTTAGATGTTTTGTATGATTTGTGATCCGGGCAAAACTTATGTGTTAAATTAGGCCCGTTAAATTTAATGAGTACGTATAGAAAAGCACGGTGACATGATTATGTGAGTATGCTAAATGTCTATGTGGGTCAAAGGGGAGTTTGATATAATTTTACGCCGGTGCACGCCTCTCGATGTTTGAGAGTTTACAGTAGTGACGACTACTTGCTTGGTGTGGGAAGTGGCCAACCAGAGCAGATGGATGCAATGGTTGAGTGATTCTTGGCTAACCATTGGCATCGCGGTTTAAGATTTAAGACTTGCCGATATACTGGGTGAATGCGTATCTCTCTCCCCGGAGACTAAATTATGTGATTTAGATGTTTAAAACATGAATTGCCCATATGCATTTGTTTAGAATTGTACACTCAGCATATAGCTGAACAGTGGAGACTTCCTCCATTGCAGGTGAAAAGAAAAAGGGCAAGAAGAAGCGTGAGGAGTAAGGCCGAGGAACGCCGGGGAAAACACTTATATATGCTTTTGTTTTAAATCCTAAACTTGTAATAAGGATTTGGATTTTCGTAATATGTTGTAATAAGAACTTTAGTTTTGGATGTTGTAATTGAAGCCTATAATTATGTTTTAAATGTTAAAATCAGTTGTGGTTGTATTGGTGTTGGAATTAAGAAGCATGAGTTGTTAGTGATTTCAACACAGGGCTGCCAGCAGGGGAGCAGTCGACTGGACCCTGGGTCAGTCGACTGGATCCCGTGTGGTTGAGACTCTGTAAGTGAATAGTAGGAGAAGCAGTCGACTGAACCCTTGATCAGTCGACTGAACCACTGTAGGTTTTGGCTACTGCTTCTATTAATGGAAAAGCAGTCGACTGGGTCCCCCAGATCAGTCGACTGGACCCCTTTTGATAATGTTACATTTTGGTTCTAGATAACCCAGTCGACTGGGCAGTCGACTGGACCTCTGTTGAGGATTTAGGATTTTAGTTTCTGCCGGACACAGTCGACTGGACAGCCGACTAGGCAGTCGACTGAGCCTCTGTATTTTGAAATGGATTCTTGTGAACACTTTCAATTGAACAAAAATTCTTCCTAACTCTGATTTCAATGGATTTTACAACTCAGAGGGCAATGTTTCCTAAGTTTTAATCTACCAGGGTTGTTTTAAAGAAGTTCTTTTCACTGCGTATTATTAGATGATGTTTGGATGAGCCTTGGTGGCGTGCCACGTGTCCTATTTCCACGCGTAGTGGGATGGGTCGTGACATTTATTGGTATCAGAGCTATAGGTAACAAAACTTTGGGAACGTTCGACGACGAGTAGAGTGTTGAGTGAATTGTCACCTGTTCTAGATTGCATCCATACATATTAGAGATGTTTGATGCATATGGTATGTTGTTATACATACATGATTATGTTATTGTCATACATGCATAGTGTTTATGCATTGAGAACTACAGGATTGTAATCATGAGTGACGAAGAGCGAGAACTATCGCCGCACACTCGACGTATGAATGAAATGGCAGAAATGATGGGGAATATGGGGGAGATGATCCGAAATATAGCAGAACGGTTGCCTCCAATAGCTCCATTGGAGCCAGAGCCGATAGTAGTAGTTCATGCGCCTGAGAATAGGGGTATGAGATCGATATCTAAACAATTTTCGAGGAAGAAACCTATAGAATTTCATGGGACGCCTGATACAACGTTGGCAGAACATTGGGTCATGGACATGGAACGAATTTTTCGATCGATTCTGATGTCAGATAGGGAGAAGATTGAGAACGCAAGTGACGTATTGAGAGGTGAAGCTCAGAACTGGTGGGTAAATGTATTAGATCAAGGAGCACCAATTACGTGGGAAGGGTTTAAGGCAGAATTCAATCGCCGATTCTTTCCGCGAGCCGCCTACAATGCAAAGAAGCGAGAGTTTGATAACCTCAAGCAAGGAGACATGACTGTAACGGAAAATACCTCCAAGTATAACGCGTTATTGAGATTTGGTAAGGGTTCAGTGCCCGAAGAGGAAGATAGGGCAAGAAAATTTGAAGAAGGTTTAAGGGATAATATCCGGTTCAGAGTAGAGACTTACGAGCATTCAACTGTTGCCGCAGTACAACAAACGGCACTTGTAGCCGAAAGCGGAATGGAGAGATCGAGGCAAAATCAGCAAAGTCAGCAAGGAAAGAGAAACCACGAGGGTGATAACCGGAACTATGGTGGACCTTTCAAGAGGCCGTTTGCAAGAGGCTCTAACTCTAGTTTCAGTGGGTTCAGGAAACTGGCAAGTAATATACCATTGTGTCCACTATGCAACCGACCACACACTGGTCGATGTTTTATGACAAATTTCCAGAACAAAACCCAAGGGATGGGCAGTGCAAGTATTACACCTGATATGAGGGGCAAGTGCTACGATTGTGGGATGTTTGGACATCAATCCAAGGAGTGCCCGAGGAAGCGTCCGCAGCAAGGAGCTAGTTTTATGGCTTCTAGTGGGTCGAAGCCTAGACAGACTAACAATGGGGGACAAAGGACTGAACAACGTCAAGGAAGAGCCTATCAGATGACCCCAGGAGATATGACTGCTTCAGAGACAGTGGTCTCAGGTATGGTGCTTGTATGTTCACACTTAGCACGCATACTTGTTGACTCAGGATCTACGCATTCATTTGTATCGCATGCCTTTGTTGAAAATTTGAGTGTTAGATCGGCACCGTTAGGATATGAATTGTCTATTTCTGTACCACTTAGTAAATCGATAATGACGTCTACTGTATATAAGAACTGTGAAATCAAATTAGGCGAGAAGTTGATGACCGTAGACCTTATACCGATTGTGGTGAATCATTTTGATGTGATATTGGGGATGGATTGGTTAGTCCTTAACCAAGCTACGATAGATTGTGAGCGGAAAGAAGTTAAATTTCGATCACCGGTACATGGGAACTTTTATTTCCAAGGGAGTGGGGTTATACCGCCGTCGTACTTGATTTCAGCTATCCGAGCGGGGAAGTTATTGAAAAAGGGATGTCAAGGATTCCTATGTTCAGTGACTGATGTCTCGGCAACCGAATCAAGAGTAGAAGACATTCCAGTAGTACGGGAGTATCCAGATGTATTTCCAAATGACTTACCAGACGTCCTGATTGAGAGGGAAATTGAATTCACTATTGAGGTAATGCCAGATTCAAGGCCAGTATCCAAAGCACCGTATAGAATGGCACCAGTAGAACTGAAGGAACTAAAAGTTCAACTACAAGAGTTACTTGACAAGGGTTTCATTCGACCAAGTATTTCGCCGTGGGGAGCTCCAGTGTTGTTTGTAAAGAAGAAAGATGGTTTGATGAGAATGTGTGTTGATTATCGGGAACTGAATAAGTTAACAATCAAGAACAAGTATCCACTACCCATAATTGATGACTTATTTGATCAACTTCGTGGGGCACAAGTGTTCTCCAAGATAGACCTGATATCGGGTTATCATCAATTGAAAGTAAAGGCTGAAGATGTTGAGAAAACAACTTTTAGAACGCGCTACGGACATTATGAGTTCTTAGTTATGCCATTTGGAGTTACAAATGCACCAGCCGCGTTCATGGATCTTATGAACCGAGTCTTCAAGGGCTACTTGGATGATTTTGTGATCGTATTCATCGACGACATTCTTATCTATTCGCCGAGTGAAATACAGCACGAGAATCATTTGAGATTAATACTTCAGAGATTGCGGGAGAAACAACTGTTTGGTAAATTCAAGAAATGTGAATTCTGGTTACCTAACATTACTTTTCTTGGTCATGTGTGTAATAACCTGCATTTTCATTATTTTGTCTTGTCATATTTAAAATTAAATATACATTGTCTGCTTTTATTTTAATTTCAATTCTTATGTGAAAAATTTATTTCTTGACTAATCTCATAATTGAAATTACTTTTGGGGTCAAAATGCGATTTTCAAAAATTTGGCAATACCTGTGTTGAATTTCAAATCTGTATTTCCAAAACGGTGAAAATAAATTCTTTTAACTCAAACTGTATTTTTATAAAACCGAAAAATTATTTCTTTCAATAAAATGAATTTTCTGTATTTTTGTGATGAACACCGTGTCACGAAAATACCAGTTTAAGTTTAAAACTGTCCGCGCGGTGCTAAACTTCCACAAAATTTTGGGAGTGATTGATTGGACAAATTTCTTTATACCCAATTATTATTGCTAACGATTTTTCTTAGGCCTTGTTTGGCAATGCTTGTAGTATGTGTGTTGTCCTAATGCCATAAACTTGAATTCCCAAACACACCTTGACCCACATCGATCTCCACCTACCCTTTCAATTATCAGTGGAGCTTTATGTGCATCAGTGTATACACATCATCTTGCATATTCCCTTTAAACTACCAATTAATGGAAAGTTAGTGGTTAATGAGTGGAATGTTAGGCCATTGTCTCAAAGTGGGAGTTTGATTATTTATACACTCAAACACACTACACATTCTGCACTTCTAACACAGAGAGATAAGAGAGTGCAGAGAGTTCTTCAAATTTTATAGAGAGAGAGAAGAGCTCAATCCTCCATAGCCAAAGCTTGAAATTGGAAATTCGTAATTGTATTTCTTTCTCAACAACTTCTTCAATCTATATCATAGTGAGTATTATAAATTCACTCTCAATGTAATATATGTATATTTCAGTATATATATATGTGTATATGTGTATATATGTGTGTCCACCATTGAAACTTTGAAAATTGGAGTTTTATAAAAGTTAACCAAAATCAATTTTGTGAATTGGGAATGAAAGATCTTAGTCCCAATAAGCTGTGGTTCGAATACTACGGCTTAATTCATCTGTATCGCGACGTATCATTGATTTAAAGTTTTGTCACCTCTCGGTTTTACGTGAAATCCGAGAGCTACGATGGAAATTAGTTAAAACCGATTGCGTATTCATAATCCTTGCGGAAAAACGAAGAAATCCATATATTACATGTCTTGGTTGAAGTAGATTTCAGAAATGGGTCAAAAACAGGTTCTAAATTCGTAACAGGGGAGAAACAGCTGATTCCAACCGGTTGCACTTTTTTTTTTCCAACCGGTTGCATTTTTTTTGTTCCAACCGGTTGCACATTTGTTCCAACCGGTTGCATTTTTTTGTTCCCAACCGGTTGCACTTTTTCCAACCGATTGCACTTTTTCAACACTGACGACTTTTAGTAAAATGGCCATAACTTTCTCTAGAAAACTCAAAAACGCGCACGGTTTGAAGCGTTGGAAACTAGACTCAAAGAGCTTTCTGTTGATATGTAATTCATGTATACAAATTATAACTCATTTTTGATGGCATTACTTCAAAGTAGACCCACTTGTGTTTCTAATAGCGATAAAAGCATGTTAAAGCATTCTTTGATGAATTCACCGGTTGTTTAATATAAGATTTGATTTCTTCTCGTATATCCATGGTTATCGTTCCCAGTACTTTATATTTCTGTATTAAGTCACATATCATTCATGTGGAGTCAGATGTACATGCATGGTGAGTGTTGGTCAGTATGGAAAAGAGTAATGGTCAGTGTGGAAAGAGTATGAGATCGAGATTGAGTTTGAGATTGAGATTGTGGTTGTGGTTGTGGTTGTGGTTGTGGTCGTGTTTGAGGTGACGGTGTGGGTATCTTTGAAATGCGAAGGTGGCAAATATGGACACTTCCTGACGCCCATGGAAGCGTTAAAGTGTGTGACGCCGAACTTGGACACTCCCTGGCACCCATGGTAGTGCTAAAGTGTGGCCTACGGACACTCCCTGATACTCGAGTCTGGATACTGTGTGAGGGGTTGCCCCGGTATTTGCATGGCGGTTAGGGTATTCAAAGTGTGAGGCAATGGATACTCCCTGGTACCCCGGACCAAAGTGTGAGGCAAACTGGACACTCCCTGGCGCCCCGTTGCTAAAGTGTGGCTATCTTAGTGTTTCAAAGATACCAGGAGTAGGATAGTGGGTTGTTGGATTTTGTCGAGAGAAAAGAGTCGGTTAGATGAGATAGTGCATCGTTCTCATACACGGTCACATATGTGTGAATTTATCTTTTAAATAATGTTGTGGTTGTTTTCTAAACGAGCTCTTTATCTTAAATATAAACTTGTGGATTTAAATGGAAATGGGAAAAAGGTAAATGAGTATGTTTTACATTCAAAGTTATGTTTTTAATACTCACCAGCTTCTTGAAGCTGACGGCGTTGATGCGTCCTGGACATTCGTGTTCAGGCTTTTCAGGTTACAATCAGGAAGAACCTTATGACTACGCTAATTGAGAACAACTGCTGGAAAGAGAATTTACTTTTATATGCTTTAAGTTTATATGCTTTAAGTTATGAATTAGTTTTGTAATAAGGATGACTGTAATAGATGACAAGTTATTATTTGTTTCAAGGCGGCATGTGCCTTTAGATGACCCGTGCTGTAATATTTATTAAGTTAGAAAAATTTTATAAGCCTTGATTGCTCTACTCTGATTAATGGTTTTATGTTGTTCGACGTTTGGGACGGAATCGATCCTTCAAACTGTCGCGACCTACGGGTCCATAAAGGAAATTAAACGCTTTCCATATTTATGCTACGTCGGGGCGTGACAGGATTTAGTGGTATCAGAGCCATGTTTCCTCGATTGACCAGGCTCAGTTATTCACGCCACAGATTAGTGACACATGTTACCTTTAAGTTTTACTAAGCTATACAACTAAGTTTCTCTAAGAATAGTCTGATTTACCAAGCTCATATTTACCGAACAACCAAGTTCCAGTTTTAGTTTAGTACGGATTATCCTTAGTTCAGAAACTAAGTTCTAGGTTGGTTTCGTCATAGAGATGATTACACGATTGTCTTGTCACATCGACAAGAATGATAGCAGTCGCCATATATCTTCAGACGTATCCATTTAGGATTAGCCGAGATGGCCATAACTTATGATGCCCCTACAGACAGATAGTAGCCGAGTTTCTAAGGAGTTAAAGCATACCATAGCCCTCATAAATAGCTTAGGCACTGACCAACTTCCTGAGTCAAATCTCGGAACAGTCAGCATGGCCCACAGCCCAGAGTATGGAGAATAAGAATAAGAATACGACCTCTTTGCTATTAGACAGCCCTAGTTCGAATACGTGTTTAGTATATTATGTGTATTTGATATATATTGCATATTTGGATTTTATTGTATGCTTATGTTATAATACGAGTATGTGATATAGTGATATATACTCCTTTGAAAATTGTCGTCATTTAAATTACTTCATAGTACTGTTGCATGCATGTTTCTCATTCTACTATCACTATCATGCATAGCATGGCTGGGAGACCAAGGAGAAACATGAATTTGATCGAAGGAGCGCCCAAATCTGCCGATCCTACGGGAATGTTCGAAGCGTTTGTCAGACATCTGGAAAGAATCAGTAATACGAATGACAACCGCCGAGACCGTCAAAGTGGGGATAAGTTACTGGAGAGGTTCCGTGCGCTAAGACCCGAGCAGTTTGCGGGTACCGCAGAGCCCTGGAAGGCCGAACAATGGTTAAGATAAATGGACCGTATGTTCGAAGCTGTTCAGTGCAACGAAATGGATAAGAGGAGATTGGCTACATTTCAACTGACCGATGTCGCTGCAGATTGGTGGGATTCGGTGATAGCCACTATTGGGAACACTGCTGCTACAGGAATGACGTGGACTGCGTTCAAAGGGAGATTCTTGGAAAAGTACTTCCCGGCTACGGAGAGGCACAGAAGGGAGAAGGAATTCATGGATCTGACGCAAGGAACTAAGTCGGTGCAAGAGTATACCACACAGTTCGAGAGGCTGTCACGGTTTTCCCCTCACATGGTTGATACTGAGGAGAAGAAGATCCGGAAGTATAACCAAGGACTGACACCGCAGATTCGTCGCCTGACTCTCGGTCACTTAGATAAGTCGTTTGAGGGATTGGTTGGCTTGGCTACCAATCTAGAAGAAGATGCTCGAGTAAACCATAAGCAATTCGAATTTCGACCGCCTCAGAGGGGTAATTTTGGGAATAGACCACCGATGAATCGTACCCAAGGGCAGAAGAGGAATTGTGACGGAAGCAAGAAGGCACAAGCTATTACCTATCCGACTCAACCCCGAGTAGGAGAATGAAGTAGTGGTGGAAAGTGCTTCAACTGTGGCAACCCTGGTCATTTGGCTCGGGACTGCAAGGCACCAAGGCGTGCTGCTCAGCAAGGGATAGTCTGCTTCAACTGTGGTGAACCAGGTCACATTAGCAGGTTCTGCACTGCTCCTAAGCAGGTGACTTATAGTCAACAGGGTCAGACCCGCTTGAATGCTGTTATCCCTGATGCCGCTGGATATGACGGAACTGTATATGAAGAAGGAGATCATGGAGAAGCTCAACCTGATCAGCAAGCAGTGGAAGGTATATTAACCCTATTTAACTCCCATGTTAAAGTGTTATTTGATACGGGTGCTGCTCTATCATTCATATCTGTTAATACAATTCGGAGATTGGGTATCTTACCTCATCGCTTAGAGAAAGCTTTGAAGGCTACATCACCGTTAGGAGCTGCTGTCAGATTAGGACACGTGTGCAAGGATTGTCCCTTACGGCTAGGAGACCGTGAAATCCCTGCAAGGTTGATCGTCCTATCGATGAAGGAGTTCGACATAATCCTAGGAATGGATTGGCTCTCTCAGAATCAAGTGAAATTGGATTGTGCGAGGAAGAGAATTACATTCTCCGACAATGAGAATCAACCCTTTGATTTTCAATGTAACCCTTCGGGAGATATGTTCCTCACCAGATGTTTAGCCAACATCGAAGTCGTTAGTACAGAAGCGACAACGTCGTCTATACCTGTAGTCAAGGACTTCGAAGAAGTATTTCAAGATATTTCTGGATTACCGCCCGAGAGAAGTATAGAGTTCTGTATTGAGCTTATACCGGGTACCGTACCAATTACCAAGGTTCCCTACCGAATGGCCCCCACCGAACTATTGGAATTAAAGGAACAAGTACAAGAGCTCGAGAACCTAGGTTTTGTACGTCCAAGTACATCGCCTTGGGGAGCACCGGTGTTATTCGTGAAGAAGAAGGACGGGACGCTCAGGCTGTGTATCGACTACAGAGAATTGAATCGAGTGACGATCAAGAACAAGTATCCCTTGCCTCGGATCGACGATTTATTTGATTAACTACAAGGAGCTACGACATTTTCCAAGATAGACCTTAGGTCGGGATATCATCAGTTGAGGGTACGGAAGGAAGACATACCTAAGACTGCTTTCAGAATCCGATATGGTCATTATGAATTTCTGGTGATGCCGTTTGGAATGACGAACGCCCCGGCAGTGTTTATGGATCTGATGAACAGAGTGTTCAAGCCTTATCTAGATCAATTTGTCATCGTCTTTATTGATGATATTTTGATCTATTCTAAGTCAGGAAAAGAGCACGAGCAACATCTACGGATTACGATGCAGACGCTTAAGGACCACCAGTTGTATGCCAAATTCAGTAAGTGTGAGTTTTGGTTGCAAGAAGTGAAATTTTTGGGACACAAGGTGTCATCTCAAGGAATTTCGGTGGATTCATCTAAGACAGATGCTATGTCAAACTGGGTTAGGCCGAGCAACCCTACAGAAGTTCGGAGTTTTCTTGGACTCGCAGGCTACTACAGAAGATTTATTGAGGGATTCTCCAAGATAGCTGCACCTTTGACTGGGTTGACGAAGAAGAATTTGAAGTTCGAGTGGACAGAGAAGCATGAACGAGCCTTTCTAGAGTTGAAAGAGAGACTCACTACCGCACCAGTACTAGCAATACCCAAGCCTGATGAGAAGTTCACTATCTTTAGTGACGCGTCATATCAGGGATTAGGGTGTGTACTTATGCAAGATGGTAGAGTTATCGCTTATGGATCCAGACAGCTGAAGCCGAATGAGTTAAATTATCCCATTCATGATTTGGAGTTGGTAGCAGTGGTATTCGCACTCAAGATTTGGAGACATTATCTCTACGGTGAGAAGTTTGATTTGTTCTCCGATCACAAGAGCCTGAAATATTTGTTCACACAAAAAGAGTTAAACATGAGGCAACGTAGATGGATGGAGTTGATCAAAGATTACGACTTCACGTTGGAATACCACCCTGGTAAAGCTAATATGGTCGCTGATGCTTTGAGTCGGCAGACTCGGGAGACAATCGCCTCCTTAATGGTTAGAGAATGGCGAGCATTGGAGACGTTGGCGGAGTTCGATGTACAGAGTGCTGAAAGAGGAGAAGGACAACTTTTTGGATGTCTTATCCTACAGCCTGTTCTTATCGACCGCATTATTGGAGCTCAGGAAAAAGATGAGAAGTTTCAATCATGGTTTGCGAAGATGTCAGAGAAGGACCCGACAGAATGGAAGGTGGGGATCGATGGAGGGTATCGTTGCAGGAATAGATTATGTGTGCCAGATGTTGGAGAACTTAGGAAGGATATTCTGGAAGAAGCACATAAATCAAGGTATACAGTTCACCCGGGAGGAACTAAGATGTACAAGGATTTGAAGAGAAATTTTTGGTGGAAAGGCATGAAGAAGGATGTGGCCGAGTTTGTATCCAAGTGTTTGACGTGTCAGCAAGTCAAGGCCGAACATCAGAGACCGTCAGGATTGTTGCAACCGCTACCTATTCCTGGTTGGAAATGGGAGCACATTACGATGGATTTTGTTGTAGGATTGCCTCGATCACAGCAGAATCATGACGCTATTTGGGTAATTGTGGATCGATTGACGAAGTTGGCTCATTTTATCGCTTACAGTATGACATACCCGGTGGAAAAGATGAGCCGGATGTACATACAACAAGTTGTGCGACTTCACGGTGCACCTGTGTCGATTGTGTCAGACCGTGACGCGCGTTTTACTTCTGGATTTTGGGAAAGTCTGCAAGAAGCTATGGGAACTTCACTCAAGATGAGTACGACTTTTCACCCTCAGATAGATGGGCAAACTGAGCGTGTCAATCAGATCATGGAAGACATGCTTAGGGCTTGTGTGATTGATTTCGAAGAATCTTGGGAGACACACTTGCCTTTGGTTGAATTTGCCTATAACAATAGTTATCACGCGAGTATCGGTATGGCTCCGTTCGAAGCACTGTATGGACGACCGTGTCGTTCTCCATTGTGTTGGGCAGAAGTTAGTGACACAGAATTGTTGGGACCATATTTGGTTAGAGAAACCAACGAGAAGATTTCTTTGGTCAAGGAAAGAATGAGAACTGCTCAAAGCCGGTATAAGAGTTATGCTGATCGACGCCGAAAAGATCTGGAGTTTAGTGTTGGAGATCACGTACTCCTTAAGGTTTCACCGACCCGAGGAGTGGTACGTTTTGGTCTCGAAAGAGGGAAACTAGCCCCGCGTTTCATCGGACCGTTCGAGATTTTGGAACGTGTCGGGAAAGTGGCCTATCAACTGGCGCTACCACCAAAGATGTCTGGGGTTCACAATGTATTCCATGTGAGTATGCTAAGAAAGTACATACGAGACCCCTCACACGTGGTTAATTATGACGATATTGAGACAAGTCATAACGTCTCTTACAAGGAGAGACCCGTGAAGATTTTGAATCATAGTATCAAGAAGCTAAGGAATAAGGACATTCCGTTGGTGAAGGTTCAGTGGAATCACCATGATGAGAATGAAGCCTCGTGGGAAGTTGAAGCTGATATGAGGAAGAAGTACCCGGAGTTGTTTCATGACTAGTTAGTCTTGATTTCGGGGACGAAATCCTGTTTAAGGGAGGAAGGGTGTAATAACCTGCATTTTCATTATTTTGTCTTGTCATATTTAAAATTAAATATACATTGTCTGCTTTTATTTTAATTTCAATTCTTATGTGAAAAATTTATTTCTTGACTAATCTCATAATTGAAATTACTTTTGGGGTCAAAATGCGATTTTCAAAAATTTGGCAATACCTGTGTTGAATTTCAAATCTGTATTTCCAAAACGGTGAAAATAAATTCTTTTAACTCAAACTGTATTTTTATAAAACCGGAAAATTATTTCTTTCAATAAAATGAATTTTCTGTATTTTTGTGATGAACACCGTGTCACGAAAATACCAGTTTAAGTTTAAAACTGTCCGCGCGGTGCTAAACTTCCACAAAATTTTGGGAGTGACTGATTGGACAAATTTCTTTATACCCAATTATTATTGCTAACGATTTTTCTTAGGCCTTGTTTGGCAATGCTTGTAGTATGTGTGTTGTCCTAATGCCATAAGCTTGAATTCCCAAACACACCTTGACCCACATCGATCTCCACCTACCCTTTCAATTATCAGTGGAGCTTTATGTGCATCAGTGTATACACATCATCTTGCATATTCCCTTTAAACTACCAATTAATGGAAAGTTAGTGGTTAATGAGTGGAATGTTAGGCCATTGTCTCTAAGTGGGAGTTTGATTATTTATACACTCAAACACACTACACATTCTGCACTTCTAACACAGAGAGATAAGAGAGTGCAGAGAGTTCTTCAAATTTTATAGAGAGAGAGAAGAGCTCAATCCTCCATAGCCAAAGCTTGAAATTGGAAATTCATAATTGTATTTCTTTCTCAACAACTTCTTCAATCTATATCATAGTGAGTATTATAAATTCACTCTCAATGTAATATATGTATATTTCAGTATATATATATGTGTATATGTGTATATATGTGTGTCCACCATTGAAGCTTTGAAAATTGGAGTTTTATAAAAGTTAACCAAAATCAATTTTGTGAATTGGGAATGAAAGATCTTAGTCCCAATAAGCTGTGGTTCGAATACTACGGCTTAATTCATCTGTATCGCGACGTATCATTGATTTAAAGTTTTGTCACCTCTCGGTTTTACGTGAAATCCGAGAGCTACGATGGAAATTAGTTAAAACCGATTGCGTATTCATAATCCTTGCGGAAAAACGAAGAAATCCATATATTACATGTCTTGGTTGAAGTAGATTTCAGAAATGGGTCAAAAACAGGTTCTAAATTCGTAACAGGGGAGAAACAGCTGATTCCAACCGGTTGCACTTTTTTTTTTCCAACCGGTTGCATTTTTTTTGTTCCAACCGGTTGCACATTTGTTCCAACCGGTTGCATTTTTTTGTTCCCAACCGGTTGCACTTTTTCCAACCGATTGCACTTTTTCAACACTGACGACTTTTAGTAAAATGGCCATAACTTTCTCTAGAAAACTCGAAAACGCGCACGGTTTGAAGCGTTGGAAACTAGACTCAAAGAGCTTTCTGTTGATATGTAATTCATGTATACAAATTATAACTCATTTTTGATGGCATTACTTCAAAGTAGACCCACTTGTGTTTCTAATATCGATAAAAGCATGTTAAAGCATTCTTTGATGAATTCACCGGTTGTTTAATATAAGATTTGATTTCTTCTCGTATATCCATGGTTATCGTTCCCAGTACTTTATATTTCTGTATTAAGTCACATATCATTCATGTGGAGTCAGATGTACATGCATGGTGAGTGTTGGTCAGTATGGAAAAGAGTAATGGTCAGTGTGGAAAGAGTATGAGATCGAGATTGAGTTTGAGATTGAGATTGTGGTTGTGGTTGTGGTTGTGGTTGTGGTTGTGGTTGAGGTGACGGCGTGGGTATCTTTGAAATGCGAAGGTGGCAAATATGGACACTCCCTGACGCCCATGGAAGCGTTAAAGTGTGTGACGCCGAACTTGGACACTCCCTGGCACCCATGGTAGTGCTAAAGTGTGGCCTACGGACACTCCCTGATACTCGAGTCTGGATACTGTGTGAGGGGTTGCCCCGGTATTTGCATGGCGGTTAGGGTATTCAAAGTGTGAGGCAATGGATACTCCCTGGTACCCCGGACCAAAGTGTGAGGCAAACTGGACACTCCCTGGCGCCCCGTTGCTAAAGTGTGGCTATCTTAGTGTTTCAAAGATACCAGGAGTAGGATAGTGGGTTGTTGGATTTTGTCGAGAGAAAAGAGTCGGTTAGATGAGATGGTGCATCGTTCTCATACACGGTCACATATGTGTGAATTTATCTTTTAAATAATGTTGTGGTTGTTTTCTAAACGAGCTCTTTATCTTAAATATAAACTTGTGGATTTAAATGGAAATGAGAAAAAGGTAAATGAGTATGTTTTACATTCAAAATTATGTTTTTAATACTCACCAACTTCTTGAAGCTGACGGCGTTGATGCGTCCTGGACATTCGTGTTCAGGCTTTTCAGGTTACAATCAGGAAGAACCTTATGACTACGCTAATTGAGAACAACTGCTCGAAAGAGAATTTACTTTTATATGCTTTAAGTTTATATGCTTTAAGTTATGAATTAGTTTTGTAATAAGGATGACTGTAATAGATGACAAGTTATTATTTGTTTCAAGGCGGCCTGTGCCTTTAGATGACCCGTGCTGTAATATTTATTAAGTTAGAAAAATTTTATAAGCCTTGATTGCTCTACTCTGATTAATGGTTTTATGTTGTTCGACGTTTGGGACGGAATCGATCCTTCAAAATGTCGCGACCTACGGGTCCATAAAGGAAATTAAACGCTTTCCATATTTATGCTACGTCGGGGCGTGGCAATGTGATTGAAAAGAATGGAGTTTCAGTTGATCCTCATAAGGTGGAAGCCGTATCTAATTGGCAAAGACCGACAACCGTATCCGAGATCCGAAGTTTCTTAGGTTTAGCGGGATACTACCGCCGTTTTATTGAAAATTTCTCGAAGATTTCATTGCCTATGACAAAGTTGATGAGAAAGGGTGTTCCTTTTGAATGGAGTCAAGCATGTGACGACAGTTTTCAAGAGTTGAAGTCGCGATTAACAAGAGCACCTATCTTGACGATACCATCCGGAACTGAGGGTTTTGTAATCTATAGTGATGCTTCGCATCAAGGCTTGGGGTGTGTGCTTATGCAGGGTGGTAAGGTGATTGCCTATGCGTCTAGACAGTTGAAGACACACGAAGTTAATTATCCGACTCACGACTTGGAATTGGCCACCGTAATACATGCCTTAAAAATTTGGAGACATTACTTGTACAGGGAGAAATGTGAGATCTTCACGGACCACAAGAGTTTGAAGTACTTATTCACACAGAGGGATTTGAACATGAGATAGAGAAGATGGTTAGAGTTGATGAAGGATTACGACCTTTCGATCGAGTATCATCCAGGGAAGGCTAATGTAGTAGCTGATGCGTTAAGCCGGAAGACGACAAGGAACTTAGCCGACGAGCTAACACAACAAAAAGAATTGGTCAAGGAGATGGAGCGTTTGGAACTGGATGTAATTTCAAAGACCAACGGTGGCTTAATGATGGCGATCATAGCACACCCAAACATTCTAGATGAGATTAAAGCAGAACAGTTCAATGATGTCTACCTGTGTAGAATGAGAGACGAGATACCTTCGGGAAAACGACCGGGGTTTATTGTGAAACAAGGAGTATTAGTACTTGGGGATCGTTTGTGTGTACCGAACTTGAAAGACTTGAAAGAGTGACTTTTAGAGGAGGCTCACAGTACTAAATATTCAGTTCATCCGGGAAGTAACAAGATGTACCGAAACTTGCGAGAAAACTTCTGGTGGAGAGGTATGAAGCGGGAGGTTGCTAAGTTTGTGTCCGAATGTTCAGCATGTCAACAGGAGAAGGCAGAAAGACAAGTACCTACAGGACTACTACAACCATTACCAGTGTCAGAGTGGAAATGGGATGAGATTACGATGGATTTTGTATCCGGATTTCCGCGATCGCCTAACAAGAACGACAAAATTTGGGTTATAGTTGACAGATTGACGAAATCAGCTCATTTTCTTCCAATTAAGACGACTAAGCCGTCCAAGTTAGCAGAGTTGTATGTGAAAGAGATTGTAAGACTACACGGGGTTCCAGCAGTGATTATATCAGATCGTGATAGTAGTTTTACATCAAGGTTTTAGGGAAGTTTGCAAGAAGCTATAGGTACGAAGTTGAGTTTCAGTACCGCATTTCATCCTCAGACCGACGGATAGTCAGAGCGGACGATTCAGACCTTAGAGGATATGTTGAGATTGTGTGTCCTAGATTTTGGGAGTGATTGGGAGAAACACTTACCATTAATCGAATTTGCTTACAACAACGGTTTTCAGTCAAGTATCGGGATGGCACCATATGAAGCTTTGTATGGACGTAAGTGTCGTTCACCGGTTTGTTGGACCGAGGTTGGGGAAAGAAGATTGATAGGACCTGAGATAATACAGTTGACTACTGAGAAAGTGAAGTTAATCCAGGAGCGACTTAAGGTGGCTCAGAGTCATTATAAGAGTTATGCGGACTCTAAGCAACGACCGATGACATTTGATGTAGGAGACTTTGTATACTTACGAGTATCGCCTTCGAAAGGCATTGTCCGATTTGGGAAGCGGGGAAAACTTAACCCAAGATTCGTAGGACCATTTGAGATCCTAGAGAAAGTAGGACCAGTGGCTTACCGACTAGCCTTATCATCTGAGTTAACGTTTGTGCACAACGTGTTTCATGTGTCGATGTTGAGACGGTGTATGACGGATACGAGTAAGATCATCGTACCGGAACCATTGCAAATCCAAGAAGACTTGACTTATGTGGAACATCCAGTAAGGATCTTGGACAGAAAAGAGCGACTGTTGAGAACGAAGACAATTCTAATGGTGAAAGTATTGTGGCATAGTCATACGGTCGAGGAAGCTACGTGGGAGAACGAGGAAGAAATGAGGAACGAGTATCCGCACCTTTTCGACTCTTGAGGTATAAGTTTGGGGACAAACTTCCTTTTTGGAGGGGAGAGTTGTCACACCCGTCCCGGAAAATGCATTCATTTTAAAATGCATATTTGAATTGTGAGAATTATTAATGTTGATTAATAATTGAGGAATTGGTTGACCATGGTCAACGGAGGGTGTCAAGTGAGGACACGGTGATTCGATATCCATTGAGGCACTCGTAAGAATTAAATGACATTTATGTGATTAAATGTTATTTGAAATATCTGGTATTTTATGAATAGTAATTTACCTGTGTAGTATAATTTCTGGTAGTTTTGATCTGGTCTTAGATCATTTTTGAATACTGTGGTGAGAACGTGAGTGACACGTTATATAAAAGGTAGGTTGTGTAGAGATTTCACTGAATTTAGTTTTCGGACGTGATTTTGGACCCAAACGAGACTTAGTCAAAAAATTTTGAAAATTATAATTTTCACTCGTAAATGCCTAAAATGGATGTGTGCGACGTTTCAGGATTTAATTAGAAGTTTTGAGAAACTTGTGGGGAGGTAAACTTAATTCCCTGAAAGTTGCCTATATATATGTAGATGAGGATGAGATTGAAATCTCATCCAAACCCACAAATATCTAGAGAGAGGAGAGAGAAGGGAGATTTGGTTTCTTACTAGCTTTGCGACGGCAAACGGCGACCGTTCGTCCGTCAGTTTTCAACCAAATTCTAGATTTGAACTCGTGGAGGTAAGACTTACGTTTTGATACTACTTAGGCCACGTTTGGCAAAGTTTTTCTGAAAAGTTAATTTTAAGAATCTGGGAAAAACATGTCTATACTTGTAGGAATCGTTTAAGATCGGAGATCTGACGTTCATTTGGTCTTCTTGTACTTCTCCTGAAGTTTGAGAGCTATAGCTCGAGGTATGAATTCCGAACCTATGTAATATAGACAATTTTGGATGTTTTAGATGTTTTGTATGATTTGTGATCCGGGCAAAACTTATGTGTTAAATTAGGCCCGTTAAATTTAATGAGTACGTATAGAAAAGCACGGTGACATGATTATGTGAGTATGCTAAATGTCTATGTGGGTCAAAGGGGAGTTTGATATAATTTTACGCCGGTGCACGCCTCTCGATGTTTGAGAGTTTACAGTAGTGACGACTACTTGCTTGGTGTGGGAAGTGGCCAACCAGAGCAGATGGATGCAATGGTTGAGTGATTCTTGGCTAACCATTGGCATCGCGGTTTAAGATTTAAGACTTGCCGATATACTGGGTGAATGCGTATCTCTCTCCCCGGAGACTAAATTATGTGATTTAGATGTTTAAAACATGAATTGCCCATATGCATTTGTTTAGAATTGTACACTCAGCATATAGCTGAACAGTGGAGACTTCCTCCATTGCAGGTGAAAAGAAAAAGGGCAAGAAGAAGCGTGAGGAGTAAGGCCGAGGAACGCCGGGGAAAACACTTATATATGCTTTTGTTTTAAATCCTAAACTTGTAATAAGGATTTGGATTTTCGTAATATGTTGTAATAAGAACTTTAGTTTTGGATGTTGTAATTGAAGCCTATAATTATGTTTTAAATGTTAAAATCAATTGTGGTTGTATTGGTGTTGGAATTAAGAAGCATGAGTTGTTAGTGATTTCAACACAGGGCTGCCAGCAGGGGAGCAGTCGACTGGACCCTGGGTCAGTCGACTGGATCCCGTGTGGTTGAGACTCTGTAAGTGAATAGTAGGAGAAGCAGTCGACTGAACCCTTGATCAGTCGACTGAACCACTATAGGTTTTGGCTACTACTTCTATTAATGGAAAAGCAGTCGACTGGGTCCCCCAGATCAGTCGACTGGACCCCTTTTGATAATGTTACATTTTGGTTCTGGATAACCCAATCGACTGGGCAGTCGACTGGACCTCTGTTGAGGATTTAGGATTTTAGTTTCTGCCGGACACAGTCGACTGGACAGCCGACTGGGCAGTCGACTGAGCCTCTGTATTTTGAAATGGATTCTTGTGAACACTTTCAATTGAACAAAAATTCTTCCTAACTCTGATTTCAAAGGATTTTACAACTCAGAGGGGAATGTTTCCTAAGTTTTAATCTACCAGGGTTGTTTTAAAGAAGTTCTTTCCGCTGCGTATTATTAGATGATGTTTGGATGAGCCTTGGTGGCGTGCCACGTGTCCTATTTCCACGCGTAGTGGGATGGGTCGTGACAAATCACGCTTGTCAGTGCTTTGACGCCAATCAGGCAGGGCTCCACTTTCAGGTAGTAGTAATTAATGATTTGGAAAGAAACAAAAAGGTTTAGCTGGAAAATAAAAGAAGCTCATGCAAATATTAACTTCTTATAAAAAGTGGTTTTTTTTTAATTTAATAATTTGTGTACATAAATTTTTTATTGTAGTCGGCAAATTAATTTTTTTTTTCTAAATATTTATAGCGGACTTCATCTTCGAATTGTGTTTAGAACCCAAAAAACTCTCGACTATCCCTGTATTATCATGTATGAAATCTCTAAAGTGAGAAAGAGAGAAAAAGCTTATTATAAAAGTAAAGCGAGAGAACATCATATCTATTCTTTTAAGCCACTCTTATTTAACTTCTATTACATGATGAATATGAACTCCATATATATATAATATATGTCTTATTTCCTTTGTGACTTCACTATAGATACAAATCATATATCATTATTATTCACCTATCGAGCAATGCTCCTTTGGACCCTAACCAATTACAGGGACTCGTGTAACGACACCACGGTAAGTGTCAACCCATACGCGAACCCTATCACAGCGAATATCTTGGGTGACAAATGACCCTTCTCGGACTATCTGAGCATCAACAGAACGATTTTCTCTCTCTATTGTTGCTTCTGCAATCTGTCCTTGCACACCAACAAGCTCGGGCCATGAACTCTTACCTGCGTAAACACAAACACGTATATATATATATATAGACGTATTCCCGGCGGATATAAAAAAATGAAGGAGGTGGGCTTAAAAGGAACAAAATTGAGAAGGAAATTGCCCCCGAGAAAAAATGTTTTGGGGTCTTTTTATATAAATTATTCGAGTAAAATTTTCTGGAAAGTTTGAAATAACACGAAATCAACTTGGGTGTTAATAAGGGAAAAGAAAATTTGTTTTACCCAATACTTAAGATGGGTTGAATTCCAATTGCATTAATATTTGTTCAACTGATATTAATTAGTATGAAATCTATGACTTGACTAGCTCACTGTATAGGATAGATTGAATTGTAATTATTACTGCAATATATAGTACAATCTAGCATTATCGCTGCATTATGTATACTACAATCCAAACCAATATGTATACATTTTTTTTTTCAGGGTAGGGTGGGCTTAGGATTGCATTTTTATATAAAGTAGTGCTATAAAATTTAACACATAAACTCATAAAATATGGGGTTTTCTACGATTTTAGGGGGTGGGGGGCCGGGCATAAATACATATTTTATTTTTTCCTTGGGTATATACTAAATTTTCCAAAATTTTAGGGGTGCACTTTGACCTCAACTCAAGTGCATCCACCCCGTGATGTATTCGTATATTGAGAGAGAGAGAGAGAGAGAGAGAGAGAGAGAGATTGCTATTTTACTACATGTAAATAGAAGGATGGTATTGTGTCTAAATTAAAATGGATAAGAAAATTTATTGCCAATTTATTAAAATAAGGACTGATAAATAATTTTATAATGAGTACAATTCTAAATTAGTTTTGACTCCTGTAAAATTAATTTAGGAGGTGATATGAACTTTTTTATGCATTTAAAAAGTACAAAGTTTTCTATATGTAGTAGGTCAACTTTCCGTAAATATAGTCACACTTCGGTGCCCTACATTTTTTCCCATTATTTTATGTTAGGCAATCGATCATATGTTATGTCACTTAAAATTCCTCAACCTTTAAATCAATTCCAACTAATTAAACACAATGAGGTCGGTCAATTTTAATTGAGCACAACTTTATAAGGTCTCAATCATCATATCCACTAAGAATTGTTCTTAATTGAAGTCGAGTACTTAAAAATCCAGAGACTTAAATTATATGAATTAGAGGACTTAAATCGAAACTTTAGAAATTAAAAAAAAAACGATTAAATTTAAAAAAAAAAAAAGAGGCTTACCTATATATTTTACATATAGAAATTTAGTGTTAAATTCGCCATTAGGAAAATTATTTGGTTAAAGGATAAAATGAATTTTTTTTAGTGAAAAGTCCCTCAACACTAATCTTTTAGAACTAAAAAGTTTAGTGAAGTTTCATAAAATCATCGTAATTTTTTGTCCCTCAACACTAATCTTTTAGAACTAAAAAGTTTAGTGAAGTTTCATAAAATCATCGTAATTTTTTGTTCAAATTTATAAGTGAGAGACCTTTCACTAAAAAAAATTCATTATTGGACCTAATGCTTAAAAAGTACTCTAAAATAGACTAAATGCTAATTACCCATTTTACATATATCTATATATACATAAATCATGTAAATCATAGGTTATTACTGGGAAAATAAGTTCTTTTCTTTACCTTTAGGTTGTTGGCACGACATCCTCACAGCTATGCTTTTCCCTTGCTATATATTTGTGCTACTTAGTCTATTTTCGCTTTTGTGATTGATTTATTGTGGGAATGGGTATTTATAGACAAGTATTGTGGTAGGTTGTGTTTGTTCATTTTTGACGTATGTGTATGAATACATTAAGTTGATATTTTTGACCAGATTTGAAGCTTCCCCCATACGCTTGCAAGTTACAGCACTGAATCAATCTTTTTTCTTCTGTCTGACCATTTTGATAGTTGCAAATTTCGTTATAGATTTTTCATGGTGGTCCTATTTAAGAGAAATTATTCAATGAGAACATCGCATGACCACCTCGTCACACCAATGTGGTGTGACGTCCCAATAATAGTCCATGTGACCACTATCTTTAAGTAAACATAGACAAATAGTTGCTGACTTTAAATGACATATCAGTTGCCCCTGTTGAACGTAAATGTTATATTCCACCAAACACAATTTCACTCATACAATAAAAATAATATGAGTTTTTATTTGTGTAGGTTGTACTCATTCAAGATATAACGTATCTATTAATTTCAAATCTTTATTTCGAAGGAATGCCCTTTGATTCCAACTGTGATCGTTGTCAAAAATTTTAGTTAATTAATTTAATTTTATGGCTACGCCTATATTACTTATTTAGGCTGCCTACGTACTCATTAATGGGATCAAGCCAATTCGTAGTTCCAGAAAGAACTTGAGGAATTAAGGGTATGTGACCCCTTAATATTTTGATTTTTGTTTTAAAAATAAGATTTGATACCAAAAGTAGATGACCCTTGACATTTTTTTACGAGAATAAAACTCATTTAGTTTATTGTCGGGATAGGACCCACGAGATTTGATTTTCTTTGAATGTGACTGCACCCAATGTAAGTGTTGGGCTGCCTACGTATCCAAATTGGAATCAAGTTGACGTAGTTCAAGAAACTTAAATTTACGAGTCAAGGACTCGGGGTCACGTACCCTTAATTCCTCGAGTAATGATTCGTGCACATAAAGTATGCACATAAAGTTCTAGGGCATTCATTTTGGTGAATCCCATGTGTGCGGGGATAGACTCCAAAGGGTCGATTGGTGAAATAATAGAGAAAGAAAATACTAAAGTCACTGCTATAATAGTCCCCGAAGGGTCGATGGGTGAAACACAATTTCGTTGTACTTGATAGGGTTCGAGTAATTGTTAACGAGAAAGGCAATGTTAGTACCGTTTCACAAATCCCTAAGATTGGTTAAAGGAACTATAATACTATATATCACTCGATTATTGAATAACTATATATATTAGGAAGTTCATATATTCTTCATGTATTGTACTTGATGAAGTTAAATAAGAGTGGCTTTAAGAATATAAATGATGTTCTTTCTTTGTTTTTTATAATATAAACTCTCTCTTTCTCTTTCTCTAAAGTCTATTATGTGATACATGATAATAGAGGGACGGTGATCTTTCAGTTTTTTGGGGGCTCTAAACACAATTCAAAATAAATTATTACCGAAAAAAATAATTAAAAAAATCCATTTGACAAGTACCAATACAAAATTAATTTGCATAAATTTTTCTAATTGAAATTAACAAAGAAACTAGTATAAGAACTCAAGATTGGTTAGTGAGCTTCTTTTATATTCCAGATTGACCTTATATATATATATATATATATATATCTTTTTTACAAAGATTCTCTAAAGAAGGCCACCTCTCTTTATTAAAGAGAGGACCTCTGCTTTGATCGTTGGATTGTGTTAAAAAATTGTGAAATGACAAAACTGCCATTAATGAAAACATGATCCGACGACCAAAACAAATGTCCTCTCTTTAATAAAAAAAGGGCGCCCTCTTTATAGCCTGACTGATTTTTTTAACCATTACTAATTTACTATCATCTCGGAGTAGGCCTGCCAGACTTGGGGGCCAAAGCGTTGGTAAGTGTGGTTTACCTTAGGGATTAGCTCTATAATAATAAAGAGCAAATCCAGGAATTTGGTTCAATAGAGCGACCTTTATATACTAGCATTTCATATTTAAGGAGAAAATTTTTTAAAAAAAGGAAAAAAAAAAAAAAAAGGAGGTATGAATTTTCGTTCATAACTATTTACCCATATGACAGTAAAGTATGGAATGAATAGTTTAAACTAATTATAAATATTTAAAAAAAAAAAAAAAGCTAATTGAAGAGATTTTGGTCGAATGAGAAAAGAATGATAGACTCATTATCAATGGTATTAAGAACATTTTTCTCAATAAAAACAGTTGAACTTTACGACGTTCACAGGAAAAAAAAGTTCTATTCGCTGTGAAAAAAAAAAAAAAAACATAATGCAGAATAATGCTATTCTCTCCAAATTTAAACTAATTAATCCTGCACGAGTTCCCAAATGATTCATAACCGTACCATATGTTATAGTAGTGGTTGGTTTGTTGGTGGTACAACTGACAAAACATTTGAAATTCAAATTTGAGAAGCATGCCATTACTCAAGTATGTAAGCAAATGAATAATTTAATTTAGGATAAATATCACCTAGCTACCTCCCCTGAGGCTTGACTTTAATACACAGACCTCCCATAACGTTTCAGGAATCTCACTTACCTCCCTTATTTTTTATTTTTAGTATCAGATTCCCCCTCCCTTTAACAAATCATTAGAAAAATTAAGAGAATCTAACAGTAAAATTCAAAGATTAGGGAGATAAATGAAATTCCTAAAACATGAGGAGATGTCTGTATATTAAAGCCAAACCTCAGGGGAAGTAGGTGATATTTACCCATAAATTTAACTCTTCTAGTTTTAACTACTTTCTTTGCAAGTTCACAAATTACCTTCAATTACAAAACCTGAGTAGTGTGAATACCAACAATACAAGTCTCAAGTTGATTAAAACTAACCAAAAGCTCTAACCCTGAAAATTAAGTCTTTAGGATGTTCTCCACCAAATAAGTTGGTTGAATACAAGGGCGGACCCAGGATTTTTTGTCAGAGGGGCCTAAATTATACGGGGGTTCAGGGGCAGCGCCCCCAAGGTGAATTTTTTTAGATTTACTTATACACAATTATGTGTAAAACTGTAAAATTGGTTTAACACCCCTAGTTTGGGGTAAATGATGTAATTTTAGGGGGCCTATTTCTAAAACCTGTAATATATTACATGTAAATCTAGAATTTTCAAAAGTTTAGGGGGGCCTGTGTCTAAAATCAATAAAATAATGTATGTAAATCTAGAAATTTTAAAAGTTCAGGAGGGGCCTGTGTGAATTTTAAAAAGGCCTATTTGTAAAATTTGTAAACTATTACATGTAATTCTATAATTTTCAAAAGTTCAAGGGGGGCCTGTGCCACCGCTGTTTTCCATGTACATCCGCCAGTGGTTGTATATATGATACTTACATGCATCAAATATTCTATGTGACCGTCACACCATGTGATTGCTATAGTAATCTCTCTCTTAATGGGATCCACTGGAAATTCACTAAATTCTTAAATCACAATAAATATCACACAAAACATATATTAATTTCTCACATGTACATCATTGACGCATCTTTCTAGCCAATTTGGGAGGATGGTTGTTTATGAAGCTGTGATCATCCAACTTTACAAATGACAAACTTCGTTATCAAAAGTTGATTTACTCATCAAGTAACATAAACATGTGTATAAACAGAAGAAGATTGAATGTTAATTAACTGGTCAACATTTCTAAGTTCTATATTGAAACACAACAGATGAGCACTTCACATTTAAGTTGCCAACCCCTTGTTAGGTGACAATATTGACACTTGGGGCTATCTTTGAATAATTTGATTGTTAGCCACTTTTTTTTTGTTTTGCTACGGGCAATTACATACACACACTCACTCACACAGACACACAAGAATCATCCATACATGATTAGGGGACTAAAGGCTCACAATTAGGTAAACCTTTAAGCAAAAATGAGGATAATACCGGCCACTAGACCACAAAGGCCTTAGGTAATTGTTAGCTACTTTATTTGGCTACAAGAAATCTGTTAATATAAGACTGTGCAACAATCTCTGCCCACACTAGAGCTCCTGCACCTGAACTCATCTGATAAAAGCAATCTCTGTTAAACAATAAAGTAGGTGAGCAATGAAACAGATCAATTCATTTCTTCAATTTCGCTAAGCATTTCTCATCTGATAAAGTAAGGACTGCTTTAAAAGCATATCACCTTATGGAATAGTTTAAACAACCTTTCGCTACCCGGTATTTTTTAAAATAATTTATTTTGGACCCTCTAAAATAAATTATTTCATTTAAGGCCCTTCAGAACAATTTCAATTGAGGACAATTGAGGCTATTATGACTAGAATAATGATATACTTTCCAAATTTTGAATCTCAAATGAATTCCCAAATGCTTTTTCAATTGTATGATTGTATCACATATATTGTACTAGTAATTGGTAGTACCACATTATACAAATGACAAAGTATTGAGAACCAATTTGGGTTTCAAAGTTTGGGAACCACGATGTACTAGTAAACACAACCTATTTATATCACATCCATAATATTGATTGGTTTGAGCTCTTCACTTGAGTACTCATCCCAAAAATAACTTGCAGAAATTTTTTCAGAACTCATTTTCAGTCTTCTATCCTATAAAACCGAGAGAACATTTATAGCGAACTAAACACCAGAAAATGCTGAAAACATTTTTAAGAAAATGCTTTCCGTAGAAACATTTTTCTTTGGACTGCACAAAGATAGTAGCGAAAATGCTTTCCATAGAAACATTTTTCTTTGGACTGCACAAAGATAGTAGCGAAAATGCTTTCCGTAGAAACATTTTTCTTTGGACTGCACAAGGATAGTAGCGTGAGAAGAAGGGGGGGGGGGGGGGGGGGGGGGGGGGGGGGGGGAATTGGAATACTATTATATTATGATACGCCTCTTAAAGGATTTGGGATACTAAATTTGGAATTCAAATCTAGAAAATATAGCATTATTCTAAAAGTAATTTGTTGTTGTGACAACTGCTACAACGTAAAGCTTTTTCTGCTATGAATGTCGTAGAATTCAAATCTAGAAAATATAGCATTATTCTAAAAGTAATTTGTTGTTGTGACAACTGCTACAACGTAAAGCTTTTTCTGCTATGAATGTCGTAAACAACAGTAATAGATAAATGGGGTGATGTCAATTCAACTTGGGGGGGGGGAATTGGAATACTATTATTTTATGATACGCCTCTTAAAGGATTTGGGATACTAAATTTGGAATTCAAATCTAGAAAATATAGCATTATTCTAAAAGTAATTTGTTGTTGTGACAACTGCTACAACGTAAAGCTTTTTCTGCTATGAATGTCATAAACAACAGTAATAGATAAATGGGGTGATGTCAATTCAACTTTTTTATTGGGAAAAATATTTTAAATACCATTGATAATTAATGAGTCTATCAATTAATCTATGTTCCCATTCAACAAGAATTGTTCAATTAGTTGTTTATACTTCTAATTAGTTTAAAACAAGGATTAATTGCACTTTGCATCCTTGAAGTTTGGGTGGTTTTGCACTTTGCAACATAAAGTTTCAAATTTGACACTTTGGTCTCTAAAGTTTGGGATGAGTTGCACATTAGTCCCTCCAAGACATTTTGCGACGAAACTTTCACTGTTAGTGACGAATGCTAAAGGGCTATTTGGACTTATTTATTACATTTGTGAAACTTTAGGGATTAAAGTGCCAACTTTAAAACTTTAAGATACAAAATACAAAATCACCTAAATTTCAAAGGTGCAAAGTACAATTAATCTTAAAAATAATCATTCTGTGTAGAAAAACAAGTCACAAGTTGGTTGGATGAGCTACTCTAAAACTCAGTAGCTATTCTATATTTTATTCACATATATAGCTATTAGATACATCAAAACGTTACAATATAAGACTTGGTTTTCTCCAAAGAATAAGGCTACTCTTGGGATTATGATAGTGGTCAATATGCACATGTTTAAAATAATTAATGACTATCAACATTGCTTGGGATGAGGATCATGGTTAAGTCAATATTCACATATATTACATCAGTAATGCTACATCTACCGAAACAGTGCACCGAAAGTGTGCACCGAATTGATCCGGACCACTCATTTCAGTGGTCCCCACACGTTTTTGTGTGGGGACCACTGAAATAAGTGGTCCGGATCAATTCGGTGCACTGTTTCGGTAAACAAATCATTTCCCATATTACATTACTGAGATTGATAAACATAGAGAACTGGTCCGTGGGGCAAATCACACTTGTCAACGCTTTGACGCCAAGTCCGGCAGGGCCCCACTCAGGTAGTAATGAAAAAAAAAAAAAAAAGGCTTAGCTGGAAAATAAAGGAAGCTCATGCCAATCTTAACTTCTCATAAAAAGTAGTTTTTTTTTTTTTTTTTTATTTATTACTTTTCGTGTAAATAAATTTTTTATTGTAGCCGGTGAATTATAATTTTTTTTTTTTAAATATTTATAGTGGACTTCATCTTCGAATGGTGTTTAGAGCCCAAAAAACTCAAGACTGTTCCTGTATTATCATGTATCAAATCTCTAAAGTGAGAAAGAGAGAGAGCTTATCTAATATATCTAATATCTAATCTAATATATATATGAAACCGGAAGATCTGACTTTTGCCACGTGGCATTCTATGTGAGCTTTTCTCTTTTACTGCAAATGTCTCTCCACAATTTCAGCCTTTGAAATTTTCCTTAAAATTTAAGAGTGTAATCACGCACAAGAATTTCTCTCACAGACTATCTCTGCTCACGTCTCTTGACAGTGTCTCTATCTCTTACCCTGTCTCCCTCTCCATTCTCACTCTCTCCATTTACTCCCTCTCTTTCTCTCTCTGACCCTCTCTGTTTGGCTCCTCTCTCCTGACCCTCTCTGTTCGGCTTTTCTCAGTTGTATCTTTTTTTATCTGTTTCTCGAGATCTCAATTTTCATACATTAATCGATCGTTCTCATCGCATCTGCTAATTTTTTTTCTTAGATTTAGGCTCCCGATCTGCTTCAATACCAAATGCCTAGGTATATATATATACATACATACATGTGTAAAGAATTTTGAATTTGATACGTGTCTGCTCTAATTCACCATAATATGATTTCAGGTCCATCCCCTACCGCCGATCCATCTCTCTCTCTCTCTCTCTCTCTCTCTCTCTCCGGCTCACTCTCCACCCCCACCCCACCGCCGACGGTTATCGCCACCACCCGTATCCAATAGAGGCGAATAGTAATTCTTATTTTTGATTTGGGGCTTCTTAGTATTAATTAATTTAGGGCTTCTTAGAGGTTTCAAAATCAGTTCTTTATCTATTTTTTTCCTTCCATTTTCTTTATGTTTTTCTTCGATTGAGCCATGGAAAACCAAATCTAACCTCATGTTTTTTGTTTAATTTGTTTCAGTACCTTCAGTGCCGCATGGGGGGGATGATGTATGATCTCTCTTCTTTCTAATTAATTATTGTTTTTTCAATCACATATCTTTCTAATTAATTATTCTTTTTTCTTTTTTTTTTTTTTGCAACCAAATAAGAAGTTGAGGATGTTCATATTGTAGGAAGGCTGGTGAAGCCATTTAGTTATGGAGGGGATGAGGTATGATCTCTCTCTAAAAATTCCATATGGTTATGAGTTTTTAGTTGGGTACTGCCTATTAGTCAGAGAGATGCGACTGCAATAGTAACCTCATGTTTTTATGTTTAATTTGTTTCAGTAAATTCAGTGACTGCTTTTTCCTCTTCTTCACCGATTTAATGGAGTACCTTTTTCCTATTTTCTTAGTATTTCTTACCATTTGCAAAAGAGGGCAATGCTATGGTTCCTAACCTTGGGTCCTAAACGGTTATAAAGTTGGTTTGATTAGGGTCTCCTTAGTTATTTTTTAATGTGATTTTGAGCAAGTATATAGAAAGTGTGATTATAGTAATTATTTGCCATAGAAATAAAATAAACCTACTCGCTTTATAACTTGGCTTCAAGAAAAGCAGGAGAAGTAGGTTTTGTTTGGCTTTTGAGAAAATGTGGGTTCGATCTAATGCCTTTGTCTTCTCATTCGCAGTTCGATCGTCGGAAAAACTCTGCTTCTTCATGTATAGATGTTGATGTGCATTTGACTGTTTATATAGCTTAGTTGTGTGAGGTTTCAGATCTCTTCTTTGAGTCATATTAAAATTGAGAAGGACAAAGAAAAATTTTGGTTGCTAAGGGAACTGAGAAAGACAAAGGAAAATTTTGGGGATTTATGATTCTTTTAGTTTAGTTCATTAGACTTGATTGGATTCACTTCAAAATGATGAACTTGACCTTTGTATCCCATTTAGTTAATTTTTAGAGTGGCTGCCCCAGTTGCTTAATAAGCAATTTGGTGTTCCAATTGTTAGATTATTGCGTTGTAGACAAAGGCTTAAGAAGTATGGTTTATTTTTTTTTGTTTTTTTGTTTTTTTTTTTTTTTTGGTACAAATGGTTTGTTGCTAGGAAGAGGAGCTTCCAACACATGCAGTTGCTAATGTATGCATATCTTTCTATGTTGTTTGATACATGAATTGTACATAAGTTCAGTATAATTTCACGCCTTCCTTGATTATTGCAATATAAATTATTTTGAATTTTTTAGCTAATGCACTGTTTGTCTAAAGGAAATTTTGAAACATTTGTAAATGATGGCTGAAAAAGAAGAAGTAATTTGACAGATGGTGCTTCAAAACTGCCATCAAATTTTGAATTTTTATTTTTTAAGTTTGTTCATGTATTGGCAAGTGATACCACATAAAAACGCTGCCATCAAGTTAAATTGAAATGTTAACTTTTGCAATCTTCTTCTTAGAATATGCTTGGGTGAGGTTATAAACTAATTACTTTTTGAAATGAAAACTAATTAGTACTCTTCACTAATTGCTATATTTTCCCCGTATGATGAGTAAAATCTTACCCAAACAACTCACTATGCCAAGAGTATGCAAGTTAGTGGAAACAATTTACACACTTCTTACTTCTATGTGTGGTGTTCTCCAAATTTCGAGGCCTAGGTAGTGCCTTTAGAGCTTCATAATGTAGCTGGGAATGTGTTGTGATTTCTGCAGAGGAACTACAGGAGTAGTTTGTAGCAATTTGTTTCTTTTGTAAAGACGATTGTGAGCGTGTTTGGACTATTATCAATTAAGGTTGCTAGAGTTCAAGGACCAATGCTAACTTTTTTCCAACTTAGATTTTTTCAGTGCAAGATTAATAATATGAAACCCAATTTATTAAGTGCTGAAGGCATGTCAAGTAAGTTATTTAGCGAAGGAAAGCATTGTTAGAATCTTTGGTAGTGCCTTTAGGCACGGTGATGACCATGGCATAGAAGACTGGGGGCAAGGATAACATGCCCAATGGTGGTGTGCACCGAAGGGTCCTAAACTATGGGCAGTATGTATTTTTTAGATAAACCTGTTTCTTTTTGGACCATGCCCGCAATTCGCAAAAGTTCCAACATACGTCCATCCAAAGAGACATAGTGAGTATGTTGGAACTTCTAGAAGTCAATCACGCTTTGTTCTATTATGGTTATTAACCAGACCATAAAATCTGTACAGGATAAACTTGCCTCAAACATTACTAGCATTTTCTTTGACTTAAGTATTTGTTTATGGGTTTGGAAAGTTGATTTCTCTCTCAATATGTGTTTCTCCGAATTTATGTAACAATGCTTTCCCACTTCTTTTCAACTATACTTGCATTTCCCTGTCATATATATATATAGTTTTTTTTTTAAAATTCGAGGCCAAATGGTATTATAAGTTTGTCTTTGTTCAAGGCCAAATGTTATGTTGCTGAAAAATCTGCGGAAAATGAAAAGAAAAAAAAAGAAAAGAAAAAGAAGAAGTATTGAGTTCTTTTACTGAATTCTATGTCTATTTGCTGTAAAGCTACTGCATTTTGAAGAAGTTAATGCAATGTTGGATTTAAAATTGGAGGCATAGGTAATGGTGGTGTGAGGCAGTTTCTAGATGGTCATAAACAAATGGGTATCACTTTATGTTGACAACGTTGCCTATATATATTTTGGGTTATCTGCCATAGATTAATTTCTTGGTGGCTTTTATGTCAGGGATTTAGCATGAGTGGTAAGAACTATAAAGACAAGAACTTTACTCGGTGAGAACAAATTTATGTTTCAAATTCTCAAAATTTGACTTTGGAATTTCTGTTATTTTACATATTTATGACTATTTGTGTTGTTTATGTCATTTTATAAAACATCAAATTGAACGCTCATCTAATGTTTCTCATACTCTAGAGGACTGTAAAGACACCAAGAAAATGAAATGGAACGGCTGGAAGGCTTGATGAAGTCATCAACTATGTTTTGAGGCAAGGCTTACATCTTTTGAGGGAAAACTCACAAAGTTCAAAATTTTAATTTGTCCAACTATTTTTTTTCCATTCTCATTTTCCTTGATAACCAAACAAACTAAAGGGAAAATTAGCTTAAGTTTAATGTACAGAGAGGGAACACCTGCAATGGTGTAGTGACCAAATGGCACTCACAAAGCCGTTTGGCACGAAACAACGTAGTTTAGCAACTTAACCGGAAGATTTCTCTTCCGCCACGTGGCACAATGTTAAAAAAAAGGTTTATTATTTTTTTTTCAAAAGTAACTGATTGGATGATCCCCCCCCCCCCTCTCTCTCTCTCTCTCTCTCTCTCTCTCTCTCTCTCTCTCTCTCTCTCTCTCCCCTTCCACAACTCACTCACATAATTCACTCCCCTAATCTTAGCAAAAAATTCACTCCCCTAAAAGACTAAACCCAGACGTTACCTCTATCTCCTGTTTCTTTCCCCCTCCTCATCCTCTCCCTCTTCCCATCTCATCGTTTCCTCTCTCTGCGCCTCCTCATCTCTCCCAGATCATCTCCCAAAATAAAAAAATTCCTCATCCCACTGTGTATTTGATTTTTCATTTCTTATTTTTATTTGGAGTAATGCTGTAGTTCCCAAATTTAGGTATTCCATGGCACATAAATAATTTCATTTGCTGTAATTTTGGATAGATAATTTCATTTGCTGTAATAATTTCTATTCCCTGCCAAAAGATTGCAACTTGGATTTAGATCATGAAAAGATTAGAAAAGGATAGTAAAGTGACAAAGAAAAGAATGTTTTCTATTGGCCTCCTCGCTTTATGTAAAAAAGAATGGTTTCCCGCACTTTGTGTCCATTTATGTGTAGTTTTAGACCATGAATCGGAAAAGGACTGAGGAGTGTGTTTACACAAAGCAGCAACAAGGAATGTGTTTACACATACAAAATCATTAATTTAAACGACCATAAAAAAAGGGTCTGAATGCCCATGTTTGTAAACATTCCTTGATTAACGTACATCTTATTCTTCTTCCCTCCAGACCTCTCATTTCAGTGTCAATACAGTTCCTCTCTCTCTCTCTCTCTCTCTCTCTCTCTCTCCAACAGTGAAATGGTTGAACAGATTAGTAGTTTTAGATTATTTTTGTTATATTTTCCACATTATACGGAGTATTAACTTTAATTTTCCTTCTTAACACTGTATGCAATTTCCTTTAAACTTTTGTCCAACTCTTCCTCTTACACATGCTCTATCTCTAACAAATAGATCAGCTTCAGTAATTTCAAAAGAGGATAAACAACATTCAGTACTGTGATATTGATTACTAATTTGAGTACATTGTATTTGGTGGCCTTTAAAGTTACTTAACTGACCTTTTCCTTCTTCTTTTTTCCCCAGTGGCCTATTTGAATTCCTTTCGCATTGATTCAAATTGGATTTTTTTGTAGGAATTGATAGATTAAATTATTGCTAATCAAAGTGAGTTACTTATAAGATTCGAGCTTAACAAATGGAGAAAGACAGCAAACAAGAACCAAGAAGCAGACTAAGTAACAGGTGGTGATGTCATTAGTGGAGGGGAAATGGCTTCTCTAGATCAAATATATGTCACAGTGCAAAATCATGATGCCCAAGGTTATGAGGCAGCAGCCGTTGAAAGTTATGTAATGCTAAAAACTAATGTGGATCCGCATCAACACCATGTGGATATTGCAAAAAACTGATGTGGATCTACATCAACAGTATGCGAATTGTACAAAAAATATAAGTTGGACTTTAAGATATTTTCTGAGGTTTGTTAAGTGTGCTTTGGGTATAATCATACACATGCTGGGGATGTTTAATATTGTGTCCATTTTGCTTAATTTTGTGATAGAATTTAGAGAACTCTTTGGCCTTTTTTTTTTTGGGGTCATCCAACTTTGAGACGTTTGAAGGTCTTGATTCCACTTGTGTATAATTTGATTCAGATCGTTAGCTGATATTAACTCTGATTTTTTTATTATTGGGTTACTCTTGACTCATTTACATAAAAACATGTAGCACGATATATATTACGTAAAGAGTAGTTAAACTGTTTGGCAATATATTTTGTACCATACATCCCGTGCATAGCATGGGCTACCGACTAGTTATAAAAGTAAAGTGAGAGAACATCATATCTATTCTTTTAAGCCACTCTTATTTAACTTCTATTACATGAAGAATATGAACTCCATATATATTTAATATATGTCTTATTTCCTTTGTGACTTCACTATAGATACAAATCATATATCATTATTATTCACCTATCGAGCAATGCTCCTTTGGACCCTAACCAATTACAGGGACTCGTGTAACCACGCCACGGTAAGTGTCAACCCATACGCGAACCCTATCACAGCGAATATCTTGGGTGACGATTGACCCTTCTCGGACTATCTGAGCATCGACAGAACGATTTTCTCTCTCTATTGTTGCTTCTGCAATCTGTCCTTGCACACCAACAAGCTCGGGCCATGAACTCTTACCTGCGTAAACACAATCACGTATATATATATATATGGATGTATTCCCGGCGGATATAAAAAAAATGAAGGAGGTGGGCTTGAAAGGAACGAAATTGAGGAGGAAATTGCCCCCAAGAAAAATTGTATTGGGGTCTTTTTATATAAATTTTTGAGTAAAATTTTTTGTAAAGTTTGAAATGATACGAAATCAACTTGGGTGTTAATAAGGGAAAAGAAAATTTGTTGGACCCAATACTTTAGATGGTTTGAATTCCAATTGCATCAATATTTGTTCAATAGATATTTGTATGAAATCTATTACTTGACTCACTGTATAGGATAGATTGGATTGTAATTATTGCTGCAATATATATACTACAATCTAGCATTATCGCTGCATTATATATACTACAATCCAAACCAATATATATACATTTTTTTTTCAGGGTAGGGTGGGCTTGGGATTGCATTTTTTCTAATATATAATGTAGTGCTATAAAAATTAACACAAAACTCATAAAATATGGGGTTTTCTACGATTTTAGGGTATGGTGGGCCGGGCATAAATACATATGTTATTTTTTCCTTGGGTATATACTAAATTTTCCAAAATTTTAGAGGGGTGCCCTTTGCCCTCAAGTGCATCCACCCGGACGTATTCGTATATTGAGAGAGAGATGGAGAGAGAGATTGTTATCTTACTGCATGTAAATAGAAAGATGGTATTATGTCCAAATTAAAATGGATAAGAATATTGATTATTTATTACAATAAAGACGGATAAATAATTTTACAATGAGTACAATAAAATAATTTAGTTTTGACTCTCGGTAAACTTAATTTAGGATCTCACTTTAATGGGGTGATATGAACTTTTTTATGCATTTAAAAAGTACAAAGTTTTCTACATGTAGAAGGTCAACTTCCGTGAATATACCCTACATTTTTTCCCATTATTTTGTGTTAGGCAATCAATCATATGTTATGTCACTTAAAATTCCTCAACCTTTAAACCAATTCCAACTAAAAACAATGAGGTCGGTCAATTTTAATTGAGCACAACTATATAAGGTCCCAATCATCATATCCACTAACAATTGTTTTCAATTGAAGTCGAGTATTTAAAAATCGAGAGACTTAAATAATATGAATTAGAGGACCTAAATCGAAACTTTAGAAATAAAAAAAATTATAATAAAATAATTATATATATAAAAAAAAAATGGCTTACCTATGTATTTTACATATAGAAATTTAGTGTTAAATTCTCCATTAGGAAAATTATTTGGTTAAAAGATAAAATGAATTTTTTTTTTGTGAAAAGTCCCCCAACACTAATCTTTTGTAGAACTAAAAAGTTAATTTAGTGAAATTTCACAAAATCGTTATAATTTTTTGTCCAAATTTATAAGTGAGAGACCTTTCACTAAAAAAATTCGTTATCAGACCTAATGCTTAGAAAGTACTCTAAAATAGACTAAATGCTAATTACCCATTTTACATATATATATATATATATATATATCTATGTATACATACTTGCATATATACATAAATCATGTAAATCATAGGTTATTACTGGGAAAATAAGTTATTTTCTTTACCTTTAGGTTGTTGGCACGACATCCTCACGGCTATGCTTTCCCCTTGCTATATATTTGTGCTACTTAGTCTATTTTCACTTTTGTGATTGATTTATTGTGGGAATGGGTATTTATAGACAAGTATTGTGGTAGGTTGTGTTTGTTCACTTTTGACGTATGTGTATGAATACATTAATAAGTTGCAATTTTAGACCAGATTTGAAGCTTCCCCATACGTTTGCAAGTTACAGCACTGAATCAATCTTTTTTCTTCTGTCTGACCATTTTGATGGTTGCAAATTTCGTTATAGATTTTTCATGGTGGCCGTCCTATTTAAGAGAAATTATTCAGTGAGAACATCACATGACCACCTTGTCACACCGATGTGGTGTCACGTCCTAATAATGGTCCATGTGACTACTATTTTTTAAGTAAACATGATAAATAGTTGCTGACTTTAAATGACATATCAGTTATGCCCCAGTTGAACGAAAATGTTTCATTCCACCAACCACAATTTCACTCATATAATAAAAATAATATGAGTTTTTATTTGTGTAGGTTGTACCCATTCAAGATATTACAGATCTATTAAAGAATACCCTTTGATTCCAACTGTGATTGTTGTAAAAAAATTTAGTTAATTCAATTTTATGGCTGCGCCTATATTAATTATTTAGGCTGCCCACGTACCCATTAATGGGATCAGGCCAATTCGTAGTTCCAGAAAGAACTTGAGGAATTAGGAACTTTTTTTTTTATATGGCTGCCTAGAAGAGTTGGAAACTTAAATTTTTTTTTTTTTTTGGATTACTAGAAGAGTTTAACCTTTTTAATTATTGAATCTTAATAAGCATAATCATAATTGTGACATAGTAGTTATAAGATCGTCTTTATTAACTGATAAACCGTGAAATGTCTGTCTTCCCGGATTAGTGGTCGTTGAGTTCTGAAAACTATACACGAATTGTATGTTCGCAAATTTCTAGCAATATAATCACCTCTATTTGGAGTGTGTCCACATGATATTTTTATTTCTTGTTTTTGAAAATTATTATGAATGAAATATCACCACATCACTTGAAATCTAAACTTTGAATACTATTTGAAACCATCGTAGTACTCAAAATATAAATGGATAAAACTTGTGTACGTTTTCAAACATAAGCTTACCTACTAACATTAAAAGTCAAGAATCTTGAAACTAACGGTATGTTTGATAATCTAATTAAGTGATGAAAATAAAAAGATTTAGCATTTATTCTCAGTGCGTTTGATAACATACCACTTAATTGAAAAAGTAGCCAAAAAACTACTGAAAACTTTAAGTGAAAAATTTTTACTGAAAATAATCACTGAATGCATTCTATTTCAGTAGTTGAAGCACTGTTTTGAGTATTACAAATTCAATCACTTAAAATTTTCAGTACTTAAAATTCAGCACTTAATTTTCAGTTTTATCAAACGCACCATAAGACTAGCATTTAATATATCTAGATAAGAAGCTAGTTAGTTCCTGAAGTGCTATTGCCATAATTTTATAATTTTACAAGGAGCTAGCGCACAAAATTGTGTAATATTTAACAATGCCAAATCTTTGACTAGATCCATAGATATTCTTCTTTTTTTTTTGTAATTTTTTTTCTAAACGGCCAGTTAGATATTCAATATAACAATGATATTACATTTTCTTTATCACTTTACTAATACATATAGATGTGACACAGAGACACTTATGTGTGTAACTATTTTTTTCATGACTTTAACATAGACATGTGGATAAATATGAAGATTTTATTTATTTAGAATACCACCTCATCATAACCAGTGTATTTAATATTTTCTCCAAACCTAATTGGAACACAATAGAAATTATTCGTGCATGGCTAAGCCACTAAGCCACTGGTCACAAGAGTAGCAATTATCATTTTTTCTTAAAGTTAAACTTCAATCCTCATTCCGCATGACATTGTACATAGCTTGTATTTGAAGTCTTTGTGTTATGCACGAGCTACACCTAGATACGTGCATTTATCCTTCACGTATGATGTTGAAAAGGTAAATAAATAAATATATATATATATATAATAATAAAATAAAAAAAAAACCCTTAAAATTGAGATGAAAGAAGATTTTTACCTATGCATTTACAGAAACAAATTATATATGTTTATATGTTGAGAAGGCATCCGCATTACTGTATCTAACTTCTAGACACATACATATCCTCTAATCCTAAAATTTGAATTTAGAGATATCCACACGAGCCAAGACTCTCAGTCTTTCTTGTACGTGGCTTGTTTTCTTTAGACATACAACATAGTTCTATTAAATGCTTGAATGCTATTGTGAAAGACAAGTCTTGGTTGTGGCACCTAAGGCTTGGGATCTTAATTTTGGTGGTTTAAAACTTCTTGCAAGCAAAAATATGGTCAAGGGGCTGCCTTATATTCATCATCCACATGAAGTGTGTGAAGGGTGTATTCTTGGCAAGCATCGTAGGATGAACTTCACCAAGCAAGTAAGATGGAGAGCGTCAAATCCGTTGGAACTTATACACACAGATGTTTGTGGTCCCTTGAAGCCTATATCAAATGGGAACAATAGATACTTCCTTACTTTCATTGACGACTTTAGCCGGAAGACTTGGGTGTATTTTCTAAAGAGGAAATCCAAAGTGTTTGGAGTATTTAAAGAGTTCGAAATTCAAATTGAAAAGCAAAGTGGGTACTACATCAAGGTGTTGAGATCCGATCAAGGTGGCGAATATACTTCCGATATGTTTGAAGTGTTTTGCAAAGAGCATGGTATTGTGCATCAAGTAACACCATCCTACACACCTCAATTGAATGGAGTTGCCGAAAGGAAAAATAGAACCATTTTGGATATGGCTAGAAGCATGTTGAAAGGAAAGGGATTGCCTAGAACCTTTTGGGCTGAAGCCGTTGCATGTGCAGTGTACTTGTTAAATCGATGTCCCACTAAAAGTGTGCAATTGATGACACCGGAGGAGGCTTGGAGTTCCTACAAGCCAAGTGTTGCGCATCTTAGAATTTTTGGGTGTGTTGCCTATTCTAAAATTCCGGAAGCAAGAAGAACAAAACTTGATGACAAGGGTGAGAAGTGCATTTTTCTTGGCTATGGTGATAGAACTATGGGGTATAAGTTGTTTAACCACATAACAAAGAAGGTTATCATGAGTAGAGATGTAATTTTTGAAGAAGAAGAAATGTGGGCTTGGAAGGAAAATAAAGCCGCCAATGAAGTTGAACTTGAACTTGAAGAAGAAGTAGAAAGAGAGCAAAGTGAAGCTGAAAGAGAGCCACAAACACCACCACGTGGGTCCCTCTCATCTTGTAAAGGAGACTCATTATCACCATCATCTTCATCATCGGGTGAAAGTTCAAGTGAAAGGTCAAGAAAAATGAGAAGCTTGGAAGAGATCTATGAAGTTACTGAGAATGATCCAAGTGAGTTGAACTTGTTTTGTTTTTTCATGGATTCCGATCCTTTGTCCTTTGAAGAAGCAACTCAAGAGGAGAAATGGAAAAATGCGATGGATGAAGAAATTGGAGCCATTGTAAAGAATGATACTTGGGCATTGACAACTCTTCCAAAGGGTCACAAAGCTATTGGAGTGAAGTGGGTCTATAAGATAAAGAAGAACTCAAATGGTGAAGTACAGAGATATAAGGCAAGGTTGGTTGCCAAAGGCTACAAGCAAAAGGCCGGAATTGATTATGGAGAGGTATTTGCTCCCGTTGCTCACTTGGAAAGCATTAGATTGATGGTTTCTTTAGCCGCTCAACATAAGTGGAAGATTTACGAACTTGATGTGAAATCGGCATTCTTGAATGGTGTTCTTGAAGAAGATGTTTATGTCGAACAACCATTGGGGTATGTCAAAAAGGGTCATGAAGATAAAGTGTACAAGTTAAAAAAGGCTCTATATGGATTAAAGCAAGCGCCGCGAGCTTGGAATGCTAGAATTGACAAGTACTTCAATGAAAATGGGTTTGACAAGTGCCCTTATGAACATGCTTTATATATGAAGGTTGAAGCAAATCGAAATGTGTTGCTTGTTTGTCTCTATGTTGACGACTTGATCTTCACCGGAAATAGTCCATCTATGTTCAATGAATTCAAGAGAAGTATGATTCGAGAATTTGAGATGAGCGACATTGGTTTGAAGGCCCACTTTCTTGGTATAGAAGTTGTGCAAAGGGAAGATGGAATTTTTATTTCCCAAAGTAACTATGCAAAGCAAATTCTTGAAAGGTTTGGAATGAAATCTTGCAATCCGGTGAACACCCCCGTAGAGAGTTCTTTGAAACTAAGGAAGAGTGCTAATGGCGGCAATGTTGATCCAACTTACTTCAAAAGCCTAGTTGGAAGTCTCCGGTACCTTACTTGCACAAGGCCGGACATACTTTATGGAGTTGGTTTAATTAGTAGATACATGGAATGCCCGGATCAATCTCATCTCAATGCGGCAAAACGGATCCTTCGCTATGTCAAAGGTACTCTCAATGATGGCTTATTCTACTCAAGTACTAATGATTTTAGGCTTGTTGGTTATTCCGATATGGTGATTGGGGAAGAGATTTAGATGAAAGGAAAAGCACATCCGGCTATGCTTTTTTTTATTGGAAATGCGGCATTTACTTGGTCTTCAAAGAAGCAAGCCATTGTGACTTTATCCACATGTGAGGCAGAATATGTTGCGGCAAATTCTACCGTATGTCATGCTATTTGGTTGAGAAACTTATTGAAGTACTTGGGATTTCCACAAGAAAGTCCCACGGAGATACTTGTTGATAATAAATCGGCTATAGCCTTGGCAAAAAATCCGGTGTTCCACGAAAGAAGCAAGCACATTGATACTCGCTATCATTTCATTCGGGAACAAGTGAAGTGAAACGAAGTTGAATTGGTACATTGCAAATCTTATGATCAAGTGGCGGATATTTTCACGAAGCCGTTGAAGCATGGTGTATTTGGAGGATTGAAGATGATGCTTGGAATGAAGACTCATGGAAATTGGGTTTAAGGGGGGATGTTAGAAATATAAACCCAATTTGGGTATTTCACATTTTGTTTTTGGGTTCTTTTGTAATTATGTTTTTCTTGTGTCCTTTTGTGTAAGTTTTTTTTTTGGGGCTTCTAGTTAGTTCTTTTTGGGGGCTGCTGTTTTAAAAAAACAGAGGATATCTTATGTATGAATGAAGTCAGAAAGTGAGAGAAGGTGCTGAAAAAAAGGAAACAAATGAGAGAGAGAGCCGAAGCTCTTGAGACTGCTACAAGTGAAGAATCTACTTGGTGCTTGATGTGTTTTTTTTCTGACTGAAACTTTATAGCTAAGATGGTAAATGTTTGGTTTCATTTTGTCTTGAATTACATGAGAGTTGTATGTAATTTTGTGGTGATTTGAATGCAAAACAGTAGCAGTTTTTTTGTGGCCTGTTTGATATCACTTTCAGATTGTGTTGTGTGATTATTGTTGCTTCATTTAAGATTTAATATATATAGAATAAGAATTTGGTATCAATCTATTATTGTTGCTTCACACAACACGTATTATATATATAGAATAAGAATTTGGTATCAATCTATTTAAAATTAGAATGCTATGTGCCTAGACTTTCTTTATTCTTTATTCTGATTCTATACCATGTGCCTTGTCTTCTCAGTTGGCCGCTTCCTGAGGAATGTAATATACATATATATTAGAGGATAATGATGATGTTGCTGGAGGAACAAGCTCAGTGATGGCAGCTTCATGAGTTTTAAGGAGTTGAGTTATTTAGAGGATGGTGCTAATTATACAGTAAGTTTCCTAGTTTTGCTTGCTTATACTCTTTAAGAGTTTTATGCTTTTAGGTTTCATCTAACTTATGTAAATGCTTTTATGTCATGTTAGTCGTTATATATGTATTGATTGATTATGAACATTAATTCTGGGATGATTTATTTTTTACTCTGGGAATTGAAGTATAATATTAGTTGATAAGTAGGTTCTAGAACATTGGTTTGGAAAAAAAAAAGAAAAAAAAAAAGAAAAAAGAGCGATTTTTTTTTCTTTTTGTCTTGCTACTTATCTTTGTGCAGTCCAAAGAAAAATGTTTCTATGTAAAGTATTTTCTAAAAAATGTTTTTCAGCATTTTCTGGTGTTTAGTTCGCTATAAAATGTACGTTCTTAGTGGTTTTATAGGAGAGAAGACTGAAAATGAGTTCCGGAAAAACTTGTGCAAGCTATTTTTGGGAAGAGTGTAAGTCTATAATTGATAAAAATCATACTATCATGCGGAAAATTTATGGATCTTGAATCTAATACATCTTAAGAACTCACATATAAATTAACATACCGTTGTTTGCCATGTCGATTGATAGAAACTGTGATTGGAAACCCCTTAATTAATCAAATCTTCATATGGCTTCTTCTTCTCTCTGTCTCTCCATATGCATAAAACAAAATACTGTGACTTGATGAAACGTTACTTTCAAAGGGGAGGTTTTATGCCTTCTATAGAGGAGAGAAAGGGCCAGTGAATAACTGCTTAGAGAGAAACCGTTTCATCGTGGGTTTCTATAATCTCTCTAAAACTGATTATATATAAAAATAATATTCTTATTAATATTTGGGAAATTTTCCTATTGGCTAACATCTTATAAAAGAGTCCAATCAATAAAAAACTGTGCAAGAGGTTAGTGGGCCACAATTATTCTCACGTGAGAACATTCTCCCACTTGGTCCACTAAGCCAATTATGATGCAAAATATGACTCTAGTAAAATATGCAGGTTAATGTAAAAAATCTTAACTAAGTTGGACTTCATGCTAAAAGACTTTAACTTGAGATCGCGAATTCGATCAAGCGTAGCCAATAACCCAAATTTATAAGAAACTGTAATACTATGATTAGCTTAGACTATCAATGTGAGTCATAGCGGTTGTACAACTTTTATGTCATACTCCCTTCTATGTACCACGCCATTAATAACCTTTACTAACCTAGTCTATTATACCAAAATGCCCCTGTAATTTGTCTTGTTAAGACATTTCCTGTTTATCAAATAACCAAACATAATATGTGCACACATAATTGAAAACAGGAAACAGACAGAAACAAACTATCATTGTGCAAAAGCGTCAAGTACACAACAACTGAAATATCCATCACTATACATATCAAGGATTACTCAAAAGACCCATCCTAATAACATGTTCCTTATATGTCTTTGGAGGTAATCCTTTAGTCAATGGATCAGCAACCATAAGAGTAGTACTTAAATTTTCAATTGACACTTGTTGTTTCTGGACTCTTTCTCTAACAACCAAGTACTTAAGTTCCATGTTTGGAACCACTAGAGTACTTCCCATTCTTGGAGAAGAAAACTGCTGCGGTATTGTCACAATAAAGTTTCAGCGGCCTGGTAATAGAGTCAACAACACCAAGTCCTGAAATAAAATTCCGCAACCATAGAGCATGACTCGTGGCCTCAAAACATGCCACAAATTCGGCCTCCATCGTGGATGAAGCAATAATGGACTGCTTCACACTCTTCCACGAGATTGCTCCACTAGCTAGCAGAAACACAAAGCCTGATGTGGACTTTCTGCTATCTAAGCAACCAGCAAAATCCGAGTCTGAGTACCCGATCACTTCTAACTGATCTGATCTCCTATATGTGAGCATATAATCCTTTGTCCCTTGAAGATATCGCATAACCTTCTTCGCTGCTTTCCAGTGTTCCATTCCTGGGTTACTTTGATATCTACCTAGCATTCCAACTGCAAAACTAATATCTGGTCTGGTACAAGTCTGAGCATACATTAAGCTCCCCACAGCTGATGCATATGGAACTTTCTTCATTTGTTCCTTTTCTAAGTCATTCCTAGGGCACTGACTTTCATTTAATTTATCACCTTTTATGATTGGTGCATCACTGACTGAACACCACTGCATATTAAATCTTTCCAAAACTCGATTGATATAGCCTTTCTGAGACAGTCCTAGCAATCCTCGAGATCGATCCCTAAAGATCTCTATGCCAATGACATAGGATGCCTCACCCATATCAACCATCTTAAAGCTCTTGGCAAGATACTCCTTGGTTTGGTGCAACAAACCAAGATCACTACTAGCTAGCAAAATGTCATCCACGTACAAAACTAAAAAGATAAACTTGCTCCCACTGACCTTTAGATATATACACTGATCAACAGTGTTTTCCTTAAATCCAAAAGCAGTAATGGTATCATTAAACCTTATGTACCACTGTCTGGAAGCTTGTTTAAGACCATAAATGGATTTCTTTAATTTACAAGCCAAATGTTCTTTCCCTTCCTTTGTGAACCCTTCAGGTTGCTCCATGTAGATATCCTCATCCAAATTTCCATTTAAAAAAGCGATTTTCACATCCATTTGATGTAACTCTAAGTCATAATGAGCTACAAGTGCCATGATAATTCTTAGTGAGTCCTTCTTAGATACGGGAGAGAAGGTCTCTCTATAATCAATGCCTTCTTTCTGAGTGAAACCTTTAGCCACAAGTCTGGCCTTATATCGTTCGATATTGCCTTTAGCATCGCGCTTGGTCTTGAAGACCCATTTACAGCCGACTTTCTTACAATTATTAGGCAATTCGACGAGATCCCAAACACCATTCTGGTCCATCGATTTCAACTCTTCATTCATAGCATCGATCCATTTACTAGAATTATCACTTTCTATGGCTTGTGAAAATGAAACCGGATCCTTGTTAATCCCAATATCAAAATCAGATTCTTGTAGATACACCACATAATCATCTGAAATGGCAGGTCTCCTTTCCCTCTGAGATCTTCTCAGAATTGCCGGTTGTGGTGGTTCTACATTATTTTCAATGGCAATATCCTCATGAAGTGGTAAATCATTTTCATTATGTTATTCGTTTGCCTCAACTGGTTGAATAGGCTGAGGAACAACAATTTCTCGAGGAGGAAAGGGTGGTGGGATATCCACTCTTATTTCCTCGAGATTTACTTTTCTTGATTCATCACTCCCACTAATTTTGCCATTCTCTAAGAATCTGGCATTACCGGTTTCTACTATCCTCGTACTATGGTTAGGACAATAAAATTTGTACCCTTTAGACTTATCTGGATAACCAATAAAATATCCAGATATTGTCCTTGAATCTAACTTTTTCTCATGTGGATTGAAGATCCTTACTTCTGCTGGACAACCCCAAACATGTAAATGTCTCAAACTAGGCTTCCTACCAGTCCACAACTCGAAAGGAGTTGTTAGGACTGCCTTACTAGGAACCCTATTCAAGATATACATTGCAGTCTTTAATGCTTCACCCCACAATGAATCAGGTACAGTTGAAAAACTCATCATGCTCCTAACCATATCCAAAAGAGTACGATTACGCCTTTCAGCAACTCCATTCTGCTGTGGCGTACCTGGCATTGTGTATTGAGCACAAATGCCATGCTTTTCAAGAAATTTGGCAAATGGGCCAGGATTTTGGCCCGTCTCATCATATCTACCATAGAATTCACCACCTCTATCAGACCTCACTATTTTAACCTTTCTATCTAACTGTCTCTCGACCTCAGTAATGAACACCTCAAGGATGTCAACGGCCTAAGACTTTTCATGGATTAGATATACATAACCATAGCGAGAAAGATCATCTATAAAGGTGATAAAGTACCGCTCTCCAGCAAAACATGGAATGGAGAGTGGTCCACAAATATCTGTATGAATTATCTCAAGAAGCTCAGTACTTCTTATGGCACCTTTCTTAATGTGTTTGGTTTGCTTTCCCTTAATGCAATCCACACACACTTCAAAATCAGTGAAGTCTAGGTTATCTAAAATCCCAGTCTTCACCAATCTCTCAATTCTATCCCTGGAGATATACCCCAGTCGCCTATGCCACAAGATTAAAGATTTTTCATTAATTAGGCCACGTTTTGAACCAACATTCGAATGCAAGGCTATTAAAGATTGTGCAAACTCATGATTCAAAGAAATTTTATATAAACCATCATATAAAATACCAGAACCAACTACAACAGAGTTAAACAACAAACTGAGTTTTGCACAACCAAATAAAGCTGAATATCCACTAACATCCAACTTAGACAAAGAAATTAAATTCCTAGAAATTGAAGGTACATATAAAGTGTCCATAAGATCCATCTGATGACCCGTCTCTAAGAGTAGGCGGTAGATTCCAACAGCTACCACTTCCGCTTTGAGACGGTTCCCCATATAGACGAATCTTTCACTGTCCTTCGGCTTCCGGGTGATAAGGAATCCCTGCATCGAATTTGTTATGTGAGTCGTGGCCCCAGAGTCAATCCACCAAGTATTAGAAGGAACTTCAGCAAGATTTGATTCATAACATACAAAAGAAAGATTTATACCTCTCTTTTCGAACCAAGCTCTATGCTTGCTGCAGTCTTTCTTCACATGTCCTTTCTTGCCACAGAAGTAACATTTGACAGTGAACTTTCCACGGCCCTGGCTACTTTCCCCAGGTCCATCTCCTTTCTTTGGTGGAAATCTCTTTCCTTTCACAAACTTTCCTTTCTTTTTAGCTCCTTGAGTTACAACAAGCACAGAGTGGGGTCCTTCTTGCCTCAATCTCACTTCCTCTTGAATGCACATACCAGTTAGCTCATTCAAATTCCACTTGTCTTTGTGAGTGTTATAGTGAATTTTGAATGGGCCGAACTAAGGAGGGAGTGAGTTGAGAATAAACTGCACCAAGAAGGATTCATCCACTTGCATTCCTAGTGCTCAAAGTTTTGCAGCTTTGTCAGTCATATAGAGGATATGTTCCTGAACGCCTCTATTACCATCATATTTTACAGTAGTTAACTCTGCCATATGTGTGCCTGCGAGTGACTTATCTGCTGATTTAAAACGTTCTTTGACAGCAGTTAACAGTTCCAATGAGCTATTAGTTTGAGGGAGGGAGGTTTTTATGTTATTAGCCATGGTCATCCTCATAAACATAAGACTAAGTCTGTTTGATCTCTCCCAGGCTTTCAAAGTATCAACCTGTTCTGCAGTACTATCAGCAGTAACTTCCTCAGGTTTTTCAGCCAAAAGTGCCATATCGAGATCTAACACACCTAGTGTGAATTGGACTTGTTCATACCATTCTGAGAAGTTAGACCCATTGAGAGTTGGAATGCTAGATGCGTGAGAGTGCAGCGAAGTGGGAATAGTCACTGAAATAAAATAGGACAATGCTCACAGTAAGGCCTTGAGTCTATCCATAATATAGAATTATAAATTCTAAACAGATGAACTATTGATATCACATCGGTTCCACCTTTGGATGAAAACCTTAGCATATCTAGTGTCCACTCTATAGGTGCTAAATGTTATCACCTATATAGGTCTAATGTAATTTATGCCACCTACTAATTAGTTATGCTACCTTTGGGTATCCAATTCTACACTACTAAGTGACACAAATTACATTACCCTATCCAGTTCGTAGTAAGTTGAAAGTGACTCTCCTTTGGGCTAGTCTCAATCTCCTAACTATGACTGCCATTGAGAATATTATTGTCTTTTATGTCACCCTTATTTGACTAATCTTTAATGTAGTTTTATATTCATAAGGCTCACTAACCTAGATCACTTTGGTGACTACCAAATTAATAAACCCTATGAATATAAAAATTAACCAATGATATTCTCTATCCCTTTTATTAGAGTTAATTACATGATTGCTGATATTTTGTCATTTATAAATTAATCACTATTTATATACTAAAATAATATTAATGCTCATAATTTTAGAGTTCTTTAATGTGATCAGAATATCTTTTCAATGACAAATTTTCAACATTAACTCTAAGTAAAGATATGAATAAAATATTAAACCTTTTTTTTTTTTAAATTTGATTAGAAGTTAAATCTAAAACTAATAAACAAAATCTATACAGTCAAGATTTAATCTCAAGGGTTTCAATCAGATTGGTAATATAATATTCAATACCAATTACATGACAAATTTTATTTCAAAATAAATTTGATGAGCATCTTACACATGTTATACTCTTCCTATACATAAACTGTTATTAACAGAGTAAATCATAAGCAGAAACTTTCATATGAACATAATTCATATCCATGATACCCATTAATATATCATGTCATAAATTGATACCATACTACATCATCACATACATGTACAAAAACAAATCATTCTCAATGTTTATACATGCACTGATTGTAAGTCAACATATAAACAAAATAAATTTGAAGTGGATGCAATCATGCATCCTGTCCTTCCAATTTGACGTCATATCAAAGGATTAAACAAAGTGATAACATATGTACTTCCAATTTGACGTCATATCAAAGATTAAACAAAGTGACAACATATGTACTAAAATATATACACATTTAGTGGCATCGTAAATCATAATACCGCCCATAACAAATGTATGCAAGCTGTAAACATAGTTATAGATCTGAGAGTTACGAAACAGTACGGCATACGGTTACTGATTACTCACAAAATTGTTATGTAATCGTTCTTAAAAATTTATTCCAAGACATATTGATTCAAAACACTTGCTCTGATACCAACTGTAAGTCTATAATTGATAAAAATCATACTATCATGCGGAAAATTTATGGATCTTGAATCTAATACATCTTAAGAACTCACATATAAATTAACATACCGTTGTTTGCCATGTCGATTGATAGAAACTGTGATTGGAAACCCTTAATTAATCAAATCTTCATATGACTTCTTCTTCTCTCTGTCTCTCCATATGCATAAAACAAAATACTGTGACTTGATGAAACGTTACTTTCAAAGGGGAGGTTTTATGCCTTCTATAGAGGAGAGAAGGGGCCAGTGAATAACTGCTTAGAGAGAAACCGTTTCATCGTGGGTTTCTATAATCTCTCTAAAACTGATTATATATAAAAATAATATTCTTATTAATATTTGGGAAATTTTCCTATTGGCTAACATCTTATAAAAGAGTCCAATCAATAAAAAACTGTGCAAGAGGTTAGTGGGCCACAATTATTCTCACGTGAGATAACAAAGAGTACTCAAGTGAAGAGCTCAAACCAAACAATATTATGGATGTGATTGATATACATACATTGTGTCCATTTTTTACAATGTGGTTCCCAAATGCTTTGTCATTTGTATAATTTGGTGCCACTGATCAGTCTATACAGCTGACAAAACATTTGGAAACCAGTTTGGGATTCAAATTTTGGGAAGCATGTCATTATTCTAGTCATAATAGCCTCAATTGTCAATTGAAATTAATGTTGGGCCTTAAATAAAATAGTTTATTTTAGAGAGCCCAAAATAAAATTTTAAGAAAAGTAGGTATCGAAGGGCTGTTTAACCTATTCCATAAGGTGATATGCTTTTAAAGCAGTACTCCTTACTTTATCAGATGAGAAATGTTTGCTTAGCGAAATTGAAGAAATATTGAATTGATGTTTTCATTGCTCACCTAATTTATTGTTTAACAGATCAAACAATACTTTTGTGGTCTAACAGATTTCTTGTAGCCAAATAAAGCAGCTAACAATCAACCAAGGCCTTTGTGGCCTACTGGTATGGCCCTTGCTTTTGCGTGAAGATTTACGTAATTGTGGGGTGTGCTTGGCCTACTAAATATGTGTGGATAATTTTTGTGTGTCTGTGACTCTGTGTGACCAGGGGCGGATTCAGGATTTTTGGCCAGAGGGGGCTTAGTCTATACGGGGGGGGGGGGGGGGGGGGGGGGGGGTTTGGGGGCAGCGCTCCCGAGGCGATTTTTTTTAGTCTTATCTATACATAATTATGCGTAAAATGGTAGAATCGCATATAGAATTGGTTTAACACCCATAATTTCGGATAAATCATGTAATTTTAGGGGATCTATATCTAAAACATGTAAAATATTACATGTAAGTATAGAATTTTCAAAAGTATAAGGGGGCCTGTGTCTAAAACTTGTAAAATATTACATGTAAGTCTAGAATTTTCAAAAGTTCAGGGGGGGCCGGCCTGTATGAAATTTAAAAGGACCTATTTCTAAAATCTGTAAACTATTACATATAATTTTATAATTTCCAAAAATCCAGGGGGACCTGTGTCACCCCTGAAGTGCACTTGGGTCCGCCCATTTGTGTGACTGTGTGAGTGAGTGTGTGTAAATAGCCTATACCCGAAAAAAAAAAAAAAAAAAAAAAAAAAAGTTAACAATCAAATTATTCAAAGAGAGGCCTAAGTGTCAATATTATCGCCTAACAAGGGGGAGGAAACTTTGAATGTGAAGTGCTAATCTTGCCGTGTTTCAATATAAAATTTAGAAAATGTTGACCAGTTAACATTCAATATTTTTCTGTTTATACACATGTTTATGTTACTTGATAAGTAAATCAACATTTAATAACGAAATTTGTCATTTGTAATGCTGGATGATCGCTTTATAAACAACCACTGTCTCAAATAGGCTAGAAAGATGCATCAATGATGTATATGCGACAAATTATTTTGTGTGATGTTTATTGTGATTTAAGAATTTAGTGAATTCCCAGTGGATCCCATATTAAGAGAGAGATTACTAAGCAATCACATTATGTGACGGTCACATAGAATATTTGATGTATGTAAATATCATATATGCAACCAACTTATTTGGTTGGTGGAACATCCTAAAGACTTTTCAGGGTTAGAGCTTTTGTAAAGCTTTAATCAACTTGAGACTTGTATTGTTGATATTCACACTAAGTTTTTGTAATTGAAGGTAATTTGTGAACGTGCAAAGAAGGTAGTTAAAACTTGAAGAGTTAAATTTATGGGTAAATATCACCTACTTCCTCTGAGGTTTGACTTAAATATAGAGACATCTCCTCGCGTTTCAGGAATTTCGCTTATCTCCCTAATTTTTGATTATTATTGTTAGTTTCTCTTAATTTTTCTAACGATTTATTAAAGGGAGGGGGAATCTGATACTAAAAATAAAAAATAAGGAAAGTATGTGAGATTCCTGAAACGTTAGGGGAGATCTGTGTATTAAAGTCAAACCTTAGAGGAGGTAGGTGATATTTACCCTAAATTAAATTATTCATTTGCTTACAAACTTGAGTAATGATATGCTTCTCAAATTTGAATTTCAAATGTTTTGGCAGCTGTACCACCAACAAACCAACCACTACTACAGCATGTGGTACGGTTATGAATCATTTGGGAACTAGTGCAGGATTAGATTAAATTTGGGGATAATAGCATTATTCTACATGCTTATTATTATTATTTTTTTACAGCGAATAAAGTTTTTTTTCCTATGAACATCGTAAAGTTCAACTATTTTTATTGAGAAAAATGTTCTTAATACCATTGATAATGAGTATCATTCTTTAATTTTCTCATTCGACAAAAACTCTTCAATTAGTTTTTTTAATATTTAAAATTAGTTTAAAATATTCATTCCATACTTTAGTGTCATATGGGTAAATAGTTATGAACACAATTTCATTTCTCCTTTTTTTTTTCTTTTTTTTTTCTCCTTAAATATGAAATGCTACTAGTATATAGAGGTCGCTCTATTAGAGCAAATTGGATCTGCTCTTTATATCATAGAGCTGGTCCTAAGGTAAACTACACTTACCAACGCTTTGGCCCCCAAGTCTTGGCTGGTCCCTATTTCGAGATGATAGTAAATTAGTAATGGTTAAAAAAAATGTATATATATATATATATATATATATGTATATATGGGGCTGCTAACTTATAATATGTACAATAGCCTCTTTACCGACGAAAAACAAGTTTTTAGTGACGAAGTTTTTGTTGCTAAAGGTTTCAATTATTAGCGATGAAAATTTTTGTCGCTAAAAATCTGTTTTTTCGTCACTAAAAGCCTCTTGTAGGTTAACAAATCCCTATATATATATATATAAATATATAAATTAAGTCAATCTGAATACTCACTAACCAATCTTGAGTTCTTATACTAGTTTATTTGTTAATTTCAATTAAAAAAAATTTATGCAAATTATTTTTGTATTGGTACTTGTCAAATGGATTTTTTTTAATTATTTTTTTCGATAATAATTTATTTTGAATTGTGTTTAGAACCCCAAAAAACTCAAAGATTACCGCCCCTCCATTATCATGTATCACATAATAGACTTTAGAGAAAGAGAAAGAGAGAGTTTATATTATCAAAAACAAAGAAAGAACATCAGATAAATTCTTTAAATCCACTCTTATTTAACTTCATCAAGTATAATACATAACATGAAGAATATATGAACTCCATAATATATATATAGGAGTATTATTCACTAATATCGAGCGATATATGTTAGCTACTTTAACCAATCATAGGTATTCGTGAAACGGTAGGAACGATGCCTTCCTCGTTAACAATTACTTGAACCCTATCACAACGAAATTGTGTGTCAATGACACCAAACCGTTCGGAGACCAATATAGCAGTGACCTTAGGATTTTCTCTCTCTATTGTTTCTACTGCAATCTCTGCCGGCGACACCCCAAGAAGCTCGGGCCATGAACTCTTACCTGCATAAAGAAAAACATATATATATATATATATATATTAGACTATCATATTATACACATATATATATATATATACAATATGAATATATATATGTGTATATACATTGAGAGAGAGAGAGGGTTGCTATCTTACTGCATGTAAATAGTAGGGTGGCCTTGTCCTTGTGTCCACGATTAAATGGACAGGACAAATTCATTGCCAACTTATTACAATAAGGACGGTTAAGTAATTTTACAATGAGCGCATTAAAATGATTTAGTTTCAATTCTTTGTAAGTAATGCTATGCTTGTTAAATCTCAATTCCAAATTCACATCCCAAATAATGTAGTATTAGGTTTAGTGAATTTTGATTTGATGATCTTGAAATATTGGTCCCCTCATTATTAAAGGTGGTCCCACTGTCACATCACTTCTATAACATTTGGTATGTGAATTTGAGATAGGATTTGAGAAGCATTTCATTACTCTTCTTTGTAAACTTATTTAGAGTCCTCATTTTAAATGGGGTGACATTTATTGTGGCAATATGTAATAGGTCAACTTTTTTGTATATATATAATCACACTTCGTTACCCTACATTTTCCCATTATTTTATGATTGGCCCTCAATCAGGCACTTAAAGTCCTCAATCTTAATATGTACCAATTCCAACAAATTAAGGACAATCAGGGGTGTAAAAAAAAAAAAGACCGGCCCAAGTCGAGCCGGAAAAAATAGGCCTTAAGCCCGGCCCTAGGCTCTAGCATCCCAGGTAAGGCTTGGGCCTATCTCTTGAAGCCCAAGTCCGGCTCGAGGCCTGTATAAAATCCCGATTCGAAGCTTCCCAATAATTAAATATTGATCGTTTTGAAGTATTAAAATATAAAAAATTACAAGTTAATTGCTATATTGAAAGTTTCCAACCTGTAAAAAATATGGTTACATATATAATACCATTTTTGGATAAATTTAAAGTGTTCACTTAGGGTCTACCTTAGAGTCTAGGGCCGGACATAGATTGAGAAATTTTAAGCCCGGCCCGAGCCCAATCCAGCCCAAAAAGAGATATAAGCCCGTGGACCAAAGTCCAAACCCATCCAAACCCGATCAATGTCGGGCCGGGCCGGATCCGATGGGCCATTTTAACATCCCTAAGGACAATGAGGTGGATCAATTTCAATTGAGCACAACTATATAGGCCCCAATCATCATATCAGCTAATAATTGTTCTCTATTGAAGTCAAGTATTTAAAAATCGAGAGCCTTAAATGATATTAATTCATAATAGAGGATCTAAATGGAAACTTCAGAAAAAAAAAATTTGTATTTAACATATATATATATATATGTACACATAAATCATGTAAATCATAGCATTCCTACTGGGAAAATAATTAATTTCTTTTCATTACCTGGTGGACAATCAGATATTGACATCCTCACAGCTCTTTTCCCTTGCTATATTTGTGCTACTTAGTCTATTTTCACTTTGTGATTGATTTACCGTGATGGAATCGGTATTTATAGACAAATATTGTGGTAGCTTGTGTTTGTTCATTTTTGACATATGTGTATGAATGCACTAACTTGCAAATTTTTTTGACCAGATTATAAGGTTCCCCATACGTTTGCAACACTGTACCAATCGTCTTGTTTTGACCGACCATTTTAATATATGGTTGCAAAGTTCATTATAGATTTTTCAAGGTGGATCTTTTTAGGAGACAGTGATCAGACTGTCACACCATCTCATCACACCGATGTGGTACGATGCTCCAATAATATAGGTTTATGTGACCTCTATTTTTAAATAAAAACATGACAAATAATATTTGTTGACTTTAAATGGCATATCATGTCCCCATTACTTATCATCTGTCCCTATTTGTAAAGGTCACATGCCTGTATGATTGAAGTGTCATATTATATCAGTATTAGAGCTGCTCAAAATCCACCCGCCCACCCGACTCACCCGACTCACCCGTAGCCTTTTTATTGGTTTTTAAACAATGTGGGTGGAGTCACGGATCTTGGGGGTGGAAACTCGACAGTTTCGGGTGGAGTCACGGGTCTAGGGGGGTGAAAACCCAATTCACCCGACCTGACTCGAAACACACTTAATTTTTTTTAAAAAAATATATGTAATATACTTATATCAATATATGCATTATGTATTATATAGTCTTTAATATATATCAGTATATGTATTATGTATTATATAGTCTTTAAATATATATATGTTATATTCTTGTATCAATAAAATATATATGTCAGTAGCGAAGATATAAAAACATTAAAATCATCAAACTAGTACATGACTATATATATTTTTATTTTTGTTTGGTCAGAGCTTTGATTAGCCCATGACTATGTAGACAAAAACATTCAAAGCAAAAAAGAAAAAGAAAAATGAAAATGAAGACAAAGTCATCTGTAAAGCAAATGCTTTATTGAGACAAATAAGACAGTCGGGTGTCACCCGACTCGATCCGACTCACCCGACCACCCAATAAGTCTGGTGCACCCGACAAAGCGAGTGGATAACGGGTGGAAGAAGGACAAACCCGACTATGTTCGAATGGATGAGCGGATGAGGGCCAAACCCGACTCACCCGACTCGTGAGCACCCCTAATCAGTATGATGACATGATCATATGATGGTCTCACTAGAATAAGTTTTCAAGAAACATATTTTAATGCATAGTTTTAGGAACCGTAGTGAACTGATTGGTTAAAGTGAATCACAGTTCTGGTTTTATTCTTTAAATGGATCACTTACATTCTTTATCCAATTGAACTCGTAAAAAAAACTAGTGTATCATTGGTAGAATATATTTCTTTAAATGGATCACCTTTAGTTATGGCATAGTAATTATACATCGTCTTGACCGACGATCAACCATGAACTGTCGTGTCTCTTACTAGATTGTGCGAGTGGATTGTGAATCCACCACGCGTGGGTTCTCAATCCCCATCCTCCGCCCATCAATAAATGGACTATTTGTTACGGAGACACAAGACAAATCTAGGGAAAAAATATTTCTACAAGTCATATATCTCGAGGTTTCAAGACTAAAGTAGGAAAGTTGGGTTGTATATTTCCATATGGATGAGGCTTGTGAGCTCCTAGAGGCGGGAACGATGAGATCGATTTTGGAGATAGGTGTTAGAAATCATAAGAAAGCGATTCATAGATGATTCCGATAATGAGAAGCTTGGGAAAGGTTCAAGCCTTTGGTTTATTGGTGAAGGAGGGAAGATTTTTCCGAGGCAAATAGGAATTGGAACTTTGGGTTCATGGTGAGTTTGAAAGAGATTGAATTGGTGTGTTATCTTTCTCTTGGGTGCGGTTATGATTTGGATTTTGCTCTTAATTTCAGGATTTATCTATTTTTACGTTGAAGGTTCCATTAGATGAGTTTTGGTGCGAGTGACACTTAGGAGCTGTGGGCGAAGGCCTATTGACAAATGTGCTTGCTGATAAATGAACGCTTTTGCCTTCAGACTGTTTCTTGGGACATAATTGGGTGTTTTGGGATCTTAGGGCTCGTTTGGTAACATTGTCGTTTTCTGTTTTCTGTTTTTGTTTTCGTTTTTTAGAAAACGAAAATTGAAAACTCGTTTGGTAACGTTTTTGTTTTTTGTTTTTAAAAAACGTTTTCAAATTTTGGGTAAAAAATGAAAACACCAAAAAGTCGTTTTGAGTTTCCTGTTTTTGTTTTTGTTTTTTTTTTTTATAAATCAACAATGTTACCAAACAAGTTTTCGTTTTTTTTTTCAAAAAAAAAAAACCAAAACTGGTTTTCGTTTTTAAAAAACTCAAAACAGGAAATGTTACCATGCGAGCCCTTAGTTTCTGGTTTCATTTTTTATTTGTTTTCTTATGTGTTTAGTTGAGTTTTTGGGGTTTGGTTCTGAACTTTTGATAGCTTCTAATTCTTTAAAAAATAGTTGGGAAATAGTTGTTGACACTAGAAATGATTTTGTATTATCTAGATATAGCATTAGATGTCAAATGTAACACCGTAGCACTGCCAATATATTGAACATAGCACAAAAAAGCGTGGAAGAACTGTCTATATGTATAAACGCAGGTCAATGAAATACAATTGTTAACGGTGTCAAAAAAGCATGACGAAATGGACCATGTGACTTAAAACAATTAAGGTTTAAAAATATTTGAATACCTGTAAAAAGGTGTAGTAACACAAAAGTTTTATATTGGGCCTTCCATGTGCTCCATTCCATTATATTTTTGACGCTATTAACGATATTCAGACTCACATTTTATTAACGGGCTCTTAATGGACCTATTCATCTTGTACATGAAATATACAATATCTCTTTGGGTTTTACTTTGCTGATATATATGCTTTGTGGGTTTTGCATAGTCTTATTAATTTGTTGTTTTTATTTAATACGCGTTCCTTAACCACAAAAACTAAATCAAACCAAACCAAACCAAGTCTTGTGTCCCAATTAATTAAAGTTGGTTGTATGAATCTTTTTTTTCCATTCTGCATGATCAAGAGCTATATGCTTATTTAGATTATATATATCATATCTTGTTGCACTAAATTGTTTATTTTTTTGAAATTTGATAGGAGAAACTATTGTAATTAGAAAATGATAAAATGTCGCAAAGTGACTTTAGCTTGTTTGGCGCCGAATTGAGTCTTAGGCCCCTTCAACATTGCATGATCAATTGATCAAATGTTCAACCCCACTTCTTCCCCTTGTAATTAAAAAAAAAAAAAATTTTTGAAGGAAATGGCAAATGCAGTCATGCACTGCCACTAATTAAGGTCCTTAGTGTCATAATGCACATGTTTAATTAAATAACTTTATTTACTAGCTGATGTGGCCCAGACATTTTTCATGTTATACTCTCTTGTTCCTAAAATTTAATCAACTATCTTATTTACAAGCGTGTGGCCTTGACAATATTGTTCAATGTTATATTCTCTTGTTCATGATATTATGATATCTCGAACATTGGTGGTTTTATAACAAGTAATTTATACCTGAGATTTTGGGCCATCATGTTAGACCATTTCTTCGGGGTACTGCAGGTAGGGGTACTATTACAAACATGCGGTATTATAACCAATATGCACGTGTGCACTAGCATGATTTTATTTTATTTGTTCATTATTTTACTTCTTTTTTTTTTTTTTTTTTTCTTGGGAAAAGCTAGGTATGCATGATGATAGATTCTAACTCGCCAACTAGAGAAAGTTTTTGGCCTATGTGGATTTTATAATGTGATATGAATGTCATTTAAGATGGGAGAGTATTGAGATATATACCAAACAATTAATAGCTTAACTGATATGGCAGCGCAAACTTGCTATAAAAAAACTTGTTTTTAAGTGTGAGTCCCTATTTTTAGTCCATTCTTCATGTTGCGTAGGCCAATATGCATACTCAGACTTCCCCAAAATCCATAGTATTGGTGTTCCTTACGATGCATTTGAAGTGAAAGTACAATCAAGGCACTACAATATACACATGTACACAAACATCTATATAAATACACATCTTTAGAGAAAGAAAGAGGGAGTATCTAATTATGAAATCACAGAAACAACCTCATACTTAATTGTCTTAAGCCACTCTTATTTAATTACAATAGATGAAGAGAATGACAAACCTTGTACTCAAATTAGATAATGCATATTTTAATTTTTCTTTTGATCAAATTAACAAATTAAATATGGCTGTTTCAGATATATATATATATATATACACACACACAAGAGAATGACAAACCTTCTACGTTAAAGAATAATTTTATGGTTTGTTTGGAATGACAAACTTTCAATCTATTGATCTATGGACTTTCTGTAAATAAAGGAAAATGTTGGTTTCAAACAGGCACACACCTTGAAATGCAAATATTCTAAGCCTACATTTGTTGTTTGTTTGGTCAAGATTGTACACTAACCAGTAGCCACCCACATGTTACAGATAGTTGGCTGTTTGGCCACTTGCATCTAATAATTACTCGGATAGACTTGAAATAAGATGGGGGAGTGTTTTCGGATAATGGACCCACACCCAAATTTCACACCTATTCATCTATATCCTGATGTGGACCAATGGGAAGAGGAGAGAGACTGTGGAATCCATTGTGGTCCACACCATTTTACAATCTTTCTCCTCTCCTCATTCGTCTTCTCTCCTCATTGGTCCACATCAGGGTGTGGATGAATAGGTGTGAGTCTAGCATTACCCTTCGGATAATTACTCGGATAGACTTACATCTAACCAAATCTCCTGTAGTCCAGTGGTAGGCGGCCAGGCGGGCCACGACAGGGGGTGTTCTACCCCCTTAGTCTTGATCGGAGTTCGAGACTTCACATGAGTATATATAAGTGATTTGGCCAGGGCCTTTGACCTCCCTAATGGAGGTCGGGGGTTCGAAATCCCCCAGGAGTCATGTAAGGTAAAATGGAGGGATGAATCTCAAGATGGACAATGTCCAACTTGGTGTGGGTTCAGATCCTACCGTTAGTTTGCCTCCTTGATTTACCTGGTGCGTGTGTTATGGGGTCGGTGCATGTGCCCGGGATAAGCCCCCTGTTCTACTCTGATAAAATGATAATAGGTACTAATCCCGAAGTTGCGAAAGATAGGCTGGGGGATTTGTACTCGTATTAAAAGAAAGATGGGGTCTAAAGTTACAGTTCTAAATTACGTTTTTTTTTTTTTTTTTTTTTTTCCTTGTTCCAATATTATTTTGAAATTTTAGTTGGAAATCTACTTTTCTCACCTTGATGCAAAATTGTTAGTTAAATTTTCTACTCAAGTTTTGCTGACATTGTTTTTTTGCGATGACCTATTTTTAACCTAGACTTCCCAAATTTTATTCCTTTTTTAAAGTTTACCTTAGACCCCAAAAAATGTTGAGCTTAATAACAAAGTTTTATAGGTAATATATGCGGGCAAAAACTGTAATCCAATCCAATAACATTTCTTCCTACTTCTCAGTTTCCCAACAAAAATTGGTTTACGTTATAATTTTACAAAGGCTAAATTACATTTAACTATCCTGTAGTTTTAGAAAAGTTTCACCTTGGGCCACACATTTTTAAATGCATCATTTTGGTCTATCAAGTTTTAAAATCGTGACAATTTGGTACCCAAAAAAGCTAAAAATACAAGACTCAAAGTAAAACTTTTTGCACCGTGAGGGACCAAAATGATGCATTCGAAAATGTAGGACTCAAAGTGAAACTTTTCTAAAACTACAGGGTATTGAAATGTAATTTCACTACACCAAAAATGCCAATTTGGCACGTTTCGCGTTTTTTCATTTGGCGCTGCTTGAAACCGTGCCAAAATTTGGAACGAATTTGGGCCAATCTGGCTCCGTCAATGACAGGGCCAAATTTGGCACGGGTTCAAGTAGTGCCAATTGACCAAAAGTTAGTGCCAATACTCTGATAAGTAAAGAAAAGTTGACTAAAGTTTTTCCGCGCGTACTTTTTTACCAAATTTCCCAAAACCCCTCTCATATCTGATATCTCCCTCTCATATTTCACACTACCAAAAGCCCTATTCTCTCTCCTTTTTTCTCTCTCTTTGAGCAACCGCCTACATCCTCAGCCACCACCGCCTCGCACTAGGCACTTTCTCCTCCACCACACCCAGAAAGCCACTCAGCACTCTCTCCTCCACCACCACTCGGCACTCTCTGTCCTCCACCACCACGCCGCCACTCTCTCTCTCTCTCCCTCTTTCTCTCACACACACACATACATAGATCTACACAGGATCTATACTCACACGTGGATCTACAGATTTGTGTGTGTGTGTGTGTGTGTGTGTTTTTTTTTTTTTTTTTTTTGCATATTTTCATGTTCTTTTTTGCAGATCTTGATTTCTTTTTTGCAGATCTTGACTTTGTGGGTGTAGATTTTAATCTATGTTTGATTGTTCTTTTTTTTTTTTCCAAATCTTGACTTCCCTTCTACGGTTAGGGTTTCTAGAAGCTTTTGGTATTTTTTTTTGGATTTTTTGCATCTACCTTTGCTTGGTCAACGACATCATTGAGGTAATAGGTAATTGTTTTTGAAATTTTGGTCACTTAAAAAAAATGTCTTTTGTGACGGAAAAAATCCGTCACAAAAAAGGTGAAATTCCGTCACAAATACTTTTTGTGACGGAATTGCACCTTTTGTGACGGATTTGTGCTCGACACAAGTTAAAAGCGTCACAAAAGGTCTGTGTCGGTCAAATTCCGTCACAAAAAAGTATTTGTGACGGATTTTGTGTCGGATTTGTGTGTGACACAAAAAATAGTGTCACATATAACTATTATTTGTGACGATTTGTCACAAATAATATTTGTGTCGACCAAAACCGTCACAAATAATATTTGTGACGGATTAGTGTGCAACACAAATAGTAGTGTCACATTTGATTTGAGGCACTTTATTTGTGTTGACCAGAAACCGTCACAAATAGTAGACCAGAAACCGTCACAAATACTATTTGTGACGGTTTTGGACAAATAGTATTTGTGACGGAATATATAGTGTTTGTGACGAAATTTTAAATACTGTGACCACAACAATTATTGCCAAAATCGTCCCAAATATTATTTGTGACGGAAATTTATATGTTGTCACCCAAAATCATTAATTCTCCATCACAAAAAAATTATGCCATACTTATTTCTAACGACAAGAACCACATAAAATTTAAGAGCATATTAATTAAAGATAAAACAAGGGACAATAAAGTATATGTTCATACATAATTGTTTCATAGCTGACAGTAGTAGAAATAAAAATAAAATGATAATAATCTAAATAAAGTCTTTACGCTCATAATTGATTCAATTAAAAACGGCAAATTATGCTCCAATCCTCAATCTCTCGCCACAACCTGAAACAGAAAATGATAGTTCAATTAAAAATATAATAATGTAACCACCTAGCAATCCAAAGAGCAAAACAAGACCAAATATACAAATAAAAAACTATACAAACAAGCAACACAAGAACCAAAAAAAAAAGACAAAGATTCCTAAAAAAAATCGGCAGAGTTTCCTCTGTTTCTATTACATCCAAAAATTTTCATAAACCTGTGTAAATAAATTTATCTCAAACCAAAATGAGTGTTTTAATACCCTCCAGAAAGACACAGTACGCAGAAAGGACGAGGCAAAATGGCACACGTATTTAAATATTTATGATAACGTATGAATAAGAAAATCATACTGTAATTCAAAGTAAAACCTAGATGCCTAATTATCTTTAGTTTAAAAAAGATCCTAATTATTTTTAATTTCGGAAGACCTATTTGAATTTCATAACTCTTAGTGCTTAAAATTTCCGTCATAAAAGGCCTGTTTTCTTGTAGTGGGTAGAAGAAGTGGGTTGTGTGTGCTGCTAAGATTTTATATACATGTATATATATATATATATATCTTTATATACTGTTTGCATCTAAAAAATACATTTTTTAAATTATAATTTGCTTAAGGCCAATTGAGATTTTTCAATCAGACTTAGAGACCGATTGCAGAAATTAATGGACAAGTGATTGATTCAAAGTTGATGGGGCCGGATGACTTTTAGACTATTTTGCATTTGCTCGGGCTGATACATATTTTCAATCGGGTTGCCTCATGAGTCCGATTCTGTAGTGACCCGAAAATTTAAAACATATTATTTTATTTTTTTCGTCAGAGAAAATACCAGTTTTGGAAATTGGTGCAATATAATTTTTACCTGTGTGTGTGAGAGGAGGCGCGAGCTCAACACACACAAGGTTTTCCCTTACTAAACTTGGAGCCCAATTAAATTTTTGTGCACAGTGTGTGCAGTGTGTGTAGGAGTGTGTAGTGTATGTTTCATGTGTATGTGTGGGGAGCTTATTCTTGAAGCCTCTTGGAGGCCAAGTTATAGTAAGCTTATATATACACACCCCCCGCCCCCCCCCCCCCCCCCCCCCCACCATTTTAATCTCTCACTCTCAACAACTCTCTATCTCTCAACTCCTCACTGTCCCTCTATTCTCTCTCACTCTCGGCTCATATATGTATATAAATATATATGTGCAGATATATATAGATACATATATATATATATATTCAAGATTTGGAAAATCAAGCTTGGATTATTGTTTTGGGAATTCTATACTATTATCAGTAAATTCATTTGGGTAAGCTTCAAATCAACTCCATGTTTGATTTCAATTTACATAAGAACTGTTGATATAGATATAGATATATGTATATAGATATATATAGAATTTCATTTATATATATCGTTAAGGGTCCAAAAAATAGCGAGCAGAAAAACCGTCATAGAAATTTGATTTTTTTTATATCAAATGAAAGGTCTCGATCCCACGAGGCTGTGTTTTAAATTTCAAAGGCTAGTTCGCAACGGTTGCGACGAACGGGCGAATTAAAGTTTTGCCACTGTTTGGTTTTTCAATAAAATTGAGAGCTGCGTTGGATTTTAATAAAATCTGATTTTATATTTGGATTCTACGCGGAAAAACGAAGAGTTTCATATATTGAAAGTCATGTTTGGATTAAGTTTTCAAAATGGGTAAAAACCAACCTTTGATTTCAAAACAGGGAAAAAATAAGGAAGAAGACGACTCTGTGACATCTCGCGCGCGCGAGCGAGGGTTCGCGCGAGCGGCCCGCGCGCGCGACCAGGCTATTGTTGAAAATCTGTTTTTAAATTACCACGTGGCCTTTCTGAGCAAAACTCGCCCGAGTGACTCGCGCAAGCGAGGTATCGCGCGAGCGAGGTCCCTCTCGAGCGGCCCGCGCGAGCGACTTGAGGCAGTTTGTTGAAAACTTCTGTTTTGTTGTACTTGAGTCTGTTATGAGCTAAGGGGCCTTGTACCCTATGCTTTAAGAGTTGTACTTTACTGTAATAGTAGTTGTACTTGTGCTTAGAGGTGTTGAACCTCACTGATATACGTGCATTATTGTATATCGAGATTTATAACAGATTGAGCAGTTTCGGTTTCTATTTAGATTAATTATTCAGGCTATCCTCGGTGAACGGTAGTTCCATATAACCCTCAATAAAGTTGTATAAAATGTTTAATAGTGTACTTACATGTTTACTTGATCTGTGACGCTTTAAGTGTTTACTTGAGCTGCTATGCCTTAAGTGGTTACTTGAGTTGCTGTGTGTTTACCTGAGTGATTTCAGCATGTCTATTGTGTTGCTTTAAATTAAAAGCATGGATTGATAATCTGCCTTATGAAATATTGAATATGTCTGGATGCTTAGAGCTCACATATGTCATAACATTTCATAAGCATGCATGATCACGAAAATCACGAAAATGATTTTGGGATGTGTAGACACCCCATTTTGTCGGCTATCAGATTTAGGAGACCCATAGCTTGGTGGTTCACAATGATCGTAAAAGACTCAAAAGGACTCTCGGAAGTCAGCTCTATCTCTCAGAATGCTCAGAATGACCAAAATGCCCCTGAAAGCCCGAAAACTCCCAGATTTGGTCCCAAAGTTCTAAAAACATGCTACGTCGTAAGAAAAGCGATAAAATGAGTTTTTAAGAGAAAATCGGGTGAAATCGTCAGCTCCCAGAGACCCCCGGAAGTCCCGGAAGCTCCTGGAAAGTCCCCGTTGACCGGTTTGACCAAGATTTGACCAGGTTTGACCAGGTTTGACCAAGTTTGACCGAAATCGTCCGAATTCACCAGAATCATTCTAAATCATGAGAAAAGTATTAAAACAAGTTCCAAAAGAAAATCGAGCGAAAACATCAGCTCCCGGGAACTCCCAGAGGTTTCCAGAACTTCCCGGGAATCCCAAGTTTGACCAGTTTGACCAATATTTGACTTTGGAATCGGGGCACCGAAACAATTTTCAAATATTTTTCATGGATACTAGAGGTCAATAGCTTTCCAACGGTATATCGCACATAATTCCTGGATTTAAAACGAATTTATTTTGAATTTCCGAAGGTGGAAAAGGCGATCAAATCAGCTTTTATCGCGAATACCGCAAAACTTTTCAAAGTGACCTATCCCCGAACTATTTTTTATGTAAAGTAGACTCCATTACCTTTCCAACGGTATATCACAACCTCAATTTGGAGTTCGTATGCATTTTCTGTGAATTTCGGACAAAATAGGGCCTTTTCGCGAATACCGGAACCTCTGGGGGCCTAAACGTAAATTTCTGGGCGTCTGAGGAGCAGTGCCGCCGCGGCACTGGCCCACTGCCGCCGCGGCACTGGCCTAGTGCCGCCGCGGCACTCAAACCTCGCAGAGTCCATTTTTGTAATTTTTTTGGGGGTCCAATTTGATTAATTGAAAGTCAAAACGACATAGTTTTGTGTTCACAGTTGTTTGGGACCAATGGGAGTACTTCTAAAACCCCAAAACCACCCCAAATTGGCCTATTTAAACCCCCCATTGCTCTTCATTTTGGGGGGGCCAAGTGCAAAGCTTAAAAAGTTGTAGAGAAGAAGAGAGATAGAGATAGGTTTAGAAGAGAGAAAGGGAGCTTCTCCCATTGGTTTTCCATAAGAAAGTGAGTTTTATTCTTGTTTTCTTCCATCATCCTTCTATATACTTCACATTCAAAGTCCACTCCAACCCTCATTCTTGAGCATTCATGAGATAGGAAGCTACTTCCATGTCCAAATGTCAAAATCTATGAGTGAAACACCAAGCTACAAGTCCAAAATCACATTGATTATCATCTATTGATTGCTATTTACTTGCTTTGATTATATATATGTTCATCTCTCCTTATCTCATTTCTTTTTCTTTTCTTTATTTACTTACTAGTTCATCATCATCTAAGTGATGACATGAAGTTTGGGGTGAGTGAATCCTTATGGATAGTAGCTCTTGACCTCAAAAACATGTTTGATAGATGATGATCATAACCTTAATACTTCCAAGGTATTCTTGGAATGTATTGAAGTTATGCCCAAAAACAAAATAAATCTCTCCAACAATCTTGGAGGTTCTTAAATGATGAGTTTGATGTAGGTATTCTAAGCGGCTATGATCCTCATTGAATGTTGAGAACATGTTTTCAAAACATCTATTTCAAAACCCCTCTCAATTCCTCTCATTTGGTTTCAAGAAACAAAACTTTGTTTTCTCCAAAATCTTCAAAACAATGAGTCAAAACAGTGAGTGAGTTGAGTTCAAAGATTTCTCTAGGACTCAATACTCAACATATGGATGCAAGGCCACTTGGAAAGTCTTCCTAACTCATTGGAGAACACCCATGATTTTTGGTTTGACTTGGAAGTACTTGGAAATGGTCCATTTGGGTCCCAACATTCCTTCCAAACATTCTGTTTTTTGCTGTCACAGCAGCTAGGTCAACTTACGACCTCTTTTCCAGAAAACTTTTCCAAAAGGGGTGGTCCTAACTTATTTTTCCCTTAAAATTCAATGTCTTAGGAAACTTTCTGTATAAAATGGGCCTCTAGATCATTCTTTTTCATTTTCTAAGATTTTCTAACATTTCAGTCGACAGTACGAACTCTGTTTCTGAGTGACCTCTATTGTTTATATAATTTCTCTCAATCTGTGATAGATATTCAAGATTGTCCTTTTGGGTTGTGTTCTAGACACAATAAGGAACATCTCCATAAAAAATCATGCATTGAAAACATTCCTAACCTCTCTTTTCAAATTCCAAAAGATCATGCTACTGTTCTGTCTACTATTCACAGCAAGTACATTTCAACTTTCATTCTTTGATTTGATGCTCATATGCATTCCAAATTAGTTCATATCTTAGGAAGTAGTCCATACTACATTTGTACACATCCCATGTTAATTTCATTCATTTATTCATACACATTTTAGACTTCTAAGTCATTCTAGAAATCCATGTACACAAAACACACTACAACCTTTGCACATTTTACATACATACATTGCATTCATGCACGATTTGGGGTTTTTGTAACTCTTAATCTAAGAAGATTATAAAGAATGATCACGATCATACGTTCATGCTTCTCCTTTGATCTAATCATCCTTTCTCATCCGTCCCGGGGATTGAGAGATCTTCTTTTCTCAAAGAATAACATGCATCATACTAGCTTGTTAAGCATATTTTGATTTCCTTGTTTATTTGTTTCAAGAACAATTCATGTCCCCTTTAGATTAGGAAAACTTTATTATCTGATACATGATTAGACAATTTTTCCTAGGTTTATTTGTGTGATCTTTCACTTTGCATTGTGTGATATTTGGCTTAGATCCTATGAATGATATCTTATCTTTAGATCTTCCATTTCAAATCTCCTTATGTGATGTAATATACTATCATAGTATTATTTGTCGAACCATACATAGTATAAGATGATTATTTGGATGCTAATTGAGGCCCGTCGAAAGACGGGGCGAGTTGAGGGTGTTTTAGTCGCGACAAAGGCTCCTTCCTCTCTCGTACCAAAACCCCGAACCAAGTTCTTTGGTGATGAAGGGCCGGTGCCCTTATCCGCTTGGGTGAGTCAAAATTAGGTTTCTTGGTTCCTTAAAGACCAAGTGGCGACTCCGTATCTGTTTTCAACAGACCTTTCATTTTATCTCCTTGATTCAAATCAATTTCAAAACAATCTCAAACAAGAGAAGTGGTCCGATTCCGGTATCCACAATCTGGCGACTCTGCTGGGGATATTTATTTTCAAAACAAAATAATACAGAGGTTTGACTCATAAGAAGCATCCTTAAAATCATCTTTTTACTGTGTCTGGTTCACCGCATTGCACTCTTGCATTTCCCCCCTCTGACTGTGTCTGAAACGCGGCGCTGACATTGTTCAGGTCTTGCTGTGCCAGGGCACAAGTCACCGTTGATACTGTACCTTCCAAGGTATATCAAAAAGAGTAAAAACTTCCGTACTGTCTCCCTGATGGTATATTGGAACTCTCGTCAACGGACCCTCTTTGACTGAACCCAGCCTTTGCATATAGATTCCTGTAGAACCTTTCATAGGACTGTTCATTTATCTTTCCAGATAGGACAATGCGATATAACTGCTGTATGCCCTGACGGGATTACCTGCGCGGTGTAGACACTTATGTGGCATAGAACAGAACCTCTTTCTTATGATTCCCAAGGCAATCACTCACATGTAGTCACATTGAGTTGACCTGCCTAAGCATCATGACAAGGATGTCTGCTCCATGCTCGCAAAGATATACACCGCAAACCTTGTTTGTCGGTCCTAAGGCATATGAGTATGAAAACCTGCTGGAAAGTACGATCACTATAACCATATTAATCAGTTTCTCCCAAGAACCCTGCTCAAATTTCCCAGAAATACCAGAAACTCTGCCTAGATATCCCAGATATAACTGTATTAACCCGTTTCTCCCAAAAACTCTGCCCAGATATCCCAGATATAACTGTATTAACCAGTTTCTCCCAGAAACTCTGCCCAAATTTCCCCGAAATGCCCAATCCCTCCTAGAAGCTTTCATAAAAACCTGGAAACCCCTGTTATCCCTTGGTGATCGTACTGGAAAGTAAGGTTGGCACACTCCATATGGTTAGGGCCTTATTTGTTTAACTGCTATCTGTTAGAAATAGAAGCATCATATAGATTAGGCCTTACATCCGCCTGCTTGTCCCACATGCATGCACCATCTATCTGCACACACTGCCTCGAGTCAGTCCACATCACTGTCTTTGTCTGTCTAAAGTCGTCACTATCAGGACCTGATACACCCTTTTCTCTTGAAATCTGTCAGGTCAGTATAGATTCCCGAAGTCAGCAACTGGGATCCTCGTCCTGAGTCAGAAGTTCGAACAGTCATTTGGTCAAAATTAGCCCGCTAAGTCATTCCAACATGAATCAGGAAGAATTAGAAAACAAGGTCACTGAGTTGGGAGCAACCATAAACCAGCAATCTGATCGCATGGCCCAAGTTTTGAGTTTCATGGAAGAACTGAAACAGCAGCAGCCACAGTACCCACATGGGTTCCCACCACCACCGCCTGGGTTTGGACCGCCTCCCGAAAATAATGGGGAAGAAGACTGGTTTCAAGGAGTCCCGCCGCTTGCATATGAGAAGAAGCTCCAGGAGAAAATGGACAAAGTTGACAAGATTGAAAGTGTGTTGAGGAAGAGCAAAGGGGTTGATGATTACATGTTAGACCTGGAAGGCCTCTTTGAGCCCATCAAGCTAAGGCTGCCCGAGAACTTCAAAATGCCTGAAATTGACCGTTTTGATGGAACAGGGAATCCAAAAAGTCACATCAAGTTGTGCATGAGCATCTTCCAATCGATGGGCTGCACTCATGAGCACATTGCGATGCTGTTCCCGCAAACCCTTAAGAATGCCGCACTATCCTGGTTCCTAACCCTTGAAGCCTCCAAGACCCGAGTCTGGGAAGACGTTGCTAGAACTTTTATTGATCACTACTCTTACAACCAAGAGTTTGATATCACCATCCGGGATCTAGAGACTACCAGGCAGAACTTTAATGAGTCCTTCATTGTGTTCTTGAGCAGATGGAGGAATAAAGTGGCTCAAATGATCCACAGACCTGTTGAGAAAGAGCAAGTACGTATGCTGGTCAAGAACATGCAACCAGTATATCATGACAAGCTATTCTACCAATCCATCTCCACATTCGAAGAGCTATTTGAAATAAGCACCAGAATAGAGGATGTCATCAGAGAAGGAAAGTTCAAAAAGGATGAACCCCAACACCAGTCCAAGAGACCTAACTACTCCTTGGACTCCCCGGATATCAATGCACTTAGCAACCAATCAATGGCCTGCGCCCTTCGTCCATACCAGTCCATTCCGCCAAATCGCCCAAAAGGCCCTCGCGAATTCTCCAAACTTGATGTTCCTCTTTCCACAGCCTTGGACCACTTACTCAGAAAGGGCCACCTACAGCTCCTCCCTCACAAATCGCTACCGGATCCCATACCCTCCCACTACAACATGAGCCTACGATGTGCTTACCATCAAAATCTAGGCCATGCCACCGATCAATGCATCCGTCTCCGCCATGACATTCAGAGCCTCATAGAGGATGTATCCCATCCTAATCCAATCCACTATCTTGGCTTGGACCAACCGATCGAATGATCCCTTCCGTCGATGCTAATGAATGTTGAAGCTACGTAGTAAAGTGATGGTGTTTGGAACTTCTGCTAAAAAAATTTAATAAATGGGTCGCAAAGACACTCCATTTGAGACCAGGTCGAGTCAAGTTGAGTCTGTTCTATGTTTCGAGTCCATTTCAATTCTAGTCTTGTGATCAAGTCTGTCTGTCATCGAGTTGTTAATAAGTCTGTAAACCTTCTCTATTGATGGAATGAAATCTCATTTTGCTTAATCTAATGTGCCCAGTCATAAATGCATGAATCACTAAACTGAAGTGTCACTTTTCGAATTACCATGGATATTACTCTGGTAATAATTTTTCTACGACAAAACAAAAAAGAATCCTGAAAGGTTAAAGTTGATTTCACACTGACACTGATGAAGAGCTGGAATTGAATAGTCTTACTTTAAGAATTTAAAGATGCTTTTGCCTCAATCTTGAAAAGACATACTTGAAACTGACTTGGGGCTTGCCCAACACCCTTTTTTCCACCATTTCGAAGCCTTAAGCCCGATCCAATTGGGAGCCACGCAATCTGTCCGATTGAAAGCAATGCAAACTTAGCCCTTGATGGTAGCCAAACATTTCAGTGAGTTTCATCTCCACTTTCAAAAAAAAAAAGAAGGAAAAAAAAAAAAAAAATGCTCGCTAGGTTGAAAACCCGAAAGGGCACCTAGGCAAAAGTTAGAGCTAAAAAGGTGTTGATTTCCAAAATCTGACCCTAGCCAGTCAAAATGTTGGAGAAAAATTTTGATGAAATAAATGAGAGAATCATACGCTTCAAGATACATCTTAAGAACGTGCCAAGATCACATTTCAAAAGGCACGGAATGACCACAAATAAATTCCGAGAGCTGACATACACATTCTGGAATTCTGAGATTGCGATTAAAGGTTCTTGCAAGAATCAACTACATGAAAAGCAAGAATTGACTGGCTAGGCAAAAGTGAAAAGGATCAATCCTCAAAACAAAAGAAAAAGAAAAAGAAAAGAAAGGGAGATTGAAACTGAATCTTTTTTATTCAAAGCTACCACAAGTGGCTCAAGTTTGAACTTCTTTGACGATTGGTTTGAAAAACCCTCATACCTCAAACCCCTTATTTCAAGCCTTGCCTTGAACTACGCTCGACCTGATTCCCGCTCGGGGATACGTAGGCAACCACAACGGTTCGGTCAACCCACCTACCTAACAATCAACCCGCTTCTTTCCGACCATGGCCCGAACTACGTTGGACCTGATCCCCACTTGGGGGTACGTAGGCAGACTTACAAAAAGAAAAAAAAAGATGACTCGCTAGGTCGAAAATCCGAAAGGACGCCTAGGCAAAATTAGAGCTAAATCCAAAGTGAGCAATAACAAAAGAGAGAAAAGAGCTCGTTAGGTCACCTCACTGGTGCCTAGGCAAAAGTTATGAGCATTTGAGAGATTAAAGTCACGGTCCATGCCTCAAGCCAGAAAATCACCTTCCACACTAGGGGCAAACATCGGCTACCCGCCTCGTTTGCCTGACTTTTACTATCTACCCTTCATACAAGGGGCAAACTCCGGTCACCTACCTCGTTTGCCCAAAACCTCCAATAAACCATCATCCAAACTAGGGGCAAACTTCGGTCACCCACCTCGTTTGCTTATGAATCCCACTTTGTACAAGCTCAAACTAGGGGCAAACTCCGTTTGCCTAACACAATCCCTTCACACCAAGGGCGAGTTTTCAAGTTACCAAGTTATTTTGAAAATTTTGAAATAGAGCATCTTTTACTCTAAAAGCTAAGGCACTAATTCAAAGCACTTCCTGGGAGAAGCAGAAAATTGACTAGATCACTAGGGAGGAATTTTCAAAAATCAGATTTATCAGCAAAGTGCTACCATGTTAAGATGAGGGGTGAACACCAAAGAGAAATGGTACAACGTTTATGACAAAAGCACATCAAGTTTTAACAAGACGAACTTGTGTCAAATGTGTCACCCTCGTGCGTCAATGTCTGTCAAGTTTTTGAGTCTGTTGTAGTCTCAAATGTGTAAGTCAACAGTGACTAATAAAATTTTCAAATCAAGTTATAAAGAGCATGCCAATACAAGCAGGAGTACCAAACACCATTACTGCACCGGTTAAGGCGTCAGCATGAGAAGCGTCCAAACTTAGGGCAAATGCGAATTTCATCCCTTTCCAAACCATCGAAAGTTGACCATCATCTCCTTGCAACATAAGTCCATGAGTGGCTGTTGATTACCTTCCCTCGTCCATGCAACATAAGTCCATGAGTGGCTGTTGATTTTCCTTCATCTCCAAGCAACACAAGTCCATGAGTGGCTGTTGATGGATCCCGGTTCCAGGCCAGCAAGATTTGATCAACTATGAGAGATTCGAATTTGAATCCTGGTTCCCGGTCAACAGAAGTAGTTGAAGAGAGATCCCAGAAAGAGTCGCTTCATCCCCAACAGATTCAGTTTAATCCCCAGCAGGCATATCGATTTGTACATCGTCAGTTCAATCTATGACAGTCACAGTAGTTCACTGTCGACTCGTCTTCTTGATTCGTACATCATCAGTTCAATCTATAACAGTCATAGTAAGTTCACTATCGACTCGTCTTCTCGATTCGTACATCGTCAGTTCAATCATGACAGTCACAGTAAGTTCACTGTCGACTCGTCTTCTCGATTTGTACATCGTCAGTTCAATCATGACAGTCACAGTAAGTTCACTGTCGACTCGTCTTCTCGATTCGTACATCATCAGTTCAATCTATAACAGTCATAGTAAGTTCACTATCGACTCGTCATCTCGATTCGTACATCGTTAGTTCAATCATGACAGTCACAGTAGTTCACTGTCGACTCGTCTTCTCGATTCGTACATCGTCGGTTCAATCATGACAGTCATAGTAAGTTCACTGTCGACTCGTCTTCTCGATTCGTACATCGTTAGTTCAATCATGACAGTCACAGTAGTTCACTGTCGACTCGTCTTCTCGATTCGTACATCGTCAGTTCAATCATGACAGTCACAGTAGTTCACTGTCGACTCGTCTTCTCGATTCGTACATCGTCAGTTCAATCATGACAGTCATAGTAAGTTCACTATCAACTCGTCATCTCGATTCGTACAATCATGACAGTCACAGTAGTTCACTGTCGACTCGTCTTCTCGATTCGTACATCGTCAGTCCAATCATGACAGTCATAGTAAGTTCACTATCGACTCGTCATCTCGATTCGTACATCGTTAGTTCAATCATGACAGTCACAGCAGTTCACTGTCGACTCGTCTTCTCGATTCGTACATCGTCAGTCCAATCACGACAGTCACATTAGTTCACTGTCGACTCGTCTTCTCGATTAGTTCGATCGTCAGTTCAATCTATGACAGTCACAGTAGTTCACTGTTGACTCATCATCTCGATTCGTACATCGTCACTTCTTCTAGTCACGGTTAGTCCAACTGTTGATCCAATCTATGATAGTCATAGTAGTTCACTGTTGACTCATCCTCTCGATTCGTACATCATCACTTCTTCTAGTCACGGTTAGTCCAACTGTTGATCCAATCCATGATAGTCATAGTAGTTCACTGTTGACTCATCCTCTCGATTCGTACATCATCACTTCTTCTAGTCACGGTTAGTCCAACTGTTGATCCAATCCATGATAGTCACAGTAGTTCACTGTTGACTCATCCTCTCGATTCGTACATCGTCACTTCTTCTAGTCACGGTTAGTCCAACTGTTGATCCAATCCATGATAGTCATAGTAGTTTACTGTTGACTCACCATCTCGATTCGTGCATCGTCACTTCTTCCGATCACGATTAGCCCAACTATTGATCCAATCCATGATAGTCACAGTAGTTCATTGTCGACTCATCATCTCGATTCGTACATCGTCAGTTCATTAATCATCATTAGCTTACCATCACTCTCATTCAAAATATGCCGTGTTCATCATTCTCATTCAAAATCTTAGGCTTCTATGTCCATTAATGGGGCTTCCATGTTCATCGCTTGACATCTCGGGATTTCATGTCCATCACTTGACGTCTCAGGACTTCTGTGTCCGTCTCTTAATTTCCAGGGCTTCCATGTCCGTCGGTTATCTGTCAAACTGCATCTCCAATTATAGTCCTCAGGGACCCCACATCTGACTACATCGCTTGTGAAGCACACTTCCCAAAATTCAGAAGTTTGCTCCAAGACCTAGAGTATTCAAACCTTGATGTCCCTATTCGGGTTAATAACTGCATCACAGTTAGAAATACTAGCACATCATAAGTCCACTTGGAGTGGCACACGCCCCACAACACCAGCTCATACTAGGGTCACAACACTAGGCATGATAGGACTCATGACATAATTCATATCACATCCATGCATTGCATATCATCCTCATAGCATAGCATCTGCATGTCTTGTTGTGCATATGTGATTTATCCCTTTGTGCCCTGAACTACATCCTGGTCTGATTCCCCTGGGGATACGTAGGCAGCTCACACGGAGCACGACCAGCACTAACCTCATCATCCTTTCATCTTTTGCAACGCTTTTTATCCTAAATCTATAGCCTCCAAAAGACCTGTCTCTTCAAAACTTTGGCACTCGCTTGCGACATGCGTTGCCTCGCAAGTTCCTGCCAAAGAGGGGCAAACTGTAGACACCCCATTTTGTCGGCTATCAGATTTAGGAGACCCATAGCTTGGTGGTTCACAATGATCGTAAAAGACTCAAAAGGACTCTCGGAAGTCAGCTCTATCTCTCAGAATGCTCAGAATGACCAAAATGCCCCTGAAAGCCCGAAAACTCCCAGATTTGGTCCCAAAGTTCTAAAAACATGCTACGTCGTAAGAAAAGCGATAAAATGAGTTTTTAAGAGAAAATCGAGTGAAATCGTCAGCTCCCAGAGACCCCCGGAAGTCCCGGAAGCTCCTGGAAAGTCCCCGTTGACCGGTTTGACCAAGATTTGACCAGGTTTGACCAGGTTTGACCAAGTTTGACCAAGTTTGACCGAAATCGTCCGAATTCACCAGAATCATTCTAAATCATGAGAAAAGTATTAAAACAAGTTCCAAAAGAAAATCGAGCGAAAACATCAGCTCCCGGGAACTCCCAGAGGTTTCCAGAACTTCCCGGGAATCCCAAGTTTGACCAGTTTGACCAAGATTTGACTTTGGAATTGGGGCACCGAAACAATTTTCAAATATTTTTCATGGATACTAGAGGTCAATAGCTTTCCAACGGTATATCGCACATAATTCCTGGATTTAAAACGAATTTATTTTGAATTTCCGAAGGTGGAAAAGGCGATCAAATCAGCTTTTATCGCGAATACCGCAAAACTTTTCAAAGTGACCTATCCCCGAACTATTTTTTATGTAAAGTAGACTCCATTACCTTTCCAACGGTATATCACAACCTCAATTTGGAGTTCGTATGCATTTTCTGTGAATTTCGGACAAAATAGGGCCTTTTCGCGAATACCGGAACCTCTGGGGGCCTAAACGTAAATTTCTGGGCGTCTGAGGAGCAGTGCCGCCGCGGCACTGGCCCACTGCCGCCGCGGCACTCAAACCTCGCAGAGTCCATTTTTGTAATTTTTTTGGGGGTCCAATTTGATTAATTGAAAGTCAAAACGACATAGTTTTGTGTTCACAGTTGTTTGGGACCAATGGGAGTACTTCTAAAACCCCAAAACCACCCCAAATTGGCCTATTTAAACCCCCCATTGCTCTTCATTTTGGGGGGGCCAAGTGCAAAGCTTAAAAAGTTGTAGAGAAGAAGAGAGATAGAGATAGGTTTAGAAGAGAGAAAGGGAGCTTCTCCCATTGGTTTTCCATAAGAAAGTGAGTTTTATTCTTGTTTTCTTCCATCATCCTTCTATATACTTCACATTCAAAGTCCACTCCAACCCTCATTCTTGAGCATTCATGAGATAGGAAGCTACTTCCATGTCCAAATGTCAAAATCTATGAGTGAAACACCAAGCTACAAGTCCAAAATCACATTGATTATCATCTATTGATTGCTATTTACTTGCTTTGATTATATATATGTTCATCTCTCCTTATCTCATTTCTTTTTCTTTTCTTTATTTACTTACTAGTTCATCATCATCTAAGTGATGACATGAAGTTTGGGGTGAGTGAATCCTTATGGATAGTAGCTCTTGACCTCAAAAACATGTTTGATAGATGATGATCATAACCTTAATACTTCCAAGGTATTCTTGGAATGTATTGAAGTTATGCCCAAAAACAAAATAAATCTCTCCAACAATCTTGGAGGTTCTTAAATGATGAGTTTGATGTAGGTATTCTAAGCGGCTATGATCCTCATTGAATGTTGAGAACATGTTTTCAAAACATCTATTTCAAAACCCCTCTCAATTCCTCTCATTTGGTTTCAAGAAACAAAACTTTGTTTTCTCCAAAATCTTCAAAACAATGAGTCAAAACAGTGAGTGAGTTGAGTTCAAAGATTTCTCTAGGACTCAATACTCAACATATGGATGCAAGGCCACTTGGAAAGTCTTCCTAACTCATTGGAGAACACCCATGATTTTTGGTTTGACTTGGAAGTACTTGGAAATGGTCCATTTGGGTCCCAACATTCCTTCCAAACATTCTGTTTTTTGCTGTCACAGCAGCTAGGTCAACTTACGACCTCTTTTCCAGAAAACTTTTCCAAAAGGGGTGGTCCTAACTTATTTTTCCCTTAAAATTCAATGTCTTAGGAAACTTTCTGTATAAAATGGGCCTCTAGATCATTCTTTTTCATTTTCTAAGATTTTCTAACATTTCAGTCGACAGTACGAACTCTGTTTCTGAGTGACCTCTATTGTTTATATAATTTCTCTCAATCTGTGATAGATATTCAAGATTGGCCTTTTGGGTTGTGTTCTAGACACAATAAGGAACATCTCCATAAAAAATCATGCATTGAAAACATTCCTAACCTCTCTTTTCAAATTCCAAAAGATCATGCTACTGTTCTGTCCACTATTCACAGCAAGTACATTTCAACTTTCATTCTTTGATTTGATGCTCATATGCATTCCAAATTAGTTCATATCTTAGGAAGTAGTCCATACTACATTTGTACACATCCCATGTTAATTTCATTCATTTATTCATACACATTTTAGACTTCTAAGTCATTCTAGAAATCCATGTACACAAAACACACTACAACCTTTGCACATTTTACATACATACATTGCATTCATGCACGATTTGGGGTTTTTGTAACTCTTAATCTAAGAAGATTATAAAGAATGATCACGATCATACGTTCATGCTTCTCCTTTGATCTAATCATCCTTTCTCATCCGTCCCGGGGATTGAGAGATCTTCTTTTCTCAAAGAATAACATGCATCATACTAGCTTGTTAAGCATATTTTGATTTCCTTGTTTATTTGTTTCAAGAACAATTCATGTCCCCTTTAGATTAGGAAAACTTTATTATCTGATACATGATTAGACAATTTTTCCTAGGTTTATTTGTGTGATCTTTCACTTTGCATTGTGTGATATTTGGCTTAGATCCTATGAATGATATCTTATCTTTAGATCTTCCATTTTCAAATCTCCTTATGTGATGTAATATACTATCATAGTATTATTTATCGAACCATACATAGTATAAGATGATTATTTGGATGCTAATTGAGGCCCGTCGAAAGACGGGGCGAGTTGAGGGTGTTTTAGTCGCGACAAAGGCTCCTTCCTCTCTCGTACCAAAACCCCGAACCAAGTTCTTTGGTGATGAAGGGCCGGTGCCCTTATCCGCTTGGGTGAGTCAAAATTAGGTTTCTTGGTTCCTTAAAGACCAAGTGGCGACTCCGTATCTGTTTTCAACAGACCTTTCATTTTATCTCCTTGATTCAAATCAATTTCAAAACAATCTCAAACAAGAGAAGTGGTCCGATTCCGGTATCCACAGGATGAAAGACCTTAAAGGCTATCGATTTTGAAAAAAAGGAAGGTCTCAGAGACTTCCAGGTTTTGAAAAGGGAAGACCTTAGAGGCTTCCGTGCATAAAACCCTCTAGGAGGGATTTTGTTTTGAAAAGTTAGAAATCCCGGATTTGTGGGTAGGCTTGTGAGATGGGTACCACTAGGAACTCGAATTGCGGGATGTGCTGCAAGAAACCCCCGTAACGGTAAAGGCTAGGCCTCCGTGTAATTCGTAAGGCCCAAAGTTCCGCACATTTGAGGCTAGGCCTACGAGGACAGGAAGCCCATGGTCCGGGTAATGATATTGACGATTGAGGGTGAGTGTTTGAAAATGCACGAAAAGTGATTTTCATACATGACATTGGCATTCATTGCACTCACGCATGTTATATAACAGATGTTATTGTGCGGTTATATGACTATACGAGCCTTTTGGCTTATGGACTATCAAACCTTTCCTTTTCAGGTGATATAGATAAGGGTAAGGCTCCCGAGATTTGATGAACTTCTGCTTTGTTTGGAGGTCGGGTTTATGGGATTTTATTTAAATGTTGGTTCAAAGAGCATGTTATGATTTAATTGGACAAGTGTTAGTCCACCTGCTTTTAAATAGCATGATAGCTTAACTCTGATTTTTCGTTGCTTATCTTGAAAATGATTTGTTTCAAGAAAGGATAGTTTTCAAATGAAAATCCGATTTCTGTGTTATTAATGCTTTCCAAATGATGAATATAATTTTCAAGCCCGAAGTAGAGTTTACTCGTGAAGATCCCGTTTAGGGAAGAAATTGTGAGATCATGATATTTTGTATTAATAAAAACCTTGGATTTTTATTTTAAGAGTTTCTGAATTTTGAGAAAAAGAGAGTAGATCATTGTATTACTTTCTGATATGTGGAACCAAGTTTGAGTTTCTATTTAAAAATTGTATTCTAAGGTTTGAGAAGGAGATTGATAAATGTTTATCAAATCTATATGTTTTCCGCTGCACTGTTGTTCATTTAATGAACCGATAAAGATTTTCTGTTAATGTCTTTTAAATTGACAAGCAAAGCTTTTCAAAAGACTAGTTGAATGCTTCCGTTATAGTTTTACTCAGATCCGTGAGTCTTTAAAGATTTTGTTTTCCCATCAAAGATTTGAAAGGCTATTCTATGCTTTCGCAGTAACTCTCGGAGTCTAGGACTCGAGGCGTTGTAAAATGGTATCAAAGTTTTGAGGTTTCAAAGTTTAATTGTTTTAGAGCTTTGGACTTTAAATGATTTTAAAGTTTAAACGTTTGATTTTCTAAAAAGAAAGTTTTCAGGCAAGCTTCGGGTCTATGACTTGAAGCATTACAAGTATGTTTAGTTCTTCCGCTCTTGTTAATTTTTTTATTTTACATTAGCACCCCCTCGCCTGCGGGACTTGTGTCGGGGTGGGGCGGGGCGCTACAGATGGTATCAGAGCTTTGAGGTTTCAAAGTTTAAATGTTTAAGAGCTTTGGACTTTAAATGATTTTAAAGTTTAAACGTTTGATTTTCTAAGGAGAAAGTTTTCAGGTAAACTTCGGGTCTAGGACTCGGAGCATTACAAGTACGTTTAGTTCTTTCGCTCTTGTTAATTATTTTATTTTACATTATCACCCCCTCGCCTGCGGGACTCGTGGCGGGGCGGGGCGTTACAGATTCAATGGGTTATATTTGAAGTGGTTAGTAAGCAAGCTGAGGGGCCTGCCATGATTTGGTCTATGATTATTCTAACTATTAAATCGAGCTATGGCAATATAACCATCGGGCATGTGATTGGCAGTGGGTCTCATTTGTGTTATTTGGTTGATAATATAATATGGTGGGCCACATGCCAACATAGCCACCAAATTGGTCATTATTTTCTTTCAGCAACAGTCGGGCACCTCATGTTTGGCCATGGAAATCCATATATTTGGGCTACGCCTTATTTACTTGGTTGGTCAGTTAATCATTTGATATCACTTTTGGAATAAATGCGTATATCTATATATATACATGGTGGGCCACCTTTGGGAAGTTTGACAGCAGGCAATTTCTTTAATATGGGTGATATATATTTTGTGATAAGGGAAGTCAAGATAATTTTGGGAGGATTATCAAAATATTATTTGTTAAGGAAAGATAATATTGTTGACTTTATCTGATTATGGAAGTAATCTTTTACTTGGTGGCAAAGTCATACGCACAAAGGCAGTATATGGACCAGATTCAAGATGCATATATATATATGTGTATATATAAATATTTCAAAGATATGGAAGACTTTTATCATATATGAAAATAAACTGGTATTTTTTACCAGATTAATATTAATCAGTTATTTATTACCTTATCTAGAATACCTCCATGACCACTATAAATCAGCAGGCAAGCCAATCTATCAAGGGACTCCACGTCATCTCGATAAACCGCATTCAAACTGCATCCCAAAGCATTCAACATGCATTCTTAGTTTTCTTAGGCAAATAAAAAGCATCCTTTTTATTTTTCTTAGGCTTTCTTAGCTTTCAATTACATAATTGTAATTTCTTTTCTTTTAATTAAATAAAAGTCTATTTTATTTAATTTTTCCTTCATCATTTGTATGGCTTGTATGCTTCAATACTATCATGGGACTTTAAGTGAGGGTACCTTCCTACTCACTTTTCACAATCGCCCGTCAGAAGTCAGATTTTCAAACCTTGTGTATCACTCACACAAGTGAATTAGGAAATTTTGTTTTTATCAGTTTGGGTCTACCTAACAAGGCTCTGGCACGCCCGAACCATAAAATATAGCAAACATATACATATAGGATATATGGAAGTTATGGAGCAGGGGATGAAGTATGATTTCTCTCTAAAAATTTCAGTTTCAGAACAAGGTATTACTTTTTCCTTTGTTTTATGTTCCACATTCTTGATCTTACTGAGAAAATTTGTTAATTTTATTGATTCTTTTGTAAACCTTTATTTTTTATTAAGGGAAACCTGAACAATTATAAAGCAACTGATTTAGAGCTTCTCAGTGGTTGATTAGTTCGGTTTGGGCCTTGCTTTTACTCTCACTTCTTATTTAATAGTAATCAGCATTTGGTTAAGAAGTGTTTTTTTGCCTGAAAAAATTGGTTAAGAAGTTGAGCTATTGCTTCAAGCCTTATTTTCAGTAGAGTATTGAAATATGAATTCTGAAGGCATTTGAACATTTGAGTTATTACATCTTAGTGGTTACCCTTTTCATTCTTCACTTTATGATGTAAAAACACTATTTTTGTTTGTAGGTCCCCAGGGATCATTTCTTCTTGTTCAGAATGATGGATAGAGCTCTCTAAAAGTGAATATTATGATCTTGCTAGTAGACACTATTTCCAAGGAGAGAGAACTATCAAAGCACCAAGCCATGGTCTCGATGTGCCAACTGATAGTATATATTTTACATTTCCTAGGTTCATTGTTGTTTTCCTAATGAAGGTTATTCATTATTTAGTTTATGTTAGGAAACTACATTCCCAGAATCCATTGACAGTGCGTATAAGTTGGTACTGCAAAAAAAATTACGTGAAAACTACAATAACCCTACAAGGGCGGAACTAGGGTTACCTTAAACTGCTAAAACGGATTGCTGTAGTAGACGAATCGAGAACACGGGCTCGATAACAGCTCACGATCTTCTACCGTATTCCTTTGCTGCCAGAATATCGAACTGAGTGTGGGCTCCTTCGAAATCCTTTATGTTTCTGCTCTCTCTTTTTACGCTCTCTTTTCTATTCCGAGTTATAATACTCTTGATGGAAAAATGCAAACTGAGAAGAGAGCCAAAGCAGCATATATATAGGCTACGATAGGGACCATAAGAAGTCAATAAGGAATAGACTTCCTTATGGAATTAGGAAACCCTAATTCGAATTGAATCAGATTTGTATTTCCATAAATTATAATTCATACCACTAAAGAATTATAATTGCACTCCTACCCTTATCTCAAAAATATATTTCGAGCTCCATGTTATTAAATGCTTATTATCTCCCCATGTTAAAATTACAGATATCCATTAATTAAATATAATTACTGACAATCATATTTAATTAATCTCTTAAAATTCCTTGAGATCCTCTGCTTAACTTATCTTATATGTCTGATACAAAATCCACATGCAGGGTTTGACATAATCAAAACTTATAAGCTTTCTCAAGGGGATATCATCAATCCCAAAATTGAGACATGGATTCCATCATTAATTAATATCTACCACACAATTAATATTGTCACTCAATCCAATGAGATATTGACTCATTTAAGGATCTCACCCTTTTAGGGATCAAAGTGTAAATATCAAATGTACGTGTCCATAAAATAACTTAGGATTTAGAGCATAAGCACTCATAATAGTCATGAGGTATTAATTATCTTATAAGTCAGTATAAAGATAATTACCCCAAGTCGGTCCTGTTTAATACACAAAATGTACCAGCATGGTGAGTTAAAACTATGCCGTTTCCCGCAGTCAAGACAAACCTACTACAACACCATGCTGCAGTCCTACCGATGGTGTGTCCAATCCATCTAAGACTGTAAACTAAAATCTTACATTCTACAAGATTCGATGGTCTGATCTTCCCTGTGCAAGTCGAACTCTACACACCAAACCACCTACTATGTAGAGTGAAAAACACACATGCATAATATTAAATAAACAATATAATACAAATATTGCCCACACAGATTCTCATAAAAAAATGGATTAACTGATTTTATTAAATGAATAATAAATCAACTACATAAAGCATGGCTTTTAGTATATATCCCTAACAGTTTACATTGAGGGGTTTTTCTTTTATTATATATATATAATAAAAAGTTCAAATTATGGTAATACTTTTAGTCCTTGTACCAATTATTTTCTGTCTTTATTGAAAGGTTCCTCATAAAGTTTTCAGAAAAAAAATCCTTCATTTTTCTTTGCACACACGTTGGTTACTTGAGTAACTATACAAACTCTTTGAAGTTCAAATTGTCAATACCTAGAGATTCATTTTCTCTAAAGTTTATATTTATGGAATCGCCTCGACGAGAGCTATTAAACGAGAACCATTAAACGAGAACCTTGATTGATAACTTGTAAAATACATTGAACTTACTATGTGATTTTAGTTCACTACTGTGAAATTTCAACTAACTAGGTCTGCGAGTTATGTGAAGTATCACTTAACTTTATTTGAGGAACCTGTTAAATTTGAAAAGTGACTTACTAAAAGTGAAATTTCACTTAAAATGTTATCTAGGTCATTGAGTCATAGACTAACTAACAAGTATTGGGTGTGGCTCCGTACTGGTTTTAGCCACGGGCAATGCCTCTGTGTAAAACTTAAATTTACTTGTTTTTTTTTTCCCCTCCTCAGCTGCTATTGGCAATATTTGATTTAGGAAGACTCTTTGCCAAGCAAGTTTTGAATTTTTTCCACTACTTTGGATAGAGGTTGATGGTATGGTCTTGTCATGAACTTGATTATATTGTATAAGGGATACAAACTAGTGGAAATGATTCTTTTAACCATTTTGGTATTCCATGACAATCTGTTTCGCTTAAGAACACTATCCTAATATTTGGCTACTATTGTTTTGTGTCTTACATGTTTAGAGTATTTAACTTCAATTTAATCTTGCTGACTATAAGTTTTTTCTTCGGACACTCCTATGGTACGACCAAGTTGTTGCTTGTACTATATAAACAAAATAGATTTGAAACTTTGTGTGTTGGCTGCGAAGGCATGCTTCTCCAGCTTTGCCCTTTCTACTCGGATTAGTTCAGATTCTCAATTTCAGTCCTGTGCGTTTCTAGTTAAGTCCTTCTCGGTAAGATAAGGATGAAGCATTTTCAACTAATTGAACGGTTAGTTTATGAATAGTTATTTTACATTAGGCTTCTTGTTTGTGAAAGAATTAGATGTGAACTATTATTGGATCACATGAATGCTTCATTAGGCATACCGATGGAACACTCTGTTTGTCCAATCGAACTTGATTTTGTCATGGCATTCCTTCGTGATAGCATTTTTTTTTATGGTTTTCTGCAACTGCATGTTTATCTTGCACTCCTTCCAGGTTTTAACAAAAAAAAAATGCTTCAATGTGCCTTAGGTAACTCATGAAGATTTCAAAAGGCAAAGATAAGGTTATGTTCAAGAAGAGAGGGGGTGCCCACATGTGTAAATACTCTGATGTATGGAATAGTTCCTATGTACTGCTTGTGTTTTTTTTTTTTTTTTAATATTTGACTTTGTTCTCTCTTTCTTTTGTGATGATATTTCAATTTGTGTTTAGGCATGGTCTTGTGAGGGCAGTTGATGAGGAATATTGTGAAGAGCTGCTCAAATTTACTAGGAAACGTGAGGAGGTACCTTGTATTTTTATGTTAGTGCAATCAAATTGTTTTGTTGCATTCATATTCATCCATATCTTGGTGGTTGTTTGATAAAGAAGAGGCTGGAGCTTTATTACAAGCATGTGGAATTCAAGCGTCTTGTAAACCTGGGTGTTCTTTAATATCAAGCTTCAAGAATTGAGTTGGCTCCCCAAGGTGATAATTTGTTATATTTTCACATTCATGTTTTGGTTAGGTGGTTGAGTGCAGTAGAGAGCCAAGTCTGGAATCCCATCTTTAGATCAAAATCATAATCGTACATACTAAAATTTTTGGGATTCTATGAAATTGGTACCTCCGATCAAAGACACCCTCGGCTAATTACTAGTCGGCTAATTATGAGAATTTTTCAACTTTAGTTTCTTGTGTGGATAGTCTCGTTTTACCCACCTTTGGCAAGTTGACAAAGAGGCAATAGTATATGCAAAAAGAAAATTGAAAAAAAAAAGGACGTTTGTTAGGAGGTAATTCGTAGTCTTTAAATCACCTCAGTTTTTGTTAGACTATGATTTATAATCTGTTGTATGTGCATATTCTGTTTACCTAGCACTTATGGGTCTATCTATACAATTTTTGTTTGTGAGGTACTCTTTCTGGTGGCAAATATTATGGTTCTTCATGTGAAACTTTCAAACTGTAGATTCTTTCAGATTAGGAACCTGGGTCAGTGATTTATGGGGTCCTTTTGGTTTTCTTTTGGGATATACCAGATGATGTAAATATGATGAATTTTGCAGTTTTTGTTTCATTTTACAAGTCCTGTATATTTATTTCATTGTCTTTCAAATTCGAAACTTGTATTTTTCTATTGTTGGGTTAATGTCTTATTTTCTGTTAAGCAGTGCACACATCCATTATATCCCCCCAAAAGGAATTCTTTTTTAGGACTTGGCTGCTTAGCTCACCACTATTTAATTATAAACAACTTTGGTAGCTTCACCAACTCAAAGTTACCTCTGTCCCACCCTTGTTGGTTCTATTGCTTGGATTGTATCTTCTTCTTCTTTTTTTCTTCTTTTTTTTCTTTTTTTTTTTTTTTTCCTTTTTAACTAAGTTTCCATAATGCTTACATTGAAAAGATCTATGGATCTAGCTAGAAGAATAAGCTATTGGTTCTGCTTTATGGGGGGTATAATTCCATATTTTGCGGTAGCAACAATGTGAGACTAGTAGTTTCTGGCTGCTATCTCTCACATTTCTAATGGTATGTATAGACAACTTTATATGCTAATGACAGTATGAGACTCACCAGCTGCAAGTTGATTTTCTTGAGCATTATCCTATGGAAGCTCCACAGGAATACTAGCTTTGACTGATCCCTTTAAGTTTATTCCTTATTTTGGTGCGCTTCATTTAATTTAACTATGGTGATACAAATCTTTGGTCCTAGATTTGAGTTTGAAGGATTGAGTTAATGGTGCAGACATTAATTGTTAAGCTACTAGAGTGGTGTTGGACTCCACTTAAATTAAGAAGAAGCACTAAAATGGGGGCCAAACTAAGCCTTAGTTAAGTTCCCTGCCATCAACTGAGACACCCAGGCTGCCATAGCAATCTCTTAATTTTATTGATATAATGGTATGGGTATTGGGTCAAATTGAAGAACAAAGCAAAGAATCAAAACATATATGCAGTTTTTGTTTGCTCAAGTGAAATCCATTAATTTATAGGATTAATGTACTAAACATGAGCTCCTATCCTTTGCAATCCAGGTAATTTCAAGTTCTTTACCTCGGAGATCCTATCGATCAGAGAACCTAGCTCCACTTTCTATAGATTCAACTCAGGTAGCTTTCTTAAGCATTCTTGTTCTTATTAATTTGAATGAATATGTATTATTCGTATGGTTTTTTAGTTGTACCCCCTTCAGCCTTTGGTAGCTAAATATATGTGTCATTTGCATATCTCACTTGTATTCTCATCTGCATCTCAATAATTATCTTCTTCTTTTCACTTTTCTTGCTTAATGATGTATTTTTCTCTCTTTTGATAATTATCTTCATATTGTTTTTTAGTTGTACCCCCTTTAGCCTTTGGTAGCTAAATCCGGTGGGTTTAATGCTTTTAAGTGAAGTTGCATTGGGAGAGGTGTATGAGCTCAAGTAGACCAAGGTAAGTTCACATTTCCATGACATGCTTATATCTCTAAAATTGCTACATATCTTACACTAGGCATTCAACAGTGTTTGGCTTAACCATTGGTATTAAGTATAAAACTAATTACTTGCAAAATGCTTGCCTTAAAAACTATGCAGTTGATGAATGTATGGAATGCAATATTGTATCAAAGTTGGAAGCCCTGTCTTCATTTCTTTCTTTTTTTTTTTTTTTTTTTAATTTTTTGGCTCCAGTGTGGCGTCTTCTCTACTGGACGCACCTGAGCTAAGTCCCTCGTTTTAATCTTCATTGTTTCATAAGGGTATTGATGGTTGCGATTGTATCTCTATTGATTAAAGTTGAGGAGTGCCATTAATCCAAAGAGGCACTAAAACGCTTCCGACTTTGGTCTTGTTGTTATTCATTTGGTACAATAAAACGCCACTGTAAATTATGTCAAAGATCAGTGTTCAAACATTTTTGTAGTATTTTTTGGAGCAGTATGTAGAAATCCAATTGTCACGACATGTATAAGAAATGTACACTTAGCTGTATGTAAATGTGCTGGTATTTCACTTTTAGCACCTTTTGCAAGTTTCTTTGATATTTTAAAAAGAAAAAGAAAGAAAAATGCTTACATTATGCTGCACTAAGCAACACCTTTTTTCCCTCTTATTTATGGAATTTCCTAGAAACAAATTGAGTTGCTACCACTCGTACCACACATGACCAAGTAATATTTTTTTTTCTTTTTTGTTTTTATTGGAATTATTACTAAGCAACAAATTGTGCAGCTACCCCTCCTACCATGCACAATGGTCACAGACTCACAGTAGTCTCTAATGCCAACATTTGCCGTCTGTATAACTATCAGATAATCTGTACAAGTTGGACATTACATCTGTGCTTAGCTGACAAGTCACAAGTATTTGCTGCTGTTATCATAGTCAATCCCAAATTTGTTTCTCAGCATGTGGCAGTGGGGCAAAGTTTAATAATAGTGGGACCACATCGATTTTCGTTGGAAGTTGTTTTTAGGTGGCTCTACTGCCATGTGTTGGTAACCATAGCATTACTTCAATTTTTTTTCATCAAATGTCACGTCCATTATTTGCTTATTCAGGAATTCAACAAGAAATCAAACTCCTTGTATACTATACTGCGTAGTAGCAGGCTTGCTGGGAGTCAACGAGCCCCATTTCTCGGACGTTTTCTTTTGCGCCAAAACTTCAATTCCTTCTTTGAGGTAACTCTGACAAAGTTTTATGTAGATTCATCATTTAATTTTATTTGGAAGTGAAAATTACCAACTTTTGTATTTTTTTTGTCAACAGGCAACTGCTAGTTGGGTTGTGCTTTCTTGTTGCTGTATTGAGGCTGTTGGTCGATTCTTGTACATTCTTTGTAAGAAAGTTTCACTGTGTAGAAGTTTGGATTTTGAATGTTAATAGTGTAAAAGTCTAGATTTTAAAAGTGTAAAAGTCTAGGTGCTATTTGTGATACAGGTTCTCTTTTTATTTTTTTTATTGGTGTTGTGACGCTGCCAAATTATTATTTTTTTTCCTTAAAACAAATATCTGGCACAGTTCAAAACCGTTCCAAAAAAGTCCCAAAAGCGTGCCAAATTGAATATTTTTTTTCAACTCAAGACCAATCTAGCAAAATTTTTAGCAGTGGCAAAAGGGTGCTAGATTAGGGTGCCAAAATTGTGCCACATGTCGCGCACAAAATTGGCCACGTGTTGCTAACAACTTTGAAAATCTGGATCAGTTTTAACAGTGCCAAAAAACCATGCCAAACTCCTGAATCTGGCACCCTTTGACCAAAAACTGGCACGGTTTAAGCCGTGTCAAAAATTTTGGCTCCCCGATATTTGGCACAGTTTAAAACCGTGTCAGATTAGATCTGGCATTGTTTTAAACAGTGCCACTTTGCAGTTTTTGGTGTAGTGTTTTAGCATTTTAAAAATTACAATCACTTAGAGCATCTCCAATGGTATATGCTATTTTCTTCATGCCAAACCTATATTTTGGCATTGCGATAGTGCTAAAATGCTATATTTTAGCATACGTGCTCCAATGGTACATGCTAAATGAAATGCTATTCCTTTCTTTGTATTGGAAAAAGTTAAGATATTGCCTTGTTGGCGTGCCAAATTATAGCACGACCCTTCAAAAACACATCTCCAATGGTTTGCCAAATATCATGCCAAATTATAGCAATACCAAAGGTCATGCCAAATTTGGCACATGATATAGCATTGCTATAATTTGGCATGAGCTTTGGCATGCCATTAGAAAGAGATTTTTCAAGATTATGCTATAATTTGGCAATAGCATGAAGTATAGCATGCCCATTGGATATGGTCTTAGCAACTTTTATTATCAAGAACAAGTGATAATCTATGTGCACGAGTATAATTATAAAGATGCCGGGAGAGAAGTGAGGTGGGATCAGGGTGTGAACCCGTGACCTGATGAGATACTCCATTCGTTCCATTTTATGTGACTATCTTCCTAAATCCAACTTTTTGAACACACATATTTTAGTGCTTAAGAACATATTATTTCTTAATTTGAACCAAATAGAATAAAGAAAAAAAAAACATGAGAGGGGTGTCAAATTTTTAATTTGATGAGGTTTATGGTGTCATATTTGTAATTTGACAAAGGTTCAAACTGACTTTTTCTTTTTCATAATCGATTCATGTGTTTAGTCAAATGGTTCTTTATAATGCCCCGTATTTTTTGGCATCATTCTACAACTTAAAATCAGATTTTTTTTTTTTGGATGTTTGAACCTCATCAAACTACATATTACTATGCCTATATTTTGTGATGTGGTTTTAGGTTATAGAATGACACCACTGGAAAAAGAGAAATGTTTGGCACACACTTTTTGACACAAAGTGTCATCTGGCCATTGATTGGTGCGGGTTCCACCACCAAACGCAATTCGGCCATCAAAAATCAGTGGTCGAAATGTGTTCGATGGTAGGGCCCGCACCAATCAATTGCCGAAGGACACTTTGTGTCAAAACGTGTGTGTGTATCATTACTCCTGAAAAAATCTCTGGCTACGCCACTGTATATATAACCTCATGATGCGTTTATACCTGTTTTCACTTTTATTCCTTGCGGTTCAAAAAATGATGTTTAATTGCTTTGTGGGGACTCTGATTGTACCAAATACTTGAACTTGTAGAATCACATCACTTACGGAACCTAGAACTAGTTCTAGCATTCCCAAACTTGTAGAATCACATCACTTAGTGTACGATTAATTTCTTTATTAAAAAAAAAAATGAAAGTTTACAGTGGTAAAGTATAACATTGATGCAAGGGATGGCTCTGTTATCAAAACTTCAGCATTTCAAGAATTGACATGGGATTGTTGTAAAAAAAAAAAAAAAAAGGAAGAAGGGATATGGGATTTCAAGCATAAAAGCATCTTCCTCCCTCATTCTTCAGCTACTACACGCAGTATACTTTCTTCGAGCAAATCTTCTCGATCAGGTACTCCTTAGTTTTATTGTCTTATTTATTTATTTTATTTGTGGTACGTCCTATATGTTTAGGATGTGTCATATCATATACATTAAAAATAGGGGAAAATACCTTTTACTTTCCTGTGGTTATACCCATTTTCTCATAACCCCCTGTGGTTCATTTTGTAACACTTAACTCCCCTGTACTACGGACTAAAGTGAGACTGTTAACTTTTCTAACGGAAAAAAAGGAAATGACGTTAATACCCCAAGCCCCTATACATACTCTTTAGGGAAAAATACCTTTTACCCCCCTATGGTTAGACCCATGTTCTCATAACCCCCTGTGGTTCATTTTTGTAACACTTAACCCCCCTGTACTAATGACTGAAGTGAGACTGCCGTTAGAAAAGTTAACAGTCTCACTTTAGTCCGTAGTACAGGGGGGGTTAAGTGTTACAAAATGAACCACAGGGTGGTTATGAGAACATGGGTGTAACCACAGGGGTAAAAGGTATTTTCCCCTTAAAAATACTACTCCCTCCGTCCCATATTTAGAGTCTCTTTTGGGAATTCCAACTTATTAATGGAACAACTTTGATTTTGGTGAGATTTTCAACTTTCCAATATTGCCCTTTTTGAAATTCAAAATTATAGTGTCACATCAAAACAAAGAGAGAGAAGAGTTGGATATAATAAAGGACAAATTTGGAAAGTGTGTATTAAAGTACTTTGACTTTTCAAAGAGGACTCTTAAAATGGGACATCAAAAAATGGCATCAAAGACTCTTAATATGGGACAGATGGAGTATCATTTTATACTAAATTTTTTAACTAAGTGTAATAATGGAAAAAAATTTAAATTTAAATATAAATATTACTGACAACCACTTTTTGTGTATTATTCATCAATATGAAAGTTCTTTATTTAGTATATATTTCTTAAATTGCTATTTAGTTAATTGAATTTTATTTATAATTATTAATATAGATTAACAAAATAAATTAACTTTGTTTTCAACACTATTAGAATAGCAATATAGCACAAGGGCACAATTGTCTTTTGGACATTCAAAATAACTTTTGCATTTATGAAACCAAACACTTACATAATCTATTATGACACCATATCCACTTTTACAATACTCCATAATCTATTTTGATCATGATCTATTCTGATAAAGGAATCGCAAAGCTATCACAATCGCAAAAGTTTAAGCTGTCCCAAACAGGCCCTAAGTTTTATATAAAGTATGTTTTGCGAATTTCAGATATCTATCTGTGAAATTGTTAATAAAATTCTATTATGATTCGCTCTCTATCTATCTTTCCCTAATATCTTCTTTTCTTCTTCGTTTCTGTAAAATTTTGATTAAAGAAAAGATTGCTACAGTAAGGATCAAGGTCCTTACGCACTATGTGTCTAAGGCCCCGTGCAGCCCGTGCATTGCACGGGGTATCGACTAGTTGTGTAGTATTTAACAATACATTATAGATATAGATATGAATGCAACTATCTTTTTAATGACATTAAAATAAACATGTAGCTATTATGAAGATTTTAATAATTTAGGATACCACATCATCCAAAAAAATATTGTATTTAATATTTTTTTTTTGAAATCTTGGGCCATTATATTGACCATTTTCTCCAATCTTGGGTGTATTATTTCTCACACTAGACTTTGACATTGTAAAACCAAAGTAGCATTCAAAATATAGGTTCTAATTCTTTGAAAAATAGTTGGGGCATAGTTGTTGACAATAAAAATGAGGCAGAATTAATTACTAGATATATATAGCATTAGATGTCAAATGTAACACTGTAGCACTGCCAACATATTGAACATAGCACAAAAAATCATTGAATAACCTTCTATATGTATAAACGCTGGTCAATGAAGTGCAATTGTTAACGGTGTCAAAAAACATGATGAAATGGATCACGTGGCACAAAACAATTAAAGTTTAAAAATACTTGAGTACCTATATCTTTTGGTTGTGTCCTAAGTATTACTCTAACACAAAAATTTTATATTGAGCCTTTTCCACGTAGTCCATTCCAATGTTTTTTTTGACGATACTAACGATAGTTAGACACGCACTTAACTAACGGGCTCTAAATGGGACTTATTCATCTTGTTCATGAAATATACAATCTCTCTTTGGGTTTTCCTTTACTGGTATGCTTTTGTGGGCTTTGCTTAGTCCTATTTTTTGTTTTTCTTTAATACACGTTCCTTGACCACAAAAAAGGATCAAAAAAATTATTTAATTTTAAGTTTTTGAAATTTGATCGAAGAAACTCTTGCAATCAGAAAATGATAAAATATCACAAAGTATAGCTTATTTGGCGTTGAATTGTGTCTTAGGCCCTTTCAATATTGCATCATGCAGTCGAGTGTTCAACCCCACCCTTTTCCCTTGTAATTAAAAAAAAAAATTGATGATATGGCAAATGCAGTCATGCACTGCCACTAATTAAGGTCCTTAGTGCCTGCCATAAGTGCATAAATATAATTAACTAACTTTGTTTACTAGCTGATCATGTGGCCCTGACATTCTTCATGTTATGCTCTAGCTCTTGTGCACAAAATTTAATCAACTATCTTATTTACAAGCTAATGTTGCCGTGGCATTCTTCATGTTATATTCTCTTGTTCATGATATTGTGATATCTCATATTAGTGGGCTTATAACAAGTAATTTATATGAGATTTTGGGCCATCATGTTAGACCATTTTTTTGGGTTACTGACCCAGTTAGGGTTACTACAACCAGTATTATAGCCAACATGGTCTCATGGTTTGGCACTCTACTCAAGGTTATCAACGAAAAAGCACGCGGTGCATTAGCACGATGGATTTTATTTATTTATTTTTTTTTTTTGTTGTTGGGAAAAGCTAGGTATGCATGTTTGTTGTAACGGGGATACCACCTCATAAAAAATAACGTACTTATAGATTTGAAATTTGTGCTTTTGTAGATATAATTTTCCCCTAAAAATAAAGGGTGCAGATGGATATATAGAAAGATTTGATTAGATTGTGATACCACGTCAGCAAAATAACCGTTACAATAAATATTTTCTCCTATACGATAGATTCTAACCCGCCAACTAGAGAGTTTTTGGGCCATGTGGGTTTTATAATGTGAGACAAGAATGTCATGTTATGTCATAATTAATAGTTTAACTGGCTAATATGGCACTGTGAGCAAACTTGTTATAAAAAGAGTAATAATTCATACACAACTCTTATACAATTTTTTGTTCACAACCCACAAAAGTGTATTTATCTCTCTTCAATGGCATTTTGTGATATTAGTGGACTCCACAGTAACACAAGAGGGAGAGATATAAACACGCTTTTGGGGATTGTGAACAAAAAAATTGTGAAAAAGTTGTGTGTGAAATTTTATCCTTATAAAAAATTTGTTTTTAAGTGTGAGACCCTATTTTTAGTCCATTCTTCATGTTACGTAGGCCAATATATATGTACTCAGACTTCCCCAAAATCCATAGTATTGGTGTTCCTTGCAATGCATTTGAAGTGAAGTACAATCAGGGCACTACAACATACACATGTACGCAAACATCTATATGTATATGTACATATCTTTAGCGAAAGAAAGAGGGAGTGTCTAATTATGAAATCACAGAAACAACCTCATACTTTATTGTCTTAAGCCACTCTTATTTAATTACAACAGATGAAGAGAATGACAAACCTTATCACCTAACAATTAAGGGGGGTGGAAACTTGAATGTGAAGTGCTAATCTTGCCGTGTTTTAATATAGAATTTAGAAAATGTTGACCAGTTAACATTCAATCTTTTTCTGTTTATACACATGTTTATGTAACTTGTTAAGTAAATCAACATTTGATAACGAAGTTTGTCATTTGTAATTTTGGATGATCGCTTTATTAACAATCACCGTCTCAAATAGGTTAGAAAGATTCGTCAATGATGCATGTATATGCGACAAATTATTTTGTGTGATGTTTATTGTGATTTAAGAATTTAGTAAATCCCCAGTGGATCCCATATTAAGAGAGAGATTACTATAGCAATCACATGGTGTGAGGGTTTCATATAATAATTTCTGCTAATCAGGTTTAAATTGTTGTATATTTGTTGCATGTAAGTATCATATACAACCAACTTATTTGGTTGTATGAGAGACGGACCTTGAGTTTTTGTGCTATTTTTTATAGTATTAACTTATATCATCTACATGAGAAAAAAAAATTTATCTCGGAGATGCTGCCTGTGAAACCCGTAACTTGGTCAATTCCAAGTGCAACTTGTAGATTTCGCCTCTATCAAAGTTTTTGTAATTGAAGTAATTTGTGAACTTGCTAAGAAAATAGTTGAAACTATAAGAGTTCAAATTATGGGTAAATATATCCGACCTCCACTGAGGTTTGGCCTTAATACACAGGCCTCCCCTCACATTTCAGGAATCTCACTTACCTCCCTAATTTTTGAATTTTTCTATTAATTTTTCTAAAGTCCATTACCACAAAATGATCTCTAGCAATAAATATAATATCAAAATAATATAATAATACACTCTCTCCGTCCCATTTTTTGAGTCCACCTTTGGGAACTCAACTTATTAAGGGGACAAAAAGAATCAAAACCTACTTTCCACAATTATCCCTAATCATTACAATAACTTTTTTTAATTTTGTCTTGGTGTAGATTTCAAGAAAGGATAGTATTGGAAAGTAAGTAAAAATTGTACACGAATTTAGGAAAGTGAACACTAATTTTGGGACATTCCAAAATGGAATATAGGACTCAAAAAATGGGACCGTGGGAGTACAATATATGCCTAGATAAACATTTAAGCACATAAGGGTGTTCTCATTAGCATATAATAGAGGTAATTTCGTAATTTTACCTATTTTTTGTTAACTTTAACGGAAGAAGTAACTGTGTCACTTAAGTCCAGACCACATGGGGTATTAGTGATATAATTTAAAGTACAAGGGGAAACTGAAAAAACACCTAACCACATGGGGTGTTTTTGTAATTAACCCTTCTAATTAAAACACAAAATACACATAAATTACTTGCTTAGTAATAAAAAATGCAATTCAACTAACAACAAAACACAAGCAAGTGTATTAATATTAAACGTTAACAAAGTTTTGCACAAAAACACTATAAAAGCACTAAGGCACACTAAAGTGTGTGGGTTTTCGTGTCGCATGTGCTCATGGGTGTTGAATTCCAATGTGGGGTCTAACTGGAAAAATGGTTTTTCTAGGATTATGATTGCAAGCTGATTCTGAGATTGAGATTTGTTCTCTGAGAATTGAAACCAGGTTCGTGCCGAATTATAGTAGGTGGACTTGTTCTTGATCTGTCTAGGTGTTGTAATTCTAATGGTTCGTATGTTCATGCTTCATATTTGGATTTTGAGGGGGTAGTTTGTCAATTCGTGAGGGTTGTTTTTAGTAATTATGTGATTGTCAAGATGGGTAATTGGGTGGAGGCTTGTAGTTTAGATTTGACGTAAGGTTGGAATGGTGTCTGGGTGATTTATATCCACTATTGCATTTCGCTGCATTTATGCTGTTGGGTGTTTCGGTTTTATTGGCTCGGGCTTGGTTCCTGGTTTTGTGTTCATCGGTTGCTGAGTCTGGCTAAGGGTCAACAAGGGAAGATGTTGCTCAAGTTATCCAGATTAATGAATGTTACTGGGTTTGGGGGGCTAAGTTTCAAGAACTGCAATTATAAGGATAGCATGTGGAGCAATGTACTCGTAACTGTTTATGAATGTTTAATCCTTGAGAAGTGGCTGTAATGGGTGCTTGTCTCCAATTATCATCTCCAAGCCATTTGTCAAATTCCACAGGCTTGCCCTCTATGTGCAAGTTCTTTTGACGGTTTTCTCTTTGTTTTTCTGGTGATTGTGAGGTTTTAGTCTGGGTGGGTTTTTAATTTTGCTTGGCTCTGTTATGGGTCTTTTGTTTTGGGGATTCTTAGGGTGCTTGATTTGTTTTTCTTTGGTTAGGGGTTGATGTACTTGGCATTGCCTTTTTGGCTTTCTAATTAATTTGATTTGCTGTTCAAAAAAAAAAGCACTAAAGCACTCCCTACACATTAAGTGCACGTGCAGCACTATTTTTAAAGCACTCGTGCTTCATAGCTCAAGAGTGTTGTCCCTCCATTATCATGCATCACTTAAAAGACTTTAGAGAAAGAGAGAGAGTTTATTATAAAAAGCAAAGAAAGAATATCATATATATTCTTTTAAGCCGCTCTTATTTAACTTCATCAAGTACAATACATGAAGAATATATGAACTCCATAATATATATAGGAGTATTATTCACTAATCGAGCGATATACGTTAGCTCCTTTAACCAATCATAGGTATTCGTGAAACGGTAGCAACGATGCCTTCTTCGTTAACAATTACTCGAACCCTATCACAACGAAATTTTGTGTCAATCTCACCAATCAACCGTTCGGGGACTATTATAGCAGTGACCAAATGATTTTCTCTCTGTATTATATCTACTGCTGTCGCTGCCGGCGACACCCCAAGAAGTTCAGGCCATGAACTCTTACCTGCATAAAGAAAAAGTTATATATCAGACTTTCATGTTATACATATATATATATATGTGTGTGTGTGTGTGTGTATGGATAAGTTGCGGACTTCGGTTTCAACCGTTAGATTCAATTTTTATTAAGGGTATTATAGTAATTTCACAAGATTCAGTGACTGAAAGCAGAAGTTCACAAATCCGCAACTTTATAAGTTGCGGACGTCGGCACAAGAATCATTCTGTGAATTATATATATGTGTATATATATTACTCGAATGGTCATGTCCTTGTGTCCACGTTTAAATGGATAGGAAAAATTCGTTGCCAACTTAATAGAATAAAGGCGGTAAAGTAATTTTACAATGAGCGCATTAAAATAATTTAGCTTCAATTCTTTGTAAGTAATGCTAGGCTTGTTAAATCCAAATTCCAAATTCATATCCCAAATAATGTGGCATTGGGCTCAATGGATTTTGATGGGATAATGTTGAAGTGGTCCCTTCATTATTAATGGTGATTCCACTGCCACATCACTTTCACAATATTTGGGATGTGAATTTGGAAAGCATATTCTTCTTTGTAAACTTATTTTAATGTCCTCAATTTAATGGGGTGGCAATATGTAGTAGGTTAATTTTTTTGTATATATAATCACACTTTGGTACCCTACAATTTTCCATTATTTTATGTTAGGCCCTCAATCATATATTATGGCACTAAAAGTCCTCAATCTTTATATGTACCAATTCCAACTAATCAAGGACAATCAGGGGTGCAAAGAAATTTCGGCTCAAAAGGTGGCCCGAAGCCGAGCCCAAAAAAACAGGGCTTAAGCCCGACCCAAGCCCGAGGTAGAGTAGTCCAGCCCTATGCCCTAGCATCCCAAGTAGGGCCTGGGCCTATCTCTTGAAGACCAAGCCCGGCCAGAGGATGAAACCGAGCAAAGTTCGGCCCGAGGCCCGCATAAAAACCCGATTAGAATCTTCCCAATAATAAAAATATTGATTGTTTTGAAGTATATGTTAAATTTTAAAAATTTGCAAGTTGCTATATTGAAAGTTATTTTCAAGCTATAAAAAAATGGTTATATATATAATAATATTTATACCATTTAGGATAAATTTAAAACGCTCCCTTAGGGTCTACCTTAGGGCCTTGGGCTGGCCTTGGATTGTAAACTCCTAAACCCGGCCCGAGCCCAATCTGATCCGAAAAGAGACATATACCTGAGGGCCAAAGTCCAAATCCGTCCAAGCCCGATCAATGTCGGGCCAGGCTAGACCCGACGGGCCATTTTGACATCCCTAAGGACAATGAGATGGATCAATTTCAATTTACCACAACTATGTAAGGCCCCAATCATCATATCCGCTAACAATTGTTCTCAATTGAAGTCGAGTAATTAAAATTCGAGAGACTTAAATGATATTAGTTCATAATAGAGGATCTAATTGGAAACTTCAGAAAAAAACAATTGTATTTGACATTTATATATATACATAAATCATGTAAATCATAGGGAAAATAATTTCTTTTCTATACCTGGTGGACAATCAGATATTGACATCCTCACTGCTCTTTTCCCTTGCTATATTTGTGCTACTTAGTCTATTTTCACTTTTGTGATTGATTCACAGTGATGGATGGGTTTTTATAGACAAGTATTGTACGTACTATTGTGGTAGCTTGCGTTTGTTCATTTTTGACATATGTGTAAGAATGCATTAGCTTGCAATTTTTTTTTTGGACCAGATTACAAGCTTCCCCGCACGTTTGCAACACTGAACCAATCTTATTGTTTTGACTGACCATTTTAAAATATGGTTGCAAAGTTCAATATAGATTTTCATGGTGGTTCAATTTAGGAGAACAGTGAGACTGTCACACCATCTCATCACACCGACGCCCTAATAATATGGGTCTATGTGGTCACTATTTTTAAATAAAAACATGACAAATAATATTTGTTGACTTTAAATGCATGGCATATCATGTCCCCATTACTTATCATCTGCCCTTATTTGTGGAGGTCATATGGCCCTGTGTGATTGGAGTTGTGTAATTGGAAAGTCACATCATATCAGTATAATGACATGATATGATGGTGTCGCTAGAATAAGTTTTCAAGAAATAGATTTGAATGTATAGTTTTAGGAAACCCACTGAACTGGTTGGTTATCTAGACATAGCATTAGATGTCAAATATAACACCGCAGCACTGCCAATATGTTGAACATAGCACAAAAAAGCATGGAAGAACCATCTATATGTATAAACGTAGGTCAATGAAATACAATTGTTAACGGTGTCAAAAATGCATGACGAAATGGACCATATGACTCAAAACAACTAAGGTTTAAAAATACTTAAATACGTGTAAAGGTTGTAATATATTACACAAAAGGTTTATATTGGGCCTTCCATCATTCCATGTGCTCCATTCCATTATATTTTTAACACTACTAACGATATTCAGACTCGCGTTTTATTAACGAGCTCTAAATGGACTTATTCATCTTGTACATGAAATATACAATCTCTCTTTGGGTTTTAATTTGCTGATATATATATATATATATATATATACTTTTGTGAGTTTTGCATAGTCTTATTAATTTGTTGTTTTTCTTTAATACACGTTCCTTAACTACAAAAATCAAACTAAATCAAGCCTTGTGTCCCCATCAATTGGGGTTGGCTGTATGACTCCTTTTCTCTATTCTGCACAATCAAGAGCTATATACTCATTTAGATTATATATATTCATATCTTGTTGCAGTAAATTGTTTAATTTTAAGTTTTTAAATTTGATCGGAAAAACTATTGCAATCAGAAAATGATAAAATGTCGCAAAGTAACTTAGCTCGTTTGGCACCGAGTTGGGTCTTAAGCCCCTTCAACATTACATGATCAATCGATCGAATGTTCAACCCCACTCCTTCCCCTTGTAATTTAAAAAAAAAAAATTGAATGAAATGGCAAATGCAGTCATGCACTGCTACTAATTAAGGTCCTTAGTGTCATAAGTGCAAATGTTTAATTAACTAACTTTATTTACTAACTGATGTAGCCCAGACATTTTGCATGTTAATTTAATCAACTATATCTTATTTACAAGCGTGTGGCCTTGAAAATATATATTGTTCATGTTATATTCTCTTGTTCATGATATTATGATATCTCACATTGGTGGTTTTATAGCAAGTAATTTATACTTAGAGATTTTGGGCCATCATGTTAGACCATTTCTTCGGGTTACTGACCCAGTTAGGGGTATTACAAGCAGTATTATAGCCAACCATGGTCTCGGTGGTTTGGTACTCTACGTACGGTTATCCACGAAAATGCACGTGTGCACTAGCATGATTTTATTTTATTTATTCATTATTTTATTTTATTATTTTTTTTTTTTGGGAAAAACTAGGTATGCGTATGATAGATTCTAACTCGCCAACTAGAGAAAGTACTCTTTGGGCCATGTGGGTTTTATAATGTGATAAGAATGTCATTTAAGATGGGAGAATATTGAGAAACCGAACAATTAATAGCTTAAGTACCGGCTAATATGGCAGCGCAAACTTGCTATAAAAAACTTGTTTTTACGTATGAGTCCATCTTCATGTTACGTAGGCCAATATAATTTACTCAGACTTCCCCAAAATCCAAACAGTATTATAGCCAACCATGGTCTCAGTGGTTTGGTACTCTACTTAGGGTATGCATGATGATAGATTCTAGCTTGCCAACTAGAGAGTGTTTGGGCCATGTGGGTTTTATAATTTGATAAGAATGTCATTTAACAGGTTAACTGGCTAATATGGCAGCGCAAACTTGCGATAAAAAAACTTGTTTTTAAGTGTGAGACCTTATTTTTAGTCCATTCTTCATGTTACGTAGGCCAATATATTTACTCAGACTTCCCCAAAATCCATAGTATTGGTGTTCCTTACAATGCATTTAAAGTGAAAGTACAATCAGGGCACTACAATATACATATGTACACAAACATCTAAATATATACACATCTTTAGAGAAAGAAAGAGGGAGTATCTACTTTATTGTCTTAAACCACTCTTATTTAATTACGTACAATAGATGAAGAGAATGACAAACCTTGTACTCAAAAGATAATGTATATTTTAATTTTTCTTTTGATCAAATTAACAAATATGGCTGTTTCAGATATATATACACTAGAGAATATATGACAAACCTTATACGTAAAAGAATAATTTTATGGTTTGTTTGGAGTGACAAACTTTCAATATATTGATCTATGGACTTTCTGTAAATATAGGAAAATGTTGGTTTCAAACAGGCACACACCTTGAAATGCATGTATTCTAAGCCCACATTTGTTGTTTATTTGGTCAAGATTGTACACTAACAAGTAGCCACCCACATGTTACAGATAGTTGGCTGTTTGGCCACTTGCATCTAATGATTACTCGGATAGACTTGAAATAAGATGGGGGTGTGTTTTCGGATAAGGGTAATGGACGCACACTCAAATCTCACACTCATTCATCTATATCTTGATGTGGATTAATGGGGAGAGGAGAGAGACTGTGGAATTCATTATGGTCCACACCACTTTACAATCTTTCTCCTCTCCTCATTGGTCTCCTCTCCCCATTGGTCCACATCAGGATGTGGATGAATAGGTGTGAGTCTAGCATTACCTTTTGGATAATTACTCGGATAGACTTACATCTAACCAAATCTCCAGTAGTCCAGTGGTAGGTGGGCCACGACAGGGGGTGTTCTACCCCCTTGGTCTTGAGTTCAAAACTTCACATAAGTAGATACAAGGGATTTGGCCAGGGCCTTTGACCTCCCTAATAGAGATCAGCGGTTCGAAACCCCCCAGAAGTCGTGTAAGCTAGATCGAGGGATGAATCTCAAGATGGACAATGTCTAACTTGGTATGGGTTCAAATTCTACTGTTACCTTACCTCCCTGATTTACCTAGTGCGTGTGTTGTGGGGTCGGTGCACGTGCCTGGGGTTTACCCCCTGTTCTACTCTGATAAAATGATAATAGGTGCTAATCCCGAAATTGCGGGAGACAGGCCGAGGAATTTGTCCTCATATCAAAAAAAAAAGTGGGGTCTAAAGTTACAGTTCTAAATTAGGGGTGTTTTTTTTTGTTTTTTTGTTTTTTGTTTTTTTTTTTTCTGTTCCAATATTATTTTGAAATTTTAGATGGAAACCTACTTTTCTCGCCTTTTTGTGATGCAAAATTATTAGTTAAATTTTCTACTCAAGTTTTGCTGACATTCTGTGTTTGCGATGTCCTATTTTTCTAAACCTTGACTTCCCAAATTTTATTCCTCTTTTAAAGTTTACCTTCGACCCCAAAAAATGTTGAGCTCGATCAATAACAAAGTTTATAGATAATATATATGCGGGCAAACACTGTAATCCAATCCAATGACATTTCTTCCTACTTGTCAATTTCGCCCAAACAAAATTGGTTTATATTAACTTTACAAAGGCTAAATTACATTTAAGTATCCTGTAGTTTTAGAAAAGTTTCACTTTGGACCATGCATTTTTAAATGCATCATTTTGGTCCCTCAAGTTTTAAAATTGTGACAATTTGGTACCCAAAAAAGCTAAAAATACAAGACCCAAAGTAAAACTTTTTGCACCATGAGGAACCAAAATGATGCATTTGAAAATGTAGGACACAAAGTAAAACTTTTCTAAAACTAGAGGGTATTGAAATGTAATTTAGCATTTTACAAATTAAAATCACTTAGAAATTTATTATCAAGAACAAGTGATAATCTATATGCACGAGTATAATTATAAAGATGCCGGGAGAGAAGTGAGGTGGGGTCAGGGCGTGAACCCGTGACCTGATGAGATACTTCTTTCGTCCCATTTTATGTGACTATCTTCCTAAATCCAACTTTTTGGACACACATATTTTAATGCTTTAGAACATATTATTTCTTAATTTGAACCAACTAGAATAAAAAAAATAAAAAAAATAAAAATAAAAACAAGAGAGGGGTGTCAAATTTATAATTTGATGAGGTTTATGGTGTCATATTTGCAATTTGACAAAGGTTCAAACTGACTTTTTCTATTTCATAATTGATTTATGTGTTTAATCAAATGGTTCTTTATAGGGGTGTCATTTGGAATGGAAATTCCGATTCCGATCTGAAAAATTCCGATTTTGGCACCATAAAATAAATTCTGAATTCCGAAAATTCCGAAAAAAATCGGAACGGAATCAGAATTGTTTTGAGAATTCCGAAAATTCCGAAAAAAATTCCGAAAATATGTTTTTCGAATTTTTTAAAAAAAAATCCGAATATTTTCTGAAAATTTGAAGAATGTGGACTTGTTTGTCCCACATCGAATAAGAAGAGAAAAGAGAGAGTAGGAGACTCTCTATAAAAGAATGACTTACCATTTCAATAGTATTTGTATTTCGAAAATTCCAAAAGTTATGAAAATTTCAAAAATTTTCAAAGAATTCTGATTCCGAAAATAGCGTCAATTGTCGTCAATTGAAATTGATGTTAAGGGCCCTAACGAAAATTGTGACGTAAGTTGCTCGTAATATTCATCTGTCACAGAATTGGTTCAGACAAATGGAGGAGAGTGTGAATGGCGCGAAAAATCACATTCGATTAGACCAAAAATCACATGCAATCAGATTCAAAATCGCATGCAATTAGACCCAACATAGCATCATTTTCGCACCATTCACAACTTTTGTTTGTCTTAACCTAATCTGTGATAGGTAAGCATTACGCGCAACTTATATGACAATTTATGTTAGTTTAAGCCAATGGCATCAAGTTTTGGGTCTGATTGAATAAATTTTTGAAGTTTAATGGTTTAATTGAACAAACAAACAAAAAAATACATGGATACAATTAAAAGTTATGTTTTCTCGATCGCTGGGTGATCCGCCAGAGCAGACTGCGCGGGCCGCTCTGGCGGGATCGGGATGCAACAGATTTTGGCAGCAGATTTGTTTTCTAGTTGGGTTAGGAAAGCTATTCACTAGAAACCTTTGAATAGGCAATATATACTCTTTCCAAATACTGTAAACATAGATTGCAACTCCCTTGAAGCCCCTTAGCATAATACAACTCTGCAACGGTGTGAACGTAGGCATAATTGGACGAACCATATAGAAATCTTGTGTTTCTTGTGTGATTATTTCTCGTTTTCTTTCGTTCTTGCATTGATTTCTCGCAGATCCTGAAGCGAAAATTGGACGCAATTTCCCCAACATTAAAGAATAAACCAAACTATTGTTTCACGTTAACCGGCCAGCTGGCCAGTTTAGTGCGGTTCCTAAAACTATGCATTAAAATATGTTTCTCAAAAATTTATTTTAGTGAGACCATCATATATATATATATCATCATATTGACATAATGTGACACTTCAATCACACAAGACTGGCCATGTGACCTCTACAAATAGGGGCAGATGTTAAGTAGTGGAGACATGATATACCATTTAATGTCAACAATTATATGTCTTGTTCATTTAAAAATTTAAAGTGGTCACAAAAACCCATATTATTAGAGCGTCGTACTACATCGATGTGATGAAATGTTGTGAAAGACTCACTGAATAATTTTTCCTATATAGAACCACATGAAAAATCTATAATGAACTTTGCAACTACTAAAATTTTGTCAGTCAAAATAACTAGATTGATTCTGTGATGCAAACGTACGGGGGAGCTTATAATCTGGTCAAAAAAAAAAATTTTGCAAGGTAATGCATTCTTGCACATATGTCAAAGCTACCACAATGCTTGTCTATAAATACCCATTCCAATGATTCCATCAATGTAAATCAATCACAAAAGTGAAAATAGACTAAGTAGCACAAATATAGCAAGGTAAAAGAGCAGTGAGGATGTCAATATCTGATTGTCCACCAGGTAAAGAAAAGAAATTAATTATTTTCCCAGTAGGAATGCTATGATTTACATGATATATGTGTGTGTGTATATATATATGTGTGTTAAATACAATTAATTTTTTTTCCCTGAAGTTTCCATTTTGATCCTCGATCTATTATGATAATATAATTTAATTAGTCTCTCGATTTTAAAATCCTCAACTTCAATTGAGAACAATTGTTAGCGTATATGCCTTATATAGTTGTGCTCATTTGAGATTGATCCACCTCGTTGTCCTTAATTAGTTGGAATTGGTATACATATATATTGATATATATATACATGCATATACATTCATACACACATATATGTGTATATATATATGTATAAAATGATAGTCTAATATATATGTTTTTCTTTATGCAGGTAAGAGTTCATGGCCCGAGTTTCTTGGGGTGTCGCCGGCAGAGAGAGCGGTAGAAATAATAGAGAAAGAAAATACTAACGTCACTGCTATAATAGTCCCCGAAAGGGTCGATTGGTGACACACAATTTCGTTGTGATAGGGTTCGAGTAATTGTTAACGAGAAAGGCATTGTTAGTACCGTTTCACAAATTCCTAAGATTGGTTAAAGGAACTATAATTCTATATATCACTCGATTATTGAATAATACTCCTATATATTATGGAGTTCATATATTCTTCATGTATTGTACTTGATGAAGTTAAATAAGAGTGACTTTAAAGAATATATATATATATATATATATGATGTTCTTTCTTTGTTTTTTATAATATAAACTCTCTCTCTCTCTTTCTCTAAAGTCTATTATGTGATACATGATAATGGAGGGACGGTAATCTTTGAGTTTTTTGGGGGCTCTAAACACAATTCAAAATAAATTATTATCGAAAAAAATAATTAAAAAATTAAAATCCATTTGACAAGTATTAATACAAAATTAATTTGCATAAATTTTTCTAATTGAAATTAACAAAGAAAGTAGTATAAGAACTCAAGATTGGCTAGTGAACTTTTATATTCCAGATTGACTTTATATATACAATAATGATAGGGATACACAATAAACGACACATCAAACGACACACTATGCTTTAAATGCATGTACTTTGTGCTTTTTGGATTTTTCACACTTTTCTGTGCATCACTTACACAGCACATGGTACATGTATTTAAAGCAAGTGTGTCATTTAGTGTGTCCTTTGATGTGTATTCCTATCATTTTTGTTATATATATATATATATATATATAAAACAATTACTATCGTCTCGGATTGGGGACCTGGCAAGACTTGGGGGCAAAAGCGTTGGTAAGTGTGGTTTACCCATATCTATCTATCTATTACTATATATAAAAGCTAAGAGTGTAGCCCAAAATCAATCTGAGAGCGACACGTGTCACTATTCATTTATGTCGAACCCTAGCTTTATCCCATTTCACCAACCTTTAATTACTCTCTCCACACCAAAGGACTTCTGTAGCAGTGGGTGTTAATGGGAAGATACTACCATATAATTGGTATATGAAGGACTCTTTGTATTCATATATGTGTCCTTTCTCTTCAATGCTTGGAGCCTTATTTCATAACCCACTAACTATCTCACTCAACTACCTCTCACTCTTCGCATGTTTAATCTTTTACTACGGTGTGTAGATTATTTCAATTAATCAAGTCAATATATTATTATGATCATTTTGAAAAGGTGTTTCTCTCATTTCTTTTTTTTTTATTTTTTATTTTTTTCAGGTCATCCCATGAATTTGTATTACTTCTTCCACGGTTAGTATAAGCTGTTGAGTCACCAATAAATTCCTTATCTTAAATGACATTATCATTTTAACAAAAATGAGAAACATCATTTTTTTAAACCTATATGATGATTTCTAAGTTCTTGTGAGATGAAAGTACTCACAATTTAAAGAAAAAAATACTATTAATTTGTATAAATGGATCGATTCTAGAGGATAAAATTTTGTATATGCTACACGAAATTTTCCACAAGGATTACAGGTGTGTGATTTTTAATTGAACCTTTGACAATAATAATATTCATCACCAATATTTATGATTTATTAGATAAACAATGTACCCGTGCATCTATCTATTACTATATATAAAAGCTGAAAGTGTTGGCCAGAAATAATCTGAGAGTGACTCACTACTCATTTATGTTGACTCTTTAGCCATTTCACCAACCCTTAATCATTCTCTCCACACTTATAGACCGTTGTGCCTGTCCTGGCCCGACATTGATTGGGCTTGGGCGGGTTTGGGATTTGGCCCACGGTCTCATCTCTTTACGGGCCGGATCGTGCTTGGGTCGGCTTAAGAGTTCACAATTCAGGCTCTGCCCTAAGCCCTAAAGTAGAGCTTAAGTGAGCGCTTTAAATTCATCCTAAAATAGTATAAATACTATTATATATGTAACCATTTTCATATATGTTGAAAATAACTTTCAATATAGCAACTTGCAAATTTTATATTTTCATACTTGAAAACGATCAATATTTTTATTATTGAGAAGCTCCTAATCGGGCTTTTATGCGGGCATTGGGCCGGGCTTTGGTTGGGTCAAACCTCGGGCCGGGCTTGGGATTCAAGAGATAGCGCATGCCCTACCAGTATGGTAGGACCGGGCTAGCCCTACCTCGGGCTTGGGCCAGGCTTAAGGTCCATTTTTTTTAGCTAAGCTTCGGGCCGCCCATCGGACCGGGCTTTTTTTTACACCCTTATATAGTAGTTGGTGTTAATGGGCACATACTACCATTTAATTGGTACATGAAGGACTCTTCCTATATTTAAATCGTGTAGTGTTCAATTGAATTCAATATTTTATTATGATCATTTTGAAAGGCTTTTCTTTCTTTCTTTTTTTTTTTTTTTTTTCAACCCATCTCATGAATTTGTATTACTTCTTCCACGGTTTGTATAAGCCTGCAACAAATTTTTTTATTTATTTATACTTATATGTTGATTTCTAAATTTTCATGAGACGAAAGTACTTACAATTTTAAGAAAAACACTATTAATTTGTATAAATGGATCTATTATGAGTAAAATTTTGTATATGCTATGCGAAACTTTATACAAAGACAATTACAAGTATACATTTTTAATTGAACATCCGATGATACCAATATTACTCACCATTATTTTTGATTTATTAGAAGTACAGTTTACCCGCGCATTGCGCGGGATACAGCCTAGTGACAGTAAAGTACGGAATGAATACTCTAAACTAATTATAAATATATACAAAAATATATATATATAAAAAATTAAAAATTAAAAAAAAACTAATTGAAGAGTTTTTTGTCAAATGAGAAAAGTCGAATGAGAAAAGAATGATAGACTCATTATCAATGGTATTAAGAACATTTTTCTCAATAAAAACAGTTGAACTTTGTGATGTTCATATGAAAAAAAGCTTTATTCGCTGTGAAAAAAAAATAAGCATAATGCGGAATAATGCTATTCTCCCCAAATTTAATCTAATTAATCATGCAAGAGTTCCCAAATGATTTATAACTGTACCACATGTTATAGTAGTGGTTGGTTTGTTTTTTTGGTATAACTGACAAAACATTTGAAATTCAAATTTTGAGAAGCATGCCATTACTCAAGTTTTTAAGCAAATGAATAATTTAATTTAGGGTAAATATCACCTACCTCCCCTGAGGTTTGACTTTAATACACAAACCTCCCCTAATATTTCAGGAATATCACTTACCTCCCTTATTTTTTATTTTTAGTATCAGATTCCCCCTCCCTTTAACAAATCATTAGAAAAATTAAGAGAATCTAACAGTAAAATTCAAAGAATAGGGAGATAAATGAAATTCCTAAAACGTGATGTCTGTGTATTAAGACCAAACCTCAGGGGAGGTAGGTGATATTTACCCATCAATTTAACTCTTCTAGTTTTAACTACTTTCTTTGCAAGTTCACAAATTACCTTCAATTACAAAAATTGAGTAGCGTGAATATCAACAATACAAGTCTCAAGTTGATTAAAACTAACCAAAAGCTCTAACCCTGAAAAGTCTTTAGGATGTTCTCCACCAACCAAATAAGTTGGTTGTATTATTATGATACTTACATGTATCAAATATTCTATATAACCGTCACACCATGTGATTGCTATAGTAATCTTTCTCTTAATGGGAATTCACCAAATTCTTAAATCACAATAAATATCACACAAAATATATATATATATATATATATTAATTTCTCACATATATGTACATCATTGACACAATCTTTCTAGCCAATTTGGGAGGATGGTTGTTTATAAAGTGATCATCCAACTTTACAAATGACAAACTTGGTTTTCAAAAGTTGATTTACTCATCAAGTAACATAAACATGTGTATAAACAGAAGAAGATTGAATGTTAATTAACTGGTCAACATTTCTAAATTCTATACCGAAACACAACAGATGAGCACTTCACATTTAAGTTGCCAACCCGGCCCTTGTTAGGTGACAATATTGACACTTGGGGCTTTCTTTGAATAATTTGATTGTTAGCCACCTTTTTTTTTTGCTACGGGCAATTACGTACATACACACACTCACTCACACAGACACACAAAAACCATCCATACATGATTAGGGGACCAAAGACTCACAATTAGGTAAACCTTCAATCAAAAATGAGGGTCATGTCACTAGACCACAAATAGTGGTGTCAAACGGGCCGGGCCGGGCCTGGCCGGGCCGGGCTCGGTCAAAGCGGGCTTGACCGGGCTTCGGGCCGGGCCGGGCCGGGCTTCACCTAAAATCGGGCCGGGCTTGGGAAGGGAGGGGGGATGTCCACCCCGGACCGGTGGCCCGGGCTCACTAGGGCCGGGCCGGGCCGGGCCGGGCTAGTGGACGGGCTCATGGACGGGCTTATGGACGGGGCTCGTGGACGGGTTCGTGGACGGGCCCATAAACGGGCCGGGCCGGAGTTTTGGGGGGGAAAAGTTTTAACTTTTAAAGTTTAATGTTTGGGAATTGGGGGGAGTTTTGACTTTTACTCTTTTTTTTATATATATGTTTAGTTTATGCACTAATGATTAGTGATTACTAAAAAAAATTTGTTTAACAAAAAAAAAGTAAATAATATTTATTATTCAATAAAAATTAATGAGATTACTATTATTTGATATTTAAAAATTATAGTCTAATAAAATATAAAGATTACTTATCATAAATTGTACAATAAAAAGTAAAGATTTATTCATTAATGATTACATTGATTAGTGATTACTAAAAAAAGTTCATTCAAAAAAAAAAGTAAAGAATATTTATTATTCAATAAAAATTAAAGAGATTACTAGTATTTGATATTTAAAAATTGTAGTCTAATAAAAAATAAAGATTATTATCATTAATTTCAATAATTTGTATAATAAAAAGTAAATATTTATTCATTAATGATTAGTGATTACTAAAAGTTTAAAAAAAGTTCATTCAAAAAAAATAGTAAAGAATTTTTATTATTCAATAAAAATTAAAGAGATTACTAGTATTTGATATTTAAAATTATAGTCTAATAAAAAATAAAGATTACTTATCATTAATTTGTATAATAAAAAGTAAAGATTACATTTTACAGAATTGGATTTTTTTTTTTAAAAAGCCGTTCACTGTTTATACTCATGCGGGCCAGGAGTATTACAATTGATTTGTTTGGAACTAAATGATCTTCAACTCTCATATTCATTCTTCAATTCTTGATTCTTCAATTTTCTTCCGTAACTTCCAAATTTGCGAAGTCTTCAAGAATAGGATCTTGGCGGTTTTGAGTTCGATATTGTGCACGGTCCCAATCCTTCAAGCACATCAAGCAGTCAAGCATATCAGGAGATAATCTGCTCCTCCTTTCCTCTAGCACCCTTCCACCTACACTAAAAGCAGACTCCGATGCAACTGTGGAAGCCGGAGGAGTTAGTAGATCACGAGCCATGATGGAAAGAACAGGGAAAGTTCTTACATGTTCTTTCCACCATGTCAAAAGATTTAAATCGACCATTTCCTCATTGGTTAATCGACTTTCCCACTCTGTTTCTCGATACTTATTTAATTCACCAAGAATGTTAGAGCTACTTACAAATGATTGACTAACACCCTTTTGTTTCTTTCGACTAAGAAACTGGCTCGCCCAAGAACCACCTGACGCTCCCGAACTTAACTCAATATTAGAAGTAGAATAAGAAGTAGCACTTTCTTTATTTGTATATTTTTCATAGTAAATACGAAATAAAGATTCCAAAGTATTTTCCATTTCAGAAGTAGTTATTTCTAGACCAGGCTCACCATCTGGTCCTTGCATCAATTCAGATATTTGTTTAACCATTTCACAAACACCATCAAAATTGATTCTAGGATCCAAGATTGCAGATAAGTAAAATACAGGTGGAATGTAAGACCAATATTTTTTAAACTTTTTTTCCATTTTCTCGCAAATATCAATAAAAATGTCATTTTTTTGTTTATAACTATGAAATGCTTGTAGACGCTTAGGCGTTGAACAACAAAAGACCACTGCCTCTCTAATTTTAAGTATGTGATCATCAATTTTTGTTAATCCATCTTGGATAATCAAATTAATGATATGACATACACAACGACCATGAAATAATTTTCCATTCAACATTGGGCGCATAAGATCTTTAAACATATTAATAGCATTTGTATTAGCACTAGCATTGTCAAAAGTAATGCTTATAATTTTTTTCATAATATCATACTCATTAAAAACATTGATTATATAGTTATATATATTTTCACTAGTATGAGGATAGTCTAATGCACGAAAAGCAATGATATTTTTATTCATATTCCAATTTTCATCTACAAAATGCGCCGTTATACATATATATCCCGTTTTATTACAACCAGTCCACAAATCGGAAGTGCATGCAATTGTACAATTAAAAGTAGAAAAATCCTCAATTAATTTTTTTTTGGTTTGTTGAAAAATAGATTGTATATCACTTCTAAGAGTATTTCTAGTAATAGGTTGGTAGGCTGGTTGTAAAAAAGTTTGAATAAAACGTGTAAAGCACTCTTCTTCAACTAAAGTAAAAGGCATATCGGATGCACAAACAAATTTTGCCAAGCCTTCCCTCATTTTTTTTTTATTATAAAGAAAAGTTCCAACACTTGTGCCAGTAGAAGTAGAAATTTGGGATTGTACTAGGCCGTCCGCTTGAGCGGTACCTGCTTTCCATGCACCTTTATGTTTGCTCATGATGTGCCTTTTAAGTGTATTATTTCCTCCACCTTTGTAAGAAAATTTGAGTCCGCATATTTTGCAAATAGCTCCATTTTTTTCGTCATTTAATTTAAAAAATAACCAAACAGGTGATTTTAATTTTCTTTCAGTGGTGGGACTTGGATCATTAGGATTTGAAAGAGATGGTTCAGATGGATTAGACCCCATAATTTCAACGTCGTCATCATCCTCCAATTCCAAAATCATTAATCTCATTTCTTTCCCCATAATCTAAATTTTCAAAGTCATAAGTTGGGCCTTCCCTAGTTTTTGAAGATCTTGAGTGAGATGCCATTTTTTGTTAAATAAAAAAAAAGAGGGGAAAGAAATATAAAAGATTAAAAATACTAACAATTAAATAAGCAACTAATAAAGCAAGAAGTGAAACAATAAATAAATTTACCTCAACTTATAGTAGTAAAAGAAGAAGTGAACAACTATAAATTATAATAAGACTTGAGACTTGAGAGCTTGTAAGTTCAAGTTGTAGAAGACTAGAAGTGCCTTTACAAATTAGAGCTTTGATAATTGAATCACCAACTTGTAGAGTAGAAGTGCTTGTAGACTTGTAGTTTATGGAGTAGTATAGAGAAAGTAGAGAATAGAGAGAGATAATTGATTTTTGTATGAGAAAATATGTTGTGGGAGGTTTAGTATTTATAGAAAATGGGCTAAGGGGTATTTTGGGAAGTCAAAAAGCACATTTACATTTTTACCCCCAAAACTAGCCGTTTTATAGCCGTTAGAGGGGTAAAAAATGGAAAAAAAATTGAAAAGGGGCCAAACTAGCCGTTATGGCCACGGGCGGGCCTACCGGGCCGGGCCGGGCCGGGCCACAACGGCTAGCTTATCCGGGCTAGCGGGCCGGGCCGGGTTTCGGGCAAAGGAGCGGGCCGGGCCGGGCCGGGCCGTGGACGGGACCAAGGGTGTCCACCCCGGACCGGACAAAAGTGCTCGGGCCTAGCGGGCCGGGCCTATGCCGGGCCGGGCTTTTAGCCCGAAAAAATCGGGCCGGTCTCGGGCCGGGCCGGGCCAACCCGACCCGATTGACACCTCTAACCACAAAGGCCTTAGTTAATTGTTAGTTACTTTATTTGGCTACAAGAAATCTGTTAATATAAGACTGTGCAGCAATCTCTGCCCACACTAGAGCTCCTGCACCTGAACTCATCTGATAAAAGCATTGGTTGATCTGTCAAACAATAAATTAGGTGAGCAATGAAACATCAATTCATTTCTTCAATTTCCTAAGCACATTTCTCATCTGATAAAGTAGGGACTGCTTTAAAAGCATATCACCTTATGGAATAGGTTAAACGTACAACCTTTCGCTACCCTGTATTTTTTAAAAAAAAATTATTTTGGACCCTCTAAAATAAATTATTTCATTTAAGGCCCTTAACAACAATTTCAATTGAGGACAATTGAGGCTATTTTGACTAGAATAATGATATGCTTCCCAAATTTTGAATCTCAAACGGGTTCTCAAATGCTTTGTCAATTTTATGATGGTATTACATATATTGCATGTAGTAGTAATCGGTAGTACCACATTATACAAATGACAAAGTATTTGAGAGCCAATTTGAGTTTCAAAATTTGGGAACCACGTTGTAAACACGACTTATTTATATCACATCCATAATATTGATTGGTTTAGCTCTTCACTTGAGTACTCCTCCCAAAAATAACTTGCAGAAATTTTTCCAGAACTCATTTTCAGTCTTCTATCCTATAAAACCAAGAGAACATTTATAGCGAACTAAACACCAGAAAATGCTGATAACATTTTTAAGAAAGTGCTTTATATAGAAACATTTTTCTTTTTTTTTTTTGTTTGGACCTCCGGTATCCAGAACCACATTGGGCTCCGACTAATCCGGATCGAGCCAGTATATTTTTTTTTCTTTGGACTGCACAAAGACAGTAGCGTGAGAAAAAGAAAAAAAAAATTTGGAATACTATTATATTATGATGCACCTCTAGCTTAGAGGATTTGGGATACTAAATTTGGAATTCAAATCTAGAAAATATAGCATTATTCTAAAAGTAATTTATTGTTTTGGCACCAATTTTACTTGTGGCAACTGCTACAACGTAGAACGCTTTTCTGCTATGAATGTTGTAAAGAACAGTAGTAGATAAATGGGGAGATGTCTTTTTTATTGGGAAAAATATTTTAAATACCATTGATAATGGGTTTATCAATTAATCTATGTTCCCATTCAACAAGAACTGTTCAATTAGTTGTTTATACTTCTAATTAGTTTAAAATAAGGATTAATGGCACTTTGCATCCTTGAAGTTTGGGTGGTTTTGTACTTTGTACCATAAAGTTTCAAATTTGACACTTTGGTCTCTAAAGTTTGGGATGAGTTGCACTTTAGTCCCTCGAAGACATTTTGTGACAAAATTTTCACTTTTAGTAACGAATGCTAAAGGGTTATTTGGACTTATTTGCTATATTTGTGAAATCTAAGATGCAAAATACAAAATCACCCGAATTTCAAATATGCAAAGTGCAATTAATCCTAAAAATAATCATTCTGTGTAGAAATACAAGTCACAAGTTGGTTGGATGAGCTACTCTAAAACTCAGTAGCTATTCTATATTTTATTCATATATATAGCTATTCGATACATCAAAACGTTACAATACAAGACTTGGTTTTCTCCAAAGAATAAGGGAACTCTTGGGATTATGATAGTGGTCAATATGCACATGTTTAAAATAATTAATGACTATCAATAATATTGCTTGGGATAAGAATCATGGTTGAAGTCAAATATGCACATGTTTACATTACTGAGATTGATGTCATCAGATTGCAAATTTAGTGTGAGCACCATCAATGCTTGGAGGAGAATCTCTGTCCATAATATATGGATAATATTTATCCTTATCATTCTGTACTTTATGTCAAATGGGTAAAAAAGTTATGAACAAAATTTCGTTTCTTTTTTTTATTTTTATTTTTATTTTTATCCTTTGAATATAAAATTAATATTAGTAGTAAAAGGTCTTTCTAGTAGACCAAACTATGATCATAGAGAACTGGTCTGTGAGGCAAATCACACTTGTCAACGCTTTGACGCCAATTCGGCAGGGCCCCACTTTCAGGTAGTAGTAATTAATGATTTGGAAAGAAACAAAAAGGTTTAGCTGGAAAATAAAAGAGGCTCATGCCAATATTAACTTCTTATAAATAGTGGTTTTTTTTTTAATTTATTAATTTTTGTGTAAATAAATTTTTTATTGTAGTCGGCAAATTTTTTTTTTCTAAATATTTATAGTGGACTTCATCTTCGAATTGTGTTTAGAGCCCAAAAAACTCTCGACTGCCCCTGTATAATCATGTATGAAATTTCTAAAGTGAGAAAGAGAGAAAAAACTTATTATAAAAGTAAAGCGAGAGAACGTCATATCTATTCTTTTAAGCCACTCTTATTTAACTTCTATTACATGAAGAATATGAACTCCATATATATATAATATATGTCTTATTTCCTTTGTGACTTCACTATAGATACAAATCATATATCATTATTATTCACCTATCGAGCAATGCTCCTTTGGCCCCTAACCAATTACAGGGACTCGAGTAACGACGCCGCGGTAAGTGTCAACCCATACGCGAACCCTATCACAGCGAATATCTTGGGTGACAATTGACCCTTCTCGGACTATCTGAGCATCGACAGTATGATTTTCTCTCTCTATTGTTGCTTCTGCAATCTGTCCTTGCACACCAACAAGCTCAGGCCATGAACTCTTACCTGCGTAAACACAAACACGTATATATATATGGACGTATTCCCGGCGGATATAAAACAAATGAAGGAGGTGGGCTTAAAAGGAATGAAATCGGGGAGGAAATTGCCCCCGAGAAAAATTGTTTTGGGGTCTTTTTATATAAATTTTTCAAATAAAATTTTCTGTAAAGTTTGAAATAACATGAAATATATCAACTTGGGTTTTAATAAAGGAAAAGAAAATTTGCATTACCCAATACTTAAGATGGGTTGAATTCCAATTGCATTAATATTTGTTTAGCTGATATTAGTATGAAATCTATGATTTGACTCAATGTATAGGATTGATTGGATTGTAATTATTACTGCAACATACATATACTACAATCTAGCATTATTGTTGCATTATGTATACTACAATCCAAACCAATATGTATACATTTTTGTTTCAGGGTAGGGTGGGCTTAGGATTGCATTTTGATATAAAGTAGTGCTATAAAAATTAACACATAAACTCATAAAATATGCGGTTTTCTACGATTTTAGGGGGTGGGGTGCCAGGCATAAATACATATTTTATTTTTTCCTTGGGTATATACTAAATTTTCCAAAATTTTTGGAAGTGCATCCACACCGGGACGTATTCATATATTGAGAGAGAGAGAGAGAGAGTTTGCTATCTTACTGCATGTAAGTAGAAGGATGGTATTGTGTCTAAATTAAAATGGATAAGAAAATTTATTGCCAGTTTATTAAAATAAGGACTGATAAATAATTTTACCATGAGTACAATAATTAAATTAGTTTTGACTCTCTGTAAACTTAATTTAGGAGGTGATATGAACTTTTTTATGAATTTAAAAAGTACATAGTTTTCTATATGTAGTAGGTCAACTTTCCGTAAACAGAGTCACACTTCGGTACCCTACATTTTTTCCCATTATTTTATGTTAGGCAATCAATCATATGTTATGTCACTTAAAATTCCTCAACCTTTAAATCAATTCCAACTAATTAAAAACAATGAGGTCGGTCAATTTTAATTGAGCACAACTTTATAAGGTCTCAATCATTAAAAATCCAGAGACTTAAATTGTATGAATTAGAGGACCAAAATCGAAACTTTAGAAATTACAAAAAAAGATTAAATTAAAAAAAAAAACATAGGCTTACCTATGTATTTTACATATAGAAATCCAGAGACTTAAATTGTATGAATTAGAGGACCAAAATCGAAACTTTAGAAATTACAAAAAAAGATTAAATTAAAAAAAAAACATAGGCTTACCTATGTATTTTACATATAGAAATTTAGTGTTAAATTCGCCATTAGGAAAATTATTTGGTTAAAGGATAAAATAAAAAAAAAAATTAGTGATAAGTCCCTCAACACTAATCTTTTAGAACTAAAAAGTTTAGTGAAATTTCACAAAATCGTCATAATTTTTTATCCAATTTTATATGTGAGAGAACTTTCACTAAAAACAAATTCGTTATTGGAGCTAATGCTTAAAAAGTACTCTAAAATAGACTAAATGCTAATTACCCATTTTACATATATCTATATATACATACTTGCATATATACATAATTAAATCATGTAAATCATAGGTTATTACTGGGAAAATAAGTTCTTTTTCTTTACCTTTAGGGTGTTGGCACGACATCCTCACGGCTATGCTTTCCCCTTGCTATATATTTGTGCTACTTAGTCTATTTTCACTTTTGTGATTGATTTATTGTGGGAATGGGTATTTATAGAGAAGTATGGTGGTAGGTTGTGTTTGTTCATTTTTGACATATGTGTCTGAATACATTAACTTGCAATTTTTGACCAGATTTGAGGCTTCCCCATACGTTTGCAAGTTACGTACAGCACTGAATCAATCTTTTTTTCTTCTGTCTGACCATTATAATGGTTGCAAATTTCGTTATAGATTTTTCATGGTGGTCCTATTTAAGAGAAATTATTCAGTGAGAACATCACATGACCACCTCGTCACACCAATGTTGTGTGACGTCCCAATAATGGTCAGGGCCGGCCTTGAGCCAATTTGGCAAAGCAATTGCATGGGCCCTCAATTTTAGGCCTCTTTTTTAGGCCTATTTTTTTCTTAATTTCTTCCGAATTTTTATGAAACTTATTATTTTTAGGCATTTTTTCTTCTAATTTCTTCCTAATTTTTATAAAACGTATCATTTTTAGGCCTGTTTTCTTCTAATTTCTTCCTAATTTCTATGAAGCTTATCATTTTTAGGCCTATTTTCTTCGTAATTTCTATGAAATTTATCATTTTTAAGCCTATTTTCTTCTAATTTCTTCCTAATTTCAATGAAACATAGTATAGAGGCCTCATTTTTTCGGCTCCTTTGAAAATTCGCTTGGGGCCTCGGACAATTTTTGTCATCTCAGGACCGGCCTTGATAATGGTCCATGTGACCACTATTTTTAAGTAAACATGATAAATAGTTGCTGACTTTAAATGACATATCAGTTGCCCCTGTTGAACGAAAATGTTACATTCTACCAAACACAATTTCGCTCATATAATTAAATTAATTTGAGTTTTTAACGTATCTATTAATTACAATCCTGTATTTCGATGGAACACCCTTTGATTCCAACTTCTTGTCAAAAATTTTAGTTAATGCAATTTTATGGCTGCGCTTATCTTAATTATTTAGGCCGCCTATGTACCCATTAATGAGATCAAGCCAATTCCTAGTTCCAGAAAGAACTTGAGGAATTAGGAACTTTTTTTTTTTTTATAATGGCTGCCTAGAAGAGTTAGAAACTTTTTTTTTTTATTATTATTACTAGAAGAGTTTAACCTTTTCAATTATTGAAACTTAATAAGCATAATCATAATTGTGACATAGTAGTTATAAGATCGTCTGTATGTTCGCAAATTTCTAGCAATATAATCACCTCTATTTGGAGTGTGTCCACATGATATTTTTATTTGTTGTTTTTGAAAATTATTATGAATGAAATATCACCACATCACTTGAAATCTAAACTTTGCACACTATTTGAAACCATCGTAGTACTCAAAATATAAATGGATAAAACTTGTGTACGTTTTCAAACAAAAGCTTATCCACTAACATTAAAAGTCAAGAATATTGAAACTAAGACTAGCATTTAATATATGAGTAATATTTGGGACACAACCTTCATACAACCTCCCCAAAAGATGTGTCTATCTCTCTCCTGTGATGTCACTGGACCCCACAGTGACACAGGAAAGAGATAGACACATATTTTAGGGAGGTTGTATGAAAGTTGTATGAAGGTTGTGCCACAAGTATTACCCTTAATATATCTAGATAAGAAGCTAGCTAGTTCCGGAAGTGCTATTTCCATAATTTTATAGGGCAATGCTAGGGGCACTAACAACTTATACTAACACTTACTAACACACTCTATCTCTCTCCTAGTGGTACTGCGGGGCCCACTGCGGACCCCACAGTACCACTAGGAGAGAGATAGAGTGTGTTAGTAAGTGTTAGTGGAAGTTGTTAGTGCCCCAAATATTACTCAATTTTATAAGCAGCTAGCGCACAAAATTGTGTAATATTTAACAATGCCAAATCTTTGACTAGATTCATAGATATTCTTTTTTTTTTTTTTTTGATAGATATTCAATGTAACAATAATATTACATTTTATTTATCACTTCACTAATACATATAGATGTGACACTTATATGTGTAACTATTTTTTTCATGACATTAACATAGACATGTGGATAAATATGAAGATTTTATTTATTTGGCATTATCCTTGTGGCTAAACATCAGCATGTGGACAAGTTTTAGGTGCACCAGCGGACGCAAGTTCTGTCATATCAACAACATTAACTGCTTTAGACGAGCCATACAGACATTTTGATAAGAAAAGGGAGCAATGCCTTTTTGAAGCTAACTATGGTGGTTGATGAGACTAATCCGGATAAATTCAATAGGTAAACCTCTTGTTTGCATTTTGATTTATAGCTAAATATATTGGTATCAATATATATATATATACACGTATTATATATATAGAATAAGAATTTGGTATCAATCTATTTAAAATTAGAATGCTATGTGCCTAGACTTTCTTTATTCTTTATTCTGATTCTATACCATGTGCCTTGTCTTCTCAGTTGGCCGCTTCCTGAGGAATGCGATATACGTATATATTAGAGGATAATGATGATGTTGCTGGAGGAACAATCTCAGTGATGGCAGCTTCATGAGTTTTAGGGAGTTGAGTCATTTAGAGGATGGTGTTAATTGTACAGTAAGTTTCCTAGTTTAGCTTGCTTATACTCTTTTTAAGAGTTTTATGCTTCTAGGTTTCATCTAACTTATGTAAATGCTTTTATGTCATGTTAGTCGTTATATATGTATTGATTGATTATGAACATTAATTCTGGGATGATTTATTTTTTACTCTGGGAATTGAAGTATAATATTAATTAGTTGATGAGTAGGTTCTAGAACATTGGTTTGGGAAAAAAAGAAAAAGAAAAAAAAGAGACAAATTTTTTTTTTCGTTTGTCTTGCTACTTATCTTTGTGCAGTCCAAAGAAAAATGTTTCTATGTAGAGCATTTTCTGAAAAATGTTTTTCAGCATTTTCTGGTGTTTAGTTCGCTATAAAATGTTCTTAGTGGTTTTATAGGAGAGAAGATTGAAAATGAGTTCCGGAAAAACTTGTGCAAGCTATTTTTGGGAAAAGTACTCAAGTGAAGAACTCAAACCGAACAATTTTATGGATGTGATTGATATAAATACATTGTGTACATTTTTTACAATGTGGTTCCCAAATGCTTTGTCATTTCTACAATTTGGTGCCACTGATCAGTCTATACAACTGACAAAACATATGGGAACCAGTTTGGGATTAAAATTTTGGGTCTCTTTTTTTGAGTCTCTTTTTTCCCGATGATTTTAATTGTCATTATTCTTTTTTTAATCCCAAACTGGTTCCCAAATGTACACAATTAAAATTTGAATCAATATGAAATGTACACAATTAAAATCATTTGAGTCTATACAACTGACTACATTTTTTTTTCTTTTTTTTTTTTTCTCCTTAAATATGAAATGCTACTAGTATATAAAGGTCGCTCTATTAGAGCAAATTGGATCTGCTCTTTATATCATAGAGCTGGTCCCTAAGGTAAACGGCCACACTTACCAACGCTTTGGCCCCCAAGTCTTGGCTGGTCCCTATTTCGAGATGATAGTAAATTAGTAATGGTTAAAAAAGATGTATATATATATATATATCTATATTATAAATTAGAACTTTGTCCTACTAGGACAAGTGACTAGGATAAGAAAATATGACTAGGATTAGATTTGTATTGATTGGATAGTGACTGGGATGATGACTTGAATGATTAGGGTAAAAAAAATGAATTCAACACAATATGAACCTTCATTCCCCATCAGTATCACACACCCACACCCCCAACGCCTCTCTCTCACCGATCCATCACCATCACCATCACCATTAACACCAGCAACCGCCGCCACCACCAACGTCGCTCCACCACATGGCCTGTAAGAGCTCCTCCACCCCCATTGACTGCTTTCCCTGACTCCCTCTTCCGATCTTCTCTCTCTCTTTCTTCTGTAGTCCACCACTATCACCTCCAGCGGATCTGACCGATCTCTTCTCAATCCTTGCATTTGAACATTTGTTCATTTGGGTTTTGAGCAAAAGTTTCAGTTGTATTTGGGTCGTTCTTTATCTGTAACAGTCTCATCTCTATCGGTAATTTCCTTCAACTTTTATATATCAAATTCGTATATATATACGTTGTTAGGGTTTCAGTTTACAGTACTGAAAGTGAGAAATCGAGTGTTTTGGAATTGGACCGTTGTGAGTTGCTTGATTGCCTCAAAATTCTTCAGATCCTTGGTGTCATTTGTCGTTTGAATTTTGAGTTTCAGTCTTTTAGAGTTTGAATTGTTACCATTACAAATCATTGTGGCTTTGAGGTTTGTTAATTTTGTTGCTTTTCGTTTTGAAATTCGGAGCTACATTCAGATTACTGATTTGGTATTTTCTTTGTCAATTTTTTTTTTTTTTTTTTGATTTGGTACTCTCTTTCTCAGACAATTTTTTTTTTTTTTTTTTTTGGTTTTAAAAATTGATTTTGTTTTTCTTTTTGAGTAATAAAAAATATACATGTACTTTCTTTCTAAAAAAATGGTAAAAAAAAAAATTTCAGTGCCCATGGGCGATTGTGATTCAGTGCCAATAATTCTAATTTACGATGGGTGATTGTGAATTTGTTTGTTCTCTTATTTTTATTAGATACCCTATTTCTCAGATTTTTTTGTTTTAAATATCAATTTGGTTTTTTTTTTTTAGAAAAAAAAATAGGTACTCTCTTTCACCGAAATTTTTTTTGGGTGAATTACACAAACCTCCCCTGAGGTTTGCCTTAATTACACGGACCTCCCCTCTTGTTTCAAAAATTACACAAACCTCCCTCGAGGTTTGAATTAGGTAACAAAATGCCCCCTCCCCTAATGGTCCATTAGTTTTTTTTACATTAGCCTCCCCTGAAAATTATAATTAGCACCCCTAATATTATAAAATTGTCATACTAAATCCCCTTTCTCTTATATTTTTGTGCTAATTATAAAATCTCTCCTCCCTCCTATGTTTTTGGGTTAATTTTTTTAGCATTAATTTATATCATCTACACAAAATATACACAAAACATATATAAATAGGTCCAATTTTTTTTCCCCCGAACAAACCTCTATCAAGCCCCCCTGTATTAATTTTCTAGATCCGCCCCTGTCCCTATGCTTCAAAAGTGGACACTTAACCCCCTGTGATTGTGGACTAAAATAGAACTGTTATGATTTCACTCAAAGAGCGTTAACCCCAAAATTAACATCACAAAATGGGTTAAGTGTTTATATTTTTAACCAATTTTAGAATTTTTGTCAGTTTTGAGTGAAATCATAACAATTCCATTTTAGTCCACAATCACAGGGGGTTAAGTGTCCACTTTTGAAGCATAGGGACAGGGGCGGATCTAGAAAATTAATACATGGAGGGCTTGATAGAGGTTTGTTTGGGGAAAAAAAATTTTGGACCTATTTATATATATTTTGTGTAGATGATATAAATTAATGCTAAAAAAATTAACCCAAAAACATAGGAGGGAGGAGGGATTTTATAATTAGAACAAAAATATAAGAGAAAGGGGGCTTAGTATGACAATTTTATAATATTAGGGGGGCTAATTGTAATTTTCAGGAGAGGCTAATGTAAAAAAAACTAATGGACCATTAGGGGAGGGGGCGTTTTGTTACCTAATTCAAACCTCGAGGGAGGTTTGTGTAATTTTTGAAACAAGAGGGAAGGTCCGTGTAATTAAGGCAAACCTCAGAGGAGGTTTGTGTAATTTACCTTTTTTTTTATTTGTAAAAAAACAAAAAAAAATCTAGAAAACTGATTTGATTTGGTACTCTCTTTCTAACACTACAACATAGTTGTTTTTTATTCTTTTCTCATTTTTGTTTGTTTCTATTGAAGTTTTTTTTCCCCTTTCTTTTTGTGCTTCTTTGGTTGAATTGGCAGCTTTGATACATAACTGTTACTGATATGTGTTTTTGGTAACCTTGGAAAACTAACTAAATGTGTTCCCATAGTAATATTTTATTTAAACTTTGTATTTTATCAAAAGTTTTGTGATCTATGCAGCTTTGTGTTTTTCCATAGGCCATGGTGAATGAATCCAATTTTTTTTTTATTATATTGTCTATGTGCGTACCATTTTTGTGTTATATGTGGTGATTGTTCAGTCCCCTTTTTTTCTTTTCCCTAATTTAATTTTCGTTCATGGTCTGACCAACACTTGCAATTTGTTTTAGTCAAGTGTGCTTTAATTTGATATTGTCCCGATTTTAGGATACCTTCCTTTCTAATATTGTCCCAATTTAATGCGATTGTATGAATTGAATTGGTAAAAAATCTCTCCAAATTATATCTTCCTATAATTGTTATCTTATTTTGAACACTAATTAGTATTGATTTCGTATTTTTTTTCCTTGCCAAAATTGTGCTCCTGATTTTAGGTTACCTTCCTTTCTAATATTGTCCCAATTTAACTCTATCTCCCAATGATGACAATTATCTCTCCTCAACACAATCAATTATCAATATTTCTCTCCCTAAAACATATCTCTCAATAAAAGCTTTGATTTTAGTCAATACATTCTATGTATGCTACATTCTCATATGTACACTTCAATCTCGCTCTAAGTTTTCATTTGCATAGTCTCTCTCTCTCGCTTTGTCTCTCTAAAAATCACCTTAGCCATCTTCGATTTCAACCTTCCTCTCATCTCGAGTAGTGAACTTCATTTTGAATCTTGGAACTCTCATTTTTTCAGTCCAAAAAACAGAGCACTCTCATTTTCTCTCTCATCTGCCTCTTCTTTCATATCTCTGAGAATCCAATCCTTCTCTCTAGATGCCCCCCCCCCCCCCCCCCCCACAGTCTCTCTCTCTCTCTCTCTCTCTCAACACCAATTCCGTCCTAGCGATCCCTCGGAAAACCCACTTGGGCTCGGAGGCTAGGTAGTAGAGAAAATAGTGGTTGTTTTGAAGGCACTGTGATTTTCTGGGTTTGGATTGTTTGGAGGTAATGCTGCACACTATATCCAATGAAGTTTGGGCTGCTTTGCATTTTATGTTGGAAAGTTTATCATAAGTTGGTTTTCAATTTGATTCTTTACTCTTCTAATCAAGAGCTTAGGACCAATTTCCTTAAGCACACTTAATGGAGTGTAAGCACTGCCTTTATTTGTCATTTATTTGTTTTGATTGTTTTTCGCATCGTTGAATATGAAATTGCAAATTTTTTTATTTTAATTGTTCGTTGACAGTATAAGATAATTTTATCCTCTGGATGGGTAAGTCTTCTTCTTCTTCTTCTTCTTATTTTTTTTTGAGTCACTGATTTCTTCATAAGCCTTGATTTAATTTAATTTTAATTTTGTAGTGTTTGATTTCTATGAGTTTAATTTTATTTTAAACTTTTTTGGCTTCTAATCATTTGATTTTTTGGCAGGGCTGGCTGTATAATTTTTTGGCAGAGTTTTGTCTTAAACTCGATGGCACTAATTTGCATAATAGGGGGCCTAAACTGAAAGTTTGGAGGAAAAAAAGAATAGTATCAAAGTGTATTTTACCCAATTTGTGTTCATAATACATGTTCTTCTTTATGTTGTTCCTAATTGTATTGCTCACAACAGTTATTTTGAGTGTTTAATCGACCAGTGTTACTTCAGAGCTGCTTTCATAAAAGAACATTTCTGCACTTCCTATATATTCAATTTAGGTGGGTTTTTTTTTAACATTCTTGCTTTTATCAAGTTGAATGTATATTGTTCGTAATTATTGTAGTTTTATTCATAGTTTGTTTCTACTTAGTTATGATTGAGAAGTAGTTATGGGATACTAATTAACTATTCAATTTGCTGAAAATAAATTATTTTATCATGGATTCTATATTTTTATTACTTTTGTTGTTGTTGTTGTTGTTGTTGATAAACTGGTGAAATTGCATTTCACAAAAGCAGATCTATAGTTTAAGTACTTGAATGATTTTCATTCATATGCTTGAATGGTTTATTGAATTGTTTTTGTTCATTTTTTGTTTATTATTAATTGAGGTATTTTTTTTATTTTTTTATTTTTACTTGAGGGTTGTTTGGGTTTTGGCCGTCGACTTGGGAATTGTATTATGAATTTACGAAGAATTAATCATTGGCCAAACACACGCTACATGAGTGGGGATGATGGGCTTTTTGCCTCTATGGTAGGCCCACAGTCCTAACACATGTATAGTTACAATTGTTCGATAGTGCCCTCGGGCACGGGCAATGTACTAGTATATATATATATATATATGGGGCTGCTAACCTATAATATGATGGTTATAGGTTAGTAGCGTACAATAACCTCTTTAGCGACGAAAAATAGGTTTTTAGTGACGAAATTTTTGTCGCTAAAGGTTTCAACTGTTAGCGATGAAAATTTTTATCGCTAAAAACCTGTTTTTCGTCACTAAAAGCCTCTTGTTAGTTAACAAATTCATATATATATATATATATATAAATATGTAAATTAAGTCAATCTGGAATACTCACTAACCAATCTTGAGTTCTTATACTAGTTTCTTTGTTAATTTCAATAAAAAAAAATTATGCAAATTAATTTTGTATTGGTACTTGTCAAATGGATTTTTTTTAATTATTTTTTTTTATAATAATTTATTTTGAATTGTGTTTAGAACCCCAAAAAACTCAAAGATTACCGCCCCTCCATTATCATGTATCACATAATAGACTTTAGAGAAAGAGAAAGAGAGAGTTTATATTATAAAAAACAAAGAAAGAACATCAGATATATTCTTTAAAGCCACTCTTATTTAACTTCATCAAGTATAATACATAACATGAAGAATATATGAACTCCATAATATATATATAGGAGTATTATTCACTAATATCGAGCGATATATGTTAGCTCCTTTAACCAATCATAGGTATTCGTGAAACGGTAGGAACAATGCCTTCCTCGTTAACAATTACTTGAACCCTATCACAACGAAATTGTGTGTCAATGACACCAAACCGTTCGGAGACCAATATGGCAGTGACATTAGGATTTTCTCTCTCTATTGTTTCTACTGCAATCTGTGTCGGCGACACCCCAAGAAGCTCGGGCCATGAACTCTTACCTGCATAAAGAAAAACACACACACATATATATATATATATATATTAGACTATCATATTATACACACACATATATATATATATATACAAAATTTGAATATATGTATATATATATATTGAGAGACGTTTAAATGGACAGGCCAAATTCATTGCCAACTTATTACAATAAGGACGGTTAAGTAATTTTACAATGAGCGCATTAAAATGATTTGGTTTCAATTCTTTGTAAGGAATGCTATGCTTGCTAAATCTCAATTCCAAATTCACATTCCAAATAATGTAGTATTAGGTTCAGTGGATTTTGATTGGATGATCTTGAAATATTGGTCCCCTCATTATTAAAGGTGGTCCCACTGTCACATCACTTCCATAACATTTGGGATGTGAATTTGAGATAGGATTTGATCAAGCATTTCATTACTCTTCTTTGTAAACTTATTTAGAGTCCTCAATTTAATGGGGTGACATTTATTGTGGCAATATGTAGTAGGTCAACTTTTTTGTATATATATAATCACACTTCGGTACCCTACATTTTCCCATTATTTTATGATTGGCCCTCAATCATATATTAGGGCACTTAAAGTCCTCAATCTTAATATGTACCAATTCCAACAAATTAAGGACAATCAGGGGTGTAAAAAAAAAACCGGCCCGAAGTCGAGCCCGAAAAAATAGGCCTTAACCCCAGCCCTAGCATCCCAAGTAAGGCTTGGGCCTATCTCTTGAAGCCCGGCCCGAGGCCCGTATAAAATCCCGATTCGAAGCTTCCCATTAATTAAATATTGATCGTTTTGAAGTATTAAAATATAAAAATTTACAAGTTAATTGCTATATTGAAAGTTTCCAAACTATAAAAAATATGGTTACATATAGAATAATATTTAATACCATTTTTGGATAAATTTAAAGTGTTCACTTAGGGTCTACCTTAGAGTCTAAGGCCGGGCATAGATTGAGAAATTTTAACCTTGGTCCGAGCCCAATCCAGCCCGAAAAGAGACATAAGGCCATGGACCAAAGTCCAAACCCATCCAAACCCGATCAATGTCGGCCGGGCCGGACCCGATGGGCCATTTTAACATCCCTAAGGACAATGAGGTGGATCAATTTCAATTGAGCACAACTATATAAGACCCCAATCATCATATCCGTTAATAATTGTTCTCAATTGAAGTCAAGTATTTAAAAATCGAGAGACTTAAATGATATTAATTCATAATAGAGGATCTAATTGGAAACTTTAGAAAAAAACAATTGTATTTGACATTTATATATATATATATATATATATACATAAATCATGTAAATCATAGGGAAAATAATTTCTTTTCTATACCTGGTGGACAATCAGATATTGACATCCTCAATGCTCTTTTCCCTTGCTATATTTGTGCTACTTAGTGTAATACCCCGTAATTTTATTAATAATATAATAGCAGTTTTGAATTTTGACAGTATAAATTGAACCTGTGTGTGTATCATTGCGTGAGCTCAACACACACAAGCTTTTCTCACTAGAACTTGGGCCCAAAGAAAAGCAATTTGTGCACTGTGTGTGCGTGTGTATGCAGTTTATGTGTGTATGAAGCTTGTGCTTCACTATTCTTGGTGACCAAGAATTCCAATCTATATATACACACCTATAACTCTCTAATCTCTCAACACCTTCTCTCAAGAGACTCTCTGTCTCTCAACTGTCTCTCTCTCTCTCTCGGGTACACCCATACCCACATTTATTGCTTACACACACACACACATATTAGTACATATACACCACACATATGATCCCATACTCATACCCACACATAAATATATAGACAGATTCATAAGGAGTTCAATCCAGGCTTTGGATTTTGTAATTGGGTAAGCTTACAATTATAATTTGTAATTGCAGTTTATATTTAAACTGTTAGTATAGGTATGTACATATATATATATATATATCTAATATATATTGTTAAGGGTCCAAAAATAGCGAACAGAAAAACAATCGCAGAATCTTGATTTCTTTATATCAAATGAAAGGTCTCGATCCCACGAGACTCCCTTTCGAATTTTAGAAGCTAATTCGCAACGGTTGCGACGAACGGTCAAATTAAAGTTTTGTCACCATTCGGTTTTTCGATAAAATCGAGAGCTACGTTTAATTTCTTGAAAAATTGATTTCGTATTTGAAATCTATGCGGAAAAAGGAAGAGATTCATATATTGGAAGTACTGTTTTTATTACGTTTTCAAAATGGGTTAAAACCAGTGTTGGATTTCAAAACAGGGGAAGAAAAGAAAGAAAAAGACGAAACTGTGACATCTCGCGCGCGCGACCCGCGCGAGCGAGAGGTCGCGCGAGCGGCCCGCTCGAGCGAGGGGTCGCAGGAGCGGCCCGCGCGCGCGACCAGGCTATTTTGAAAATTGTTTTTTTAAATAAACACTTGACCCTTCTGAACGCATTCCGCGCGAGAGAACCGCGCGAGCGAGGCCTCGCGGGAGCGGCCCGCGCGAGCGAGGTACCGCGCGAGCGGCCCGCGCGCGCGACCTCAAGCAGTTTGGTGAAATCTTATATTTTGTTATACTTAAGTCTGTTATGAGCTAAGGGGCCTTGTACCCTATGCTTTAAGAGTTGTACTTTACTTTAATAGTAGTTGTACTCATGCTTTGAGGTGTTGTACCTCACTAATATACGCGCATTATTGTATATTGAGATTTGTAACAGATTGAGCAGTCCGGGTTTCTATTCTGATTAATTATTCAGTCTATCCTCGGTGAACGGTAGTTCTGTATGACCCTCAATAAAGTTGTATAACATGTTAATAGTGTATTTACATGTTTACTTGAACTGCTATGCCTTAAGTGGATTATTTGAGTTGCTATGCCTTATGTGTTTACCTGGATAATTTCAGCATGTCTATTGTGTTGCTTTGAATTGATAGCATGCCTTGATAATCTGTCTTATGAAATATTGAATATGTCGGGATGCTTAGAGCTCGCATATGTCATATCATTTCATAAGCATGAGCATGAACACGAAAATCACGAAAATGATTTTGGGATGAAAGACCTTAGAGGCTTTCAATTTTTGAAAAGGGAAGACCTTAGAGGCTTCCAGGTTTTAAAAAGGGAAGACCTTAGAGGCTTCCATGCATAAAACCCTCTAGGAGGGATTTTGTTTTGAAAGGTTAGAAATCCCGGATTTGTGGGTAGGCATGTGAGATGGGTACCACTAGGAACTCGAATTGCGAGATGTACTGCAAGAAACCCTCATAACGGTAAAGGCTAGGCCTCCTTGTAATTCGTAAGGCCCAAAGTCCCGCACGTTTGAGGCTAGGCCTACGTGGACGGGAAGCCCATGGTCCGGGTAATGATAATGACGATTGAGGGTGAGTGTTTGAAAAGGCATGAAAATGGTTTTCATGCATTGACATTGGCATTCATTGCACTCATGCATGATATATAACAGATGTTATTGTGCGGTTATATGACTATACGAGCCTTTTGGCTTATGAACTATTAAACTTTTCTTTCAGGTGATATAGATAAGGGCAAGGCCCCGAGACTTGACAATGCTTCCGCTTTAGTTTGAAGACCCCGTGTGTGGGGATTACCATTTATTGATGTAATAAAATTTGGTTTCAAAGAACATGTTATGCTTCAACTGGACAAATGTTAGTCCACCCGCTTTTAAATAAAAGGATAGCTTAACTCTGATTTTCCGCTGCTTATATTGAAAACGTTTTGTTTCAAGAAAAGAATATTTCAAATGAAAACCAGATTTCTGATTTATAAACGGTTTCCAATGATGAACGTTTAATATAGGTAACCCTCGGAGTCTTGGACTCGGGGAGTTACCGATTGGTGTCAAAGCCTATTGTTATTATTGTTATTGTTGTACTTCCGCCGGTTGACACCCCGTCGTCGGGAACCGTGGCGGGGCGGGGCGTCACATAATGGTATCAGAGCGTAACCGGGTCGAATACTTTGGACGCCGGGTTATGTGCTCACATGTTTAGTTTTGTTGACATGTTAGACATGATTAATTGATAAACGACGTATGAATTGATATGTGTTAACTTGTTACTTGGTAACTTGAGATGTTAACTACTTACTTGACATATACGTGTATTGTCGATTGCACTTCGTGATTAGATCATGTTGTGTGATTCGTTACTCGATTCGATCTTGTTATAGCTATGCCGTCGCGTCTTGAGAATCCCAGTATTGAACTAGAGGCTGACGAGCAGATATCGGCTGCGTCGGTACCAGTTAGAGGCTGAGGTCGGGGTCGTGCTCGAGGACGTGGTCCAGGGAGAGGCCGTGGTCAAGGTCAAGGTCGTGGTCGAGGTCGTGGTCGTGGTCGTGGTCGAGGTCACGCGCATGATGTTGCATTTGAGTTTGAAGCTTCCACAGGACCGGTTGATATTCCTGATGGACCGCAAGGGTTACAGAATGTTGCCGATGTAATTGCAAGGGCAGTCAGAGATGCTATGCCGCCTCCTCCCCTCGTGCTCCGAGAGGTGAGACGAATCCCGCTAGAGCTCGGGAGCGGCTGATTACCAAAGATTTCGATGCTAGGAAGCCGCCACAATTCTCTGGTAGCTCTGACCCGATGGCTGCAGAGGATTGGCTTCAGCATATCTCGAAGATATTCGAATTCATTGATCTTCATGAGGATGCTCTCCGCATCAAGTTGGCTACGTACTTATTTTCTGGAGAAGCTACTCAGTGGTGGGATTGCACCGTGAGTGTTCATCCACTTGCTGGCATGACTTGAAAGTCATTTAAGGATCTTTTCCTCGGTAACTACTTCCCAGAAGTACAGAGGGACGCAAAGAGAGCTGAGTTCTTTACCCTTCAACAAGGGGATATGTCAGTGACAGAATATGCTACTATGTTTTCCACCTTGGCTCGTTTTGCACAAGAGCAGTTGGTCAGTGATCATTTCAAGGCTACATGTTTTGCCTCTGGTCTTCGACCCTACATTCGGAAAAGTCTGGCTAGCACGCCTATCACCACTTATGCTGATACTTTGACAAGGGCGTTGGGTGTTGAAAATGTAGATTTGGATCTGAAAAGGGCCAGGGAGATCATTACTCCAGCCAAGAGCACTGGTCTGTCTAAGAAAGCTAAGACAGAGACTAGGTCTCAATTTCAGTCCCAACCTCCTCAACAACAACAACAACGATCATATTCACAACAGAGATCTTCTTATCGAAGTTCTCAACAATCGGGGTTACAGCGAGGTGTGAATGCCGCTGGGGAGAAAGTTTGCCTCAGATGTGGTGATCCGAATCATTTCATCAAGTTTTGTCCTCAACCACCCCCCAAGAAATCTCAGTCGATTGGTTAAACACCGTATTATCCACCATCTCAGGCAGTATCCGCTCAGAGCGTGAAACCCTACCAGAACAGAGGTCATCAAGGTAATTATCAGAGGACAGAAAACCGTGGTAGTTTTCAGCCACAACAACACCAAGAACCCAAAGGAAGGAATTTTGCTTTGCCTGCTTATCATGTTTCTAGAAATGCCGGACCGTCTGTGATCCGAGGTATCGTCCCATTGTTTAACTCTTGGGCATCTATATTATTTGACACTGGTGCATCACACTCATTCATCTCATCAGCATTCGCATCAGTATTAGGGTTAGAGATAGAATGCTTAGAGCATGTCTTATCTGTTGATACTACAGTTGGAGGTGTTATTCATTTGAATCATGTTTGCCGTAGCTGTATGCTTTTGATAGCGGACCAGCAATTGAGTGTCGATTTGATTGTTATGCCGAATCTAGGATTCGATGTCATCTTTGGAATGGACTGGTTGGTCGAGTATCGAGCTTTTATAGATTGTTTTAAGCGTCGGGTTACACTTTTCACTCCTGAGGGAGCTAGTTGTAGATTCGAGGGCGATCAGTTGGATTTGCCACTACCCTCGTTGTTTTCCCGGAGTAGTTTATATTCTTCTCTTGGAACTCTGGCTAGTTTATTGGCCATGGAGAGGGGCACTCCTCTTGTGGAATTGCCACCCATTGTTTGTGAATTTTCTGACGTCTTTCCAGAAGACTTATCAGAATTGCCACCTGTTCGTGCTATCAATTTTGCAATCGATCTTGTGCCAGGCACTTCGCCTATTTCTATTCCGCCATATCGTATGGCACCAGCAGAATTGAAGGAGTTGAAAATTCAGTTGGAAGATCTCCAGAGTAAGGGTTTTATTCGCCCGAGTGTATCCCCGTGGGGAGCTCCTGTTCTCTTTGTTAAGAAGAAGGATGGAACGTTGAGATTGTGTATCGATTATCGAAAACTCAATCATGTGACAATCAAGAATAAATATCCACTTCCTAGAATCGATGATTTGTTTGATCAACTCAAAGGTTCCACTTGTTTCTCCAAGATTGATTTGAGGTCGGGTTAACATCAACTCCGTATTCGAGAGTCAGACATCTCGAAGACAGCTTTTAGGTCCCGATATGGACATTTTGAGTTTATGGTTATGCCATTCGGATTGACCAATGCTCCAGCAGCATTTATGGATCTTATGCAGCGAGTATTTCACGATTATTTGGACAAGTTCGTGATTGTATTTATTGACGATATTCTCATCTACTCTTCCTCTAAGGAACTTCACGAGGAACACCTGAGGATTGTCCTACAAGTATTGCGTACTCACCAATTGTTCGGTAAATTATCTAAATGTGATTTTTGGTTGACAGAAGTGAAATTTTTGGGACACGTTGTCTCGAGAAATGGAGTGTCAGTTGATTCATCAAAGATTGAATCTGTTATGGATTGGCAGCCACCTAAGAACGTATTTGAGGTACGTAGTTTCTTGGGTTTAGCAGGCTATTACCGTCGCTTTGTAAAGGACTTTTCTCGTATTGCTTCACCTTTGACTATGCTTACACGTAAAGGGGTGAAATTCATTTGGACTGAGGAGTGTGAGAAAGCTTTTCAGCTTTTAAAGATTCGATTGACTTCTGCACCGATTTTGATTATTCCGGAGCGTGGTGTTGACTACGCAGTTTATTGTGATGCTTCACTTCTTGGTTTGGGGTGTGTGCTTATGCAAGAAGGCAAAGTTGTTGCCTATGGTTCTCGCCAGTTGAAGCCTCATGAGCAGAATTATCCAACTCATGATTTAGAGCTTGCTGCCGTTGTGTTTGCCTTAAAGTCATGGCGTCATTACTTGTATGGGGAACGATTTGATGTCTTTTCAGACCACAAGAGCTTGAAGTATATCTTTACTCAACGCGGTTTGAATCTTCGACAACGTCGATGGATGGAGTACTTAGAAGATTATGACTTCGAACTACAGTATCATCCAGGGAAGGCAAATGTAGTGGCCGATGCGCTGAGTCGCAAGTCACGAGGTTCATTGGCTAGTCTGGCCATTCAGGAATGGAATATGCTCGATCAGATTGGGGAGTTTGAGGTTGAGCTCAACGATTCTGAGAATCGTGCTTCATTGTATTCTGTTATGGCTCAACCGTCGATCATTCAACAAGTAAAAGATGAGCAACAGTCTGATCAGGTAGCATATACCTTTCGTATGCGAATTCTTCGAGGTGATGTTATAGAAGGTTGGACTTTTGACTCCGAGCGTGGGTTGAAGTTCAAAGACCGTTTGTTTGTGCCGTTGGCAGTTCGTGAACAAGTGATGAAGGAATTCCATCATTCACGATTAGCGGTGCATCCGGGAGGTAACAAGATGTACCATAATTTACGACGTCAGTTTTGGTGGAAGGGTATGAAGCGCGATGTCGCTAAGTTTGTATCTCGATGTTTGACTTGTCAACAAGTGAAAGCCGAACATCAGCGACCTGCAGGGTTATTGCAACCATTACCAGTTTTAGAGTGGAAGTGGGAGCATGTGACAATGGATTTTGTGACAGCACTTCCTAGGTCACCACGCGGTCATGACGCCGTTTGGGTCATTGTGGATCGTTTGACAAAATCTGCACATTTTCTGGGAATGCGTTTGACAGATTCGGTTGATGTCCTTAGTCGCTTGTATATTCGAGAAATCATTCGATTACATGGAGTCCCTGTTTCGATTGTGTCGGATCGAGATCCGCGGTTTACTTCTTTGTTTTGGGAAGGTCTCCAGAAAGCTTTGGGGACAGAATTGAGATTGAGTACGGCTTTTCATCCTCAGACGGATGGTCAGTCAGAACGTACTATACAGACATTGGAAGATATGTTACGAGCTTGTGTTATGGACTTCAAAGGTAGTTGGGAAGACCATCTACCATTGATCGAGTTTGCATATAACAATAGTTATCAAGCGAGTATTCAGATGGCACCGTTTGAGGCCCTTTATGGACGACCGTGTCGTTCTCCCGTATGTTGGACAGAAGTTGGAGAAGCGTCTCTGTTGGGACCAGATCTAGTAAGGGAAACTACTGAAAAGATAAAACTGATTCGTGCAAGGATACTTACGGCTCAGAGCCGACAGAAAAGTTATGCTGATAAGAAGAGGAGACCGTTGTCCTTTGAAGTTGGAGATCATGTGTTTCTCAAAGTTTTACCTCGTCGGGGTGTGCTTCGTTTTGGATAGGATAAGAAGCTTTCACCTCGTTTCATTGGACCTTTCCAGATTTTAGAACGTGTGGGTGAAGTTGCCTATCGGTTGGCTTTGCCTCCGCAGTTGGCAAAAGTTCATAATGTATTCCATATCTCGATGCTTCGGAAGTATGAACCTGATCCGTCTCATGTTTTAGATTGGACTGATTTACCGTTGGAGCAAGATGCGACTTACGAGGAACAACCCGTACAGATTCTGGAAGCTAAGGAGCATGTGCTTCGTGGTAGAACTATTCGTTTGGTTCGAGTACTGTGGCGTCACCATGGTACTGAGGAGACTACTTGGGAGAATGAGAAGGAGATGCGCGATCGATATCCGCAATTATTTGCTTCTTGAGTTATTTGTTTTCTGTGCTAATGATTATCTATTTGCGAATTTCGCGGACGAAATTTCTTTTAAGGTGGGTAGGATGTAATACCCCGTAATTTTATTAATAATATAATAGCAGTTTTGAATTTTGACAGTATAAATTGAACCTGTGTGTGTATCATTGCGTGAGCTCAACACACACAAGCTTTTCTCACTAGAACTTGGGCCCAAAGAAAAGCAATTTGTGCACTGTGTGTGCGTGTGTATGCAGTTTATGTGTGTATGAAGCTTGTGCTTCACTATTCTTGGTGACCAAGAATTCCAATCTATATATACACACCTATAACTCTCTAATCTCTCAACACCTTCTCTCAAGAGACTCTCTGTCTCTCAACTGTCTCTCTCTCTCTCGGGTACACCCACACCCACATTTATTGCTTACACACACACACACATATTAGTACATATACACCACACATATGATCCCATACTCATACCCACACATAAATATATAGACAGATTCATAAGGAGTTCAATCCAGGCTTTGGATTTTGTAATTGGGTAAGCTTACAATTATAATTTGTAATTGCAGTTTATATTTAAACTGTTAGTATAGGTATGTACATATATATATATATCTCATATATATTGTTAAGGGTCCAAAAATAGCGAACAGAAAAACAATCACAGAATCTTGATTTCTTTATATCAAATGAAAGGTCTCGATCCCACGAGACTCCCTTTTGAATTTTAGAAGCTAATTCGCAACGGTTGCGACGAACGGTCAAATTAAAGTTTTGTCACCATTCGGTTTTTCGATAAAATCGAGAGCTACGTTTAATTTCTTGAAAAATTGATTTCGTATTTGAAATCTATGCGGAAAAAGGAAGAGATTCATATATTGGAAGTACTGTTTTTATTACGTTTTCAAAATGGGTTAAAACCAGTGTTGGATTTCAAAACAGGGGAAGAAAAGAAAGAAGAAGACGAAACTGTGACATCTCGCGCGCGCGACCCGCGTGAGCGAGGGGTCGCAGGAGCGGCCCGCGCGCGCGACCAGGCTATTTTGAAAATTGTTTTTTTAAATAAACACTTGACCCTTCTGAACGCATTCCGCGCGAGCGAGGCCTCGCGCGAGCGGCCCGCGCGAGCGAGGTCCCGCGCGAGCGGCCCGCGCGCGCGACCTCAAGCAGTTTGGTGAAATCTTCTATTTTGTTATACTTAAGTCTGTTATGAGCTAAGGGGCCTTGTACCCTATGCTTTAAGAGTTGTACTTTACTTTAATAGTAGTTGTACTCATGCTTTGAGGTGTTGTACCTCACTAATATACGCGCATTATTGTATATTGAGATTTGTAATAGATTGAGCAGTCCGGGTTTCTATTCTGATTAATTATTCAGTCTATCCTCGGTGAACGGTAGTTCCGTATGACCCTCAATAAAGTTGTATAACATGTTAATAGTGTATTTACATGTTTACTTAAACTGCTATGCCTTAAGTGGATTATTTATAATTTCAGCATGTCTATTGTGTTGCTTTGAATTGATAGCATGCCTTGATAATCTGTCTTATGAAATATTGAATATGTCTGGATGCTTAGAGCTCGCATATGTCATATCATTTCATAAGCATGAGCATGAACACGAAAATCACGAAAATGATTTTGGGATGAAAGACCTTAGAGGCTTTCAATTTTTGAAAAGGGAAGACCTTAGAGGCTTCCAGGTTTTAAAAAGGGAAGACCTTAGAGGCTTCCATGCATAAAACCCTCTAGGAGGGATTTTGTTTTGAAAGGTTAGAAATCCCCGATTTGTGGGTAGGCATGTGAGATGGGTACCACTAGGAACTCGAATTGCGAGATGTGCTGCAAGAAACCCTCGTAACGGTAAAGGCTAGGCCTCCGTGTAATTCGTAAGGCCCAAAGTCCCGCACGTTTGAGGCTAGGCCTACGTGGACGGGAAGCCCATGGTCCGGGTAATGATAATGACGATTGAGGGTGAGTGTTTGAAAATGCATGAAAATGGTTTTCATGCATTGACATTGGCATTCATTGCACTCATGCATGATATATAACAGATGTTATTGTGCGGTTATATGACTATACGAGCCTTTTGGCTTATGAACTATTAAACCTTTCTTTTAGGTGATATAGATAAGGGCAAGGCCCCGAGACTTGACAATGCTTCCGCTTTAGTTTGAAGACCCCGTGTGTGGGGATTACCATTTATTGATGTAATGAAATTTGGTTTCAAAGAACATGTTATGCTTCAATTGGACAAATGTTAGTCCACCCGTTTTTAAATAAAAGGATAGCTTAACTCTGATTTTCCGCTGCTTATATTGAAAACGTTTTGTTTCAAGAAAAGAATATTTCAAATGAAAACCAGATTTCTGATTTATAAACGTTTTCCAATGATGAACGTTTAATATAGGTAACCCTCGGAGTCTTGGACTCGGGGAGTTACCGATTGGTGTCAAAGCCTATTGTTATTATTGTTATTGTTGTACTTCCGTCGGTTGACACCCCGTCGCCGGGAACCGTGGCGGGGCGGGGCGTCACACTTAGTCTATATATTTTCACTTTTGTGATTGATTTACAGTGATGGAATCGGTATTTATAGACAAATATTGTGGTAGCTTGTGTTTGTTCATTTTTGACATATGTGTATGAATGCACTAACTAGCAAATTTTTTTGACAAGATTATAAGGTTCCCCATACGTTTGCAACACTGTAGTACCAATCGTCTTGTTTTGACTGACCATTTTAATATATGGTTGCAAAGTGCATTATAGATTTTTCAAGGCGGTTCTTTTTAGGAGACAGTGATCAGACTGTTACACCATTTCATCACACCAATGTGGTAGGCACCCTAATAATGTGGGTCTATGTGTTCACTATTTTTAAATAAAAACATGACAAATAATATTTGTTGACTTTAAATGGCATCTCATCATGTCCACGTACATTATTTATCATCTGTCCCTGTTTGTAAAGGTCACATGGCCTGTGTGATTGCAGTGTCACATCACATCAGTATGATGACATGATTATATGAGTTTTGGAGCGAGTAACACTTAGTAGCTGTGGGCGGCCTATTGACAAATGTGCTTGCTGATAAATGAAGGACAGTGCTTCTGTGCAGTAAGCACAGTGCAGTTCGCACTGTGCTACTCACAGTTTGCACAGTAAAACAGCTTTTGCAAAAGCAGTTTTCAAAAACTGGGCAGTTTTACTGTGCAAACTGTGAGTAGCACAGTGCGAACAGCACTGTGCTAACTGCACAGAAGCATTTTCCATAAATGAACGCTTTTGCCTTCAGACTGTTTCTTGGGACATAATTGGGTGTTTTGGGATCTTAGTTTCTGGTTTGCATTTTTTTGTTTTCTTATGTGTTTTGTTGAGTTTTTGGGGTACTGTGGGAGCTAATTCTCTGTTTGGGGTTTGGTTCTGAACTTTTGACTGGTTCTGTTTTGGGAGATTTGGGTTTTTGTTTGGATATGGTTCAGTTTGTTTCCTTGGCTTGTAACTGATACCTTGGTTACTTTTATTAATAAATTTCATCCTTTGTCGAGCCAAACAAAAGATTCACAAATTTATCAAGAAAAATAATCAGCTCTAGTATTTGTAGTGTGCCCTTCTGATTTCTTTTTGAAAATTATTATGAAAGTGTTCTAATACCACCACATCACTTGATATCAATCTAAACTTGGATTCACAGTACTCAAAATATATTTAACCTTGTTTTTTCAAACAATTAAAAGCTTGTTTAATAACATTAAAAGTCAAGATTATTGAAACTAAGGCTAGTATTTAATGACTTGATAAGGAGCTAGCTCCCCAAGTCCTCTAACCATAATTTGACAAGGATCACACAAAATTGTGTAGTATTTAACAATGCGAATACTTGGACGTAACATTGAAATCATATTATGTATATCACCTCACTACTACATATAGATATAGATATGACGCTTATGTGTAATTATCTTTTTCATGACATTAAAATAGACATATATATAGTTTAATATGAAAATTTTAATAATTTAAGATACCATGTCATCAAAAATAATTGTTGTATTTAAATTTTTTTTTTCCAAATCTTGGGCCATTGTATTGACCATTTTCTCCAAATCTTTGGGTGTATTATTTCTCATACTAGATTTTGACAATGTCAAATCAAAGCACGTAGCATTCAAATATAGCTTCTAATTCTTTAAACAAATAGTGGGTAATAGTTGTTGACACTAAGAAATGATTTTGTATTATCTAGATGTAGCATTAGATGTCAAATATAACACCGTAGCACTGCCAATATATTGAACATAGCACAAAAAAGAATGGAAGAATCGTCTATATGTATACACGCAGGTCAAAAAGCATGACGAAATGAATCATGTGACTCAAAACAATATAAGGTTTAAAAATGCTTGAACACCTAAAGGCTGTAATAACACAAAAGTTTTATATTGGCCTTCTATGAAATATACAATATCTCTTTGGGTTTTACTTTACTGATATATATATATATATGCTTTTTGTGGGTTTTGCATAGTCTTATTAATTTGTTATTTTTCTTTAATATGTGTTCCTTAACCAAAAAAACCAAACCAAATCAAGCCTTGTGTCCCAATTAATTGGGATCGGCTGTATGAATCTTTGTTCTCCATTTTGCACGATCAAGAGCTATATGCTCATTTATGTTATATATATTCATATCTTGTTGCACTAAATTGTTTAATTTTAAGTTTTTGAAATTTGATCGGAGAAACTATTGCAATCAGAAAATGATAAAATGTCGCAAAGTAATTTTAGCTCATTTGGCGCCGAGTTGGATCTTAGGCCCCTTCAACATTGCATGATCAATCGATCGAATGTTCAACCCTGCTCCTTCCCCTTGTAATTTAAAAAATAAAAAATAAAAATTGAATGAAATGGCAAATGCATGCACTGCCACTAATTAAGGTCCTTAGTGTCATAAGTACATATGTTTAATTAACTAACTTTATTTACTAGCTGATGTGGCCCAGACATTTTTTCATGTTATACTCTCTTATTCATAAAATTTAATCAACTATCTTATTTACAAGCGTGTGGCCTTGAAAATGTTGTTCATGTTATATTCTCTTGTTCATGATATTGTGATATCTCACGTTGGTGGTTTTATAACAAGCGGAGTAATTTACACTTAGAGATTTTGGGCCATCATGTTAATTAGACCATTTCTTCGGGTTACTGACCCAGTTAGGGAGTATTATAGCCAACCATGGTCTCGGTGGTTTGGTACTCTACATACTGTTATCCACGAAAATGCACTTGTGCACTAGCATGATTTAATTTTATTTATTCATTATTTTATTTTTTTATTATTATTTTTTGGGGGGGAAAAACTAGGTATGCGTATGATAGATTCTAACTCGCCAACTAGAGAAAGTCTTTGGGCCATGTGAGTTTTATAATGTGATAAGAATGTCATTTAAGATGGGAGAATATTGAGAAACCGAACAATTAATAGCTTAAGTACTGGCTAATATGGCAGCGCAAACTTGCTATAAAAAAAACTTGTTTTTACGTATGAGTCCATCTTCATGTTACGTAGGCCAATATATTTACTCAGACTTCCCCAAAATCCATAGTATTGGTGTTCCTTAAAATGCATTTGAAGTGAAAGTACAATCAGGGCACTACAATATGCACATGTACACAAACATCTATATATATATACACATCTTCAGAGAAAGAAAGAGGGAGTATCTAATTATGAAATCACAGAAGAAACAACCTCATACTTTATGTCTTAAGCCACTCTTATTTAATTACAATAGATGAAGAGAATGATAAATCTTATACTCAAAAGATAATGTATGTTTTAATTTTTCTTTTGATCAGAATAACAAATATGACTGTTTCAGATATACATACACAAGAGAATGATCGACAAACCTTATACGTAAAAGAATAATTTTATGGTTTGTTTGGAATGACAAACTTTCAATCTATTGATCTATGGACTTTCTGTAAATATAGGAAAATGTTGGTTTCAATTAGGCACACACCTTGAAATGCATATATTCTAAGCCTACATTTGTTGTTTATTTGGTCAAGATTGTACACTAACCAGTAGCCACCCACATGTTACAGATAGTTGGCTGTTTGGCCTCTTGCATCTAATAATTACTCGGATTGACTTGAAATAAGATGGGCCGGGGTGTGTTTTCGGATAAGGGTAATGGATCCACACCCAAATCTCACACATATTCATCCATATTTTGATGTGGACCAATGGGGAGAGGAGAGAGACTGTGAAATCCACTGTGGTCCACACCACTTTACAATCTTTCTCCTCTCCCCATTAATTGGTCCATATCAGAGTGTGGATGAATAGGTGTGAGTCTAGCATTACCCTTCGGATAATTACTCGGATAGACTTACATCTAACCAAATCTCCTGTAGTCCAGTGGTAGGCGGGCCACGACAGGGGTTCTACCCCCTTGGTCTTGAGTTCAAGACTTCATATGAGTAGATATAAGCGATTTGGCCAGGGCCTTTGACCTCCCTAATAGAGGTCAGCGGTTCGAAACCCCCCAGAAGTCGTGTAAACTAGATGGAGGGATGAATCTCAAGATGAACAATGACGTCTAACTTGGTATGGGTTCAAATCCTACTGTTACCTTGCCTCCCTGATTTACCTGGTGCGTAAACAAAATGTAGGACACAAAATAAACTTTTCTAAACCTTATACGTAAAAAAAATGATGCATTTGAAAATGTAGGACAAACCTTACACGTAAAAAAAATGATGCATTTTAAAATGTAGGACACAAAGTAAACTTTTCTAAAACTACAGGGTATTGAAATGTAATTTAGCATTTTACAAATTACAATCACTTAGCAATTTATTATCAAGAACAAGTGATAATCTATATGCACGAGTATAATTATAAAGATGCCGGGAGAGAAGTGAGGTGGGGTCAAGGCGTGAACCCGTGACCTGATGAGATACTCCATTCGTCCCATTTTATGTGACTATCTTCCTAAATCCAACTTTTTGGACACACATATTTTAATGCTTTAGACCTATTATTTCTTAATTTGAACCAACTAGAATAAAGAAAAAAAAAACAAGAGACGGGTTTCAAATTTATAATTTGATAAGGTTTATGGTGTCATATTTGTAATTTGACAAAGGTTCAAACTGACTTTTTCTATTTCATAAACGACTTATGTGTTTAATCAAATGGTTCTTTATAGGGGTCTTTTGGAATGGAAATTCCGATTCCGATCTGAAAAATTCCGATTTTGGCACCAAAAAATAAATTCCGAATTTCGAAAATTCTGAAAAAAAAATCGGTACGGAATTAGAATTGTTTTGAGAATTCCGAAAATTCTGAAAAAATTCCGAAAAAAATCAGAACGGAATTGGAATAATTGTTTTGAGAATTCCGAAAATTACGAAAAAATTCCGAAAATATGTTTTTCGAAAATTTTTCGAAAAAATCCGAATCTTTTCCGAAAATTTGAAGAATGTGGACTTGTTTGTCCCACATTGAATAAGAAGAGAAAAGAGAGAGTAGGAGACTCTCTATAAAATCATGACTTACCATTTCAATAGTATTTGTATTTCGAAAATTCCAAAAGTTATGAAAATTTCTGATTCAAATTCCGAAAATTTCAAAATTTTCCAAAGAATTCCGATTCCGAAAATAGCGTCAATTGTCGTCAATTGAAATTGATGTTAAGGGCCCTAACGAAAATTGTGACGTAAGTTGCTCGTAATATTCATCTGTCACAGAATTGGTTAAGACAAATGGAAGAGAGTGTGAATGGCGCGAAAAATCACATTCAATTAGACCAAAAATCACATGCAATCAAATTCAAAATCGCATGCAATTAGACCCAACATAGCATCATTTCGCACCATTCACAACTTTTGTTTGTCTTAACCTAATCTGTCACAGCCCGGTCCCACAATAGCGGAACCGGAGCCCGTGGCACGCCACCGAGGCTAAACCAATTCATTAACGTTCCCAAAATTAGGTTTGAAGAACACACGCAGCGGAAAACAAAACACATTTTCAAAACCAGAGGTTCAGTCGACTGCTCAGTCGACTGTTCAGTCGACGGGAGTGGGCAGGGATTTAATAGCAATTCCAGTCGACTGAGACTGGAGGTCCAGTCGACTTCTCAATCGACTGTTCAGTCGACGGGAGTGGGCAGGGATTTAATGTCAATTCCAGTCGACTGAGACTGGGGGTCCAGTCGACTGAGGCGGGGTCCAGTCGACTGCTGGAGGGGTCCAGTCGACTGCTTTGCTAAAATAAGAAGCAGTAGCTAACAGACTCAGGGGTTCAGTCGACTGCTCAGTCGACTGCTCCCCTGGCAGCAGCCCAATCTGCAGAAATTCAAGTTTAAAAGCTTTCTAACTTCCACCAAAGATCAATCATTCAATTCAAACTTAGTCCAAAGTAATTCTAGCTGTATTAAAGCATTACCAAACATAATTACAACATGTTATAGTCTATTACAACGTTCTAGATCCGTTCTATCATACTAAGTTAAACATGGTTTAAAACAACCAAAATCTTATTACAACATTTCTATTATTCCAAAACTACAAGATTAACATTTAAGTTGCCTCCCAAGCGAACTCCCAACTCTTGTACTCACTTCTGCGATTCCTCGCCAGCATTTACACCTGCAATGGTTATTTGAATAACCACACATATTTCGATTTGTTTAAGCTAAAGCTTAGTGAATAAAACAACATATGCACATGAATGATAAGCATGTCCGCATTCACATCTCTACATTTCATACTAGTCGCCGGAGACTCACGTGCCCGTCCATATTCCCAATCCGCGACTCCTCGCCAATAAGTCCACGCGAAAGGGTAAGACCCACGATTCTTCTCTTCAATCGTGCGACCTTAATGCCTATATCGGCTCCACAAAATGGCACGGTGACCACGTGCTCCTTCTGACCCACATAAGCAACTTAACATGCTCAAATACATATCACCATACTCGCGGTAATTAAAACATATCACCGTGCTATTGAGCCTACTTATCAATATAAATGCCCAATATGAACTACACAATATATCTCTAAAAATTAATACATGCTATTCATACAAAACATGAATACATGTCAAGAAATCATTCCAAAACATAGTTGAATCACTCACCTCCGATTTACGCACTTATAATACGATCCAAAGAAAACCCGTGCACAAAGAACGTGCAGAAGTCCGTCTAGTACAATTCCTATGGATCAGAATTCCATTTATCAACTTTTATGAAAAATTCTAGAAAATAACTTTTCGGAAAACTTAGCCAAACAGGCCCTAACATATATCAACACGAAGCTCTTACCTCGAGGAGCTCGAATATGAAATCTGGGAGAAAACAGACTGACAGAAGATCGTCGTTTGGCGTCGTAAAGCTCTAAGCAATCAAATCTCCCTCTAGCCTCCCTTTTGGCCTCCTCCTTAACTTTTAGGTTAACTTATGAAATATCTAAGTCCATCTCTATCTATATATAGGCAACACTCTCGGGGAATTACGTTTACCTCCCCACGAGTTTTCCAAACTCCTAATCAGTCTCTGAAACTTTCTATACAGCTTATTCATAGCTTTACGAGTGAAACCTCAAAATTATAAAAGTTTTCGACTAAGTTTCGTTTGGTCGCTAAAACGCGAATTTCTATATGACGTTTCCGAAGTTGCTAATTAGCCTACCAAATTAATAACGTGTTAATTCGTTCTCACCAGGATACTAAATCTAACAACAGAAATATATTCTAAGCCAGAAAATAATACAGATATTGAAATACACAGGTAAACATTTATTTTCAGATAAACATTTAAAATGTTCCATAGTGACCGTCTCATACTCGGAGAGACTTCACAATAATTAATCTTCAATCACAACAGTTTCAATGGGTTCTCTAATACAGACACCCAAATCAACTCGTGAGTCAAAACTCACTCAACCAAGTGTCATAAGACACGTCACATCACATTATCATGCATGACAATGTAATGCAAATGCAATAACACAATTATGGGTGTTATAATACTCTCCCCCTTAAAAGAAGTTTGTCCCCAAACTTGTACCTCATGTCTCGAAAAGGTGCGGATACTGAGTACGCATCTCATCTTCTATCTCCCACGTCATCTCTTCCGTAGTTTGGCTACGCCATAACACTTTCACTTTCGATATTACTTTATTTCGTAAGACTTGATCCTTCCGGTCTAAGATCTCTACCGGATATGCGACATACGTTAAATCACTCTGAATCTCATTCGATGTCGGAGTCATCACTTGATCTCTATCTTCCGCTAATTGTTTGCGTAACAACGATACATGAAACACATTATGAACTTGAGCATACTCGCTCGGCAAGTTCAAACGATAAGCTACGGGTCCAACCTTTCCAATGATTTCAAAAGGTCCTACATATCTCGGATTGAGTTTCCCGTATCTACCAAATCTGGTTATTCCCTTTGAAGGTGACACCTTCAAATACACCAAGTCTCCTACATCGAATTCCAACGGTCGTCTACGCTTATCGGCATAACTCTTATACCTACTCTGAGCTGTCAGTAACCATTGTCTAATTACCTTTATCTTATCCGTCGTTTCTTGTACAATTTTCGGCCCTTCAATCTTTCTTTCTCCCACCTCTGTCCAACTAATTGGTGAACGACATACACGACCATATAAAGCTTCAAAAGGGGCCATTCCAATACTCGACTGAAAACTGTTGTTATAAGCAAACTCAATCAATGGCAAATGGTCTTCCCAATCACCCTGAAAATCAAGTACACATAGCCTAAGCATGTCTTCCAAAATTTGGATTACTCTCTCTGATTGACCATCGGTCTGAGGATGAAAAGCTGTACTAAAATGTAATTTGGTACCCATTGCTTCTTGCAAGGCTCTCCAAAACTTCGATGTAAAACTACTATCCCTATCCGAAATGATAGAAACTGGGATACCATGTAGTCTCACAATTTCGCGAATATACAACTTAGCTAACGTCATCGGCTTAGTTGTTCGAAGTGGTAGGAAGTGCGACGACTTCGTCAAACGGTCAACAATCACCCAAATAATAGTATTTGATCTCTTCGACCTCGGAAACCCACTAACAAAATCCATTGTTATGTGCTCCCATTTCCACTCGGCTATCGGTAACGGTTGTAATAATCCCGAGGGTACTTGGCGTTCGGCCTTTACTTGTTGACAACTAGTACAACGCGAAACGTAACGTGCTATCTCTCTCTTCATTCCCGGCCACCAATAAACATGTCTCAAGTCTCTATACATCTTGGTGCTTCCCGGGTGAACGGTATACTTTGTGTTGTGTGCTTCCTCTAGGATGTTCCTCTTCAACTCTTTCTCACTAGGTACACAAATTCTATCCCTCAATCTCAACACATTATTCTCAAACGTGAATCCCGGTTGTTTGCCCATTGGAATCTCATCACAAATCTTCTTCAAAGCCACGTCTTGAAGTTGTTTCTCTGCGATCTCATGAATCAAGAGTGGTTGTGCCACTATCGTCGACATAAAACCACTTTCAATCCTCGGTATTACTTCAAGCTCCAAATTCTCCATATCTCGTATCAGTTCTTTCTGAGAAGTCAAATCTGATGCGGTGTTGGTTGGTACTTTGCGACTAAGAGCATCGGCGACTACATTTGCCTTGCCCGGATGATATTGAATCGACAAATCATAGTCCTTCATCAACTCTAGCCATCTCCTTTGCCTCATGTTCAAATCTCGTTGTGTAAACAAGTACTTCAAACTTTTGTGATCCGTATAGATCTCACATTTCTCCCCGTATAGATAATGGCGCCAAATCTTCAATGCAAAAATCACGGCGGCCAATTCTAGATCATGTGTCGGATAATTCTTCTCGTGCGGTCTAAGTTGTCTTGATGCATACGCAATAACTTTATCACCCTGCATAAGAACGCAACCTAAACCTCTATATGATGCATCACTGTAAATGATAAACCCTTCAGTCCCTGACGGAACGGCTAATATTGGTGCTTTCACTAGTCGGCTCTTTAACTCTTGAAAACTTTCTTCACATTCCGGACTCCATACAAAAGCAATATCTTTCCTCATTAACTGCGTCATCGGCATTGCTATACGCGAAAAATCTTTTACAAATCTCCGATAATACCCAGCTAATCCTAGGAAACTTCTGATGTCTGTCACATTCGTTGGTCTCGCCCAGTTAGTAACTGCTTCTATCTTCTGAGGGTCTACAGAAATTCCCTTTGCCGATACTATATGCCCAAGGAAAGCTATCTCTGTCAACCAAAACTCACACTTCTTCAATTTGCCGAATAATCTCTTTTCACGCAATCGTTGTAAAGCTAATCGCAAATGATGCTCGTGATCTTCTACGCTTTTGGAGTAGATTAGGATGTCATCTATGAACACGATAACAAACTCAGCTAAATAATCTTTGAAGACACGGTTCATCAGGTCCATGAAAGCAGCTGGTGCATTAGTCACTCCAAATGGCATAACCAAAAATTCAAAGTGACCATATCGAGTTCTGAAAGCTGTCTTCTCAACATCCTCCTCCTTGACTTTCAGCTGGTGGTAACCGGATCTCAAGTCGATCTTTGAAAATACTTGCGCTCCTTGTAACTGATCAAACAAGTCATCTATTCGCGGCAGTGGATACTTGTTCTTGACGGTCAACTTATTCAATTCCCGGTAGTCGATGCACATACGCATTGTTCCATCTTTCTTCTTCACAAACAAGACTGGTGCTCCCCACGGCGAAACACTCAGCCGAATAAAACCCTTCTCCAACAGTTCTTCTAACTGAACTTTCAATTCTTTCAACTCTATCGGTGCCATTCGGTACGGTGCTTTGGATACCGGTTGTGACAATGGTACTACTTCTATTGTGAACTCAAGCTCTCTTTCAATCAATACGTCGGGTAACTCATCGGGAAAAACATCTGGAAATTCTCGAACTACTGAAATGTCTTCTATTAGTGGTCCAAGAACTCTCGTGTCGATAATTGAACATAAGAAACCCGAACAACCCTTCTGTAACATCTTACTTGCTTGAATCGCCGATATCAAGTACGGCGGTACTATCACTCCCTTACCCTGAAAAGTAAACTCTTCTCGCCCTGACGGATAGAAACTAACCCGTTTTTGTTCACAATCGATTTTGGCTTGATTAACCGACAACCAATCCATACCCAAGATAACATCAAAGTAATTCACCGTCAACGGAATCAAATCAACGCTCAAGACTTTATCACCTATCTTGATCTCACATGACTTGAATATTGACGAAGTAACTAACGGTTCACTACTAGGCAATGATACACACAAATCATATCCTAGCGGTTCTGACTTAACAGTTAAATGCTTAACAAAATCACGTGATACAAATGAATGCGTTGAACCAGAATCCATAAGTATACGTGCAGGATACGAACAAATAGGAAGAATACCTGATACGACGGTATCATCCGTATTCCCCGGCCTGAGTTGGAAGTATCGTCCTTGTTGTTGTGCGACTCCTTTCCCTTTATCCACTCGAGGTTCTATTCTTGATCCGCTTGGCACACTCGATGCCCCGGTACTCATTCCCGGTTGTCTCTTACTCGGGCAATTCTTCGCTATATGCCCCGGTTGGCCACACTCAAAACATTTCCCTCTTATCTCTGGGTTGTAGTTCTTCGTATTTGAAAAGGTACGTAGTTGGTGCGGTCGAGTTTGTGTTCGAAGGACAATTTCGGGATATGTGTCCTAACTGCTTGCAGAAGTAACAGGTGCTCAATTGGTAGCAAGTTCCTTTGTGTCGCTGGTTAAACGGTCTCGAGTCCCCCATGAACGTACTCCCTCCTTGGCTACTCGTATGCGATCCCAAACCCTGTGTAAACGGTTTCTTCGCATTCCCTTGACTCTTACCCCGATTGTCATTTGTCCTCTTCCCTTGTTGTCCCTGTCGATATCTGTCGACACTTTTCTCAGCAATCCGAGCAGCTTCCTCAACGAGAGAAACTGTCGGGTGTTGTAACATATCCACACGGCCACGGATATTCTCTCTAAGCCCTTCCTCGAACTTACGAGCTTTATCCTTATCAGTTGGAACAGTAGTCTTCCCAAATCGTAACAAGGCATTGAAACGAGAAACGTACTCACCCACGGTCATATCTCCCTGAACCAAACTTGCAAACTCTTGACGTTTCTGAGTATAAGCAGATTGCGGGAAGAAACGTTTGTTGAATTCTTCTTTAAATGCTTCCCACGTGGTTGGTTTCCCTTGTTCAAGCACGTTATTCCACCAATCCAATGCTTCGCCCATCAACGTATCGGATGCACATAAAATTTTCTCCTCATCGGTACATATTACCTGACGGAAATGTCTTTCCATGTCCATCATCCAATGATCGGCCAAGTCTATGTCAACTTGCCCATGATACAACGTCGGTTTCCGTTTATGAAACTGTTCCACAATTGTGTGTTGAGGTCGCGGTGCCGGTGGTGCATTGACGTAACGAATTTCCACTTGTGGAGGCTGAACGTTCATCTGTTCCCTTTCACTTACCGCTTGTATGAAACTTCCCACCATATTCACTATTTGGTCCATCCGCGAATGCGGTGACAATTCTCTCGACTGCTCCGCCATAATGTTTCAAATATTTCCCCTGTTGAGTTTAATGCATAATGACCATGCATGCTATGCCACAATATAGATATATGTGCACCATTCATCACAATCAACAAATGCTAACACATGAAGCATTTCTACAATGATAACAATTATCTTTACAATTTCACACTCCACTCGACGTCGCTCAGCATATATAACGTCACTCGTTCCCAAGGCTCTAAACTTATGCTTTGATACCACTAAATGTCACAGCCCGGTCCCACAATAGCGGAACCGGAGCCCGTGGCACGCCACCGAGGCTAAACCAATTCATTAACGTTCCCAAAATTAGGTTTGAAGAACACACGCAGCGGAAAACAAAACACATTTTCAAAACCAGAGGTTCAATCGACTGCTCAGTCGACTGTTCAGTCGACGGGAGTGGGCAGGGATTTAATAGCAATTCCAGTCGACTGAGACTGGAGGTCCAGTCGACTTCTCAGTCGACTGTTCAGTCGACGAGAGTGGGCAGGGATTTAATGTCAATTCCAGTCGACTGAGACTGGGGGTCCAGTCGACTGAGGCGGGGTCCAGTCGACTGCTGGAGGGGTCCAGTCGACTGCTTTGCTAAAATAAGAAGCAGTAGCTAACAGACTCAGGGGTTCAGTCGACTGCTCAGTCGACTGCTCCCCTGGCAGCAGCCCAATCTGCAGAAATTCAAGTTTAAAAGCTTTCTAACTTCCACCAAAGATCAATCATTCAATTCAAACTTAGTCCAAAGTAATTCTAGCTGTATTAAAGCATTACCAAACATAATTACAACATGTTATAGTCTATTACAACGTTCTAGATCCGTTCTATCATACTAAGTTAAACATGGTTTAAAACAACCAAAATCTTATTACAACATTTCTATTATTCCAAAACTACAAGATTAACATTTAAGTTGCCTCCCAAGCGAACTCCCAACTCTTGTACTCACTTCTGCGATTCCTCGCCAGCATTTACACCTGCAATGGTTATTTGAATAACCACACATATTTCGATTTGTTTAAGCTAAAGCTTAGTGAATAAAACAACATATGCACATGAATGATAAGCATGTCCGCATTCACATCTCTACATTTCATACTAGTCGCCGGAGACTCACGTGCCCGTCCATATTCCCAATCCGCGACTCCTCGCCAATAAGTCCACGCGAAAGGGTAAGACCCACGATTCTTCTCTTCAATCGTGCGACCTTAATGCCTATATCGGCTCCACAAAATGGCACGGTGACCACGTGCTCCTTCTGACCCACATAAGCAACTTAACATGCTCAAATACATATCACCATACTCGCGGTAATTAAAACATATCACCGTGCTATTGAGCCTACTTATCAATATAAATGCCCAATATGAACTACACAATATATCTCTAAAAATTAATACATGCTATTCATACAAAACATGAATACATGTCAAGAAATCATTCCAAAACATAGTTGAATCACTCACCTCCGATTTACGCACTTATAATACGATCCAAAGAAAACCCGTGCACAAAGAACGTGCAGAAGTCCGTCTAGTACAATTCCTATGGATCAGAATTCCATTTATCAACTTTTATGAAAAATTCTAGAAAATAACTTTTCGGAAAACTTAGCCAAACAGGCCCTAACATATATCAACACGAAGCTCTTACCTCGAGGAGCTCGAATATGAAATCTGGGAGAAAACAGACTGACAGAAGATCGTCGTTTGGCGTCGTAAAGCTCTAAGCAATCAAATCTCCCTCTAGCCTCCCTTTTGGCCTCCTCCTTAACTTTTAGGTTAACTTATGAAATATCTAAGTCCATCTCTATCTATATATAGGCAACACTCTCGGGGAATTACGTTTACCTCCCCACGAGTTTTCCAAACTCCTAATCAGTCTCTGAAACTTTCTATACAGCTTATTCATAGCTTTACGAGTGAAACCTCAAAATTATAAAAGTTTTCGACTAAGTTTCGTTTGGTCGCTAAAACGCGAATTTCTATATGACGTTTCCGAAGTTGCTAATTAGCCTACCAAATTAATAACGTGTTAATTCGTTCTCACCAGGATACTAAATCTAACAACAGAAATATATTCTAAGCCAGAAAATAATACAGATATTGAAATACACAGGTAAACATTTATTTTCAGATAAACATTTAAAATGTTCCATAGTGACCGTCTCATACTCGGAGAGACTTCACAATAATTAATCTTCAATCACAACAGTTTCAATGGGTTCTCTAATACAGACACCCAAATCAACTCGTGAGTCAAAACTCACTCAACCAAGTGTCATAAGACACGTCACATCACATTATCATGCATGACAATGTAATGCAAATGCAATAACACAATTATGGGTGTTATAAGGAGACTCTCTATAAAAGCATGACTTACCATTTCAATAGTATTTGTATTTCGAAAATTCCAAAAGTTATGAAAATTTCCGATTCAAATTCCGAAAATTTCAAAATTTTCCAAAGAATTCCGATTCCGAAAATAGCGTCAATTGTCGTCAATTGAAATTGATGTTAAGGGCCCTAACGAAAATTGTGACGTAAGTTGCTCGTAATATTCATCTGTCACAGAATTGGTTAAGACAAATGGAAGAGAGTGTGAATGGCGCGAAAAATCACATTCAATTAGACCAAAAATCACATGCAATCAAATTCAAAATTGCATGCAATTAGACCCAACATAGCATCATTTCGCACCATTCACAACTTTTGTTTGTCTTAACCTAATCTGTGATTTACGCATTACGCGCAACTTATATGACAATTTATGTTAGTTTAAGCCAATGGTGTCAAGTTTTGGGTCTGATTGAATAAATTTTTAAAGTTTAATGGCTTAATTGAACAAACAAACAAAAAAATACGTGTATACAATTAGAAGTTATGTTTTCTCGATCGCTGGGTGATCCCCCAGAGCAGACTGCGCGGGCCGCTTTGGCGGGATTGGGATGCAACGGATTTTGGCAACAGATTTGTTTTCTAGTTGGGTTAGGAAAGCTATTTCAATAGAAACCTTTGAATAGGCAATATAGACTCTTTCCAAATACTGTGAACATAGATTGCAACTCCCTTGAAGTCCCTTAGCATAATACAACTCTGCAACGGTGTGAACGTAGGCATAATTGGACGAACCATATAGAAATCTTGTGTTTCTTGTGTGATTATTTCTCGTTTTCTTTCGTTCTTGCATTCATTTCTCGCAGATCCTGAAGCAAAAATTGGACGCAATTTCCCCAACATTAAAGAATAAACCAAACTAGTGTTTCACGTTAACCAGCTGGCCAGTTTAGTGCGGTTCCTAAAACTATGCATTAAAATCTGTTTCTCGAAAATTTATTTTAGTGAGACCATCATATATATATATATCATCATACTGACATAATGTGACACTTCAATCACACAAGACCGGCCATGTGACCTCTACTCATAGGGGCAGATGTTGAGTAGTGGAGACATGATATACCATTTAACGTCAACAATTATATGTCTTGTTTATTTAAAAATTTAAAGTGGTCACATAAACCCATATTATTAGGGCGTCGTACTACATCAATGTGATGAAATGTTGTGACAGTCTCACTGAATAATTTTTCCTATACAGAACCACCATGAAAAATCTATAATGAACTTTGCAACTACTAAAATTTTGTCAGTCAAAATAAATAGATTGATTCTGTGCTGCAAACGTATGAGGAGCTTATAATCTGGTCAAAAAAAAAATTGCAAGGTAATGCATTCATGCACATATGTCAAAGCTACCACAATGCTTGTCTATAAATACCCATTCCAATGATTCCATCAATGTAAATCAATCACAAAAGTGAAAATATATAGACTAAGTAGCACAAATATAGCAAGGGAAAAGAGCAGTGAGGATGTCAATATCTGATTGTCCACCAGGTAAAGAAAAGAAATTAATTATTTTCCCAGTAGGAATGCTATGATTTACATGATATATGTGTGTGTGTATATATATATGTGTGTGTTAAATACAATTAATTTTTTTTTCCTGAAGTGTTCCATTTTGATCCTCGATCTATTATGATAATATAATTTAATTAGTCTCTCGATTTTAAAATCCTCAACTTTAATTGAGAACAATTGATAGCGGATATGCCTTATATAGTTGTGCTCAATTGAAATTGATCCACCTCGTTGTCCTTAATTAGTTGGAATTGGTATACATATATATAGATATATATATACATATACATTCATACACACATATATGTGTATATATATGTATAAAATGATAGTCTAATATATATGTTTTTCTTTATGCAGGTAAGAGTTCATGGCCCGAGCTTCTTGGGGTGTCGCCGACAGAGAGAGCGGTAGAAATAATAGAGAAAGAAAATACTAACGTCACTGCTATAATAGTCCCCGAAGGGTCGATTGGTGACACACAATTTCGTTGTGATAGGGTTCGAGTAATTGTTAACGAGAAAGGCATCGTTAGTACCGTTTCACAAATCCCTAAGATTGGTTAAAGGAACTATAATTCTATATATCACTCGATTATTGAATAATACTCCTATATATTATGGAGTTCATATATTCTTCATGTATTGTACTTGATGAAGTTAATTAAGAGTGGCTTTAAAGAATATATATGATGTTCTTTCTTTGTTTTTTATAATATAAACTCTCTTTCTCTTTCTCTAAAGTCTATTATGTGATACATGATAATGGAGGGACGGTAATCTTTGAATTTTTGGGGGGCTGTAAACACAATTCAAAATAAATTATAACCGAAAAAAATAATTAAAAAATCCATATATTTGACAAGTACTAATACAAAATTAATTTGCATAAATTTTTCTAATTGAAATTAACAAAGAAACTAGTATAAGAACTTAAGATTGGTTAGTGAGCTTCTTTTATAGTCCAGATTGACTTTATATATACAACACTGATAGGGATACACATTAAACGACACACCAAACGACACACTGTGCTTTAAATGCATGACTTTGTGCTTTTTGGGTTTTTCACATTTTTCTGTGCATCACTTACACAGCACATGGTACATGTATTTAAAACAAGTGTGTCATTTAGTGTGTCGTTTGTTATGTATTACTATCATTTTTGTTATATATATATAACAATTACTATCATCTCGGATTGGGGACCTGGCAAGACTTGGGGGCCAAAGCGTTGGTAAGTGTGGTTTACCCTTATGACAGTAAAGTACGGAATGAATACTCTAAACTAATTATAAATATATATATATATATATATATATAAACTAATTGAAGAGTTTTTGTCGAATGAGAAAAGAATGATAGACTCATTATCAATGGTATTAAGAACATTTTTCTCAATAAAAACAGTTGAACTTTGCGATGTTCATAGGAAAAAAAGCTTTATTCGCTGTGAAAAAAAATAAGCATAATGCAGAATAATGTTATTCTCCCCAAATTTAATCTAATTAATCTTGCACGAGTTTTCAAATGATTCATAACTGTACCACATATTATAGTAGTGGTTGTTTGTTTTTTTGATATAACTGACAAAACATTTGAAATTCAAATTTTGAGAAGCATGTCATTACTCAAGTTTTTAAGCAAATGAATAATTTAATTTAGGGTAAATATCACCTACCTCCCCTGAGGTTTGACTTTAATACACAGACCTCCCCTAATGTTTCAGGAATATCACTTACCTCCCTTATTTTTTATTTTTAGTATCAGATTCCCCCTCCCTTTAACAAATCATTAGAAAAATTAAGAGAATCTAACAGTAAAATTCAAAGAATAGCGAGATAAATGAAATTCCTAAAACGTGAGGAGATGTCTGTGTATTAAGGCCAAACCTCAGGGGAGGTAGGTGATATTTACCCATAAATTTAACTCTTCTAGTTTTAACTACTTTCTTTGCAAGTTCACAAATTACCTTCAATTACAAAAACTAAGTAGTGTGAATATCAACAATACAAGTCTCAAGTTGATTAAAACTAACCAAAAGCTCTAGCCCTGAAAAGTCTTTAGGATGTTCGATCTCCACCAACCAAATAAGTTGGTTGTATATATGTGTCACGCCCCGGAGCAGCATAAATAGAGAAAAATAAATTTCCTTTATGGGTCCATAAGGAATGACAGGTGAAAGTCACTAATAATCCATACCATGCAGTACTAGTCCAAACCAAAACAGTATTATAAACAACTGAAGATAAAATCACCGTACTATTTATTACAAAACATCAGAGTATGGTCCACAGGATCACAACAGGTCTGGAGACAACAAATGTCCAAGTACCCGTTAACTAAAGTTTTTTATAGAACGATTGAAATATATAACTAGTTATAACATCTTCAGCCTTCAACTGGCGTAAGGATAGTCCTCAGCGTAGAAGTCTCCCCCGGCGTCAACGTCATTGGTGGGGCCCTCCTCTGGATAATAGTCATCATTGTACTGGTCTTTACCTGTAGAATACGAGGCAGGATAATCTGGACGGGGAAAGTCCAAGCAATAAAAGGCCGTCAGCTTACTGAGAGCTGAGTGAGCATAAACTAACAGGGTACCAGTTATCTGAAGTAAACACAAGCTTATGAAAACACGAGTTAACATCTTATTATAACCATAACTTGTTTCTTTATTCGTCCTTATAAACCAACCCTTAACGTCTTGTTAATCGAATACCGAACTCAACATATTTTGATTTCATGAACAGACTCAATCGTTTAACTCTAGGGATACACCCTTATCCTGTCCATCGCTTTTAAGAGCAATATATCCTGCTCACCGCATGTCATGGACTCTACGTTAGTCTGTCCCCAGCTTTTAAGAACAATGGTCCTGTTCACCGCATTTCAGGGATATAACGTTTCGAACAAGGCATATCAATCTATTGCCACGACTCATCGTCATCTACTAATGATCCCAGCTCACCGCTTTTAAGAACAATGGTCCTGTTCACCGCTTTTAAGAGCATATCATAGATCATCCAGTCTATCTTAGGACTATTTGGTCCAGCTCACCGCTTTTAAGAACCATGTATCTGGTTCACCGCTTTTAAGAGCATATCATGACCACTCATCCATCCACGTACCATTCCCAGAACTTACCAAACCTACTTACGTTCCATTCTACATCGACACATGACAAACTCCCAATGTGGCCTGACCACTCGGATTAAAAGAAATCGGATATCAAACTCATATTAGAATCAACACGTCACCCATGTCTTCATATTCTTTTTACTCATTATCCATTACTCTTTGGTGTCACATTACTCCTGTCTACCCCATAGTCGCATAATGGAATCCGAATCAGGAATCGAACAACTAAACCTCTTATATAATAAACAGGCAAAAGAATCCATGTTCTGCTTATGCCAATCGATTGGAACAGAGGTTCAATCGATTGGAACAAAAGTTATGTCAATCGATTGAGATCATGTCAATCGATTGGAACAAAGGTTCAATCGATTAAAAAACATGGCAATCGATTGGAATGTCAATCGATTGGAATCCTATCCAATCGATTGAGATACGACTGATGTCAATCGATTGAGATTATGTCAATCGATTGGTACTACGTCTTCTCCAGCAGATTGTAAAAACAGCATATATAAACGTAGAAATCATACTATTATCACATCTAAAGGTCATAACAACTTGTATAAACATCACATAAAGGGACCAAGTGAGTTAGGACTCACCTAGGGTGCGTTTGGCTTGTGTTTAAGCTTAATTCTCCAAGCTCTCTCTCTCTTCCTTCTCTTTCTCTCTTCTCTGTCTCTGTCTTCCCTCTCTGTCTCCTTCTTTCTTCTCTCTTCTTCTTTCTTCTCTTCTCTCCCAGCTGCCAAGGTAGTGTGTGTGTATATATGTATAGATATAGAGATATAGATAGATATATGTATATATCTCACAAGAGGTATGTATCTCTCTCTCCCAAGGTCTGAAAACAGCCCCAAGGCCACAAAATGAAACACATATATAGAGATAAGGGAGTGCCACGCGTTTAAAGCGGAAGGAAAGAAGAAAATATTTCTCAGCTTATGTCAATCGATTGGGACACAAGTCAATCGATTGGCAACAGATATTTGTAGTCAATCGATTGGAAACAATGTCAATCGATTGAGATGAATAGCAATCGATTGGAATGTTTGACACGTCATCACTTTTAGTCGGTTGAATGTAAATCGATTGGGATAACTTATCAATTGATTAGTATCAGAAAAGTGTCAATCGATTGGGAATATGTCAATCGATTGGTATAAAAATTCACCAAAAGGAAAATGAAGTTTATACGAGTATAGAAATGAAATACCAGGTCTTATTAATATACCAAAATACAGGGTATTACAATATGATACTTACATGTATCAAATATTCTATGTAACCGTCACACCATGTGATTGCTATAGTAATCTCTCTCTTAATATGGGATCCACTGGGAATTCACCAAATTCTTAAATCACAATAAATATCACACAAAATATATATTAATTTCTCACATGTACATCATTGACACATCTTTCTAGCCAATTTGGGAGGATGGTTGTTTATAAAGTGATCATCCAACTTTACAAATGACAAACTTCATTATCAAAAGTTGATTTACTCATCAAGTAACATAAACATGTGTATAAACAGAAGAAGATTGAATGTTAATTAACTGGTCAACATTTCTAAGTTCTATATTGAAACACAACAGATGAGCACTTCACATTTAAGTTGCCAACCCCTTGTTAGGTGACAATATTGACACTTGGGGCTTTCTTTGAATAATTTGATTGTTAGCCACTTTTTTTTTTGTTTTGTTTTGCTACGGGCAATTACATACACACTCACTCACACAGACACACAAAAACCATCCATACATGATTAGGGGGACCAAAGACTCACAATTAGGTAAACCTTCAAGCAAAAATGAGGGTCGACATGCCACTAGACCACAAAGGCCTTAGTTAATTGTTAGTTACTTTATTTGGCTACAAGAAATCTGTTAATATAACACTGTGCAGCAATCTCTGCCCACACTAGAGCTCCTGCACCTGAACTCATCTGATAAAAGCATTGGTTGATCTGTCAAACAACAAATTAGGTGAGCAATGAAACATCAATTCATTTCTTCAATTTCCTAAGCACATTTCTCATCTGATAAAGTAAGGACTGCTTTAAAAGCATATCATCTTATGGAATAGGTTAAACGTACAACCTTTCGCTACCCTGTATTTTTAAAAAAAAATTATTTTGGACCGTCTAAAATAAATTATTTCATTTAAGGCCCTTAACAACAATTTCAATTGAGGACAATTGAGGCTATTTTGACTAGAATTATGATATGCTTCCCAAATTTTGAATCTCAAACGGGTTCTCAAATGCTTTGTCAATTGTATGATAGTATCACATATATTGCATGTAGTAGTAATCGGTAGTACCACATTATACATATGACAAAGCATTTGAGAGCCAATTTGAGTTTCAAAATTTGGGAACCATGTTGTAAACACAACTTATTTATATCACATCCATAATATTGATTGGTTTTAGCTCTTCACTTGAGTACTCCTCCCAAAAATAACTTGCATAAATTTTTCCAGAACTCATTTTCAGTCTTCTATCCTATAAAACCAAGAGAACATTTATAGCAAACTAAACACCAGAAAATGCAGAAAACATTTTTAAGAAAGTGCTTTACATAGAAACATTTTTCTTTTTTTTTTCTTTTTTTGGTTTGGACCTCCGGTATCCGGAACCACGTTGGGCTCCGACTAATTCGGATCGAGCCAGTATAATTTTTTTTCTTTGGACTGCACAAAGACAGTAGCGTGAGAAAAAGAAAAAAAAATTTGGAATACTATTATATTATGATGCACCTCTAGCTTAAAGGATTTGGGATACTAAATTTGGAATTCAAATTTAGAAAATATAGCATTATTCTAAAAGTAATTTATTGTTTTTGGCACCAATTTTACTTGTGGCAACTGCTACAACGTAGAACGCTTTTCTGCTATGAATGTTGTAAAGAACAGTAATAGATAAATGGGGAGATGTCTTTTTTATTGGGAAAAATATTTTAAATACCATTGATAATGAGTCTATCAATTAATCTATGTTCCCATTCAACAAGAACAGTTCAATTAGTTTTTTTTTTTAGTTGTTTAATTAGTTGTTTATACTTCTAATTAGTTTAAAATAAGGATTAATTGCATTTTGTATCCTTGAAGTTTGGGTGGTTTTGCACTTTGCACCATAAAGTTTCAATTTTGACACTTTGGTCTCTAAAGTTTGGGATGAGTTGCACTTTAGTCCCTCCAAGACATTTTGCGACAAAATTTTCACTTTTAGTAACGAATGCTAAAGGGCTATTTGGACTTATTTGTTACATTTGTGGAACTTTAGGGACCAAAGTGCCAACTTTAAAACTTTAAGATGCAAAATACAAAATCATCCAAATTTCAAGGGTGCAAAGTACAATTAATCCTAAAAATAATCATTCTGTGTAGAAATACAAGTCACAAGTTGGTTGGATGAGCTACTCTAAAACTCAGTACCTATTCTATATTTTATTCACATATATAGCTATTAGATACATCAAAACGATACAATACAAGACTTGCTTTTCTCCAAAGAATAAGGCTATTCTTGGGATTATGACAGTGGTGAATATGCACATGTTTAAAATAATTAATGACTATCAATATTGCTTGTGATGAGAATCATGGTTGAAGTCAATATATTACATTACTGAGATTGATGTCATCAGCTTGCAAATTTGGTGTGAGCTCCATCAATGCTTGGAGGAGAATCTGTCCATAATATAAGGATAATATTTATCCTTATCATTCTGTACTTTATGTAAAATGGGTAAAAAAGTTATGAACAAAATTTCGTTTCTTTTTTTATTTTTATTTTTATTTTTATCCTTTGAATATAAAATTAATATTATTAGTAGTTAAAAGTCTCTCTACTAGACCAAACTATGATCATAGATAACTGGTCCGTGGGGCAAATCACGCTTGTCAACGCTTTAATGCGAATCCGGCTGGGCTCCACTTTCAGGTAGTAGTAATTAATGATGAGAAATGATAGATGCACAACAAAAACTCACAACTAATTGCACAACCTGCTTAAAAATGTTGGACTTTGTGCTGAAAAAGCTGTACACCCTTTTTTTTTGTCTTTTTGTGTGTACAACTTTTTCAGCACGAAGTCCAACAATTTTAAACAGGTTGTACAATTGGTTGTGGGTTTTTGTTGTGCATCTATCATTGCTCATATTTGGAAAGAAACAAAAAGGCTTAGTTGGAAAATAAAAGAGGCTCATGCCAATATTAACTTCTTATAAAAAGTGTTTTTTTTTTTAAATTTAATAATTTTTGTGGAAATAAATTTTTTATTGTAGTCGGCAAATTATTATTTCTTTTTCTAAATATTTATAGTGGACTTCATCTTCGAATTGTGTTTAGAACCCAAAAAACTCTTGACTATCCCTGTATTATCATGTATGTAATCTCTAAAGTGAGAAATAGAGAGAAAGCTTATTATAAAAGGAAAGCGAGAGAACATCATATCTATTCTTTTAAGCCACTCTTATTTAACTTCTATTACATGAAGAATATGAACTCCATATATATATAATATGTCTTATTTCCTTTGTGACTTCACTATAGATACAAATCATATATCATTATTATTCACCTATCGAGCAATGCTCCTTTGGACCCTAACCAATTACAGGGACTCGTGTAACAACGCCACGGTAAGTGTCAACCCATACGCGAACCCTATCACAGCGAATATCTTGGGTGACAAATGACCCTTCTCGGACTATCTGAGCATCGACAGAACGATTTTCTCTCTCTATTGTTGCTTCTGCAATCTGTCCTTGCACACCAACAAGCTCGGGCCATGAACTCTTACCTGCGTAAACACAAACACGTATATATATATATAGACGTATTCCCGGCGGATATAACAAAATGAAGGAGGTGGGCTTAAAAGGAACGAAATTGAGGAGGAAATTGCCCCCGAGAAAAATTGTTTTGGGGTCTTTTTATATAAATTTTTCGAGTAAAATTTTCTGTAAAGTTTGAAATAACACGAAATCAACTTGGGTGTTAATAAGGGAAAAGAAAATTTGTTTTACCCAATACTTAAGATGGGTTGAATTCCAATTACATTAATATTTGTTCAGCTGATATTAGTATGAAATCTATGACTTGACTCACTGTATAGAATAGATTGGATTGTAATTATTACTGCAATATATATACTACAATCTAGCATTATCGCTGCATTATGTATAGTACTACAATCCAAAGCAAAATGTGTACATTTTTTTTTTCAAGGTAGGGTGGGCTTAGGATTGCATTTTTATATAGAGAGCATTTTTGCTCACCCAAAATTTGGTACACCAATGCTCACCCAAGCATCCCATTGGCCAATGCAGTGGGGTCCAGGATTAAACAAATGTTGTTTAATATTGTTTAATCCTGGGCCCCACTGCATTGGCCAATGGGATACTTGGGTGAGCATTGGTGTACCAAATTTTGGGTGAGCAAAAGTATTTTCTTTTATACAAAGTAGTGCTATAAAATTTAACACTTAACTCATAAAATATGGGGTTTTCTACGATTTTAGGGGGTGGGGGGCCGGGCATAAATACATATTTTATTTTTTCCTTGGGTATATACTAAATTTTCCAAAATTTTAGGGGGTGCACTTTGACCTCAACTCAAGTGCATCCACCCCGGGATGTATTCGTATATTGACAGAGAGAGAGAGAGAGAGAGAGAGTTTGCTATTTTACTACATGTAAATAGAAGGATGGTATTGTGTCTAAATGAAAATGGATAAGAAAATTTATTGCCAATTTATTAAAATAAGGACTGATAAATAATTTTATAATGAGTACAATAACTAAATTAGTATTGACTCCTGTAAAATTAATTTAGGAGGTGATATGAACTTTTTTATGCATTTAAAAAGTACATAGTTTTCTATATGTAGTAGGTCAACTTTCCGTAAATATAGTCACACTTGGGTGCCCTACATTTTTTCCCATTATTTTATGTTAGACAATCGATCATATGTTATGTCACTAAAAATTCCTCAACCTTTAAATCAATTCCAACTAATTAAACACAATGAGGTCGGTCAATTTTAATTGAGCACAACTTTAATTATAAGGTCTCAATCATCATATCCACTAACAATTGTTCTTAATTGAAGTCGAGTACTTAAAAATCCAGAGACTTAAATTATATGCAATTAGAGGACTTAAATCGAAACTTTAGAAATTAAAAAAAAAAAAAAATTAAAAAAAAAAAAAGGCTTACCTATATATTTTACATATAGAAATTTAGTGTTAAATTCGCCATTAGGAAAATTATTTGGTTAAAGGATAAAATGAATTTTTTTTAGTGAAAAGTCCCTCAACACTAATCTTTTGTTAGAACTAAAAAGTTTAGTGACATTTCAAAAAATCATCGTAATTTTTCGTCCAAATTTATATGTGAGAGACCTTTCACTAAAAAAAATTCTTTATTGGACCTAATGCTTAGAAAGTACTCTAAAATAGACTAAATCCTAATTACCCATTTTACATATATATCTATATATATATATATATACATACTTGCATATATACATAAATCATGTAAATCATAGGTTATTACTGGGAAAATAAGTTCTTTTCTTTACCTTTAGGTTGTTGGCACGACATCCTCACGGCTATGCTTTCCCCTTGCTATATATTTGTGCTACTTAGTCTATTTTTGCTTTTGTGATTGATTTATTGTGGGAATGGGTATTTATAGACAAGTATTGTGGTACGTAGGTTGTGTTTGTTCATTTTTTACGTATGTGTATGAATACATTAAGTTGTAATTTTTGACCAGATTTGAAGCTTCCCCATACGTTTGCAAGTTACAGCACTGAATCAATCTTTTTTCTTCTGTCTGACCATTTTGATGGTTGCAAATTTCGTTATAGATTTTTCATGGTGGTCCTATTTAAGAGAAATTATTCAGTGAGAACATCACATGACCACCTTGTCACACCAATGTGGTGTGATATCCCAATAATGGTCCATGTGACCACTATTTTTTAAGTAAACATAGATAATTAAATAGTTGCTGACTTTAAATGACATATCAGTTATGCTCCAGTTGAACGAAAATGTTACATTCCACCGAACACAATTTCACTCATATAATAAAAATAATCTGAGTTTTTATTTGTGTAGGTTGTACCGGCCCATTCAAGATATAACGTATCTATTAATTTCAATCCTTTATTTCGAAGGAACGCCCTTTGATTCCAACTGTGATCGTTGTCAAAAATTTTAGTTAATTAATTCAATTTTATGGCTGCGGCTATATTACTTATTTAGGCTGCCTACGTACCCATTAATGGGATCAAGCCAATTCGTAGTTCCAGAAAGAACTTGAGGAATTAAGGGTATGTGACCCTTAATATTTTGATTTTTGTTTTAAAAATAAGATTTGATACCAAAGGTAGATGACCCTTGACTTTTTTTTATGAGAATAAAACTCATTTAGTTTATTGTCGGGATAGGACCCACTAGATTTGATTTTCTTTGAATGTGACTGCACCCAATGTAAGTGTTGGACTGCCTACGTATCCAAATTGGAATCAAGTTGACGTAGTTCAAGAAACTTAAATTTACGAGTCAAGGACTCGGGGTCACATACCCTTAATTCCTCCCGTAATGATTCGTGCACATAAAGTTCTAGGACATTCATTTTGGTGAGTCTCATGTGCGCGGAGATGGACTCCAAAGGGTCGATTGGTGAAATAATAGAGAAAAAAAATACTAAAGTCACTGCTATAATAGTCCCCGAAGGGTCGATTGGTGACACACAATTTCGTTGTACGTAATAGGGTTCGAGTAATTGTTAACGAGAAAGGCATCGTTAGTACCGTTTCACAAATCCCTAAGATTGGTTAAAGGAACTATAATACTACATATCACTCGATTATTGAATAACACTCCTATATATATTATGAAGTTCATATATTCTTCATGTATTGTACTTGATGAAGTTAAATAAGAGTGGCTTTAAAGAATATATATGATGTTCTTTCTTTGTTTTTAATAACATAAACTCTCTCTTTCTCTTTCTCTAAAGTCTATTATGTGATACATGATAATAGAGGGACGGTAATCTTTGAGTTTTTGGGGGGCTCTAAACACAATTCAAAATAAATTATTACCGAAAAAAATAATTAAAAATCCATTTGACAAGTACCAATACAAAATTAATGTGCATAAATTTTTCTAATTGAAATTAACAAAGAAACTAGTATAAGAACTCAAGATTGGTTAGTGAGCTTCTTTTATATTCCAGATTGACCTTATATATATATATATATATATATATATATCTTTTTTAACCATTACTAATTTACTATCATCTCGGAGTAGGCCTGCCAGACTTGGGGGCCAAAGCGTTGGTAAGTGTGGTTTACCTTGGGGACTAACTCTTTGATAATAAAGAGCAAATCCAAGAATTTGGTCCAATAGAGCGACCTTTATATACTAGCATTTCATATTTAAGGAGAAAATTAAAAAAAAAAAAAAGAAAAAAAGAAAAAGAAGAAGAAGAAGAAGAAGCAGGAATGAAATTTCGTTCATAACTATTTACCCATATGACAGTAAAGTATGGAATGAATAGTTTAAACTAATTATAAATATTTAAAAAAAAAAAAAGCTAATTGAAGAGTTTTTTGTCGAATGAGAAAAGAATGATAGACTCATTATCAATGGTATTAAGAACATTTTTCTAAATAAAAACAGTTGAACTTTACGATGTTCACAGGAAAAAAAAAAAAAGCTTTATTCGCTGTAAAAAAAAATAGCAAAATGCAGAATAATGCTATTCTCTCCAAATTTAATCTAATTAATCCTGCACGAGTTCCCAAATGATTCATAAACGTACCACATGTTATAGTAGTGGTTGGTTTGTTGGTTTGTTGGTTTGTTGGTGGTAAACTGACAAAACATTTGAATTTCAAATTTGAGAAGCATGTCATTACTCAAGTATGTAAGCAAATGAATAATTTAATTTAGGGTAAATATCACCTACCTCATCTGAGGTTTGACTTTAATACACAGACCTCCCATAACGTTTCAGGAATCTCACTTACCTCCCTTATTTTTTATTTTTAGTATCAGATTCCCCCTCTCTTTAACAAAAGAAAAATTAAGAGAATCTAACAGTAAAATTCAAAGATTAGGGAGATAAATGAAATTCCTAAAACATGAGGAGATGTATGTGTATTAAAGCCAAACTTCAGGGGAAGTAGGTGATATTTACCCATAAATTGAACTCTTCTAGTTTTAACTACTTTCTTTGCAAGTTCACAAATTACCTTCAATTACAAAAACTGAGTAGTGTGAATACCAACAATACAAGTCTCAAGTTGATTAAAACTAACCAAAAGCTCTAACCCTGAAAATAAAGTCTTTAGGATGTTCTCCACCAACCAAATAAGTTGGTTGCATACAAGGGCGGACCCAGGATTTTTTGTCGGGGGGCCTAAATTATACGAGGGTTCGGGGGCAGCGCTGCCAAGGCGAATTTTTTTAGATTTACTTCTATACAATTATGTGTAAGACTGTAAAATTGGTTTAACACCCCTAGTTTGGGGTAAATGATGTAATTTTAGGGGGCCTATTTCTAAAACATGTAATATATTACATATAAATCTAGAATTTTCAAAAGTGTAGGGGGCCCTGTGTCTAAAATCTATAAAATAATGTATGTAAATCTAGAAATTTTAAAAGTTCAGGAGGGGCCTGTGTGAATTTTAAAAGAGCCTATTTGTAAAATTTGTAAACTATTACATGTAATTTTGTAATTTTTAAAAGTTCAAGGGGGGGCTGTGCCACCCCTGACTTCCATGTAGGTCCGCCACTGGTTGTATATATGATACTTACATGCATCAAATATTCTATGTGACCGTCACACCATGTAATTGCTATAGTAATCTCTCTCTTAATATGGGATCCACTGGAAATTCACTAAATTCTTAAATCACAATAAATATCACACAAAATATATATTAATTTCTCACATGTACATCATCGACGCATCATTCTAGCCAATTTGGGAGGATGGTTGTTTATGAAGTGATCATCCAACTTTACAAATGACAAACTTCGTTATCAAAAGTTGATTTACTCATCAAGTAACATAAACATGTGTATAAACAGAAGAAGATTGAATGTTCATTAATTGGTCAACATTTCTACGTTCTATATTGAAACACAACAGATGAGCACTTCACATTTAAGTTGCCAACCCCTTGTTAGGTGACAATATTGACACTTGGGGCTTTCTTTGAATAATTTGATTGTTAGCCACTTTATTTTTGTTTTGCTAGGGGCAATTACATACACACACTCACTCATAGCACACAAGAACCATCCATACATGATTAGGAGGACCAAAGGCTCACAATTAGATAAACCTTCAAACAAAAATGAGGATCATACCACTAGACCACAAAGGCCTTAGTTACTTGTTAGCTACTTTATTTGGCTACAAGAAATCTGTTAATATAGACTGTGCAGCAATCTCTGCCCACACTAGAGCTCCTGCACCTGAACTCATCTGATAAAAGCATTGGTTGATCTATTAAACAATAAATTAGGTGAGCAATGAAACATCAATTCATTTCTTCAATTTCGCTAAGCACATTTCTCATCTGATAAAGTAAGGACTGCTTTAAAAGCATATCACCTTATGGAATAGGTTAAACAACCTTTTCGCTACCCTGTATTTTAAAAAAAAAAAATTATTTCATTTAAGGCCGGGTTCCCAAATGCTTTGTCAATTGTATGATTGTATCACATATATTGTACTAGTAATCGGTAGTACCACATTATACAAATAACAAAGCATTTGAGAACCAATTTGAGTTTCAAAATTTGGGAACCACGTTGTAAACACAACCTATTTATTTCCAAATCCATAATATTGATTGGTTTGAGCTCTTCACTTGAGTACTCATCCCAAAAACAACTTGCCGAAATTTTTCCAGAACTCATTTTCAGTCTTCTATCCTATAAAACCAAGAGAACATTTATAGCGAACTAAACACCAGAAAATGCTGAAAGCATTTTTAAGAAAATGTTTTCCGTAGAAACATTTTTCTTTGGACTGCACAAAGATAGTAGCGTGAGAAAAGGGGGGGGGGGGGGGGGGGGGGGGGGGGAAGGGGGGAATTAAAAATAAAAAAATTGGAATACTATTATATAATGATACACTTGTTAAAGGATACTAAATTTGGAATTCAAATCTAGAAAATATAGCATTATTCTAAAAGTAATTTGTTGTTTTGGCACCAATTTTACTTGAGGCAACTGCTACAACTTAGAAAGCTTTTTTCTGCTATGAATGTTGTAAAGAACAGTAATAGATAAATGGGGTGATGTCAATTCAACTTTTTTATTGGAAAAAATATTTTAAATACCATTGATAATTAATCAGTCTATCAATTAAACTATGTTCACATTCAACAAGAACTGTTCAATTAGTTGTTTATACTTCTAATTAGTTTAAAATTGCACTTTGCATCCTTGAAGTTTGGGTGGTTTTGCATTTTGCAGCATAAAGTTTCAAATTTGACACTTTGGTCTCTAAAGTTTGGGATGAGTTGCATTTTAATCCCTCCAAGACATTTTGCGACGAAATTTTCACTTTTAGTGACGAATGCTAAAGGGCTATTTGGACTTATTTGTTACATTTGTAGAACTTTAGGGATCAAAGTGCCAACTTTAAAACTTTAAAATACAAAATACAAAATCACCCAAATTTCAAAGGTACAAAGTGCAATTAATCTTAAAAATAATCATTCTGTGTAGAAATACAAGTCACAAGTTGGTTGGATGACCTACTCTAACTCAGTAGCTATTCTATATTTTATTCACATATATAGCTATTAGATACATCAAAACGTTACAATACAAGACTTGGTTTTCTCCAAAGAATAAGGCTACTCTTGGGTACAATACAAGACTTGGTTTTCTCCAAAGAATAAGGCTACTCTTGGGGGATTATGATAGTGGTCAATATGCACATGTTTAAAATAATTAATGACTACCAATATTGCTTGGGATGAGGATCATGGTTGTAGTCAATATTCACATATATTACATTACTGAGATTGATGAACATAGAGAACTGGTCCGTGGGGCAAATCCCACTTGTCAACGCTTTGACGCCAAGTCCGGCAGGGCCCCACTTTCAGGTAGTAATGAAAAAAAAGGCTTAACTGGAAAAAAAAAAGAAGCTCATGCCAATCTTAACTTCTCATAAAAAGTGGTTTTTTTTTTCAAATTTATTAATTTTTGTGTAAATAATTTTTTTATTGTAGTCGGTGAATTATAATTTTTTTTTTTTTAAATATTTATAATGGACTTCATCTTCGAATTGTGTTTAGAGTCCAAAAAACTCAAGACTGTTCATGTATTATCATGTATCTGTTTGTGATAAAAATATGCAGCCAATGTAAAGGTGCCACGTAGGATACAACGTGGAAGAAAAGTTGACCAAATCAGAAGTAACTCAGGAGCAGTTATAACAGTTTGCGAGTCTATTTTATCAATTGTCAAGGGACACGTGTCAATTATTGTGGAATAACTGAAATGACAAGTGTCAGCATGAGGATATACCAGGTGTGAAAGCAGTTTTTAGTTTGAAAAGAGGAAGGAACATTCAAACAGAGTTGCTGAGAAGCTTCGATGTCTATAAACATAAGGAGTTTGTGTTCGAAAAGGGATCATTCGATCAACATCAACATATATCTCTTAATACATTTACTGTATTTCTATCTAGATACTTAACTTTAGGAGTAGAACACCTTCGAAGTCATCTTCAAGGTTAGATTGTAGTCTGTTTAATTTAATAAAAGTAGTTTCTTACCTTATTGCTTTCTTTACTGTTTATTTAGGAGTAGTTGTCCTAGAATAAGTTCGAAGTGTCACGCTCCGACGTAGCATAAATAAGGAAAGCGTTTAATTTCTTTTATGGACCCGTAGGTCGCGACAGTTTGAAGGATCGATTCCGTCCCAAACGTCGAACAACAAAACATAATAATCAGAGCAGAGCAAACAAGGCTTATAAATATTTTTCTAACTTAAACAATATTACAGCACGGGCATCTAAAGGCACAGACCGCCTTGAAACAAAACAATAACTTAGTGTCTATTACAGTCATCCTTATAAAACAAACTGTTTAAAACTTAAAAACGTATAAACTTAAAACATATTACATTAAACAGTTTCTCATCCGAGGGCAGCCATTCTAAATTAGCATAGTCATATGATTCCTCCTGGTTATAACCTGAAAAGCCTGGACACGAATGTCCAGTACGCATCAACGTCGTCAACTTCGAGAAGCTAGTGAGTATTAAAAACATAACTTCGAATGTAAAACATACCCAATTACCTTTTTCCATTTTCAATTTGTAAAATCAATAGTTTGACCATAAGGAGAATTTAATTTATAAACCATCGAGGAATAGATTATTCAAAGTCGTTCATTCATAAAGCATATGATCGTGTATGAGACAATGCACCACACTCATCTTGCCGACTCTTTTCTCTCGACAGACACAACAACCCACTATCTCACTCTGGTATCTTTGAAACACTAAGATAGCCACACTTTAGCAACGGGGCGCCAGGGAGTGTCCAGTTTGCCTCACACTTTGGTTCAGGGTACCAGGGAGTGTCCATTGCCTCACACTTTGACTACCTAAACCGCCATGCAAATACCGGAGCAACCTCACGCAGTATCCAGACTCGGGTATCAGGGAGTGTCCGTAGGCCGCACTTTTGCACTACCATGGGTGCCAGTGAGTGTCCAAGTTCGGCGTCACACACTTTAACGCTTCCATGGGCGTCAGGGAGTGTCCATATTTGCCACCGTCGCATTTCAAAGATACCCTCGCCGTAATCTCAACCACAACCACAACCACAACCGCAATCTCAACACGTCACACTTTGGTACACCATAACCAGGGAGTGTCCACCACAAAATCTCAATATCAATCTCAATCTCATACTCTTTCTACACTGACCATTACTCTTTTCCACACTGACTGACACCCATATGTATGTACCATTGACTCCACATGTATGTCATGAGACTTAAACATAAAAGAATTCGCTGAATTAAAGGAACAACGTACGCACGGGGATTCATAAGCCGCAATACGTTGTTTTGATCATCTAAACATAATCCAATAGAATTCTGATTTAATAATTTCGCAAACAGAACCTTGACAGTCCTTAAAAGTTGAACCAACCAGTCCCTTAACAGAAAACAGACAAAACCAGAAACTGCCAGAAGTCGCGCGCGCGGGCCGCTCGTGCGAAGGGTCGCGCCATTTTTCCTTTTTCTTATATAAATTCTCTTGTCTGCCTGGGGACACAAGGATCGCTCGCGCGGGTCGCTCGCGCTGTCCGCTCGCGCGATCTGCCAAATTTTCATTTTTCTTTTATAAACTTTTCTGTCTGCCTGGGGAATCGAGGATCGCGAGCGCGGGCCGCTCGCGCGAGGGGTCGCTCGCGCGGTCCGCTCGCGCGATCTTCGCGCGCGCGATCGTGGCGCGAGATGAAGCAGAGACTTCATCTTCTCCGCAGAAACTGCTCTGTTTCAGTAAAACATGGTCTATTTTGACCCATTTCAAATCTGTAAGTATATAGATCATATAGTATATGGTTCTCTGCGTTTTTCCACAAGGATTAAGAATCCATTATCAATTTAACATGATTCTAACTATAACTCTTAAATTTTATGAAAGATTAAAAGAGGACAAAACTTAATTTCTAATATACTTTCTCATGTGAATAAATTAGGCTCTAAAACTTCAAACATAGCATATATGATGTATAATCTTTCATAATCATCTCTAAAAACGGATTTTGGTTAAGTTTGAAAAATCCATGTTTCTAAGCTTTGAAATTCAAACGTGTGATTATAAATGGAGATTAACAATTACATACACTCAAGTAGTAACTAAGCATGAATTATATTTAAGAGTGAGTTAATAATACTCACTGTGATATAGATTGAAGAAGTTGTTGAGAAAGATATAAGAATTTAGCAACCCAATAAAAGCTTAGGCTATGGAGGATTGAGCTCTTCTCTTTCTAGTTCTGAACTATGAACTCTCTGCTCTCTCTCTGAAACTCTCAGTTGTAAGGATACAAAATGTGAGTGTGTGCAGGAGTGAATGTGAGTTATATAGATGAACAATTTTGGGAACTTGGCCACCAAGAAAAACCTTCTATACACTACAATTAAGAGGATTAACTCCAATCCTGCTAAACACACACAACTCATATAAATGGATTAATACACAGATAATACATACGTAAGTATACATTCTCAAGTGCTGAAGGGGCACTATAGGTTAGTAGGGGTCAAACTCAAAGTGTTTGGCAATCCAAGCTTATGGTCTTAGGAATACACACACACTACAAGCATTGCCAAACAAGGCCTAAGGCAATCAGTAGTTGCCATAAATGGAAAGTAAAGTGTGTGTCAAATCTAACTTTACATCACTTCCAGAATCTGTGGAAGTTTAGCACAGCGCGGACAGTTTTGAACGAAAACTGGTATTTTGGTGGCGTGGTGGTCACCCCAAAAATACAGAAAATTCATTTTAACGTAGGAAGTGATTTTCTGATTTTATAAAAATACTGATTGGGTTAAAAGTAAACATCTCCACCGTTTTTGAAATACAGTTTTAAAATCTAACACAGGTGTTACTAAATTTTATAAAATTGCAGTTTGACCCCAAAAGAATTACAATGTACAACAAGATAGGCCGCAAGGTTATAAAACGTGACCATTGAAATAAAATAAGCACAGATGATACAAATTAAATATGGAAATGTAAATTAAATTAATTTATGAAATGCAGGTTGTTACACGAAGTGCTTCAATTAACTACATCTTTACATGATTAAAGTCATGTTCAAGGCATCGAACGTCACCACAATTTGCTTGGTGAGGCGCAGTTTGGATAATCACATTTACACATTGGCAATTTGCTTGCCTGGCACGCTCGTACACATCTATAAATTTTCCAACCAAACATTTTTGGCACGCCCAGTGGGACCTTAGTGTCAAAGGATGGCAAACAGAAACCTTCGAAGCAATAGGTCTGTTGATAATGTCAATGTTGGTGTTAATATTGCTGAAACTGGTGGTTCTCCATACCAAGATCCTCAGAGCAGCAATACTGAAAATCATGCAACCAATGAAAACTCAGAAATAGGAGTTGAAAATTTAAATTCATTTCTAAATAATGGGAATGTTGGTTCAGAAAGTCGACATGATTTGGTGAATCAACTGACACCAATATTTGATCATTTGGGAAATATGATCCAGAATGTTAATGTTCTGATCACTTCTCTTAACAATAGTATACCACAATTTACACCAGTAATGGTGCCAAATGGAAATCCTTCTATGATTCGACAGAATGAAAGAGGTCATGCCCATGGCTTATTTCAGTCAAATCCTATGACTCATATAAATGGGCCTCCTTTTAGGCCTAACTCACAATAAAGTTTCTATATGTCTGTCCCTCATAATACTCCTCCAGTATTTGAAGGGATGCAAGGGAACCATGTGAGTGGTCAAGATTATGTTTATAGATCAGTAAATATTGAAAAACCAAGGCTTAGAGAAAACGTAACAGGCCAGAATAGGAGAATAAACAACAATCCTATATTCGAACCAGACCCTACTGGAATAGAAGTGGGTCGAAGGAATGAAAATCTTAAGAGGATGGATAATAATCCTCAACCACCTCCAATACCACCAATGAACCCTCCTTTGGGTCAACCAGGTCATCAACAACCATTTAATATGGTTGATAGAAACAACATGATTAATTTAATCCATGAGGTTTGTAGACCCATGGCTAAACTCCAGTTTACAGAAAACCTTATCCTGACTGGGTTGATAGGATCTAATTCCCTAGGGGATTTAAATTCCCCACCTTTGCAATGTTTGCTGGAGATGGAAGTCAATCCACAGTTGAACATGTAGCAAAATTCATTAGTCAGTGTGCTGATGTAGGAAATAATGAATATCTTAGGCCTTGTTTGTTTCCTAGTTCATTAACAGATACCGCATTCACTTGGTTTACTAATTTAGCCCCTAATTTGATCTATAATTGGGCACAGATGGAAGAATCCTTCCACACTCAGTTTTTTTCAGACAGAACCAAAAATATCAATGACTGACTTGGCCAGACTATGTCAAAAGCCTGATGAGAAGGCTACTCAATTCATAAATAGGTTCAAAAGGGCTAAAACAAAATGTAAAATCATTTTACCTGAACCTGAATTTGTTAAGTTGGCCCAAAATGGCCTCGAATTTAGGCTTAGAAAGAAATTCGATGCTTTAGAGTTTAGAGATCTTGTTGAATTAACTGCTCGAGTCTCTAGATATGAAGCTTTATTGGAAGAAGAAAATGAAAGGAATGCTTCGTCAATAAAAACATATTATAAAGATCCTAATTATGAGATAGATACTGCAGAAATAATAGGAAAAGAACCTTTTACATGTAAAGGTCTTGTGAAGAAAAATGTTTCTGCTGAGGTGTACAAATCTAAAGGATCATTCAAAAAATATTCATTCGATGTTTATAAATTGGATGAAATATTTGATCATCTATTAGAAGGGAAAATTATCAAATTGTCTGATGGGACAAAATTACCTTCTAATGTTGAATTAAAAGGTAAGAAATATTGCAAGTGGCATAATTCTTGGACCCATTCAACTAATAATTGTACTGTTTTTCGAGACAGGATTCAAGATCCGATCAAGAAAGAGAAATTGAAATTCCCTGAAAAACAAATGGGGGTTGATGAAGATCCATTTCCAGCAGTGCAAGAGGTGTCAATCAATGTCCATAATATTTTCTTCGAAACTCTGGTCAAAGAAAGAGAAAATGCAAAGTCAGAGGACCAGATGAAGAGACTCGAAGAACTGACAAGGAAAAATCCTGAGTTATCAGTTTTCAACCATGAATATGCAAAGAATTTATGCATTGGTTGTGGGAAAAGAAATGCTGAAATCTATGATGAAAGGGTTAGAGTCAAGACAGGCAGGAAAAACAAACAGCCTTTGTTCGAACAAAAGAAGGTGAGCACTTCATGTGGATCTCCTTTCCAACCAATCATGAATGTTGGAAGAAGGCAGTTTAGAGGACCAATTCATCAAGCCTCAAAATACACTGGTCCTATGACAGCAAGGTATGCCTCAAAGCCAATGGCTCCTTTTAAAGCCAATTTTTCAAGGAATTTCCATGTTGGTAACTATGTTCGATCATCAAGGAACATGCAATATGTAAGGCCAGGATTCTCTCATGCACCAAAGAAACATTATGGGATGCAGAGAGAAAGGCAAACTCAATTCATACCGTCAAAATTGGTACCAGCACATGTGGTGCAGGCTGAGATAGAAATGGATGCATTGAAGGAATCACCAGAAGTTGGTGAGACATCACAATCATGTGAATCTACATTGGTATCAGGAGTACCAAATTGGCTTATTTTGCAAGATGACAGAGTCAAAAATATGGTGGAACAACAAGGCTCTCAAAACAAAAATAGGATGATTAAACCTCCTCATGTTGAAAAGAATACATGGCATGTACTGCAACATCCCAAGGAAAAGAACCAGAATATGGTCCCTATGATAAACAGGACTCAACAAAGGAGGTTGTAGAGGAAGTTCACTATGTGAAAAGAATTTTCTAATATGCAGGCTCAAAGTCAAGAATTAGGAAATGAAATCAAAAGGGATTTTAGTGGTATTTCGAGGCCTAATCCCAGGTTTGATCGAAATACAAAGGTTGATTATGATATTATGTCTGAGGAAAGCATTATTAAAGCCAAAGTATTAGAATTGGAAAAGGTAATGAGTATTGATGATGAGGATGAAGCAATGGCAGTGGTAGAATACCAAATATTGGGAAATACTGAAATGAAACTCGAAGATGAAACTACCAAAGGTGAAAATATGTTTATTCAGTTTGGCACATTTCCAGAACAAATGGAAGTTAACACTGCCACATTCATGTTACCAAAAATCTTCGAAGCAACAGAAGATCAACAAATAAATGAAGAAATTGAAATAGAAGCATCTACTGAGGATGTCTCTGAGGTAAATATTCCTGAGTTTATTTTTAGTGATTGTAATTTTGTTTATTCATTCGAAGAACCATCGACAAAAATGACTAAGCATCTTAAACCATTATATATAAAGGCTTGTTTAAATGGTGTTCTTTTAAACAAGATATTAGTTGATAATGGTGCTGCTGTCAACATTATTCCTCAGAATACTTTAAGAAAGATCAATAAACAAAATGCAAAGTTGATACAAACTCACATTATGATATCAGGATTTACTGGTGATAAGAAAAACACCAAAGGAATAATACCCATTGAAACCATAGTGGGTTCGAACAAGTCTAAAACTGCTTTTTTATGGTAGATGCTAATCCTAGTTATCATGCCTTATTAGGAAGAGATTGGATTCATGCTAATAAATGTGTTCCTTCTTCAATGCATCAGAAACTGTTGCTTGTGAAGGAAAACTGCGAAGTTGAAACAATGAAGGTTGATGTTCAGCCTTTCCATACAAGTTCCAATTGTGTCGAAGCTCAATTATATCAAGATAATGTCAAGCCAATTGACCTTAAAGAGTCAGAAGATGAATCTCCAGAAGAAAATTGGGACATTTTGGCTGAAATGCCGTTTGGTTCTCTGGAACCATTAAGTGATGATAAAATGATTTAATGACTCATACATCTATGAAAATAGGAGATGTAGAAGAGACCATTCGACTAGTCTTACAAAAGCTAATGATGGCAGATTTAGAATCAAGAATTGAGAAAAATTCGACCATAAATTGGTCAGATTATGTTTTTGAAGAAGATTCACAAGAATTAAAGGATGTTGGCAAGGAAGAATTGTCTGTATTGCCCAAAAATTCAATACAAGAAGTGTCACAGGATCCTCTATTGGAAGTCAATTTAGGATCAGATCAACAAAAGAGAGTTACTTACTTAAGTTCTAAACTTGGGAAGTGTGATCAGTATAAATTGGTCGAGTTGCTAAAGAAATTTCGAGATTGTTTTGCTTGGAATTATGATGAATTGCCAGGACTCGAAAGAAGCTTAGTAAAGCATAAGTTGCCAATCAAAGCTGGCTACAAACCAGTAAAGCAACAACCTCGAAGGATGACTCCAGAAGTCACTATGAAGATTAAAGAAGAAATTGAAAGATTGATCAAGGCAGGATTCATTAGGACTTCCAGGTATGTTGAATGGCTTTCGAATGTTGTTCCAGTTATGAAGAAAAATGGTAAATTAAGAGTTTTTATAGATTACAGAAATCTTAATGTAGCCACACCTAAAGATGAATATCATATGCCAATAATTGACTTATTAATTGATAGATCTGCTAGAAATACTATAATGTCCATGATGGATGGTCACTCAAGATATAATCAAATATATATTGCTGAGGAAGACATTCATAAGATTGCATTTAGGTGTCCAGGTAGTATAGGTACCTTCGAATGGGTACAAATGCCTTTTGGTTTAAAAAATGCAGGGGCTACTTATCAAAGAGCCATGAATGCTATTTTCCATGACATGATTGGAACATTTTTAGAATATTACATAGATGATATAATTGTTAAATCAAAAATATTCAATGATCATCTTATACACATGAAGTCAACATTCGAAAGAATGAGATTTTTTAAACTTAAGTTAAATCCACTAAAATGTGCCTTTGGAGTTAGTACTGGAAATTTTCTAGGATATTTGGTACATGAAAAGGGAATTCAAGTGGATAAGAATAAGGCACAAGCAATTATTCGAAGTAAACCCCCTTCGACCAAAAAAGAATTGCAAAGATTTTTAGGGCAAGTCAATTTCATTCAAAGGTTTATTTCCAATACTGCTGGAAAAACTTTGATTTTTTCTTCCTTGTTGAAATTAAAGGATCATGAGGAATTGAAATGGGAAGATAAACATCAGACTGCCTTTCAAGCCTTGAAGACTATTTGGTGAAGCCACCAGTGTTAATGCCTCCAAGGAAAGATAGACCTATGAAGTTATATATTTCAGCAGCAGAAGCATCGATTGGAGTTTTATTAGCCCAGGACAATGATGATAAGAAAGAGCAAGTTGTGTATTACCTTAGTAGGTTTTTAAATTCTGTTGAATGCAAATATTCCTTTATGGAAAAACTATGTTTGTCTTTGTATTTTGCAGTTATGAAATTAAGATATTATCTTCTTCCTACTGAAGTTTATGTGATTGCTAAGTTTGATTTAATCATATATATGTTGACTCGACCTATTCTGAGAAATAGAATTGGTAAATGGATTCTAGCTTTGTTAGAATTTTGTTTGCTTTATGTACCACAAAAAGCAGTAAAAGGCCAAGCTTTAGCAATTTTTTGGCTGATCATCCAAATTGCCTCGAAACAAAGAGAAATTATGAAATTAGACAAATAACCATTAGTCCATGGAAATTATGATTTGATGGTTCAAAAACTGAATTTGCTGTAGGCATTGGTTTTGTCATTGAGTCACCTGAGAAGATTAAAACCAAATATGGCTACAAATTAGATTCTAATCAATGTACCAATAATCAAGTTGAGTATGAAGCTTTAATAATGGGTCTTGAGACCTTGTTGGATCTTGAAGCTACATTTGTAGATGTATTTGGAGATTCCCAGTTGGTTATAAATCATATGAATGAGACATACAAATGTATGAGCAGTACATTGAAAATAAATTATGACATTACAATGGGTTTATTATCCAAATTCGATAATGTGAATCTTCTGCATGTTCCTAGAAGTTTTAATGAAGAAACCAATGATGTGGCTCAAAAGGCCTCTGGATTCAGAACAAATATTGAAGATATCGAGATGGAGCAAGTTACTTATAGGAAATTATTACCAATATTGGTGGATAGATTACCTTCTGTTGATATCTCAAATGTAGAGATTCATGATGATTGGAGAAAGCCAATCACAGATTATCTCTCAGGATTTAATGAAAATTCTTATCGAAGTATAAGATTGAAATCTGTCAATTACATCTTATACAGTGGGAAATTATTCAAAAGAGGAAGTGATGGATTACTATTGGAATGTTTGAGCAACCTCGAAGAAAAAGAAGCTATAGCTCAAATTCATGAGGGATTATGTGGAGCCCATCAATCTGAGGTTAAAATGAGATGGTTACTTCGAAGGCATAACATTTATTGGCCAACTATTTTAAAAGATTGTATTGAGTTTGCCAAAAGATGTCAAGAATGTCAAAAGCATGGTCCCTTGAAGCATTTGCCCACTGTTGACCTTCAATATGTGGTAAAACCTTGGCCTTTTAAAGGTTGGGCCATAGATGTAATAGGAAAAATCAGTCCACCTTCTTCGAAGGGTCACGGATTCATTATTTTAGCTACGGATTATTTTACTAAATGGGTAGAAGCAGAACCTATGTAGACTGTGACTCAAACAATGGTTGTAAAATTTCTAGAAAATATAATTTATAGATTTGGTATTCCTCAAACCATTGTATCTGACAATGCATCTATATTTGAAGGAGATGTGATTGCATTTGCTAATAAATTGGGAATCACGATGTCAAAATCAACCCCATATTATGCTCAATCAAATGGACAGACTGAAGCCACCAACAAGGTCATAAAGGAAAATATGGCTAAAGTCATAAAAAATAATCCAAGGATATAGCATGAGATTTTGCCAGAAGTTTTATGGACATATAGGACTTCGAAGCGAACAAGTACATATGTATTTCCTTATGCTTTAACTTTTGGACATGAGTCAGTCCTGCCTATTGAGATAAAGATTAATTCTCTTCGAGTTATGAAGCAGAATCAATTATCTTTGGATGATTACCAAACATCCATGGCTATTGAATTGGAAGACATTGATGAAGAGAGAATCAAAGCTCTCAATAATATTTTGATACAGAAAAGAATAACATCAAGGGGGTATAATAAAAAAGTACAATAAAGAACCTTTGATGAAGGAGACTTGGTCTGGAAAACAATGTTGCCTATTGGATCTAAAGATCCAAAATATGGGAAATGGTCCCCTAAATGGGAAGGTCCATTCTAAATTCACAAGGTTTTCAAATGTGGATTTTACCATTTAAGAAAATTGAATGGATTTGTCCATGTTACAAAAATCAATGGTAGGTTTCTTAAGCAGTATTATCCCACTATTTGGGAAGCAAGAAATCTAGAATAAGAAATGCAGCATTCAAAATAAGAACATGTATTCCACATTCAAAATTAAAATGCAAAAATCAGATGTTGGTACATTGCAGAGTCCTATTGGTACAATCTCTCATACCAGTTTATTTATAAATTGGGCCTTCAACCTAAAATTGTCCCAAGAACTAGTATACAATTTTGACTGGCTAAGAATGAATTTTTGCCTTGAAATTGATTCTTGGTTCTTCAAAGGCTTCGATTCAATTTCTATCTTCAGAGCCAGCAGCTTTTTGTTTCAGCATTCCCTTGCTTCACCTTCAACTTGGCCAGTTCAGTTTTTGCAATTTCGAGTTTCTTTTTAAGTTTATCTACTTTGCTAGAAAGCTTTTCAATTGCAGTGTTATTCTCACCAAATTCTACTAACAATTGGTCCATCTCGAGAGTCTTTTCTGTTGTATACTCCATGTCAACCTCTAGTTTTTTCCTCTCTTTGATGACCTTTTCTAGTAAAAAGCAGTCAAAATCAAAGGTGGACATTAATGTAGAGATGGTTTCCTTGTCAGGAACAGTTATGGATGAACTATCCAGCAAGAATTGGCACAAAATTTTCATAGCCCTTTGCACTTCTTTGTCCTCGAACACTTCGAAAGAAACCTTACTGAATAGCCTCAATGTGGCAAGTGCAATTACTGGGTCTATGGGGGGTACCTTTGGCTTGCTTTAACCTGTCATTTGTTAGAAAAATTCTTGGACATTGGTCGCAGTGGTGTCTCCCATCTTCAAAACAGTCTTCAGACTATCTTTGAAACATGTTGTTTCTTCAGGAGTCAGATTGATAAGAAGACATGAGTTGCAAAGTAGATTCGAAGTGACAAGTAGAGTTGGGGATTCAAGGATTAAGGCAGATGCAGCAGTCTAAGTGAAAATAAGTGAAAGTTTGGATCTTTTTAAATTACGATAAGAAAGTTACATGAAAGGTTTCAACTGCATAACATGATCTAGCCACGATCACCATTATCTTTTTTGAACCAAAAGGAAAATGGCGCGGGGGGTAATGTTTGTGATGAAAATATGCAGCCAATGTAAAGATGCCACGTAGGATACAACGTAGAAGAAAAGTTGACCAAATCAGAAGCAACTCAGGAGCAGTTATAACAGTTTGCGAGTCTGTTTTATCAACTGCCAAGGGACACGTGTCAATCATTGTGGAATAACTGAAATGACAAGTGTCAGCATGAGGATATACCAGGTGTGAAAGCAGTTTTTAGTTTGAAAAGAGGAGGGAACATTCAAACAGAGTTGCTGAGAAGCTTCGATGTCTATAAATATAAGGAGTTTGTGTTCGAAAAGGGATCCTTCGATCAATATCAACATATATCTCTTAATACATTTACTGTATTTCTATCTAGATACTTAACATTAGGAGTAGAACACCTTCGAAGTCATCTTCAAGGTTAGATTGTAGTCTGTTTAATTTAATAAAAGTAGTTTCTTACTTTATTGCTTTCTTTACTGTTTATTTAGGAGTAGTTGTCCAGTAGTTGTCCTAGAATAAGTTCGAAGTGCTTCAATTAACTACATCTTTACACGATTAAAGTCCTGTTCAAGGCATCGAACGTCACCACAATTTGCTTGGTGAGGCGCAGTTTGGATAATCACATTTACACATTGGCAATTTGGTTGCCTGGCACGTTCGCACACATCTATAAATTTTCCAACCAAACAGCATCAAATCTCTAAAGTGAGAAAGAGAGAGAAAGCTTATTATAAAATCAAAGTGAGAGAACATCATATCTATTCTTTTAAGCCACTCTTATTTAACTTCTATTACATGAAGAATATGAACTCCATATATATAATATATGTCTTATTTCCTTTGTGACTTCACTATAGATACAAATCATATATCATTATTATTCACTTATCGAGCAATGCTCCTTTGGACCCTAACCAATTACAGGGACTCGTGTAACCACGCCACGGTAAGTGTCAACCCATACGCGAACCCTATCACAGCGAATGTCTTGGGTGACGATTGACCCTTCTCGGACTATCTGAGCATCGACAGAACGATTTTCTCTCTCTATTGTTGCTTCTGCAATCTGTCCTTGCACACCAACAAGCTCGGGCCATGAACTCTTACCTGCGTAAACACAATCACGTATATATATATAGACGTATTCCCGGCGGATATAAAAAAAATGAAGGAGGTGGGCTTGAAAGGAACGAAATTGAGGAGGAAATTGCCCCCGAGGAAAATTGTATTGTGGTCTTTTTATATAAATTTTCGAGTAAAAATTTTTTGTAAAGTTTGAAATGATACGAAATCAACTTGGGTGTTAATAAGGGAAAAGAAAATTTGTTAGACCCAATACTTTAGATGGGTTGAATTCCAATTGCATCAATATTTGTTCAATAGATATTTGTATGAAATCTACTACTTGATTCACTGTATAGGATAGATTGGATTGTAATTATTGCTGCAATATATATACTACAATCTAGCATTGTCGCTGCATTATATATACTACAATCCAAACCAATATATATACATTTTTTTTCAGGGTAGGGTGGGCTTGGGATTGCATTTTTTTCTAATATATAATGTAGTGCTATAAAAATTAACACAAAACTCATAAAATATGTGGTTTTCTACGATTTTAGGGTATGGTGGGCTGGGCATAAATACATATTTTATTTTTTCCTTGGGTATATACTAAATTTTCCAAAATTTTAGAGGAGTGCCCTTTGACCTCAAGTGCATCCACCCCAGACGTATTCGTATATTGAGAGAGAGATGGAGAGAGAGATTGCTATCTTACTGCATTTAAATAGAAAGATGGTATTATGTCCAAATTAAAATGGATAAGAAAATTTATTATTTATTAAAATAAGGACGGATAAATAATTTTACAATGAGTACAATAAAATAATTTAGTTTTGACTCTCGGTAAACTTAATTTAGGATCTCACTTTAATGGGGTGATATGAACTTTTTTATGCATTTAAAAAGTACAAAGTTTTAGAAGGTCAATTTCCGTGAATATACCCTACATTTTTTCTCATTATTTTGTGTTAGGCAATCAATCATATGTTATGTCACTTAAAATTCCTCAACCTTTAAACCAATTCCAACTAATTAAAAACAATGAGGTCGGTCAATTTTAATTGAGCACAACTATATAAGGTCCCAATCATCATATCCACTAACAATTGTTTTCAATTGAAGTCGAGTATTTAAAAATAGAGAGACTTAAATAATATGAATTAGAGGACCTAAATCGAAACTTTAGAAATGAAAAAAATAATTATAAAAAAATAATCATAAAAAAATGGCTTACCTATGTATTTTACATATAGAATTTTAGTGTTAAATTCTCCATTAGGAAAATTATTTGGTTAAAAGATAAAATGAAAAAAAAAAAAAATTTGTGAAAAGTCCTTCAACACTAATCTTTTGTTAGAACTAAAAAGTTTAGTGACATTTCACAAAATCATCGTAATTTTTTGTCCAAATTTATATGTGAGAGACATTTCACTAAAAAAAATTCTTTATTGGACCTAATGCTTCGAAAGTACTCTAAAATAGACTAAATCCTAATTACCCATTTTACATATATATCTATATATATATACATACTTGCACATATACATAAATCATGTAAATCATAGGTTATTACTGGGAAAATAAGTTATTTTCTTTACCTTTAGGTTGTTGGCACGACATCCTCACGGCTATGCTTTCCCCTTGCTATATATTTGTGCTACTTAGTCTATTTTTGCTTTTGTGATTGATTTATTGTGGGAATGGGTATTTATAGACAAGTATTGTGGTACGTAGGTTGTGTTTGTTCATTTTTTACGTATGTGTATGAATACATTAAGTTGTAATTTTTGACCAGATTTGAAGCTTCCCCATACGTTTGCAAGTTACAGCACTGAATCAATCTTTTTTCTTCTGTCTGACCATTTTGATGGTTGCAAATTTCGTTATAGATTTTTCATGGTGGTCCTATTTAAGAAAAATTATTCAGTGAGAACATCACATGACCACCTTGTCACACCAATGTGGTGTCACGTTCCAATAATGGTCCATATGACCACTATTTTTTTAAGTAAACATAGATAATTAAATAGTTGCTGACTTTAAATGACATATCAGTTATGCTCCAGTTGAACGAAAATGTTTCATTCCACCAACCACAATTTCACTCATATAATAAAAATAATATGAGTTTTTATTTGTGTAGGTTGTAAGCATTCAAGATACATATCTATTTAAAAAATACCCTTTGATTCCAACTGTGATTGTTGTCAAAAATTTTAGTTAATTCAATTTTATGGCTGCGCCTATATTAATTATTTAGGCTAGTTGCCCACGTACCCATTAATGTAATCAAGCCAATTCGTAGCTAGTTCCAGAAAGAACTTGAGGAATTAGGATTTTTTTTTTTTTTTATGGCTGCCTAGAAGAGTTAGAAACTTTTATTTTATTTTGTTTATTTTTTTTTTATTACTAGAAGAGTTTAACCTTTTTAATTATTGAATCTTAATAAGCATAATCATAATTGTGACATAGTAGTTATAAGATCGTCTTTATTAACTGATGAACCGTGAACTGTCTGTTTTACCGGATTAGTGGTCGTTGAGTTCTGAAAACTATACACGAATTGTATGTTCACTTTATAATCACCTCTATTTGGAGTGTCCACTTTATATTTTTATTTCTTGTTTTTGAAAATTATTATGAATGAAATATCACCACATCACTTGAAATCTAAACTTTGAACACTACTTGAAACCATCGTAGTACTCAAAATATAAATGGATAAAACTTGTGTACGTTTTCAAACAAAAGCTTACCTACTAACATTAAAAGTCAAGAATATTGAAACTAAGACTAGCATTTAATATATAAAGATAAGAAGCTAGCTAGTTCCCGAAGTGCTATTTCCATAATTTTATAAGGAGCTAGCGCACAAAATTGTGTAATATTTAACAATGCCAAATCTTTGACTAGATCCATAGATTTTTTTTTTTTTTTTTTTTTTTCTAAACGGCCAGATAGATATTCAATATAACAATGATATTACATTTTCTTTATCACTTCACCAATACATATAGATGTGACACTTACGTGTGTAACTATTTTTTTCATGACATTAACATAGACATGTGGATAAATATGAAGATTTTATTTATTTGGGATATCACCTCATCATAACCATTGTATTTAATATTTTCTCCAAATCTAGTTGGAACACACTAGAAATTATTCGTGCATGGTTAAGCCACTGGTCACAAGAGTAGCAATTATCATTTATTCTTAAAGTTTCACTTCAATCCTCATTCCGCATGACATCGTACATGGCTAGTATTTGAAGTCTTTGTGTTATGCACAAGAGCTACACCTAGATACTATGTTGAAAAGGTAAATAAAAATAAAAATAAATAAAAAATAAATAATATAAAAACTCAAAATTGAGAACAAAGAAGGTTTTTATCTATGCATTTAAAGATACATAGCATATATGTTTATATGTTTAGAAGGTATCCGCATAATAACTGCATCTAACTTCTACACACATACATATCCTCTAATCCTAAAATTTGAATTTTGAGAGATCCACACATGCCAAGACTCAGTCTTCTTGTGGTTTGTGTTATATTTTCTGTGATCTCTAGATCGATTCAAGAAAGGAATGAATAGTATAGCTGCTGGTTTTTTATTTTTTATTTTAATAAGGTTAAAATCCATTTTAGTACCCTCTAAAACTATCAAAGCTATTTACTTCGAGTCTTACATTTTCGATTACAATATTTTGGATCCTCAATATTTATAAACACACGTCAATTAACGATAATCATTAACGACGTCAATAAAGAATGACAAAATGGACCATGTGGCTCAAAACAATAAAGGTTTGAAAATACTTGAGTATCTATAATAACATGAAAAGGTTTATTTTGGCCTTCCATGTGGAGGTGTCAAACGAGTCGGAGTTGGTCAAAGCGGGCTTGACCAGACTGAGCTCGGGAAAGGGAGAACGGTGTCCGCGATCAGGCCAAGCATGAGGGGTAAAAAGTGAAAAATAAAAGTGGTAAAAAGTAGTCATTTTTACATTTTTGGTCCCAAAACTAGCCATGTTTTAGCCACTAAAGGGGAAAAAAGTGGGAAAAAAAATGCCAAACAAGTCATTAATTCGGGAGGGCCTGACTGAGCTTTGGGGTCTAGGCGGGCTAGGCCATGGACGGCGGAGGGGATGTCCACCCCGGACCGGAATATGCGAACCGGGCTCAAACTGGCCCGAACCGAGCTTTTAGCCCTAAAATTAATTGGGTCGAGCCAGTTCCAAGCCAATCCGGCCCGTTTGACACCTCGACTTCCATGTGGTTCATTCCATTATATTATTTTGACGTTGTTAATGATTGTCATTACTTTACACGCATTTAATTAAAGTGCTCTAAAAATTAAGTGGACGTTTTCATCTTGTAAATGAAATATACATTATCTGCTTGGGTTTTACTTCAACAAAAATATTGCACTCACACCAAATTTTACACTATGGCCCTTGATTCCTATGGATCCCATGTAAGATCCATAACTGGAATAAAATATCACAATTATTAAGTGTGAAATTTAGTATGAGTGTAGCATTACTATTCTCTTGTTCATGATATTTACTGTGATGTCTCACATTGTTGGATAGCAATAGTTTGGTGGTCTTATAATATAACAAGTAATTTGTACTAATTAGGCTTTAATTTGGGCCATCATGTTAGACTATTTTTTCAAGTTACTACCCAGTTAGGGGTATTACAAACAGTAATATATAGCCCACCATGGTCTCAGTGATTTGACACTCTATCTACGGTTATCCAGGAAAAACACACGTGCTGTACTACTACGATGGATTATATATATATATATATATATATGTATATATATATACATATTTTTCTATTAAAGCTGGGTATATATACTCCGTATATGTGATAGATCCTAAGTTCTTAAGTCGCCAACTAGAGAGTTTTTGGGCCATGTGGCGGGTTTTATAATGCAATAATCCTTTCAGATGAGAGATTATTATTGGTTAGGTAACAATAATTTATTAGGCCAGTAAACTCGACTTCCCCGAAATACATAGTATTGATGTTCCTTACGATGCATTTGAAATAAAAGTACAATCAGGGCACTGCAATATACATGTACACCAACATAACATATATAAGTGTATCGAACATTTATATACATATCCTTTTGGAGAGAAAAAGAGAGAGTGTCTGATTATCAAATCACAAAAACAACGTGATACTTTATTGTCTTAATTAGCCACTCTTATTTAATACAATAGAATATTATGGGCTACATATATAATTTATTTCTTGGGAGTTCTCACTTCTATACAATGACATAATGTTCAATTTTTTTTTTTTTTTTTTTTGAAACTTAACCAATCATAGGGACTTTTATGACAATGTTGTTCTCATTAACCCACAGTATAACCCTATCACAGACAATAACTGTGAGTATGATTGTTCCTTCTAGCAAAATCTCAGGAGTCACCAAAGGATTCTCTTTCTTGATTGTCTGTGCAGCACACTCTCCCTGCAACCCAACAAGCTCCGGCCATGAACTTTTACCTGTATCTGCATAAGCATTACAAACTTGCATTATGTATAAGACCAGCATAAAATTAATGCACAACACTCTTGCCACTACGGTTCGAGGAAAGACTAGGTTGTTTCTACTTTCTAGAAACCCATGATCACATGTCCATGTCCCAATGGAGCAACATTGTCATAGCACCCCGGCTTTGCTCTTTTAGTTATACATCTATAGAGTAACTCTTTGGATACAAAAGAATCTCACAAAAATAATATACATAAATTTTATGTGTCTATCTCTCTGGATCCCACAGACACTAGTTGTGGACCTCACAGTATCAGTGGACCCCACTAAGAGAGAGATAGACACATTGTGATGTATGTATCTTGTTTTTGTGAGATTCTTTTGTGCCCAAATTATTACTCATACATCTATATAATATAATAGGAGGAATGACCACAATGGCTAGAGCACTTTGAACCATTGAAGTATGTTAGTATTATCTAAGGGTCCAAAATTGCTCTCCACATTTAAAATTTAAAATTTAAAGTTATAAAAAAAAAATGGAATGTCAATTTAAAATTTGAAACTCCCCCCACTTTTTACACATTTTTTTATTCCCTACCCCTCCTCTCTCTCTGTCTCTGTACATCTTTACCCTTCTCTCAACACACTCTTTCTCACTATATTGAATATTGTGTTCATAAGTATTGATATTATATAAATCATTTTTAGGTTTAAATCGACAATCTTTTTTTTAGGGACCTTCGTCCATAGCACCCTCAAATAAAACTTTTCAAAACTAAAACACATGCTACTTTTCTTTATCGCATTAGGTCTTTTTTACACTCAAATTGCTATAAGTTTTGGCATTAGCACTAGCCTAACTTTTATTATACAAGTCCGTTTTTCGTAAAATTTGATGTTTTGAAATCAGAAAAATGAGATCTATCAAACGAGTTCAATGTTGACCATGAAATACTGGGACCAAAAAAAATATGAAAAATTGCATTTTTTTCGCATACATATAATAAAAATATATTTCTTTCGTACAATTGGCATTATAGATGCATAGATCTTAAAAAAATACACGAAATCAAAAAACAACAATCACCCAAAAAACCCAAGAATTGATAAAGTTATGGTAGTTTAAAGTTGACAAATAATATTATCTGTTAGTGTAAACAGATAATATTATATGTCTGAAAGATAAAAATGAAAAACGAAGTTCCAAATTACTTTTTTTTGTACAACTTTCAAATCCGATGCGTAGATCTCAAAGAAATACATGAAATCAAAAAAAAAATTCACCCAAAAAGCCCAAGAATTGGTAAAGTTATGGTGGTTTAAAGTTGACAAATAATATTAACTGTTTATGTAAACAGATAATATTATTTGTTTGTGTTCTGAAAGATAAAAATGAAAAAACGAAGTTCCAAATTACTTTTTTTTTGTACTAGTTTCAAGTCTGATGCGTAAATCTCAAAGAAATACATGAAATCAAAAAAAAAAAAAAAAATTCACCCAAAAAACCCAAGAATTGATAAAGTTATGGTGGTTTAAAGTTGAAAAATAATATTAACTGTTTGTGTAAACAGATAATATTATCTGTTTGTGTTCTGAAAGATAAAAATGAAAAAACGAAGTTCCCAATTACTTTTTTTTGTACAACTTTCAAGTCCAATGTGTAGATCTCAAAGATATGCATGAAATCAAAAAAAAAAAAAAAAAATCACCCAAAAAGCCCAAGAATTGATAAAGTTATGGTGGTTTAAAGTTGACAAATAATGTTATCTGTTAGTGTAAACAGATAATATTATATATCTGAAAGATAAAAATGAAAAGTGAAGTTCCAAATAACTTTTTTTTTGTACAACTTTCAAGTCTAATGCGTAGATCTCGAAAAAAAAAACATGATATCAAAAAAAAAATCACCCAAAAAGGCCAAAAAAACGAGTGAGTTATGATAATTTAAAGTTCATAGATAATATAACAAAATCTGTGAGCGGGGGGGGCTTTTCACCAAATACGAAAAGTAGCGAGGGGCTTTTTATAAAACTGCAAAAAAAGGTGAGTTTTTTTTATTAAAACACATAATTTTAAAGGGTCTATGACCTAATATCCTTTTTTTATTACCCATAACAAAAATTTGAATTGACAATAAAGTCTCTGCAAGCTATCAAAATAAGGGTACTAAAATAGGCTTGCAAAGGATTTAAAACAAATTATTTTAGTAACCTTGTCTAAAATATTAAACACAATATTATCCTATTGGCAAAATGTCATAGTATATCAAGTCTCACGTGTGGAAAATGTTAAACTATTACATATCTTATTAAAGTTCGCATATCTCTTCCACTTTCTTAAGATAAGGACATCAAATTAATTTCAAAAAGAAGATAAAATAAATTAGTTTAGGACTCAATTTAATAGATCAGAGTCGCGCCTATGACTTTTGTTGTTTTTAATTTAATACAATGCTCTTTATGTATATCTTCTATACATAAATATATATATACAGTCAGGCTCTAAAGAGGGCGCCCTCTCTTTAATAAAGAGAGGACTTCTGTTTTAGCCGTCGGATTGTATTTTCATTAATGGCAGTTTTGTCATTTCACAGTTTTTCAACACAATTTGACGGTCAAAACAAAGGTCCTCCCTTTAATAAAGAGAAGTGGTCCTCTTTAGAGAATCTTTGTATATATATATATATACATACACACACAAATTAATGAAAGAGTAATACTTGGGGCACAACCAAAGCCACAACCTTATTTGCACAACCTTCATTTTGTGTCTATCTCTCTCTTGATGGGTCCCTCAGTACCAGTGACCCCACAGTGCCCACTAGGAGAGAGATAGACACAAAATAGAGGTTGTGAAAAAAAAGTTGTGGCTTTGATTGTGCCCCAAATATTACCCTTAATGAAACTAGGATTCTTTGGGTGTAATACCTGGACAATCTGATGACATTCTGTTATGCTCTCTCTTATTGTGTTGCTTTTTTGCTTTGTTTCTTTTGTAAATTGTACTGACGAGATAGGTATTTATAGCCTCAATGGCTTGTTGTTTTTATATTCTAGCTTCATTGCATGTGTAGATATGTGTATAATTTAATTTTTCTTTTGGTCAAAACAAATACAAGAGAATTACAAACCTTATACAGTTATACTTAAAAGATAATTTGTGGTTTATTCTATGGAATATTTTCAGTAAAAATAGAAATATATATATATATATATATATATATGTTGGCTTTCAAAAAGGCATACGTTGAAATGCACATTCCTAAGAGTACATTTGTTGTTTATTTCGATTTTAATATGTTCTTGGTCAAGATTACGTACAGTAGCCACCCACGTGTTACATAGGTGGCTCTTTGGTCTTTTTTTTGTCTTTTTTTTTTCTTTTTTTAATCCTATTTGGTCACATGATGATAAATATTCGGATAGCCTTGAGATAAGATAAGGCCTAAAGTTAAAATTTTAAATTAGGACTTTCGTTTTTTGATAATATTGTGAAATTTCAGTTTGAAATCTACTTTTGTGGCTTTTTGTGATGCGAAATTATTAATTAAAATTTTCTACTCTGGATTTGCAAACGCTTGTTTTTTGCAATGACATACTATATTTTACTAAAACCAACCGTTGGCATGGCCAGTGCTCCGAGTAGGCAAGAGAGGTCCATTTTTGACCTTTATGAAGGGCCCCAAAAATTTGAGCTTATTAGTAAAATTTTATAAGTAAATGTAAGTGGGCCTAATTGTAATCCAGCCTTACATTTTTTCTTGTCACTTTTCAATTTAGACCAACTAAAATTGTTTTGTTTAAGCCAAAAAAAAAACTAAAATTGTTTTGATAGCACTTTTATAAGTTACAATCAATGATCAACCTTTTATTATCGAGAAAAGTGATAATGTGCACACTGAAGCAAAATTGCAAAGGGGCTGTGGGTAGGGACAGACATACATAGGGGCAAGGGGCAACTCAATCCCTCCCTTAATTTTTGAAAAACACCATATATGCCCTAAAAATATATATTTTTACACTTAAAGCCCTCCTCCCAAACTAAAAAGAGTAAGGCCGTTTGATAACACAATGAAAACTTTCAGCACTTAATTTATTTCAGTGTGTTTGATAATGTACCACTTAATTATAAAGGCAGCCAAAATCTACTGAAAACTTTTAAGTGAAAACTTTCTGCTGAAAATTATCACTGAATACAATTTATTTCAGTACTTGAAACATTGTTTTCAATATTGTAGAATGAATCGCTTAAAATTTTCAGTACTTAAAATTCAGCAATTAATTTTTAGCACTTAATTTTCAGTTTTATCAAACAGGCCTTAAGTCTTTTGGCACAAACAAATCTCATAAACATAATCCACAAACACCACAATGTGTCTCTCTCTCTCTCATCTGTGAATCCCACAGTGTCAACGGATCCCACAATGTTAGCGGACCACATCAGGAAAGAGATAGACACATTGTGATGTTTGTGGATTGTGTTTGTAAGATTTATTTGCGCCCAAAGATTTACTCAACTAAAAAATTCTCTATTTTATACTTAAGCCCCCTCCCAAGTATGAAACATTTAACTTCTTGGTCGTAATTTGTAGTAACAATGTGTTATTTAATTGTACCTTTGATGCCAATCAGTATTGTAATACCCGTACCCAGAAAAGATAGTAATATTTATTTTACATGCATTAATTAATATAAACAATTGTATGTGATGATTTGGGTAAGTTTCAGTTACCCCATGTGTTAAGTGCTTGATAAAGGGCACAGTTGAAAGTTCCACTAGAGGTGGGACAGATATGAAAGTCCCAAGCGAGGTTTGGATCATCTCAATTGCATAAATGTGCATTTATGTGATTAAATGGTAGACATATAAATGTAAATGTGTACATTATAGTAGTTGTTGATGCCATATGATTGTTTAAGTGATAAAATGTTAAGTACTTTAATATTCTATTATTATTCATGTTTATTTATGAGACCAGTTTGGGTACCCTTGTGAGGGTGTAATTGGACACCTGACATAATTAGTAGGTTAATTAGTGCCTTTATATAATATTTGGGACCATATTTGGGGCTCATACGAGACATAGTTATAGACCCACTTAAATATTGGGATAGTAATATAATTAGTTTGGGTGTTATAATAGGAGTTTAGAAACTTGTGAGGGTGTAAGTGTAAATAGTGGTAAGTTTAGATACATTGAGATGCACCATAGCATCTCCCATCTTCAATATGACAATATCTTTACAAAAAAAAAAAGGGGAAAAAAATGAACAAACGTGATTGTGTGTGTATTGTTTAAGGCGGCGGCAACAGTAGTGTATATAATATATGAGTAATGATTCGTGCACATAAAATATGCATATAAAGTGTGTACATAAAGATCTAGGCCATTCATTTTGGTGGGTCCTATGTGTGCAGGGATGGACCCCACCAAAATGAATGGCTCAGATCTTTATGTGCACACTTTATGTGCACATTTTATGTGCACGTAGCATTACCCATAATATAATATATATATATATATATATATCATATACTTACTTAGTAAAAAAAAAAAAACAGAGGGTCACAGGGAGCTGCGAGAGAATAGAGGAAAAGGGGGTTTCAACATTTTCAATGTCATAACTTCGCCATATGTTGCCCAAATCGCGATATGAGGTCATATTTAGACTCGTGGGGGTAAGCCGAACCTTTTGGTATAATTTATTTTCAGTTTAATCGATAGATTTTTTGTGACCCAAATGGGTTGGTAATATTTAGTTTACCAAAATTGTATAAGATTATCATTGGAATCATTAGGAGCTAGTCTTGCGAAGGAATTTGGGAATTCTTAACTTATTTTTGGACCTATTCGTGAGGTGAGTGTCCTAATCCCAAAATTGGATGTTTAATATCTTTTAATTGTTATTAAATGCTTAGAATGCTTAATTTATGATTAAGTGGAAAAGCATGTGATTATTTATTATTTAACATGTTCAAAAATGCTGAAATTGCCATATTGAGTTGCTTATGTGCTTATTTGGGTCAAAGCGTGTCAATTGATAATCACCATTATTTAGCCCGCATATAAGGGACGCATATTCCTCAGAGAAAAGGGGGATGATGATGAAGTCCTTAGAGAAAAGGGAACGGTGGTGACGACCACCAGCGAATTGACTACGGTCACGAGTGAATGAGAATGATTTCGCTATATGCGACGGAAAAAGTGAGAATGGCCCAAAATCAAGGGTCCAGAACGATGGTGCTTGATTACTTGACACGCCGGCGACCATTTATTGTTGTGAATGTTTAATTGGTGTTATGAATCATTAAATACTCCAATTGCATGATTAGCACCACGTACTCACTAAGCGAAAGCTTATTCGATTTTTGTGGCTAATGACCACGCAGGTTCAGATGAATACCACAGTAAGAAATGATCGAGACTATGGGGCTGGGTCTAGGTTGCTTATATGTTTATATGTGAGAATTTGAATAAGGTTGTAATAAATTTAAAGTTTATACTTTTAAATATGTTTAGAAATAAATGTTAAAATGAGTTTGTAATATCTATATATTTAGTTGGATTTTGATATGTTTTGGGAATATTTAAATAAATGAGTGTAGCAGGGGTTAAAAATGTTTTTGTCATGAAAACAGGGTGAATGGTACTGTAATAGAGGAAACTTTGCCCAAGTACCATTCGATGGTTTTAAAAACTTTATTTTATATCTTTTTATTTTGTTCAAATAAGGAATATTTTACCCCTAGTATTTCACTTTAAATGTTATTTTTGGAACGTTAAAAATAATTGTTTGGTCCTTGGCCTTGTTACACGTGTCCTAGCCCGCAGGGGCGGGTTGGGGTGTGACAAATATTAACACTCTTAATTCATTCATCCGTCCAAAAAATATATATGAATAGACCCAAATCATTCGCCTCAGGGGCACTGCCCCCAAACTCTCATAAACTCGCTACTCATTACACTCTACCAAGCCCCCCCACCCCCAACTCCAAATTCCAAGATCCGTCCGTGGTCATGGGAGAAGAAGATCAAATTCATTATATCTATTGCTATATTTAAAAAGAGAACTGTTTCCCTTCCTCTCATGCCACCACTTAGAGTTTTATATGATTTTCTATTTTCCATGTAGCATTTTCTCTTTTTCTTTTCTTTTTTTCCCTTTTCTTAGTTCATTCATTTCTCAATTACATCTAATATAATTTCAATTTTGATTCATTTCTTCTTAGTTACACGTATTCGTATTAAATTGAGTTAAGTCCCTATGCTTCCTTTTTGTGTTCCCCACACACTTATCCTTCATGCGAGTTGATTAATTTTAGATAAAGAATTAACTAATTAAGAGTTGCCTCTTCTCCTATAAAGAAACAAAGAGAGAGAAAGAAAGCACTCTCTCAGTTCCCAGTCACCTTTTCATAATAGATACATTAAACTCTTTCTTTTATATGTGCGTGTGTATATACATATATATGTTTATCAAATTCTCTATCTACATTTCTCTTGACTTAGATATATTGATACAACATTGTGTTAATTGAGTTGGAAGTGAAATGGGAATAGAGGTGTCAAATGGGGCAGGTTGGCTAGAAACTGGCCTGACCCATCTAACGGCTAGTTTGGCACTTTTTTCCACTTTTACCCCTCTAACGACTATAAAACAAGTAGTTTTAGGGGTAAAAATTTAAAAGACTACTTTTTACCACTTTTTATCCCTCAAGTCGGCCTGACCCTAACCCGACATATTGGGACCGGTCCACCGAGTCGGCTGAACAAACACAACCCCCACCCCCTCCCCCCCCAACCCACCTTCCCGAGTCTGCCTGGCCCGACCTGCTTTTCAATTGCGCCTAGCCCAGCCCAGCCCGGTTGATTCTGATTTTTTCAGGTCCGACCCCGTCTGTTTGACACCTCGAAAGGGCAGTACTCTCATAATATTCAAGTACTAGTCATAACCCGTGCCCAAGGGCACGAAGTGAAAAAAAAAAGGCTTTTTTCTAAGCTTTTGGAAAGAAACATAAAAGGAAAGCAAAACTTGTGTGATTATTTAGCCCATATTTGAGAAGCAACATTACTCATTTCACTAATTGGCCCTATGGACTATACCAAACTGATAGAACTAATCAAATGACCAATAAAAAGGGTGACACTAATCATATAGCAAAATTTACTACCATAGTGATAGAAAAACTCATTTTCTTGATATGCAATAGAATATAACAAATATGCTTTCTAGATTTTAAAAAAGTACAAGTGAGAATACATTTCTTGAGACTTGAATTATGAAATCCATTGTTGAAACTCACTTTCTAAACTTCAACTTTTTGTGATTTTCCAGTCATATTATATCAGTTTGATTAGTTCTATGAAAGTCATTTGATCGGAGTCATTAAAATGAAAAAAGAAAAACCTATAAGAAATAAACTTTATACTAAATAATCTAGCACAAATGGATCTTCATAGTTAATGTTTGGGAGTGATTAAGTGAGTGAGAGAGAGAGGAATTGGAAGGTAGGAGCAAATTCAAAACTGATTTGGTGTGTGGGATATGGAGAGAGAGATAGAGAGACGTGAGGGATATGGGAATTTTTTTCCTGTGATATGAGTAATGCTAATGTGAGACGTTAGAGAAAGAGAGATTTAATGTGATTTAATTATCAAATTGCAATTAATTTGGAGGATTTAATTTGGGACAGTTAGAGATATATCCCTTGTAAACTAAAAATTTAATAAAAAGTACCTTTAACATCTGTATTTAATCAAAAGTCCCTTAGCTTTGACAAAAGGACAAAACTGACATGCACACAAATATTTCTCATATTTTTCCCACTCCCGCCCAATTTTTCACGCGCCCATGCTTTTGTGGCCGCTTATACGGTATGAGTACTGTACCGGATGATATTCTAAATTCAAAAAATATTTTACAACTTTAAACCTCCATAACTTTCGACATACAACTTCATTTTTCTCAAATTTTATACCGTTAGAATCGTGTCGTCGAGAGCTACAAAACTAGTACCATTGTTGATATGTTTTGAGCAAAAAAAAAAAACCAAATTCTTACATGCCTTGTGTGAAAATTTCACAAAATTATTTTCAACAATTTTTACAAAGTTATTTTGTGAAATTGTCAGATTTCGTAAACTTTGTTTTTTTTTTTCAAAATTTCTTCAAATTTCACAAAACTTTTTTTGTGAAATTTCACAAAATTACTTTTGTGAAATTTCACAAAACTCTATTTTTTTACAAAATTTCTTCAAATTAAAAAAAATGCTCAAAACATATTAACAATGGTACTAGTTTTGTAGCTCTCGTCGACACGATTACAGCGGTATAAAATTTGTAAAAAAATGGAGTTGTAGATCAAAAGTTATGGAGGATTAAAGTTTTGAAATATTTTTAAAATTGAGGAATGCTATTGTACAGCCACTCACACGGTGTGAGTGACTGGAATGTTTGGGGCTATGCTTGGCCATGTGCTTGTGAGAGAAACTTTTGACTAATTCTAAAAAAAAAAACGGCTCCTATAATTTGAACTTTTATTTGCTTTAATTAAGGATTTGGTCATAATTTACCCATTTAATTTCCCTACTTAAATTAATTTATTTTTGGTAACAATTTTCCTACTTAAATTAACATCACTTCATATATAAGGCAAGATATATTTACATGCACATGTGTGATATATGTATGCACTTTTGATCCGACGGTTTAAAATATTCAACTCTGTTTCAATGGTTAAGACTGAAAATTGCCAACTTGAGAAGGATCCACACCGCTAATGTTTGAGAGTGATTAAGTGTGTGTGTGTGTGTGTGAGAGAGAGAGAGAGAGAGAGAGAGATGACAGAGGAATTGGAAGTAGGAGCAAATTCAAAATTGATTTGGTGTGTATGAAATGGAGAGAGAGATAGAGAGACGTGAGGGATATGGGAATTTTTTTCCTGTGATATGAGTAATTCTAATGTGAGATGTGAGAGAAAGAGAGATTTAATATGATTTAATTATTAAATTACAATTAATTTGGAGGATTTCATTTCCCTACTTAAATTAATTTTATTTTGTCGACAATTTCCCTACTTAAATTGATATCACTTCATATATAAGGCAAGATATATATACATGCACATGCGTGATATATGAATGCACTTTTGATCCGACGATTTAAAATATCAAACTTTGTTTCAATGGTTAAGATTGAAAATTGCTAACTTGGGAGGATACACACCGCTCTATCTTATTATATAGATGTTTGTCTCTATTTGTATTAGTGCAATTTTTTTTTAACTTTGATTATTGAGTAATATTTGAGGCACTAACAACATCCACTAACACTTACTAACATACTCTATCTCTCTCCTAGTGGTACTGTAGGGTCCGCAATGGACCCCGCTGTACTACTAGGAGAGAGATAGAGTGTGTTAGTAAGTGTTAATGGATGTTGTTAGTGCCCCTAGCATTGCCTTGATTATTTTATAGGAGGAAGTTACAATTTTATTTTGCCCTACTATGAAGTTCATTCTTGCACATTCTACTTTTCTGCTCAAAGTAATGAATTTTTTTTTTTTTTGTGCAAGTACAAGTGGAGCCTTTGGCCAAACTTTGCCGGAAGGGGGAAAAAATAGTTCATTAGATGAATCCATACCACTCTTGATATACAAGAGTTGATGTAGAATTACAAATACAATTTTGTGTATAACACGGATTATCGATTAGTTTTAATAAGAATTACAAGTAATAGATTTCATTTATTTTTTATTAACTTTTTGCATGAATACAATAATGCAATCAACACTTCAATTTCCAAACCATTATGTGGACCCATTGATGCCGTTTCATTTTTCATCCAGATCAGCTCAATCAAGTTACATACTATAAATTTCCTCAATAAATTGTTGTAGAAATCAAAGGGGAAAAAAAAAAAGCAAAAATTGAATGGATAATAGAAAATTTTGGAAAGAAACCATGAGTCACCATACCCTAGCGCCTCACGGAGAAAATTAATAAAAAATTAGATGTTGATTAATTAAATTAATTAGTTTCGGGTAACAAGGTTCATGAACATTAACATGGTCATTTATATCTCTGTATTATAGAATGGAAGCATGTGATTCCACAAGTTGTCAAGTGACAACATTTTTTAAAGAGTAATGTAGTGCTTTTTTTATTTGAATTTAATTTTGGTTTTATTATAATTAGGAGTGGAAATAGGATTTTAGCTCGTGGGAGTACACACTTATATGGGGGTGCCACTGGCCCATATTTTTTTTGTAAATAGTCGGGCTTTAAAGATTGTATAGTTGTTCCATAGCTTTCAAGCATAGGGGATTAAGTGTTTAAACATGCTTATTCAAAGAAAAACAAATCTCTTCATAATTTTATTTTTAAATAAAAAGTTGTACTTGTAGTCTTTAATTATTTTCTCTTTTCTACGAGTTTCACCTATAAACAAAGAGTTATAAGCATGTTCTAAGAACTTTTATTCTTTGATTTAATTGAGTAAATAAAATAATAATTGGTGAAATATGTAAAAATTTAAGGATTAAAGTGAGATTTCGTGATTTACAAGGGATAAATAAAAAAATTCAGAACGGGCAAAAATGATATTATATAAAGGATTTAAGAAAAAAATGATCAAAGTGAAATTTTGAGTTTAAAATAAATGAATTAAAATTTTTCAAAAAGAATACAATAGAAATAATCTTTAACATACGGTAAAATAGTCTCCAAATTTGCATTTCGAATTTGATCCTCAATACGCATGACAGTGAGATCAATAATTGGTCCACCGGATTTTATATATTTAGATCAAATTTAGAATATAATTAATTGAGAACTATAACATTATTTTGCAAAAAAAAATAGCCAACTAAATTAAATCCCCACGTGTCAAAACTTCCGGCTGCAAAATTCAGTATTGTTGTACAACTTTATAGTACTTTATTAAACACCACATGTTTGAAGTTTCTTGATAAGGTCAACTACGTGTGACTACAACATGTATATGGTAGTACAATGAATTCAAGTGAAATAACGGAGTCGATCATTTGGTGTACCATTTTAGTGCCTCAATCTCTGCTCATTATCATAATGTCAAACTATGAAACTAGCAGCCTCTAAAATGGTCTAAAATAATGGCCACTAAAAAATTGGTCTGCAATGACATGCTTCACAGCTTGAGTGACACATCCACATGGGTTTTATCTTATTGGTAAGAATAAATATGGCTAAAATTTCACACATAATTTTTATATAATTTTTTGTGCACAATTTATAAAAGTGTGTTTATCTCGATCTCTCTTGTATCATCTTGTAATATCAATGGATCCACACAAGAAAAAAAATAGACACACTTCTGTAAATTGTGCACAAAAAATTATATTAAAATTGTGTGTGAAATATTATCCATAAAATATTCATAGTTTGCCTATGTCTAAATTATTAGCCACTTAATTCGTGTTCATACCTCGTACACGTCACCTTCACTAAGTAAATTAATGAGCCTAAAACATCATGAATTGCCTAACCTATGCCTTGTAAACACTTAAAAGAATTAAAATGGTTTTTTCTTAATCATTAATTATCCACATTAGGTTTGCAAGAAATAAAAATTACTTCTTAAGCAGATTTCGATTAGCATTTAAAATACCATATTTAAAATAAGAGATGCTCTGAAGCTGTTTACCAAAAAAAAAAAATTTATATACATATATACAGTCCGGATCTTAAACGGACTTTAAAAAACGGACCTAAAAGACAGACCGTGTAAAAAGTGAGAATTTCTCACATCTATTTTTCACAAAAAAGTGAGAAGAATTTCTCACATCAAATTTAAGATGTGAGAAATTCTCACTTTTTTGTGAGAAATTCTCACTTTTAATTTACACGGTCCATCTTTTAGGTTTGTTTGTTAAGGTTCGCTTAAGATCCGGACTATAAATATATATATATATATATATATAGCTTTAAAATGAATCAATTTTTTTAAACCAAGTGGGAGGGAAATGATCCAAGCTTTGATCACAATATTGAATGATTGTGCCCTCCAAAACCCCATGTACCCTATTTTGAATAATTTAAGTTTTTAAATTCTTATTTTGCGTCAATCTCACAAATTAAGAGCGGGTTTTTATCTCATTTGTTCCTATAAGTTTCTTTTGACACAAGCAGGGTGCTCGAGCCAGCCTTAGTTCATTCGGGACGTTATTGTATAATTTTGCTCTCCAAAAACTTTCATGGCTTATATTGAATAACTTAAGTTTTTAAAATCCTATTTTGCGCCACATTTAAACAAACGTAGTCACACACATGTGATGAAGTTTATGCCCATTTGAAACCAAGGGTGGAGGGAGATTTGGGCCAGTGGGGGCACGTGTCCCCACTGAAGTTTTAAAATTTGCTTTTTCACCTTATGTATTTGATTTTTTTTTAACAGCATTTTGAAATTATACGCATTTGTGTCCCTCCTAAATTTTTAAATTTACAATTTTTAAACTTAAAAATCTCACTTTGCTCTTTAAATTTGTCTAAATTTACCCCTTTTAAACTCAAAAATCTCACTTTAACCCTCAATCAACTACACATGAATCTCATATAACAACCATGTATTTTTTAACGATTGAAAGTATATTACTTATTCAAAAAAAAATTGTCCAGGAGTGTTGCCACCGAGCCCCTATGTAAGTGTGCCCCCACTGAAAAAAAAAAATCTTGGCTCCGCCCTGTTTGAAACCAACATAAATATTCAAATTTTTGATTTTGCAAGTCACCTTCATTACAAAAATGAGAGATTGAGAACCTCATGAATTGGATAATCTATGCATCATTAGCATTACAACTAGGTTTATTTTTTGTTTTGCTGATATGCATTACAACTAGGTTTATTTTTTGTTTTGCTGATATGCATTACAGCTAGGTTAGACCATCTCCAACACGGGCAGCAAACCTGATGATGCTGAAAATTGGTAAGAGTAATCTAGACAGAAAATAAAGCCACAAAGGATTTGTATGTGGTTCGGTCCCGTTAACGAGGTGACCTACGTCCACGGGTGCGTCTGTGCGCTTCTCACTAGCAGATCACCGGCAGGCCTGGTGAGCCAACAATGGTGGGCGGCACTACCAGTAACACCGGCCGGGTGTATGCGTATATGGTGGTGAGTTCTCTGATGTATGCTTGTATGCTCAGAGAGTTGATATTCGGCCCCCTTAGGGAGGATAGTTGGGCCCTTTTATAGGTGCAAGAGTCCAACTATCCTCCCTAAGGGGGCCGAATATCAACTCTCTGAGCATACAAGCATACATCAGAGAACTCACCACCATATACGCATACACCCGGCCGGTGTTACTGGTAGTGCCGCCCACCATTGTTGGCTCACCAGGCCTGCCGGTGATCTGCTAGTGAGAAGCGCACAGACGCACCCGTGGACGTAGGTCACCTCGTTAACGGGACCGAACCACATACAAATCCTTTGTGGCTTTATTTTCTGTCTAGATTACTCTTACCAATTTTCAGCATCATCAGTTTGGCGCCGTCTGTGGGAAACGACACAGTTTTCTCATCAACACAAATCTTGGACTGATCGATATGCCGCCAAAGAAGGGTAAGAAAACCGCCGATTCGACCGGTCAGGAGGACCTACAGATCGAGCCACGGGCTACCTCCATGACTACTGAACAGGTCACGGCAGCGCTGGAACAACTCTTGGAGGGCCTGCTCCGGACACAACAGCAGATAGAGGCGCTCATGGCCCAACACGAAAAGGTGGTTAGGGATCACGAGAAAGCCCCTTCGTCGGAGAAGCGGCCTGAAAAGAGTGTTCCTAGCCGGAGGCCCGTTCGGACGCGCGGAAAAACCCGATCTGCTCCAGTGTCCCAACTAGATCGCGAACGTCATTCAGAGGAGGAACGTAGCCAGGCTCCTAAGCGCTCGCAGAATGGACCTCAGTACGTCCCCCGCCGAGCGCGTCGAGTGGAGGACGCCAGGATCCTCATTGAACGGCGACGAGCGGCAAGGGGAGAAGCGTCCGGACGGAAAACCTGGGAGTCGGTCGACGATCCACCCATCTTGAGCCGGGAAGATCTTAGGCACAGACTATCCCGAACACACGGTCGAGTGCTATCTTCGAGGTCGACGCATTTTGAGGATGAAGCCTCGTCCTCTGACCCTACCTACCACTCTGACATGGAAAGGAGGACCGGAGGCACTGACGTCAAAGCCCAGGTCGAGGAGTTGCAGCAACAGATTGAAAGGCTGAACCGCAAATCCGGCCACGACCTCACAAACACAGAAACAGAGTCACCCTATACCACCCGGGTGACGCAGTTCCCAATTCCGCGGAAGTTCAAACCCCCTCATCTCAGCTCATACGACGGTAAGGGGAGTCCGGTGGACCACATCCGTACCTACAAGGCGCAGATGGAACTGGTAACTACAACGGACGAGTTGTTGTGCTTGGCATTCCCCAGTACTCTAAAGGGATCAGCCGCGCAGTGGTTCTACGCCCTGAAGCCCCGAACGGTTGACAACTTCAAAGCCCTCGGCAAACTCTTCATTAGTCAGTTTGTCGGGATGCTAGACCGATCACAGCCGGACACCCAACTGTTGGCCGTCAAGCAGCAAAAGGGTGAATCTTTAAGGGAATATGTGGATCGTTTCAACCAGCAGAGGCTCCTGATCCGCAACCTCAACGAGACGGCCGCAATCATGGCTTTCTGCTCGGGAGTTCAACACACCAAGGTGGCCACTTCGTTTCATCGAAACCGACCGACAACCCTGGTGGAGCTCTCGGAAAGAGTTGGAAAGTATATCGATACTGAGGAGTTCTTGAAAGCGAAACGCGCCAGCCAGGCAGGGGATGAATCCCCAAAAGCCAAGCGCAAGCGCGAGGGATCAGAGAAGGGCCCGGGAAAGAAGCCGAAACAAGACCAGAGGGACGTTAGGGGCCAGCCCCCAACAGCTTTTACGCCCCTTTCCCGGCCCATACATGAAGTGATGGCCGCTGCAGAGGCACAGAGACTGCTCCCGCAGCCAGCTAAACTCAGAGCCCCACCCGGTAAGAGAAACCGGGAGAAGTTTTGCCGTTATCACAGGGATCACGGCCACGAAACGGAGGATTGCTTCAAATTGAAGATAACAATCGAGAAGCTGATCGAGCAGGGGCATCTCGCCGAGTTTGTCACAGCCGACAGACGCCCCCGACAGGATGCCCGAGCTCCCGGTCAGCCCCCTCCACCACTCGGCCACATTAACGTGATCTCCGGAGGAGCATCTGGCGGAGGTGATTCTCAGTTGGCGCGGAAGAGGCATGCCCGAGCATCCCGAGCGGTTGTATGACAGGTCCAATCCACCGGCTCGTCACCAGCCGATGTTCTGACGTTCTCGTCCGACGACGCACAGGGCCTCCACTGCCCCCATGACGACCCGCTAGTAGTAACGCTTTCTATAGCTAACTACATGGTCCAAAGGGTGCTGGTCGACACGGGTAGTTCGTCCGACATCATGTTTACAGCAGCGTTCGACCAACTCGGGATTGCCCGGGACCGGCTCCGGCCGGTAGCCACCCCCTAGTCGGATTCAACGGCTCCAGCACTCAACCGCTCGGTACGATCGAGCCTCCAGTTCTCATGGGGACCTACCCGCAACAGGTTTCCATACTGACTAATTTCGTGATAGTGGAGGCTCCATCGGCCTACAACGTTATCCTATGGAGGCCGACCCTCAACAGAGCCTGAGCAGTTGTCTCCACATACAGCTTGATCATGAAATTCCCGACTCCCCAGGGACCTGGATGCTTGCGAGGAGACCAGACCACGGATCGAAGTTGTTATGTCAGCTCGTTGCGCCGGGGGGCAATCACCGAATCACTGAATGTCCAAGAAATGGATCCCCGGGACCAGAGGGACGTGATCGGGCCTATGGAAGAATTGGAGCAAGTTGTGCTAGACCCAGAACACCCGGGCCGCACGGTCAACATAGGCGCACTACTGGAGCCCGCCTTGAAAGGAAAGTTGATCCAGTTCCTAAGGCAAAACCAGGACGTTTTTGCTTGGAGTCACGAGGACATGCCCGGAATTGATCCCCGAGTAATGTCCCATCGTCTCAATGTCAGCCCAGACTGCCGTCCGGTAAAGCAGAAACGAAGGGGCATGGCCCCTGAAAGACAGAAAGCTGTAAGTGAGGAGGTCGCGAAGCTCCTAAAAGCTAACTCCATTCGGGAGGTCCACTACCCCGACTGGTTGGCCAATGTTGTCCTGGTCAAGAAGAGCAATGGCAAATGGAGGATGTGTGTGGACTTCACCGACCTCAACAAGGCCTGCCCCAAGGACTGTTATCCGCTGCCCAGGATAGACCTCCTGGTCGATTCAACGGCAGGCCACTCACTCCTCTCGTTCATGGACGCCTACTCAGGGTACAATCAGATCAGCATGTACCCCGGGGATGAAGAGAAGACGGCGTTCATCACCAACCAAGGCACGTACTGTTACAGAGTTATGGCCTTCGGCCTTAAGAACGTCGGGGCTACATACCAACGCCTGGTCAACTTCATGTTCAGAGACCTCATCGGAAAGTCCATGGAAGTGTACGTGGACGACCTCCTGGTCAAGAGCCGGGAAGAGACCGACCACCTCGAGCACCTTACCGGGGCCTTCAACATTTTGAGAAAGTTCAGGATGATGTTAAACCCGGTCAAGTGCACCTTTGGGGTTTCGTCTGGGAAGTTCCTCGGCCATTTAGTCAGCAGACGGGGGATCGAAGCAAACCCCGACAAAATTCAGGCTATCATCAACATGCGGTCACCCAAGTCAACAAAGGAAGTTCAAAGCCTAGCCGGACGAGTGGCCGCACTGAATAGATTTGTCTCCCGAGCCACTGACCGGTGCCTCCCGTTCTTTAAAATCCTCCGTAAAGCGTTTCAATGGTCAGAAGAGTGTGAGGAGGCATTCCAGGAACTCAAAAGGTACCTGGCCTCTCCTCCCCTGCTATCGACGCCCGTACCTGGAGAAGAATTGTTCCTGTATCTGGCAGTGTCACCGTCGGTGGTTAGCTCGGCACTCATTCGAGAAGAGCACGGGATACAGCTCCCGGTGTACTATACCAGCCGGGCGCTGCAGGGAGCGGAAAGCCGATACTCCCGCATCGAGAAATTGGCCTTCGCCCTCATTACCTCCGCCCGAAGGCTCCGGCCGTACTTCCAGGCCCATGCTATTATAGTGCTCACCGATCAACCTCTCCGCAAAATTCTCTCTCGGCCGGACACATCCGGGAGGCTCGTCAAGTGGGCTTTGGAACTGGAAGAGTTTGAGGTAACTTATCGACCCCGGACGGCAATCAAGGGACAAGCCGTCGCAGATTTTCTGGTCGAGTTTACATATCCAGAAGATCCGGTCGAGGAACCTGAGCCTCCAGCATTAGCGCCCGGATTGCAACCTGGCATCCCTACTTGGGTACTGCACGTTGATAGTTCTTCTAACCAGCAAGGCAGCGGGGCCGGGATCATCCTGACTACCCCCGAAGGAATCCAGCTCGAATATGCTTTAAGGTTCGGGTTTCGCGCATCCAACAACGAAGCCGAGTACGAAGCCCTATTGGTCGGGTTACAGTTGGCCGTTTCAATGAGTGCACAACAAGTCGAGAGCTACAGCGACTCCCAGCTCGTGGTCAACCAGGTAAACCAGGAGTATGAAGCACGGGAAGATAGCATGATAGCCTACTTAGCTCTCGTCCGGATGGTTTCCAAACAGCTCTGAGGATTCTCCATCACTCGGATACCTAGAGAAGAGAACACCAGAGCTGACCGACTAGCTCGCCTCGCCTCATCGTCTGAATCAGACTTGCCCGGGATAAGCATACAATTCTTACCCGAGCCAAGTGTGATCAACTCAGAGGGCATGGAGGTTGACCCAGTCACCCTGGGACCTAGCTGGATGGATCCAATCGTGACTTTCTTGACAACGGGAAGGTTGCCAAACGACAAAGAGGAAGCAAGGCGGGTCAAATACCGGGCAGCACGATACCATATTCTCGATGGTGTCCTCTACAAGAGAGGATTCACTATCCCGTACCTCCGCTGCGTCCATCCAACGCAAGTTCAAGCCATATTGTTTAAAATCCACGAAGGTGTGTGCGGGAACCACGTAGGAGGCCGGACACTCTCCAGAAAGGCCCTACTGCAAGGTTACTACTGGCCAACCATGGCCCGAGACTCGCAGGAGTACGTTCGAAGATGTGACAAGTGCCAGCGGTACTCTCCCATGATAAACCAACTGGGAGAACTTCAGACCCCGGTCCATAGTCCCTGGCCATTCGCCCAATGGGGGATCGACATCGTTGGTCCTTTACCAACAGGCAAAGGGCAGGTTAAGTTTGCTGTGATAGCGGTTGACTACTTCACCAAGTGAGCGGAGGCCGAGCCCTTGGCAACGATAACCGAGCGAAAGATGGAACACTTTGTGGAGAGAAATATCCTTAACAGGTTCGGCATTCCACGAGTCCTGATCAGCGACAATGGAAGGCAATTCGATACACCTATCTTTAGACAGTTCTGCTCGGACTATGGGATACTGAATCATTACTCTTCTCCCGAGCATCCACAAGCCAATGGTCAGGCCGAGGTGACCAACCGCACGATCTTGCAGTCGATTAAAACGAGGTTGGAAGGTGCCAAAGGCCTGTGGGCTGATGAACTCCCAGCCCTTCTGTGGGCCTACCGCACCACACCCCAGGCAGCTACGGGTGAGACCCCATTTTCCTTGACTTATGGTTTCGAGGCAGTAGTCCTCGTAGAGCTCGGGCTGCCCACATACCGAGTGGCCACCTTCAGTGGCCCAAATAATGGAGAAGCCCTCAGGACAGAACTAGACCTGGTGGAAGAAAAAAGAGACCAGGCCTATCTCAGAGTGGCAGCTTACAAGCAGAGGGTCTCGCGGTATTACAATAGTAAGGTGAACCATCGTAGCTTTCAAGTCGGGGACCTCGTCCTTAAGGCAGTAAACCAGTCTACCCGAGTTCCAAGCCATGGGAAGTTGGGAGCAAACTGGGAAGGACCGTATATAGTGACTCGGGTCAACCGACCAGGAACCTACTGGCTATAGAGCATGGACGGGCACGATCTCAGTCATCCCTGGAACGTGCAACACCTCCGCAAGTATTACCAGTAGTGCCTGGCTACGAGCACCTAGTACTCTAGGACAAGTTCTTTCCATGTAGCCCTGGTTGGGCAACCATTACAAATTGTTTTTGTTAAATAAAATTGATAAAGTTTGTTTCGAGAGTCTACACCATGCAAATAAAGACCTCGGGCCTAACCCCGAGGCATGTAAAAAAGACCTTGGGCCTAACCCCAGGGCGACAAAGACCTCGGGCCTAACCCCGAGGCAGAGAAGACCTCGGGCCTAATCCCGAGGCACTAAGAAGACCTCGGGCTCCGAACCCATGCATCAAAGGACCCTGCAACCACCCATGTTCCAGGTCGGTTTCCTATGGTCGATCCCCAGCACGCCCCCGCCTTAACAGGAATCTCGGGGGCAAGAGGGTTCTGCACCAAAACAGGAAATTAACTAAAACTTCGCCTAGGTCCAGCCGGCGATGGGGCCAAACCCCTAGGTGGCCAACGATGGCAAGTTTCAAATGCTCCTGCAACCACCCATGTTCCAGGTCGATTTCCTACGGCTATTTAGTTCCGAGCTCCCGCACACCCGCCTTAGCAAGATGCTTGGGGGGCAGGGGACAGAGGGAAACACTAAGGCTAAAACAGGAAATTACAATGCTCGACTAGGTGTTCTGTGGGTTACGGTCCTAAAGCATTTGCTAAGGCAGATGTTAGGTTGGCCAAAGCCATACGGATACTAGGAAAAGTTAAAACACAGTACAACAAAGTTGATGGAAGGATGACCTCAAGGGCCTTTTCATTAACTAAAACAAATGTACAAAGCTTGGGGGGCAGTTGTAGTAGCCTCCCCGAAAAACAGAAATCTACAAGCAATAAAAGCAAACAACAGGAAGGAGGGACCGGGGAGTTAATTTTCCACATTGACCGCATTTTTGGTCTCCCCGGTCTGCTCCCTTGACACGGCAGGTCCTTCTTCCCCCAAGCCCCCCTCTGGGGCGAGTTCTGTGGCCTCAGTAGCGGCCGCAGGGTCTTCACCAATCGCAGGAACTTCACCAGCTGCGGGGTCTTCTCCAAGATCCCAGTAATCCGAGTCAATCCCCTCGTAGGCCGAAAGGACCCATTCGGGGTGATCCCGGGCTACCCGCCGCTTCAGATCGTCATAGCCTTGGAAGAAGCCGTCGTCAAACGCGCCCTCCAGGGCCTCTGCAGCAGGTGTCTCGGCTGCCGCCTTAGCCCGAGAAACCTCCAATTCGGCCAAGGCCGCTGCCAGGTCTGCCTGAGCCGCCCCCAAACTCAAGGCCAGTGAGCTCGCCTTGCTTGTCTCCACGGCTAGGGCGGTTTTCGCTACTTGCAGCTCTTTTCGCTCCTTCGAAAAGGAGGCCTCAGCAGCGCTGACCTTCTCGACCAGAGAAGACATGACGGACTCGGATCCCGCGGCCATGCAGCCAACCTACAGCAAGAGGATGAAAATCAGTTAGGCAAGTAAAAAGGGGAGCAGGCCAATGTTAAAAAAAAGAAGGGGACAGAACACTTACCAGGTGGGATATGCTATACAGCCACCCTCGGAAGCCTTGGGGAGACAACCCGGCACATGCCTCCACCTGGCTTGGGACAAGGACGGACTTCAACCTTTCCTGAACCTCCTCGGGTCCGCCCAGGGGCAGACCGGACGGAATATCAGCCCTGGGCACGGGCTCGTCAGCAGCCGGCCTGTGGGGAGCCGACGTCCCCACAGGGTCGTATCGGGTGGTCGTCCCGTGGCGAATACGCCTGAGCGGGCGCTCACCGCCCAAGGCCTCGGTGGCTGGTCTCTTCCCTTGGGCGACCGCCGCCCGAGCGGCAGTAGTGGCTGCGGCGGCAACCTGTCTCTCCCGCAGCTGGTCTAGATTGCGCTTGGGGGCCATTTCTGAAAAAAAAAAAAAATGAATTTGCAAGGTCAGAAGCATAAGAAACGACAACAACAATGGCCGGACCAACAAGTGAGAGGGTCCAGATGCTCACCAGGGATGATCGGTAAGAAGCTGGGGGCCGGAACGGGCTCTTGGGGGGAATAGGTCTTGAAAAAATTCCCCATTCGGGACAACACGTTCCAAATGCTAGTGGGCAGCCCTGCTAGCCTCAAGATCCTGGCCCGGCACGATTCAGGGATTTTTGGGGGTTTAGTTGATCCCGCTGTGGACAGAGAAAAGAGATTAGTCAGTAATCCACTATGTACCAAAAAGACCAAGACAGCAGATGAGGTCAGAAGGGCGGTCTTACCCCTCAACTCCCCGGCCTAGGATGTCCTCAGCTGGATCCCCGGAGCCATGTCACAGAGGCGAAGGGTAGACGCCTGGAAGAATTTGCCTTTCCACCCCTTGTTATTGCTAGGGCAATCGTCAATAATCTTCCTACCCGGACGGGCAGAAAAGGAGAAAAACCCCAATTCCCGATGCACGGGGAATGGTCGATGGGCCCAGAGAAACTCCTGGAGGGTAAGCTCGTACCCGAACACTTGGGGCCACAATGATATACACCCCATCAGGAACCTCCACCCGTTGGGGGCCAACTGCCCGGGAGCTATGTCAAGGTAGATCAGGACATCCCGGGCTACGGGGTGGAGGGGTAGCCGAAGCCCGCCATCATGGCGTCCTCAAACAGGGTAACAAACCCAGACTGGTAAAGGTGCGCGCCGCCAAGGTTCACAGCCAAGGCGCAACCATCAGGAAGAGAGTATCACTTCCTGATCTGGAGAAGATCTTGCGAGCGCAGTACAGAAGGAATGGACTCGCAAGCGAAAACCACACGACCGGTCTCCCTGGGCAACTCGTCGCCTGAACCTCTCGAGACGGAGGCAACGGGGGCCTCCTGGGTAGACTCACTGTCAGACAAACGAACGGGGATCCTGGCCCCACTCTGGTGGTCAGACAGGGACTCGGGAAGCCGAGCCAGGCTGGCACCATGGGACCCCGACCGGTATTGCTCACTCTCCGATCTCGACGTAGAGTTGAAGCCGGAGTGTTCCATCCCTGGCTCTCCAACGGGAAGGAACTGACACAAACTACGACCCGCGAACGGATCGGAAACCCCAAACCTGATATACAGGGGGGGCAGGGTCACTAACCTGAATGGTAATGAGTAGATGCTCCTCAGCACCAAGTAGCACTCTCTTAAAGCAGCGCAAGAAACACCCGCTCGATCAAGACGACTTAGAGTTCCACCCGACTCGAAAAACGCACAGAATCTAAGAAGGAAGAAATCCCACTCTCGCTCGAACCTCACCAGATTTTTTCTCTCCAGCCTCACGCTGAAAAGAAAAAGGAACGGATGCAAGAAGAAATGAAAAGCTGAAAACAGAAGATCAGAAAGGGATGCGAGACATGAGGCGAGCGATCCTTATATAAAGACCTTGAACGTCCCAGATCAGAACAGATCTAGCGGTCCAGAATATTTCCCGCCCAAACCGTCGCTTCGGTCACGTGGGGAGTTGCCTCAAAAGGCGCGCGCATTAAATGCGTGAAAAGACGGCCCCGTTACTCTGCAAACGTTTCAGTTACGACCACGTCTCCACTCGTTAGGATCTAAACCTGACTGGTGATTGGTACAGGATAGCAGTGGTCCGGGCCCGAGCAGTCACAACCCGGGCGCAATCATAAGCCGGTCGGGTATTGACGGCCCAGTGTCGTACAGAATTGATAAATACTTTAAAGGGCATGGTGAAGGAAAAAGTTGGCCTCACGGACCTTTTTATTGCTATAAAGGGTGAACTATACAGAAGTCGGGGGCAGTTGTAATAGCCTTTCCCAAAAAAAAAAAAATGCCTTCATGGTCCTTGGCCCTTCAAAGCCTTGACCTCCTCTTCCAAGGCCGCCACTTTAGCCACCAGCCCCTCTACGGTGAGCTCCAGGGCATGAACGTCCACCCCCCGCAAGGCGGAATCCATCTGCAGCTCAGCGCCCATCTTCTCCACCTCCTGCAAACGGCCCTCCATGTTCACAAGAGAGAAGTCTGACCAGGAGCGAGGCATGCGAAGACCGGCGGATGCTTCTGACCGGCTCCTTTTCGGTTGGGGCTGAGACTCTTCCTCGACTTCTTTCTCCTTGACCTTCTTGGATGGGCCTGGTGGCGGGCTTACGTCCTCAGATGAGGAGGAATCACTGCTGGTGGACAAGGTGACCGGTCCCTCGGACAGGCCCGCCCTGCCGGCGGGGCACGCCCCGGTCGCCATAGATCGGGTATAGCGGCGCGACCCAGAAGCCACAACGGCAGGAGCTGCAGAAGAAGGTCCGGCACCCGCGCCGTCCGCAGGTCTCCCCGCCAGATAAGAGAACGACATACCGGCTTTGATAGCTTAGTCAAACGCCTCCGTGTCATCAGCAGTAGGGGCAACTCCACGGAGGGCGGCAAAAGCCTGCTTGCAAAGATCGGGGTCAAAAGCTGCCGGAGGACGAAGAACGGCATCCTCCAGCCAGTTGCCTGCGACCACAACCCAAGGGTACCGCTGCCAGTTTTTGTTCGGGAAGTCCAGACCTCGAACAAGGTCCTTTCCCTCGGTCCTGGGGCGGAAGTAGGGGCCTCTACTGTCGATGCCCAATATGTAGCACCTCGCGACGTCGGCAGGCCGGAGGAACAGTCCCAGTCGCTCATTCAGCGCTGATATTCCCCATAGGAGGCGGGCAACGTTTGGGCGGCACTTGTGGAGAGGAATGCGCAATCCCTCAAGCAAGTCGCAAAGGAGACCGGGAGGGGAAAGCGCAATCCCACGATGAGCAGCAGATAGCTGCTGATGAGGACGAAGGGAAAGGCTATTTCCTCCCCCTCAATGAACGGACGGACCACTACGTCGTCTGGGATTTGGCATTCCTCTCGGAATGCTTTAAGCCCTTCATCTGATTTCATGTCAATATGCGGAGCCATTTGATATAGATGAAAGTCAGGGAAAACGAAGACGGCAGAAAAGAAGGAGCTTGGAGTGCTTTGCTCAGGCGATTTAGCTGATGAATTGCGGTAAGAAACAAGATTGAACAGGTGCTCCTTATATAGGCAGCACGAACGGCTAGGATCCAGCTTGATCGGATGGCTCACATACTCTTCCGCCGAAACTGTCGTTTCGGGCACGTGGGGCGTCGTCTCAGAAAGCGTGAGCATTGAATACGCGACGTGATGGTTCAGTTGCCACCTGGACGATTCAGTTACTTCTCAACCGGCAGCTTTGGGTCCGAACCAAATCAGTAACCAGCAGGCACGTGGCGTCGGGGAGCCCGGTCCTACGGAATCACCGCTCGGTTGATACCCCGCCGGGTGGTTCCAAGCCGGCCCCGTTCCAACGGGGGTCCCGGTCCTTTCCCGGTCGGTGATCGAAAGACATTCTTAATTTTCAAATTTCATCTGGCAAGGCGTCATCTCAACTTTGAAAATGGGGGGCAGCTGATATGTCCAGAAATGTTCTGTAGCAGTCTAACCGCCACGTGGCCAGTCAATAGCCCGGGATATATGGATTGGGAGTGTAGGGCCCAAGCTCCCGAGATGTCCGGTTGTTACTATCCGGGATACTCGTAGCCCGGGTACCAGGTGTGGTGAGGCTCCCGAGGACGCGGCATGAATCGTGTTTCCCACTGTTTCCTTATACAACCATGATTCTATCAAGAGGAATCAATGGTTTCCTAAACCACTTAGGAAACCTTCCAAACATTGTACAAATCTATTGTAATTGGATTATGCTTCCTAATCCACTGAGCTTACCATGTAAAGTTGGACTCTTGCACCTATAAAAGGGCCCAACTATCCTCCCTAAGGGGGCCGAATATCAACTCTCTGAGCATACAAGCATACGTCAGAGAACTCACCACCATATACGCATACACCTGGCCGGTGTTACTAGTAGTGCCGCCCACCATTGTTGGCTCACCAGGCCTGCCGGTGATCTGCTAGTGAGAAGCGCACAGACGCACCCGTGGACGTAGGTCACCTCGTTAACGGGTGCGTCTGTGCGCTTCTCACTAGCAGATCACCGGCAGGCCTGGTGAGCCAACAATGGTGGGCGGCACTACCAGTAACACCGGCCGGGTGTATGCGTATATGGTGGTGAGTTCTCTGATGTATGCTTGTATGCTCAGAGAGTTGATATTCGGCCCCCTTAGGGAGGATAGTTGGGCCCTTTTATAGGTGCAAGAGTCCAACTTTACATGGTAAGCTCAGTGGATTAGGAAGCATAATCCAATTACAATAGATTTGTACAATGTTTGGAAAGTTTCCTAAGTGGTTTAGGAAACCATTGATTCCTCTTGATAGACTCATGGCTGTATAAGGAAATAGTGGGAAACACGATTCATGCCGCGTCCTCGGGAGCCTCACCACACCTGGTACCCGGGCTACGGGTATCCTGGATGGTAACAACCGGACATCTCGGGAGCTTGGGCCCTACACTCCCAATCCACATATCCCGGGCTATTGACTGGCCACGTGGCGGTTAGACTGCTACAGAACATTTCTGGACATATCAAAACCCTTACAGCAACTCAGTTTGGTGCTCCATGTCACCATTTTCAGCTCCAAAGGACACAGCAAACAGACAAGGCAAAGTTGATGTCTCCCTCATCCAAGGCAAAGTTGCTACATTTGATTCTTGCAGCAAATCAAATTTTTAACAATAAAAAAAGAATCTGATACAATCAGACTTGAAAATCAATTTCATAATTTACAAATTTTATTTACAAAACCCCCCAATGAAGAAGACATGAAGAAAAATCAGAAGACAAACCCACTGCCGCTGCTCCAAGCAGCCCCACCACCAGTCGTCGCCGCTCCTACCAACGCCACAACCACAGTCGCCGGCCCATTCCTTGCAGCCCCGCCAAATCTGCCATGAGCCTCCACTGTGTGTGTTCTTGAGCACCCCATTGTTTGGGATTTGAACCATCAAATTACAATCAAGCATCAATTGATTGTAACAAGCATCAACATTTCTGGGTTTGCTTGAAAGAGGGATAGACTTGCTTTTAGAGAGAGAGAGAGAGAGAAGAATGGGTTGCAAACCGTGAATTGGGTACACAGATTGTGGATTGTAGATGGGTAGGTAAAGTGCATAAATTTTGGGTACAACAGATTGTGGAGTAGATGGGTCGATAAAGTGCATAAATTTAATAAAGCCGAATAGTAGCCCTCGGATATGATAATGCAAAATCTTGACCCTTCCTTTTGTTACCGTTTATTGCAACGGTAACAATTGATTTGCAATGGTCAGCAACAGTCAATTTTAAACATTATTACCAACGGCTAAAAATTTGCCTATAAAATACAAATTAATTAAAAAAAATTTAAAATAAAATAAAATATTTTCAAAAACTGCAAATAACCATAAATATTGGGCATAAAAGTGATAAAAAGAAGTTTGAATATAAAAAGAAGGAAAACGTAAAAATACATTAAAATAATATATATTTGATGCATCATTTGGAGTGCAGGAATTTAATTCTTGCAGCAAATGTGAGTTTATGCAGGAAATGAGTCATTTGATGTCAAATTTTTGCCTTCTCCTTTGAAGATGGTCTTAGTATTAAATATACGTACTTTTCGTCTTTTTTGTGTTGTTGGAAAGGATATAATATTATTTTGAATTGAAGAGAGAGCAATCGATTTTAGGTTAATTAAAATCAAAACATATGGGACTTTGAGATAGTTAGGGTGAGCTTTAGCCCTCTAGATTTTTTAAAAATTCTTTCTTTGTATGTCACATATTGCCTATTCAATTCCAAGTTTAATTTAGTTACACATTTTCTTCTTACTTTTTCTTCTATGCCCCTCCAAAAAAAAATTCCCTGGCAAGCTAGAGCCAATGTTGATCATAAGAAATATATATATATATATATATATATACATAGGGTCGGGCTCTAGAGTGAACAAACTGGTAGAGTGAACATATCCAGTGAACATTTTTTTTGCCTGAAAAAATCCGCGGGCTACCCCGCTAACCCGCGCACGCCCCACTGACTTGAGGATTTTTTCAGGCATATATATAAAAAGAAATATTCACTGAATATGTTCACTCTATCATGTCCACTATAGAGCCTGAATATATATATATATATATATATATGCACCTTTTGAGAGTCCATGCACTAGAAGCTAATATTGTTCAATTCAGATCCTCCATCTAGAACTTCGAAATCAAGTAGTAGCACTTTCAAAAAAATGTTTTTTGAGCACAAATTATAAATTGGAGAAATGGTGGAGATACAGAAAAGAAAAGAGAAAAAAAAAAAAGTAAATAATCATTTGAAAAAGTCACTAGATAACCGTGGATAAATAAAACTTTTCTTCAAGTAAAGAACAAACGAGCATAAATGTACATATAATTTTAAAAATATTATTGTTATGTCAGCAGTTAAAAAAATTACGGTAACCAAATCTGGTACCATGTTTTATGATCATAAAGCTTGCCTTGACAAAATAAATAATTGGTGGGAATGTGGATTCTAAACATGTTACTTAGAATATAGTACTATAAATTACCTTCAACGATAAGATTAGCCATTCTGTATGTGAATCCTTGAGAGTCAAAGAAACTTTAAAATAAAAAGGGATAAAATCACAATTTTCACTGCAGTTTGAGAGTTGAATCACATTATTGGGTCCTAAATTTTCAATTTTGACACATTAGACTATAGAGTTTCATTACGGTGCCAATTTACTCAAATCTTCACATTCTATTGAAAATTTTTACAAGAAGGCAAAATAGTAGAAGAAAAATGTCATTTTTTTCAGCAACCATAAAAAAGGAGTAAATGGGCATATTAATGAAACTTTGGAGTCCAATAAATGCGTCCAAAATAAAAATGCATGGACCCAAAGTGTTATAACCCACAAACTAAAGGGTGAAATTTGCAATTTATTATTTATCCAAAAAGAAAATTTTAATTAGCATTAGATGAGCAAACTCATAGGTCGGCAGTCAAAGAAAGTACAAGTTACATTTATACGAGTTACAATATTAAAAGAACGCCAATCAAAGCCACCGGCATGTCGAGTCTATAAATACCCCAAGTCTTTTCCACAACTGAAACACAAGAAACTAAACACAAATAAAGAATACAGAGGACCGGAAAAAAGCAAAACATTGCGAATGGCATCAATATGTAAAGGTATGTTAGTTATGTATGTATATATATATATATATATAATATATGTAGACATATGTGACTAATAACATACTATTACAAGTGTACATTTTTAAATAGATAAAAAAAATTCCATTTTAAATCAACATATAAAAGGTTCTTCTCCCATCATTAAAATAGAACATTAAAGAAAATTAAATCCATTCCCTCATTATAATATCTTCAGTATATGTATCTACATGTATAAATATATATGTCGTTAATATATACAAGTTTTTGTATTCATGCAGGTAAGAGTTCATGGCCTGAGCTTGTTGGGGTGCGAGGAGAGAGCGCTAAAGAGACCATAGAAGGAGAGAATTCTTTGGTCACTGCTATGATTGTGAAGAACGGGACAAGCGTCCCCGAAGATTTTCGTTGCGATAGGGTTTGGGTGTGGGTTAACGATTGCGGCATTGTTACCCAAGTCCCTGTGATTGGTTAGGCTCTCATATATAGGAATGTTTCTATTTCATTGTATCAAAAATATAAAGTCCCAAGAAATAAAAGATGGGGGTTCATATATATTCCCCATGTATTGTACTTTTTTTCTTTTTCTTTTTCTTTATTTTCCTTTCTTTTTTCTTTTTTCTTTTTTTTTTCTTTTTTTTGATGAAATCCATGTATTGTCCGTGCTTGAAGGAAAATAATAGTGGCTTAAAACAATAAAGTATGATGTTCTTTCTTTGGCTTAAAAATCAGCTTGTCTCTCTCTCTTTCCAAAGGCATGATACTAAGACTTCAGTAAAGTTGTAAAGTTGTTTCAGTACATTTCGTTAGGTTCTTCTCACAATTTTTAAAATTATTTTTTAATATTGTATTTTAAAAAATATATATATTTTGGAAATTATGCATACATGTAAGAGGAACCTAACCAAATCATTTCAGTAAAGTTGTTTCAGTACATTTCGCTAGGTTCTTCTCACAATTTTTAAAATTATTTTTAAAACATTTTTTTTTTAAATTGTGCATCTATGTGAGAGGAACCTAACAAAATGTACTGAAGTCTTGTCCAAGCTTCAGACCTGTGTATCACCCGACATATTAATCATACGTGTCATTTCAGTAAAGTTGTTTCAGTACGTTTCGTTAGGTTCTTCTCACAATTTTTAAAATTATTTTTTAAACATTTTTTTTTTTTAAATTGTGCATCCATGTGAGAGGAATCTAACAAAATGTACTGAAGTCTTGTCCAAGCTTCAGACTTGTGTATCACCCGACAATATTAATCAGTGTTATTGCTATTTTAATTAATTATACAGTTTTGTTATAAGCAAAATGTTTTGACTATTCTAAAATTAAAAAATTATATAACAAAGTATTAAAAATAATTATCTGTTCGAAAGAATCTCTATGACTCTATGTATGATGATATCTATGACGAAGTAATACACCTTACTGTAATTTTTTTTCCTTCTATGTCATCATTTCAAAAAGTTGTTTTATTTTTATTTTAGAAGGGCGAAACCCAAATTTCTATTGAATTTGGATTTAGTTTGGGCTTGGCACATGTGCGCGTGAGAGCTCAAATGTTCCAACTTATTACTAAGCTCATAATGTCAAAGTATATATTAAGTCTCTCAACTCCCTCTTCCTAAGCAATGTGGGACAAGAGTCTCCACTACACTTTTACCCAATACCACACCAACTAGAGAGATGTAGAGAGAGAAAAAGTTTGGCTTTTGAAAAACACCCACTTTGGACCACAAATTACAACATATGTAGGGGCATTCGATGGAAGTTCTACACACCAACGGGGAGAACCCGAATGGAGATACAAAACAAACAGCAACTCCCACAACTACGAGAAGTTATTCAGTCAGTCTGTCTTACCATATTATCATGCTGATTCCATAATTACGGGGATCATGACAATTAATTTGACAGTTTTAAAATTCAAAAATCTATAAATTACTTGTCAAAATTCTTTGGAAATAGGGGGGTGGTTGACTGGTTATATGGTTTAAATTTAAAGATCACATCACGTTAATATGATGATATAGCATAACAGGCTCATTGAATAATTTCTCCACATGCAACTACGTACCCACACTCCCACAAATTTATCGGACTCGTTATACTTGCAATCTTTTTTTTTTTTTTAATGCAAATAATGAAGTTTGACCAAAAAATCACACATGTAAATAATGAACCAAAATGTGTTGTATTAATTGTAAAAACTGCTTTATTTATTAGGCTACTAACTAGGACCTTACTTTTCAGGCAAAAAAACCTAGATTGTTAATTACAAAGGGCGCTGCACGTTGAATTACAATATTCTTGTGGTGAATTTGATGTTTTAATTAAGGGAAAACTGCATTTTACCCCTTGTATTTTGACCCTTGTTCCAGCCAATCTTCTTTGCTTTAAAAAAAAAAAATTCTTATACTTTAAACTAAAGTGAAAATAATAGAATCTGTTAAAAAGGCAATGAAAATGACAAAAATACCCTCATATACAAGCAGTGACTTGAACAAAGGTCAAAGTACAGGCGGATAAAATGAATCTTTTTAAACACTTTCCGTCAACCGTCCACTTTGACGGAAAATCTAACACTTTCACTTTAGTTTAAAGTACATGGAGGTTCTTTGATACTTTTCAAAGTCCAAGAGATGACTTGAACAAGGGTCAAAGTTCATGGGTAAAATGCAGTGTCCCCTTTAATTAACCATTATAGAACGATCCATGATACACACAAAATGTTTATGAAATAAGACTTAACCTCCAAGAAGACACTGTTCTAATTGCAATTTAACCCATAATTTGGGATCATCTCTAACCTACAATAAGAATCAGACACAAACCTAATAGAAATATAACACATGGGAACTAATCGAACCAACAATAAGACTTGAACACTTTTTTTTTTTCTAGAAAGAAAATTTATAACTTAACAGTTATTAATTTTTGCTTTTATTTTTTGTTATTAAGATTAACGGAACTCGCTCAAACAATGAAAACGAAAATGAAAAATCGCAACATAGCAAAACGAGCCCTAAGTTTTTACTATTTTAATGTTGAAATTTAACACAGATTAGTATGTGGGTAATTCAAGAAAACAACTACTCGGTTCAACTTATCTAGTTAAAGAAACAGTTCAATAAATTCAAGTGACAAGTCTTGTTTTTTTTTACCAAATTGTGTTTCTGATTGGAAAGGAAAAGAAATGGTTTTGTAATTCAAGAGTGAATCGATTATATAAATTTAAGTATTTAGTGAATGTCGACTATCACTTGCACAAAAATTCGTACTTTGATCTCTCTTTTAAACTAGACTATTTATTACGATTAACATTCACTTGATCGAAAATTCTCTAAAGAGGACGTCCTCTTTTTGATAAAGAGAGGACCTTTGTTTTGGCCGTCAGATCGTATTTTTATTAAGGGCAGTGTTGTCATTTCACAGTTTTTAAACACGATCCGACGGTCAAAACAGAAGCCCTCTCTTTAATAAAAAGAGGGCTCCCTCTTTAGAGCCTGACTGTTCACTTGATTCTCATAGCCTGACCGTATATATATATATATATATACGCCGTATATATATATATATATACGGTCAGGCTCTAGAGTGAACAGTGTAGAGTGAACATATCCGGTGAACGTTTTTTTTTTTTTTTTCCTGAAAAAACCCGCAGGTCTGTAGGGCAGCTGGTAGGTTTTTTCGGGCAAAAAAAATATTCACTGGATATGTTCACTTTATCCTATTCACTCTAGAGCCTGACAATATATATATATATATATATATATATATATATATTATATAACCGGTCAGGCTCTAGAGTAAACAGGGTAGAGTGAACATACCTAGTGAATATTTTTTTTTTGCCTGAAAAAATTCACGGGCTGCCCCACTAACCAGCTGACCCACGCACGCCCCACTGACCCTTGGGTTTTTTCAGGCAAAAAAAAATATTCACTGAATATGTTCACATAACTATTTCAAACTTTACGAAATAGACCCTATGAAGTTAAATCCGTATGTCAATTTAGTTGAACAACCATTTCAAGCAACGCTTGCGATGTAGAGAATATCCAAATTAAGAGTGACTAAACAATTATCTTGGGAGCAGCTCTAGAGAGATTCTTATTTTGGGATTTCTTTAGTCCTAATTTATCATAAATGGTACAAAAATAGTTCCCAATGCATCTACAGTACATTGAGAACGTGCATTGAAAACTATTTTTTTTATCATTTATGACAAATTAAGGTTAAAAGAGCCCAAATGACAGTCTCCGCAGTTTTTTCCTTAGCTTGAACTAAGTCACAATATTTCACGTGTACGTGTTTATTAATATACAACTGTCATTTTATGTGCAATTATTGGTATGAAGACGTGTAAGAAAAATCTCCAGCAATTAAATTACTAAATACCAAAACACCCACATGTCAAAATCTTAGCAGCCACCATCAACGGAATAAATGGTTTCATGCATATATATATATATATATATATATATACGGTCAGTTCTAGAGTGAATAGGTAGAGCAAACATACCCAGTGAATATTTTTTTTGCCTGAAAAAACTCGCAGATCAGTGGGGCACGCGTGGGTTAGCGGGGCAGTCCGTGAGTTTTTTCAGGCAAAAAAAAATATTCACTGAATATGTTCATTCTACCCTATTCATTTTAAAGTCTGACCATATACAGGGGCGGATGTAAAGAGGTAGCCCCCCCTAGATTTTGAAAAAATTGTACACTTGCACTAAAAAAAAAAAAAATTTACAATTAGCCCCCCCTAAAAAATACAATTAGCCCCCCCTAATATTATAAAATTGTTATGCTAAGCCCCCTTTCTCTTTTATTTAATTTTGTGCTAATTATAAAATCCCTCCTATGTTTTTGGGTTAATTTTTTTTAGCATTAATTTATATCATCTACACAAAATATACACAAAATACGTATAAATAGGTCCAAAAAAAAATTTTTCGGGGGTCTGTTAAGCCCCCCTGTATTAATTTTCTAGATCCGCCCCTGACCATATATATATATATATATATTTGTTTATGGCCAGCTGAAATTGATCGCAAGAATATTCGTCGTTAAGAGTGAACGAAGTTTTAGTGACAAAAAAATTTATTTTCAGTGAAGAAATTTTGTCACTAACAGAATGTTTGGACTTCAATTTTAGAACCTACCTATATATATATTGAATATGGTATTTTCTATCACCCTCATAATCTTTTTGTGATAGATAATACGTCACACAAAAGATTATGTAAAAATTGTGTGAAGTTTTCTCGTTTTGTGATTACACGCTGTAAAAATTGTGTGAAGTTTTCTCGTTTTGTGATTACACGCACATGTGAAGCCACACTTGATGAGGTATGACTTTAGTCACTTTATGACCATCAGAACATATGATATATGTCCACTAGCTGCAGCTTCTGAAAATGCATGGTCTACAATTATCTTATTAAAGAAACTTTCCTAGTGTAGTAACGTAAGTAATTTCTTTTTCTTTGTACTTGTACACGTGCCATAGATAAGCATTTTGTTTCTTTCATTTCTAACTAAATTAAGGGTATGTTTGTGTCGTGCTAAGTTAGGCGGTTGACTAAGACGCCACATAAGATATGGATTAGTACTCACCTATCAGGGAAAAAAATTTAAAATTAAAATTAAAAGGTAAAACATAAAGAATAATATATATTATGGTTCTCAAATTTTGTATCATAAATGGTTCCAAACATATGTGACAGTTAGCTCACTTGGTTCGAGAAAAGATATACGTTGAAGTAGTCTCACTGCCACATGTGTTGAAAAATTATTTAAGTATAAAATTTAGAAAATATAGCATTACACATAGATTAAACCAAGAAGTGACCAATGATAATCTATATTGATTTTTAAATAAAAATAAATTCCAAAATAGATAAATATATAAATGCTTAGTTTGTACAAGTGCATTTGATATTAAAAGTCGTCATATCTATATATAGATAATCTCTACTTAGGCCTCAACAGAGACTATTAACACTTGATTTTTAAATAGTAAAAATTTAATTAAAGTACATCTTTAAAGAAATTAGTTAAGATCAACTAAGTGGATTATCTAATTGCAAAGAGTAATACTATGTACACCTAAAAAGAACACAAGTTGAAGTGGATCTCCTAAAAACTGTTTAGTTACAAAATATATGAACACATGAAACTCAGCTTGTGTTCTTTTTAGGTATATATTTTAGATATACCTAGCATTACTCAATTGCAAACGACCATCAATCATCCTCAATTAAAAGGTGCTTCATCATCATATGTATATCCAAATTTATACATGGTTGGTGAAGAGAGAGATATGGTACAATTAATGAATATATACGTGCAGAAACTAATTCATACTTCTCCAATTAATCAATAGAAATTTTCCAAGTTGGGTATATGTATATACGTATATATATATACACACATACAAATTGCAATGCTGGAATATGATAAGATTACAAACCACAAGCTAGCCATCAAATTAATGTTGAGCCTATAAATACCTATCTCATCACCACAAATCAAACACAAAGAAAGTAAAGGAAACACAAGAAAGAGAGAAAACATAACACCAAGGATGTCATCAGAGTGTGAAGGTAAATGTTTTGCTTCATTTAATTTAGAGTAGCTAACAATGCTGGTTATATATGGTTAGTGTACATGTCACACACACACACAGAGATATATATACTAGGGGGTGCTATCCTACTAGATGAAGATGTAAGATAGTATTTTTATCAATTTAAAAACAATACTTAATTTATGTTGTCTTAATTAGTTACTTTTTATCATATTCCAAAGTACTAGTAGTCCACATGTGTGCCACAAAGACAAATTTATATGCATAAATCAATCAAACAAAAGAAAAAGTACCAATTAATTCTTTTTTTTTTTTACATTAACATAAACACCCTTATTTAATAAGGTGACGGAAATTTAAATACTTATTCCGTTTGGTGGCAAAATTTCTTTTTGTATAGTAGGCTAATTAACACACACATATATATATATATATTAGATATGATATAGTATTAAGTATAATACAAGTTTTTATGCTCATACAGGTAAGAGTTCATGGCCAGAGCTGGTTGGGCTGCAAGGAAAGTGTGCTGCAGAGACAATTAAGAAAGAGAATCCTTCGGTCACTCCTGTGATTTTGCTAGAAGGAACAATCATACTTGCCATTTTTCTGTGTGATAGGGTCATAGTATGGGTTAATGAGAACAAAATTGTTACTGAAGTCCCTGTGATTGGATAGGTTTCCAAAAGAATGTTGCTCCATTACTGAATACTCCAATATTTATATGTAATTGTATCTCTATAAGTAAAAGCCCCATGAAAATAAGAAATGAATTGAATATTGTACCTGAAGCTGAATAACTGTGCTTAATTTACATTAATAAAATTTTAAGTTGTTTCTTTGGCTTGAAAATGAACTAGTGTGCTTCACAATACTCTCTCTCTCTCTCTCTCTCTCTCTCTCTCTCTCTCTCTCTCTCTATATATATATATATATATATAAACGATATGTCATGAATTTATGCATGAATATATGTGTTTGTATTTTTTACAGCAATGCTTTGATCCTTATTTAAGAGAAGTTAAGTGTTGGGTTTATATTCAAATACCCAAACTAATTTTGTGATTGATTTTGTGAAGCAACAAGTGAAGAGGTTTGAGTTTTTTTGAGAAAAAATGGGTAGAGCAAAAACAGGGGCTACTATATTTTTTTTTCGTCTGCAGATTTTTCAATACATAATAGAGTTTATCTCTATGCCAAGCTTACCCTAGAAGGATCAACTATCAACCATACACTTGGCACTCATCTATTACAAGATAACAAAAGACCAAAAATGATATAAGCTAATAAACTAATTACAAACATAACTAACATGACATTAATATTTTAACCTTAAGAAACACCAATACTATGGCATTTTAGGATCTCAAAAAGAAAAGCATATTATCTACTTCATTTTCAATATGGAACAAACCCCAAGCTTAGACACTGACTAGTCATGTAACACTCGTACTCGGAAAAAGGATTAATTATTAACTTAACATGCATTAATTGATATTAATTAGTGTATAAGAATGGATTAAGGGGAGGCTTGGACTCGCCCATGGAAAAGTCCCAGTAAGGAGGGACAGGTTTGGAAGTGGGACCCAGTGAAGGACTCGGATAAAATATAAATTAATTTGCATTTAAATTATTACATACATTTTATATGACTACTTGGATATGTTTAGTTGCTTTAATATCAAATGGTTAATATGCTTGATATATACTAATTAGCTCAATAAGGGCATGTTTGCAAAAAGGTGCATAATTAGTAGGTGCGATAGCAACTTCATAAAATATTTAAGACCACGTGTGGGACCCATACGGGACTTAGACAAACACTCATTTAAGTTTGATATAGTTTTAAATAAGTTTATTAATTAGCAGGGGTATAAATGCAAAACTAATAAAAGGTTGGGGAGGTCATAATAGAATAGACAACTTTGGATTTGCATGGTGGAGACAAGTGTCTCATGACTCACCAAGAGTCATTGTCTCAATCTTTATCTTTAGAACAAAAGATTTACAGAGAAAGAAAACGAGAGAATTCGACGGAATCGACGCCGACGTTCACGACTCCGATTGACGCACTTAACGACTTTCAATTTCGAAACAGGTTACATATTCGGACTCCTGGAGGTGAGTCTAACGCGTTAGTACTAATCTAATTGGTTTCTGAGACAGTTTTTCCGCGACCCAATTTGGGGATTTAGCTCATAACTTGTAAATTTTGTATAGGATTTATACCTGGATTATACTAGGATCTTAATTCTACTATTAGGAGCGAAAACCCAGAGATGAGTGACTCTAATCCATGGGCTGAATGTATAATTGTGTTTAATGTTACAATTTATGAAGTATTATGTTGATTATGATGTTAATGTGTTGAATTATGATGGTTAAAGCATGATAGTATAAATTGGAATTTATTATGCTTAATTTTGCAAGAATTTCCATGTTGAGATGATTATGTAATTATGTGTTATGTGGGTTGAAGAAAGCCTTATGTTGATTCACCGTAGATTTACTCCATAATAAGGAGACGTGGAAAAACCCAACGGTGTAAGGGTACTCACCACACTAACTGTGTAAAGGTGTGTGGGTGGCGACCCAGCTGTGGAAGGGTATGTGAGATAGTGTGAATTAGATCGAGGTGCTATATGCACATAAGGGAAAAAGGCAAGAGCGACGACACGGTGAATTGATATTTCGTCTTTTGGAGACTAAGTGATATGTTGATTGTTGATTTGTGCATTGAATATGACATACACTCATACATGTGATTAGTTTTACTCACTAAGCGAAAGCTTAAACAAATGTTATTTTCTGTTGTGGTTATTGAATAATCACCGCAGGTACGGCACAAGAGGAAGAAAGGAAATGATCATACGACGGGGTGAGCGTGGGGGGTTATGAGATGTGTGTTGATATGTTTATAAATCTAGATGTTTAAGTTTCCTAATGAAACTTATGGTTTAGAGATGTATAGTTAACTCATTTTGGAAAACTTGTAATATGTAAGGATCAAATTAGTGTTGGTTGTATCTCGTGGTATGGGTTGTAATATGTTGTCCACAAGTTGTGTATGTATGGAGAGAACTTCATGATTTATGTAACCTTGAAGGCAAACTAGATTTAAGATCTTTTGTTTGACAAGTTATACTCATGTTGGGGAAGATGAGGAGTTTGATGCAAGTGTAGGTTGCTAGTGAAGGATTGGTGTGAGTAGAGTGTTAAACCAACTTCTTAATTGTTTTGAAGTGCTTTTGAAAACTCTCATGGTGTTTGGTTAATGTTTGGGACATTTGGGAACACTTTTAAAATGATTTGGATGTTTCCAAATGGATTGTTTTGACTCAAAAGAAGTTGTGTATATGTTTTGAGTGGGTTTTGGTTGTAACTAAGTTATAATATGTAAAGTTTTTGAACTCTATTTCGGTAAAAACTCTATATTCATACAAGTTGAACTAATGTTTAGGCATTGATGTCTTATTTGATTTAAATGAGAATGGGTACAAGTTTAAAGTGGTTGAAACTATCCTAGTGTGCATTAGGATCATGTTCAAGAAGTTTCATAAGCTTTCACAAATGTTTGGATGAGTTTTAGTTCCAAAACTTCTTATGGACAGGTTGAAAGTTGCTGCTGCAGAAATGGTTCTGCAGAGGGGCTTTCGACCGGTCGAAGGGACCCGTTCGACTGGTCGAAAAACCCACTGCCAGCCCTTTGATTCTAAATGTTTCCATGTTATATTAACTTTTAAAAGGCTAAGAGGATACCTTTGGGTTCCCATTGACCTATAAAAACTTCACTTTCAATTATAAAGGTTGGTAAGTATTTTTCGCGGAATTTCCTAATGGGCACAAGTTATACTAGTGTTATTTGGCTCAAGCTTGTTTAATAAAGCTTCAAACTCCTCCTCAAATTGTGTTCATGTATATGCTAGTTCTTGGAAAGAACTTAAGTTCGTTACATGCTTGAATTCGGTTGGAATGAATTGAAATCTTCCAACGGTTGCGTGATTTGATGAGTTTCGATACTTTTGTGCACTTTTCGGTAGTTCTAAGTTGGTTGGGAAGTAGCCCCAAGTGACTTGTGTGTTTGGGGATTTCTTAGAATGTTAAATGGGGGAAAATATGATTCAGAGGGTATCTGGACTGGTCGAATTGACCCGGTCGAATGCCCCTCTGCCCTAAAACAGTGATTTCAAAAACATTTTCTGACGGCTTTTACGAAAACGGACATAACTCTTTTTAGAAAATTCGGATTCGCGCGCCGTTTTTTTGCATTGGAACCGGGACTCAAAAATCTATCTTTTGTTGTAAAATTTGGCTTTACTTTATTAATGACAATTTTGCCCTTAGGGCTGTTTTATCAAAATAATGTCATTGTATGTTGTTAAATTCATGTTTTTCTTAAGGATTTACATGTTTTCTTTGCTAATTATTATTCTGGGGCACTTGTAGTATTATTACACGTGTCCTAATCCGCTTGAGGTGGGTTGGGGTGTGACAAGTCAGCTCCCAAACTCATTCCTACTTGCTCTTAATTTTTAGGGTAAATTGCATTTTCACCCTTGAAGTTTGGGTGATTTAGCACTTTAGACTCTAAAGTTTCAAATGTGGCATTTTGGTCCCTAAATGTGGCTCTTTAGATCGAAGCTACCTGCTCTTAATGTAATTGCAACAAATTAGTCCAAACAGCCCTTTACTCACGAATAACTTCATCATTAAAAGTAAAAATTTCGTTGCAAAATAGGGAAGATAATATTTCAAGGTATTATCTGATTTGTGAAGTAAATATTATCAGATATGGAAAGATAATATATTGGGAGATAATATCAATATTTTTGGGAAGTAATCTTTTACTTGGAAGGCAAGTCAGCCGAATGAAGCCTCAATATGGACCACATTCAAGTTACATATATATATATATATATATATTTCGAAGATATGGAAGGTTTTATCAGTTTATGGGAATAAATCTGGTATTTTTTACCAGATAATATTCATCCAATTTCCTACCTTATCTAGAAGACCTCCATGGCCGCTATAAATCAACAGGCAGGCCAAGCAATCAAGGCACTCCGCGTCTCTTCGAAAAAGCATCCCAATGCATTCTAAATAGCGCTCCTAGCATTCTTTTATTTTCCTAGGCTTTCTTAGTTACAATTACATCCTTGTAATTTTCTCTTCCTTATTTCAATTAAATAAAAATGCTCTTTTTATTTAATTTCTCTTGCTTGTCTTCATGATCACTTGCTAGACTTGTGTGCTTCAACACTGTCTAGGGACCTTAGGCCAAGGGTACTTTCCTACTTGGCCATCACAATCGTTTGATAGAAGTCAGATTTCCAAACCTTGTGTATCACTCACACAAGTGACTTAGGAAATTTTATTTTATTAATTTGGGCCTACCTAACAAGGCTCTGGCACGCCCGAATAAATATTATAGCAAACAATATGTACCATTGATCTCCGCCCAACATGTAATACAATTGTTAAATTATTTGAAATCCAAATTTAGAATTTCTGTCAGTGTAGATTACCCATTTAGTTATATATTGGCATGAATGCTACAAGAAAAATATCCAATAATTAATTTATTCATTACAAAGGAATAAATGGTGTCAATATCTTTGTGTTTGAATACACACATATACATTGACATATATATATATATATATATATATTTAACCTGGTACATCCTATTGTTGTGTATCCGGTGTCACCCTCATCATCTTATGTTTAAACACACGTTTGATTCCATTGGATAAGATTTGACCATAAAATCATATGTCAACTAGTTTTATAGCAGCCTCTGTAATGGTCTACAATTATCTTCAACCTATCTTATTAGGAGTCATGCTACACCCACACAATGAACCACACACTTTTTTCACACACTTCTTTAAATACTTGTACTTTGTGCTGTTTGAATTTTTTACACTTTTTTGTGCCCCACTTATACAGCACAAGGTACAAGCATTTAAAGAAGTGTGTGAAAAAAATGTGTGGTTCATTGTGTGGGTCTAGCATTTTTCATCTTATTAGTATATAGAAACTTAATTTCCTAGTAGTAGTACAAGTGATGGGCTTTTTCTTTGTACTTGGAAGTCTTGTACACGTACATGATTCTTTTGGTTCTTTAACTGCTTTCTAAATTAAGGATGTGTTTGGGTCATGTCACTTACATAAATAGAAATGAATTCGATTGTGGAGAAAGAGAGAAATTTGATGGATGAAATTTTTTTTAAATATATATATATATATATATATTTAAAATGACTGAGGTCTTATCTAAGTTAATCAGCAATAACTCTCCACGTCTAATTAGAAGTAGATTTGAATCCTCCACTCCTTAATTTGTAACGAAAAATAACAAGGTATATTAATTATTTGCACGAAAAAATATATATATCTTAAGGAGGGGACAGTGGATCGATGCCTCAATTATAACTCTAAGCATTCAATGTGAAATCCAATCTGCATTTTTTTTTTTTTAAAAAGCTTCATTTTAAAAGCAAAATAATTTAGTAGGACATGTTTATCTTTAAAATGTGAAGACTTTATTAAAATGTCTTAGAAATAATTATAATTGTGAGAATAATTTCATTTCAAATTGAAACTTTCATTCCAAACAAACGTTAGTTAAATCATCCTCAATTAAAAGATGCTACATAGTCACATGTATATCGAAATTGGTGCATGGTCGGTAGAGAGATATATATGGTACAGTGAATGCGTGCATGGGTACGGTTGGTACAAAAAATGCTTAATCTTCAGCAATAGAAAATTTACAAGTTGGATATATTCATACATACAAGGCTTCAATATCAAAAGAACACCAACCACGAGCCATCAAAATGTTGAGCCTATAAACACCCATCCCATGATCACAAAAGCAAACACAGAGAAAGAAAAGGCAACATAAAAAGAGAGAGAGCGCAACACTGAGAATGTCTTCAGATTGTGGAGGTAAATTTTTCTTGTTTTAATTTAACTAGCATGTATCCCGCGCAATGCGCGGTTACATTGAAAGCGCGGGTACATTGTACTTCTAATAAATTAAAAATACCAGTGATGAATATTGTTATCATCGAAAGTTCAATTAAAAATACACACTTGTAATTGTCTGTGTATCAAGTTTCGCATAGCATATATAAAATTTTACCCAGAATCGATCCATTTATACAAATTAATTAATAGTGTTTTTCTTAAAATTGTGAGTACTTTTGTATCATAAAAACTTAGAAATCACTATATAGTTATAAAAAAAAATGTTGTAAGCTTATACATGCTGTGGAAGAAGTAATACAAATTCATGGGATGGGTTGAAAAAAAAAAAAGAAAAGAAAAGAAATGAAAGAACATCCTTTCAAAATGATCATAATAGAATATTGAATTGAACACAATAGTACACGATTTAAATATAAGAAGAGTCCTTCATGTACCAATTAAATGATAGTATGTGCCCATTAACACCCATTGCTATATAAGGGTGTAAAAAAAGCCCGAACGAGCCTAGCTTGAAAAAATGGGCCTTAAACCTGGCCCAAGCCGGAAGTAGGGCCAGCCCGGCCCTACCATCCTTTGTAGGGCCTAGGCCTATCTCTTGAAGCCCAAGCGCGGCCCAAGGCCCGACCCGACCCAACCAAAGCCCAGCCCAAGGCCCGCATAAAAGCTCAATTAGAAGCTTCCCAATAATAAAAACATTTATCGTTTTCAAGTATTAAAATATAAAATTTGTCAGTAGCTATATTGAAAGTTATTTCCAACCTATAAAAAAATAGCTACATATATAGAGTATTTATACAATTTTAGGATAAATTTAAAGCACTCATTTAGGCTCTACCTTAGAGCCTAGGGCCGAGCCTGGATTGTGAACTCTTTAGCCCAACCCAAGCATGATCTAGCCCGTAAAGAGATATGAGACCGTGGGCCAAAGCCCAAACCCGCCCAAGCCCGAATAATGTCGGGCCAGGCCGGGCCCAACTGGCCATTTTGATATCCCTACTGCTAAAGCAGTCCATTGGTGTAGCCCGTGTGGAGAGATCAATGATTAAGGGTTGGTGAAATCAAAATGGTTAAAGAGTCAACATAAATGAGTTGTGATACGTTTCACTCTTAGATTTTTTTCTAGCCTACACTCTCAGCTTTTATATATATAGGGACAGATCTAAGAATCTAGTCCAGGGGGGAGAAAACATTCGGGGGTTGCCCCTCGAAAAAAAATTGGCGTTTCCTCATACATTTTTGATAATGAGATAACTATATAAGGAGAGAAAAATACAAACTATTTGAATCAACAAGGTATGAAGCAATTTGTAAACTAAATTCAGAATTTATATTTATAAATACACCAAACTTTTTCAAAAATTACATATACACATCAGTTTTTAAAAAAAAATCTTTGGAGGGGGGGGGGGGGGGGCAATTTGGGGAGGGGCGAGTATATATACTTAACGTGTATTTACGAATAATACTAGTATAACTAAATTATTATTTTTTCCAAATCTACCCCCTAGATCCATCCTTGTATATATAGTAATAGATTAGAGCCAACAATGGTAGGTAGTTGACAAACATCTATATGCATGTACATATATGCATAGATACATGGGGATTGCTATCCAACAACCAAGCTAGGAATTTACTTTGGAATGAGTTAAACTAGAAAAATGTTTAGATTCAAATATTTAAGGTCGGCCAGATCGGGCTAGCATTTTACACGTTCAAAAAGAATTTCAAAATTTTTGGTGCGCTGCAATCCACCCAGTCTAACTTTGGCTCCGACTTATTGATATCCCACTATATAATCTTTGTGGGATAATGTTATGTCAATTTAAACAGCTTAAAATAAAAAAATGATCGTCCATTTGCCCTCATTCAAAGGGGTTTACCAATATGTGGTGGCACATACATTTTTGTCCATTTAAAATGCGTTCCTTTATATGTGCGTCAAGTTAATTAGTACTCATGTTTTTATTTATAGTCATATACACATACATATGTAATTAAGGACAGATTTAAAAATCTTGCTGGGGACGAGTTTATATACTTAAAAGCATATTTTATGCATAATATTAATATAAATAGAGATTTTTTTTCATATCTAGGGGCGGTCGTCCTGCTTGCCCCCTAGATTTATCCTTGTACTTACATACTCGTACAAGTTTTCATACGTCTGCAGGTAAGAGTTCATGGCCAGAGCTTGTTGGGCTGCAAGGAGAGTGTGTTGTAGAGATAGACCGTGGGTTGTAGCCCAGTTGGTCTTGTACCACCTCTCCTTTGTGGGAAGTGGGGAGTTCGAGTCCCCTCGTGGGGCTTTGAACAGGGGGTTTCACTCCCCTTCAGCCGGTGACTACTTGCAGTGTGTGTGTGTGGCGCTTGCGGGTGCTTTGACTTCAGAAAAAAAAAAAAAAAAAAAAAAAAAGTGTGCTGTAGAGACAATCAAGAAAGAGAATCCTTCTGTCACTCCTGTGATTTTGCCAGAAGGAACAATCATACTTGACATTTTTCTGTGTGATAGGGTCATAGTTTGGGTTAACGAGACAAAATTGTCACAAAAGTCACTATAATTGGTTAGGTTTCCGAAATAATGGTGCTCCATTACTGAATACTATTATGTGCTTGTATCGATAGTTAAAGTCCCATGAAAATAAGAAATGGAGTTCATATTATTCATGTATTTTGTATTCTAAGCTAAATAATAAGAGTGTAGCTAAAAAACAATCATGTATATATTGTTCTTTCTATGCTTTGATGCTCAACTCTTATTCTCTCATTCTCTCACTAGAGATATATGATATGGAATAATCTTTCCCATGTATATGTTATATATATATGTGTGTGTGTGTGTCCAAGATGCTTATTAGTTAGTTCTTTTAGAATTCAAAATGCATTATAAGAAACACCAATGCTATACCATTTTGGGGATTTGAGAAATCATATCATGCATGAACTAGGGAAAGGAAAATAAAATGTTGAGAAAAATACTTTCCTGTCTTTTGTTAATAAGGAAATTAATAAAGGAAACAAGTAGAAAAATATGCTAAAGTAAAAATAAATGTCGTAATTTTGAATTTTGTGTGAGCACTTGCCTTATTCTCTTCTTCATTTCCTTTTTTTTTTTTAAATTTACTTTATACCAAGGCTCTATTTGGTTTTTGGAATTGGAGAATGAGAAACGTTAAAGAAAATTGAACTATTTCTCTAGTGCATGTTTTCCCTTGTGTTTTCCTCCAAGCTAAAAAATTATTAGAAACTAAAAAGTATTCAAATAAAATATGGTAGATCGAAATTCAAAGAAATAAGAAGGGAAGTGACTCACAAATTTTAGATCTTTAATTATATTTTTTACCATATTTTTGTTTAATTTTTATTTTCTTTGCCGTTTTTCTTATTAATCAAACAAAGAAAAGTGTTTTTTCTCTATGTTTTCTTTTGTTTCCTCTCACTAAATCCATGAACAAAACTTGCTCAACAAGAACACTAGGGTATTAGTTTTCCTTTCGTTCTCCCCATTTTTTTTGTTTTCCTTCTCTAAATCCATGAACTAGAGCATTAACTTCTTCTGTAGAGAACTAAGGAACTTGACTATAGAGAAATGTATTTTGCCATTATTTGACATTTGATTATCTTTGAGGTACATGAGTTTCTTGGATCAAAAATTTCAAAAAACATGAAAGACATCATGTTTGCTGTAATTTATTTGTTCGGGCGTGCCAGAGCCTTGTGAGGTAGACTCAAACTAATTAACACAAAATTTTCTAAAGCACTTGTGTGAGTGATACACAAAGTTTTGAAAATCTGACTTCTATCGGGTGATTGTGATGGCCAAGTAGGAAAGTACCCTTGGTCTGTAGTCCCTAGATAGTATTGAAGCATACAAGTCTAACAAGTGATGAACAGTAGAGAAATTAAATAAAAATAGCATTTTTTTATTTAATTGTGGAAGAAAATAAAAAATTACAAGGATGTAATTAAATGCTAAGAAAAATAAAAAGGATGCTCTTTATTTTGCCTAAAAACTAAGAATGCTTTGTAGAATGCATTTTGGATGCATTATTCGAGAGAGACGCGGAGTGATCTGAATGGTTGGCCAGCCTGCTGTATTTATAGCGGCCATGGAGGTCTTCTAGATAAGGTAGGAAATAACTGATGAATCATTATCTGGTAAAAAATATCAGTTTATTTCCATAAACTGATAAAATCTGCTATATCTTGAATCCTTCCATATCTTGAAATATATATATATATATATACAGGTGTATATATATATACAGCTTGAATCTGGTCCATCTTCAGTCTTGGTGCGGCTGACTTAGCTAGCAAGCAAGAGATATACTTCCCAAAATAAATTGATATTATCTCCAAAAGTGATAATATCTTGAATATTATCTTACCATAACAGATAATAACATTGATATTATCTTTTCCATAACTGATCTTATCTGCAAGAGAAATATTAGGGTTGATCGCCTTTCCAAGGTGAGTGACTGACTTAACTGACTAACCTTGCTCAGCCTGACCATATCACGTCTCCTCGGCCTACTAAATGTATGCCAAATGGCAAGCTATTGAATTAATGGAAGAAGTCAGTCCGAGGCAAGGCAACGTGAGTATGTGTTAGCCCGATCATATAATGATCCGCCCGAGTGAGCAAGGGTGCTAGCCCGATGGCGATGCAATACAGCCATATTGAAGTAGGGCCCACTTTGTGTAGTGGCCCGATGAAATGGTGATCAGCCCGATTGAGATGCCCGATTAAATTAAGGTGGCAGTCCGATCAAAGAGTGATCAGTCCGAGTGAGCAAGGGTGCTAGCGCAACGGTAATAAGCCCGATCAACTCGTGATTAGTCCGATCAACTTTGAACCAAGCACTTAAGTCATTATTTTGCAATCGGTCTCATGAGTCCGATTATAACATCCCAATCGGCCTCTACCAATATTTAATTTAAAAAATGTATTTTTTAGGTGCAAACAATTGTCCCCCTGGCCGTTTAAAATAAAAGCAAGTGAAATTTTGAATGGCCATATTTTATCTAGAGACCGATTACCTTTAGACTGTGATCGGGCTCATCATGTAGACCGATGATCTTTGGACTAACATCGGGCTTGGCCAAGAGACCGAATTATAATTGTCAGCTGCCAATCATGTAACACCTTTGAGCCCACCACCTCCATGTAATCGGGCTTCACCACTTGACTGTAATACAAGCACTTCTGACACTATACCATTGGCCTCTATGTCCGATTCAGCATCCCAAGCATCCTTCTAGCATTACTTTATTTATTATAATTATTCTTGCTTTCGGTCTTGTGAGTCCGAATAGCACTACTAACTGAATTAATTCAGTCCGGTCTTCAGTACCTTTGCAGTCTTCCTCGATAGTTCCACTATTGCAGAAACAACCACTAAATAATGTTCAATTTTTGGTGACATCCACATAGCCAACGTAGATGTAGATCAACCCAAGCCAAATAATTAATTGGCTTAAAATAAAAATGATAATCGGTCACTACAAGGAGACCGAAAAAATTGAACAATTCCTTAAGGCTGAGTTTCCTCAAAGGAATATTTTCAAAAGCTTCATGGATCGATTTAGAATCAATCGGTCTCGGCGCAGCTTGCCCCCCGAGCCCTTCAACGCCGATTTCTTCATCATCAAGGGGGTCTTCGTCATCGTCCTCCTTACTAACGGGAGGCCCTATAGCGATACAAGATCACTCGGCCTATCACACTCTTCCTCTTCGGCCTCAATAGAATTTTGAGGCTCGTCTTGAATTTGCCCCCCGAGCGCTTCATCGTCTTCTTCATCGTCGGCGAGGAGCTCTATGGCCGAAATAAGATTATTCGGCTCTTCATCAAAAAAAAAAAATTGCCGTCTTGCCCCCCGAGCTGTTTGGACAGCGTGGAATCAAGATGACCACCATCTTGATTTAATGTGGTAACATCGTGTGACGCCCCGCCCCGCCACGAGTTCCCGGCAACGGGGGGTCATCCAGCGGAAGTATAATAATAAACTATAACAGTAGGCTTTGACACCAATCGGTAACTCCCCGAGTCCAAGACTCCGAGGGTTACCTATTTTAAACGTTCATCATTTGGAAACATTTATAAATCAGAAATCTGGTTTTCATGTGAAATATTCTTTCTTGAAACAAAACGTTCAATATAAGCAGTGGAAAATCAGAGTTAAGCTATCCTTTTATTTAAAAGCGGGTGGACTAACATTTGTCCAGTTGAAGCATAACATGTTCTTTGAAACCAAATTTCATTACATTAATAAATGATAATCCCCACACATGGGTCTTCAAACTATAGCGGAAGCATTGTCAAGTCTCGGGGCCTTGCCCTTATCTATATCACCTGAAAGAGAGGTTTAATAGTCTATAAGCCAAAAGGCTCGTATAGTCATATAACCGCACAATAACATCTGTTATATAACATGCATGAGTGAAATGAATGTCAATGTCAATGCATGAAAATCATTTTCATGCCTTTTCAAACACTCACCCTCAATCGTCATTATCATTACCCGGACCATGGGCTTCCCGTCCACGTAGGCCTAGCCTCAAACGTGCGGGACTTTGGGCCTTACGAATTACACGGAGGCCTAGCCTTTACCGTTACGGGGGTTTTTTGCAGCACATCCCGCAATTCGAGTTCCTAGTGGTACCCATCTCACATGCCTACCCACAAATCCGGGATTTCTAACTTTTCAAAACAAAATCCCTCCTAGAGGGTTTTATGCATGGAAGCCTCTAAGGTCTTCCCTTTTTAAAACCTGGAAGCCTCTAAGGTCTTCCCTTTTAAAAATTGAAAGCCTCTAAGGTCTTTCATCCCAAAATCATTTTCGTGATTTTCGTGTTCATGCTCATGTTTATGAAATGATATGACATATGCGAGCTCTAAGCATCCAGACATATTCAATATTTCATAAGACAGATTATTAAGGCATGCTATCAATTCAAAGCAACACAATAGACATGCTGAAATTATTCAGGAAACACATAAGACATAGCAACTCAAGTAACCACTTAAGGCATAGCAGCTCAAGTAAACATGTAAGTACACTATTAACATGTTATACAACTTTATTGAGGGTCATACGGAACTACCGTTCACCGAGGATAGACTGAATATTTAATCAGAATAGAAACCGGAACTGCTCAATCTGTTACAAATCTCAATATACAATAATGCGCGTATATTAGTTAGGTACAACACCGCAAAGCATGAGTACAACTACTATTAAAGTAAAGTACAACTCTTAAAGTATAGGGTACAAGGTCCCTTAGCTCATAACAGACTTAAATATAACAAAATAGAAGATTTCACCAAACTGCCTGAGGTCGCGCGCGCGGGACCTCGCTCGCGCGGGTCGCTGGCGCGGAATGAGTTCAGATGGGTCACGTGTTTATTTAAAACAGTTTTTCGCAAATAGCTTGGTCGCGCGCGCGGGCCGCTCGTGCGACCCCTCGCTCGCGCGGGTCGCGCGCGCGAGTTGTCACATAATCGTCTTCTTCCTCTTTTCTTCCCCTGTTTTGAAATCCAACACTGGTTTTGACCCATTTTGAAAACATAAGTAAAACAGTACTTCCAATATATGAATCTCTTCCTTTTTCCGCGTAGATTTCAAATACGTAATTGATTTTTCATGAATCAAAACACAGCTCTTGATTTTATTGAAAAATCGAACGATGACAAAACTTTTAATCGACCGTTCGTCGCAACCGTTGCGAATTAGCTTTTGAAATTCGAAATGGAGCCTCGTGGGATCGAGACCTTTCATTTGATATACAGAATTCACGTTTCTGTGACAGTTTTTCTGTTCGCTAATTTTGGACCCTTAACGATACATATATGAGATCTGTATACATATCTAAATTAACAATTGTATAAACTGAAATTACAATTTACAAGTGTAAACTTACCCAATTCTATTATTACTGAGATATACAGAAATATCAATTGACAATCCAAACTTTTGGAGTAAAGTTTACTAATTTCTCTCACTATATATATATATATAATTCTATATATATACATATCTATATCAGCAGCTCTAAAATAAACTGAAGCTAATACATGGAATTGATTTGAAGCTTACCCAAAAGTCAAATTTCAGAGAGTTATAAAGAATTCCAATACTAATTTGATACCCAAGCTTTGAATGAATTGATCTCTGGAATATATGTAGTTAACTATATGACTATGTATGTGGGTATGTATACAATAATGTGTGTGTGTGGCCGAGTGAGAGAGAGACAGTGAAGTCTCTTGAGAGAATTGAGAGTTATGAGAATTGTTTGGGGGTGTAGTGTATATATAACTTTGACATTCTTGGTCCCCAAGATTAGTGAAGCATAAGCTTCCAACTTACAAATGTACACACTGGTACACGCACACACTGTGCACCAACATCCTTTGGCTCCAAGTTTCACATGAGGGTTCATCCTATGCTTTGAGCTCACACCACCACGCACTTTCACAGGTAATAATTATACTGCTAAAAATTTCCAAAACTGGTATTTATTCGATTAATAAAAATTTACGAAATTAAAACACGGGGTATTACATCCTACCCACCTTAACAGAAATTTCGTCCGCGAAATTCGCCCATAGATAATCATTAGTACAGAAATAAATAACTCAAGAAGCAATTAATTGCGGATATCGATCGCGCATCTCCTTCTCATTCTCCCAAGTAGTCTCCTCAGTACCATGGTGACGCCACAGCACTCGAACCAAACGAATAGTTCTACCACGAAGCACATGCTCCTTAGTTTCCAGAATCTGTACGGGTTGGTCCTCATAAGACGCATCTTGCTCCAATGGTAAATTAGTCCAATCTAAAACATGAGACGGATCAGGTTCATACTTCCGAAGCATCGAAATATGGAATACATTGTGAACTTTTGCCAACTGCGGAAGCAAAGCCAACCGATAGGCAACTTCACCCACACGTTCTAAAATCTGGAAAGGTCCAATGAAACGAGGTGAAAGCTTCTTATCCTGTCCAAAACGAAGCACACCACGACGAGGTGAAACTTTGAGAAACACATGATCTTTAACTTCAAAGGACAACAGTCTCCTCTTCTTATCAGCATAAATATTCTGTCGGCTCTGAGCTGTAAGTATCCTCGCACGAATCAGTTTTATCTTTTCAGTAGTTTCCCTTACTAGATCTGGTCCCAACAGAGACGCTTCTCCAACTTCTGTCCAACATACGGGAGAACGACATGGTCGTCCATATAGGGCCTCAAACGGTGCCATCTGAATACTTGCTTGATAACTATTGTTATACGCAAACTCGATCAATGGTAGGTGGTCTTCCCAACTACCTTTGAAATCCAAAACACAAGCTCGTAACATATCTTCCAAGGTCTGTATAGTACGTTCTGACTGACCATCCGTCTGAGGATGAAAAGTCGTACTCAATCTCAATTATGTCCCCAAAGCTTTCTGGAGACCTTCCCAAAACAATGAAGTAAACCGTGGATCTCGATCCGACACTATCGAAACAGGGACTCCATGTAACCGAATGAACTCTCGAATATACAAGCGACTAAGAACATCAACTGAATCGGTCAAACGCATTCCCAGAAAATGTGCAGACTTTGTCAAACGATCCACAATGACCCAAACGGCGTCATGACCACGTGGTGACCTAGGAAGTGCTATCACAAAATCCATTGTCACGTGTTCCCATTTCCACTCTGAAACTGGTAATGGTTGCAATAACCCTGCAGGTCTCTGATGTTCGGCTTTCACTTGTTGACAAGTCAAACAATGAGATACAAACTTAACGACATCACACTTCATGCCCTTCCACCAAAACTGACGTCGCAGATTATGGTACATCTTGTTACCTCCCGGATGCACTACTAATCGTGAATGATGGAATTCATTCATCACTTGTTCACGAACTGCCAATGGCACAAACAAACGGTCTTTGAACTTCAACCCACGCTCGGAGTCAAAAGTCCAACCTTCTATAATATCACCTTGAAGAATTCGCATACGAAAAGTAGATGCTACAGGATCAGATTGTTGCTCATCTTTCACTTGTTGAATGATCGACGGTTGAGCCATAACAGAATATAATGAAGTACGATCCTTAGAGTCGTCAAGCTCTACCTCAAACTCCCCAATCTGATCGAGCATGTTCCATTCCTGAATGGCCAGACAAGCCAATGAACCTCGTGACTTGCGACTCAGCGCATCGGCCACTACATTCGCCTTCCCTGGATGATACTGTAGTTCGAAGTCATAATCTTCTAAGTACTCCATCCATCGACGTTGTTGAAGATTCAAATCGCGTTGAGTAAAGATATACTTCAAGCTCTTGTGGTCTGAAAAGACATCAAATTGTTCTCCATATAAGTAATGACGCCATGACTTTAAGGCAAACACAACGACAGCAAGTTCTAAATCATGAGTTGGATAATTCTGCTCATGAGGCTTCAACTGGCGAGAACCATAGGCAACAACTTTGCCTTCTTGCATAAGCACACACCCCAAACCAAGAAGTGAAGCATCACAATAAACTGCGTAGTCAACACCACGCTCTGGAATAATCAAAATCGGTGCAGAAGTCAATCGAGTCTTTAAAAGCTGGAAAGCTTTCTCACACTCCTCAGTCCAAAAGAATTTCACCCCTTTACACGTAAGCTTAGTCAACGGTGAAGCAATACGAGAAAATTCCTTTACAAAGCGACGGTAATAGCCTGTTAAACCCAAGAAACTACGTACCTCAAATACGTTCTTAGGTGGCTGCCAATTCATAACAGATTCAATCTTTGATGAATCAACTGACACTCCATCTCTCGAGACAACGTGTCCCAAATTTCACTTCTGTCAACCAAAAATCACATTTAGATAATTTACCGAACAATCGGTGGGTACGCAATACTTGTAGGACAATCCTTAAGTGTTCCTCATGAAGTTCCTTAGAGAAAGAATAGATAAGAATATCATCAATAAATACAATCACAAACTTATCCAAATAATCGTGTAACACTCGTTGCATAAGATCCATAAATGCTACTGGAGCATTGGTCAATCCGAATGGCATAACCATAAACTCAAAATGTCCATATCGGGACCTAAAAGCTGTCTTCGAGATGTTTGACTCTCGAATACGGAGTTGATGATAACCCGATCTCAGATCAATCTTGGAGAAACAAGTGGAACCTTTGAGTTGATCAAACAAATCATCGATCCTAGGAAGTGGATACTTATTCTTGATCGTCACATGATTGAGTTTTCGATAATCGATACACAATCTCAACGTTCCATCCTTCTTATTAACAAAGAGAACAGGAGGTCCCCACGGGGATACACTCGGGCGAATAAAACCCTTACTCTGGAGATCTTCCAACTGAATTTTCAACTCCTTCAATTCTGCTGGTGCCATACGATATGGCGGAATAGAAATAGGCGAAGTGCCTGGCACAAGATCGATTGCAAAATCGATAGCACGAACAGGTGGCAATTCTGATAAGTCTTCTGGAAAGATGTCAGGAAATTTACAAACAATGGGTGGCAATTCCACAAGAGGAGTGCCCCTCTCCATGGCCAATAAACTAGCCAGAGTTCCAAGAGAAGAGTATAAACTACTCCGGGAAAACAACGAGGGTAGCGGCAAATCCAACTGATCGCCCTCGAATCTACAACTGTCTCCCTCGGGAGTGAAAAGAGTAACCCGACGCTTAAAACAATCTATGAAAGCTCGATACTCGACTAACCAGTCCATCCCAAGGATGACATCGAATCCTAGATTCGGCATAACAATCAAATCGACACTCAATTACTGGTCCGCTATCAATAGCATACAGCCACGGCAGACCTGATTCAAATGAATGACACCTCCAACTGGAGTATCAACAGATAAGACATGCTCCAAGCATTCTATCTCTAACCCTAATACTGATGCGAATGCTGATGAGATGAATGAGTGTGATGCACCAGTGTCAAACAATATAGATGCCCAAGAGTTAAACAATGGGACGATACCTCGGATCACAAACGGTCTGGCATTTCCAGAAACATGATAAGCAGATGACATAGGGAGAGCAAAATTCCTTCCTTTGGGTTCTTGGTGTTGTTGTGGCTGAAAACTACCACGATTTTCTGTCCTCTGATAATTACCTTGATTACCTCTGTTCTGGTAGGGTTTCACGCTCTGAGTGGATACTGTCTGAGATGGTGGATAATACGGTGTTGAACCAATCGACTGAGATTTCTTGGGAGGTGGTTGAGGACAAAACTTGATGAAATGGTTCGGATCACCACATCAGAGACAAACTTTCTCCCCAGCGGCATTCACACCTCGCTGTGACCCTGATTGTTGAGAACTTCGATAAGAAGATCTCTGTTGTGAATATGATCGTTGTTGTTGCTGTTGAGGAGGTTGGGACTGAAATTGAGACCTAGTCTCTGTCTTGGCTTTCTTAGACAGACCAGTGCTCTTGGTTGGAGTAATAATCTCCCTGGCCCTTTTCAGATCCAAATCTACACTTTCAACACCCAACGCCCTTGACAAAGTATCAGCATAAGTGGTGATAGGCGTGCTAGCCAGACTTTTCCAAATGTAGGGTCGAAGACCAGAGGCAAAACGTGTAGCCTTGAAATGATCACTGACCAACTGCTCTTGTGCAAAACGAGCCAAGGTGGAAAATATAGTAGCATATTCCGTCACTGACACATCTCCTTGTTGAAGGGTAAAGAACTCAGCCCTCTTTGCTTCCCTCTGTACTTCTGGGAAGTAGTTATCGAGGAAAAAATTCTTAAATGACTTCCAAGTCATGCCAGCAAGTGGATGAACACTCACAGTACAATCCCACCAATGGGTAGCTTCTCCAGAAAATAAGTATGTAGCCAACTTGATGCGTAGAGCATCCTCATGAAGATCAATGAATTCGAATATCTTCGTGATATGTTGAAGCCAATCCTCTGCAGCCATCGGGTCAGAGCTACCAGAGAACTGTGGCGGCTTCCTAGCATCGAAATCTTTGGTAATCAGCCGCTCCCGAGCTCTAGCGGGATTTGTCTCACCTCTCAGAGCACGAGGGGGGGGAGGCGGCATAGCATCTCTGACTGCCCTTGCAATTACATCAGCAACGTTCTGTAACCCTTGCGATCCATCAAGAATATCAACTGGTCCTGTGGAAGCTTCAGACTCAAATGCAACATCATGCGCGTGACCTCGACCACGACCACGACCTCGACCACGGCGTTGACCTTGACCACGGCCTCTACCTGGACCACGTCCTCGAGCACGACCTCGACCTCGGCCTCTAATTGGTATTGACGCAGCCGATATCTGCTCGTCAGCCTCAAGCTCAAAACTGCGATTCTCACGACGCGGTGGCATAGCTATAATAAGATCGAATCGAGTAACGAATCACACAACATGATCTAATCACGAAGTACAATTGACAATACACGTATATGTCAAATAAGTAGTTAACATCTCAAGTTACCAAGTAACAAGTTAACACATATCAATTTTCATACGTCTTTTACTAACTAACATGTCTAACATATCAACAAAATTTAATATGCAAGCACATAACCCGGCGTCCAAGGTATTCGATCCGGTTACGCTCTGATACCATTCTGTGACGCCCCGCCCCGCCACGAGTTCCCGGCGACGGGGGGTCATCTGGCGGAAGTATAATAATAAACTATAACAGTAGGCTTTGACACCAATCGGTAACTCCCCGAGTCCAAGACTCCGAGGGTTACCTATTTTAAACGTTCATCATTTGGAAACATTTATAAATCAGAAATCTGGTTTTCATGTGAAATATTCTTTCTTGAAACAAAACGTTCAATATAAGCAGCGGAAAATCAGAGTTAAGCTATCCTTTTATTTAAAAGCGGGTGGACTAACATTTGTCCAGTTGAAGCATAACATGTTCTTTGAAACCAAATTTCATTACATTAATAAATGATAATCCCCACACATGGGGTCTTCAAACTATAGCGGAAGCATTGTCAAGTCTCGGGGCCTTGCCCTTACCTATATCACCTGAAAGAGAGGTTTAATATTCCATAAGCCAAAAGGCTCGTATAGTCATATAACCGCACAATAACATCTGTTATATAACATGCATGAGTGCAATGAATGTCAATGTCAATGCATGAAAATCATTTTCATGCCTTTTCAAACACTCACCCTCAATCGTCATTATCATTACCCGGACCATGGGCTTCCCGTCCACGTAGGCCTAGCCTCAAACGTGCGGGACTTTGGGCCTTACGAATTACACGGAGACCTAGCCTTTACCGTTACGGGGGTTTTTTGCAGCACATCCCGCAATTCGAGTTCCTAGTGGTACCCATTTCACATGCCTACCCACAAATCCGGGATTTCTAACTTTTCAAAACAAAATCCCTCCTAGAGGGTTTTATGCATGGAAGCCTCTAAGGTCTTCCCTTTTTAAAACCTGGAAGCCTCTAAGGTCTTCCCTTTTAAAAATTGAAAGCCTCTAAGGTCTTTCATCCCAAAATCATTTTCGTGATTTTTGTGTTCATGCTCATGTTTATGAAATGATATGACATATGCGAGCTCTAAGCATCCAGACATATTCAATATTTCATAAGACAGATTATTAAGGCATGCTATCAATTCAAAGCAACACAATAGACATGCTGAAATTACCCAGGTAAACACATAAGACATAGCAACTCAAGTAACCACTTAAGGCATAGCAGCTCAAGTAAACATGTAAGTACACTATTAACATGTTAAACTTTATTGAGGGTCATACGGAACTATCGTTCACCGAGGATAGACTGAATATTTAATCAGAATAGAAACCAGAACTGCTCAATCTGATACAAATCTCAATATACAATAATGCGCGTATATTAGTTAGGTACAACACCGCAAAGCATGAGTACAACTACTATTAAAGTAAAGTACAACTCTTAAAGTATAGGGTACAAGGTCCCTTAGCTCATAACAGACTTAAATATAACAAAATAGAAGATTTCACCAAACTGCCTGAGGTCGCGCGCGCGGGTCGCTTGCGCGGAATGAGTTCAGATGGGTCACGTGTTTATTTAAAACAGTTTTTCACAAATAGCTTGGTCGCGCGTGCGGGATGCTCGTGGGACCCCTCGCTCGCGCGGGTCGCGCGCGCGAGTTGTCACAGAATCATCTTCTTCCTCTTTTCTTCCCCTGTTTTGAAATCCAACACTGGTTTTGACCCATTTTGAAAACATAAGTAAAACAGTACTTCCAATATATGAATCTCTTCCTTTTTCCGCGTAGATTTCAAATATGTAATTGATTTTTCATGAATCAAAACACAGCTCTTGATTTTATTGAAAAACCGAACGATGACAAAACTTTAAATCGATCGTTCGTCGCAACCGTTGCGAATTAGCTTTTGAAATTCGAAATGGAGCCTCATGGGATCGAGACCTTTCATTTGATATACAGAATTCACGTTTCTGTGACAGTTTTTCTGTTCGCTAATTTTGGACCCTTAACGATACATATATGAGATCTATATACATATCTAAATTAACAATTGTATAAACTGAAATTACAATTTACAAGTGTAAACTTACCCAATTCTATTATTACTAGATATCCAGAAATATCAATTGACAATCCAAACTTTTGGATTAAAGTTTACTAATTTCTCTCACTATATATATATATATATAATTCTATATATATATATACATATCTATACCAGCAGCTCTAAAATAAACTGAAGCTAATACATGGAATTGATTTGAAGCTTACCCAAAAATCGAATTTCAGAGAGTTATAAAGAATTCCAATACTAATTTGATACCCAAGCTTTGAATGAATTGATCTCTGGAATATATGTAGCTAACTATATGACTATGTATGTGGGTATGTATACAATAATGTGTGTGTGTGGCCGAGTGAGAGAGAGACAGTGAAGTCTCTTGAGAGAATTGAGAGTTATGAGAATTGTTTGGGGGTGTAGTGTATATATAACTTTGACATTCTTGGTCCCCAAGATTAGTGAAGCATAAGCTTCCAACTTACAAATGTACACACTGGTACACGCACACACTGTGCACCAACATCCTTTGGCTCCAAGTTTCACATGAGGGTTCATCCTATGCTTTGAGCTCACACCACCATGCACTTTCACAGGTAATAATTATACTGCTAAAATTTTCCAAAACTGGTATTTATTCGATTAATAAAAATTTACGAAATTAAAACACGGGGTATTACACATCGGCCTTCTTGGGCCGTTGAAATTTTAGGAGTTTAAGTTGAAGAGCGATATCATCAAAGACACTACTACGGCTTTCTCAAGCAGCAACCGATTCATCTTGTCCTTCAACCTACAAATCTGATACGCCGATTGGTTTTTGCTTCCAACCACCATCTAGCAACTCATCCCGAGACATAAAAGAGTTTCTATTGGGGGGTGGACAGTCAGCTCCACTCGCTTAAAGGTGGCCGATACCTTGGGTAAAGTACTTAACATCAGCCTCAAAACACCAGATCATTTCATAAAGATCATGGATGGCAAAATCATATGGGGCTACAATGGCGTGCCGATTCGGGTAGTGCGAATCCCACGGCTTGTCCCATAAAGCCTTGTAAGTAGCAGATTTATCGTTTTTGAGACGATTAATCTCTTGTTAAACTTGGCTGATTGATTCATTACACCAACCAATTTGGTTGTAGTAGAATTGCAACCATGCTTCGGTGAACATGATTCATCACTCGGCGGTCCCACCGGGCGTGCCAAAATGTTTGATGTAATTATGGTTCGGGCGTGCCAGAGCCTTGTTAGGTAGACCCAAACTAATAACACAAAATTTCCTAAAAGCACTTGTGTGAGTGATACACAAGGTTTGAAAATCTGACATCTAACGGGCGATTGTGAAAGGTGAGTAGGAAAGTACCCTCACCTAAGGTCCCTAGACAGTGTTGAAGCACACAAGTCTAGCAAGTGATGAAGAGCAGAAATTAAATAAAAAGCAGGATTTTTATTTAATTAAAATATAAGAAGGAATTATAATGGATGTAATTGAAATCTAAGAAAGCCTAAGAAAAATAAAAAGAATGCTTAGAGTGCTAAGAATGCATGGTTGAATGCTTTTTCGAAGAGACGCGGAGTGATCTGAATGGTTGGCCAGCCTGCTGTATTTATAGCGGCCATGGAGGTCTTCTAGATAAGGTAGGAAATAACTGATGAATGATTATCTGGTAAAAAATACCAATTTATTTCCATAAACTGATAAAATCTGCTATATCTTGAAACCTTCCATATCTTGAAATATATATATATATATATACAAGTGTATATATATACAGCTTGAATCTGGTCCATCTTCAGTCTTGGTGCGGCTGACTTAGCTAGCAAGCAAGAGATATACTTCCCAAAATAAATTGATATTATCTCCAAAAGTGATAATATCTTGAATATTATCTTACCATAACAGATAATAACATTGATATTATATTTTCCATAACTGATCTTATCTGCAAGAGAAATATTAGGGTTGATCGCCTTTCCAAGGTGAATGACTGACTTAAGTGACTAACCTTGCTCAGCCTGACCATATCACGTCTCCTCGGCCTACTAAATGTATGCCAGATGGCAAGCTATTGAATTAATGGAAGAAGTCAGTCCGAGGCAAGGCAACGTGAGTATGTGTTAGCCCGATCATATAATGATCAGCCCGAGTGAGCAAGGGTGCTAGCCCGATGACGATGCAATACAGCCATATTGAAGTAGGGCCCACTTTGTGTAGTGGCCAGATGAAATGGTGATCAGCCCGATTGAAGAAGCCCGATTGAGATGCCCGATTAAATTAACGTGGCAGTCCGATCAAAGAGTGATTAGTCTGAGTGAGCAAGGGTGCTAGCGCAACGGTAGTAAGCCCGATCAACTCGTGATTAGTCCGATCAACTTTGAACCAAACACTTAAGTCATTATTTTACAATCGGTCTCATGAGTCCGATTATAACATCCCAATCGGCCTCTACCAATATTTAATTTAAAAAATATATTTTTTAGGTACAAACACGTCATAATTGAATTTAGATAACCAAAATAGCTAGTCAATACTCACTTTTTAAACTCCATTTGCGGTGTAAAATCAATTTGATTTGGAGGATTTTGGGGGAGGTATTAAAACTGACCAAGGGTTCAGTTTGGTTATTTAGTAGGTTCTAATTTATTTTATATTTTTTTCCAGTTCGGTTCATTTTTTTCCAAAACACTACTTTTGATAATAACTAACTAAACCGTTCGTTGTATCGGTTTTTACTTTCACCCCTACCACTACCTATCTTGACTAGCTAGCTAAATTTAGAGAGCCAATTTTGGCTCTCCGAATCTCAACCAATGGACTTTTTACAATATTAATTGGCAAAACTCTCAACCGACGAATAGAAGACAAAAGAATAAAGTGACTACCAAAAATAGAGAGCATTGTTGGAATTCACTATCAAAAAAGGTAATACTATGTGCACATAAAGTGTGCACATAAAGATCTGAGCCATTCATTTTGATGGGGTCCATCCCTGCACACATAGGACCCACCAAAATGAATGACCTACATCTTTATGTGCACATTTTATGTGCACGAATCATTACTCATCAAAAAACTGACTAATTAAAATAACTAAGTGAAATTTTTATCTAAAAATAGCAGCCAAAATGATTAGCATTGCTAGAGATACTCAAAACCTTAAGGCCCCGTTTGGTTCGCTTGGAAACTAAACGTGAAAAGGAATCTCATTCCTTGGAATTACTTTTGTGTGTTTGGTGTGTTTAATGAACACGGAATCTATTTCCAACTAGAAATGGATTCTTAGAAAAACAAGGAAACTCACTCCTTATGGTGTTATTTAGATTCCTTTCTCTGGGAAGCAACCTTATCTCACTCATTTAACAAATCAATAGTGTATAAATTTGAATTAACTAATAGTTTGAATTTAAATTTAAATTACCTAATCAAATGATTAAATGGTTGTTAAATTTTCAAACTATTGTCTTGCAAATCATACAATGATATATAATACAATTACAAATAAACATTTTGTAATTAAAATTTTATCATGCTTTTCAACTGTTTTAAAATAACTTGCAATTTAAAGAAGATAAATGTTGTTTGCAAGATTATTCATTGGTTTATCCAAACACCATACTGTAACTAATTTGGCATCAATTTCCCCGGAATTGGATTTACTTGGAATTAGTTTCCTTTTTGTAATTCCTTTCTAGTGAACCAAACGGGGCCTAAAGATCTTAAGGTGGATTTAAAATCCCAATCTCAAAGCCACTTCTAAAAACAGCTAGTAGGATTGAAAACAAAGAAAGCAGAAAACCACAGTCTACAAAATGTTTTCGTGATCAAAAGGGTCATTACAACCTTACTCCAAATCTAAACCAACACTTCCCTCAAAACACATAATTAGAACCAATAATTGCTCCATCCACTACCCTTTCAATGTCCATTTGAAGGCCAGAATATAGTACCATTGACACCACAAGCCAGGTCCGGATAGCGACGATACGGGTAACCATCGCCCTCCGTATTATGCCTCATACAACCCATTTGCCACTGGTTGGTCATCAACCCATCAATCTGTCCATTAACATAAGGCGGTTGATTAGCTTGGAGCAATTCAAATGGCCCACCGGAAGATCCATAGCCACTGCGTAGGCACCCGTAATCGTGGTAACTTTGCATTCGCTCAAACCTGCAAGAACCGGTCAAGGGACCCACGTCACTCAACATGCCAATATCACCAGGGAGAGAGAACTGTCGATCAAGATAGTGGGGCCCGTTGTTGAAACTTCCGAAACCCGGGCTTGCCCGACCCGCCTTAACGACTCCGTGCTCATCTTCAAGGAGGTCATTTATAATGTCAAGGTGTGGAAACTCGTCCACCAACACGCTTTCGGTCGGACATGCTGATGTGGCAGGAAACTCAGTAAGGAAATGATCATGTGATCGCCTGTGCACTGGAGGGCACTCCATCCATTGGGATCCGTTCTGTATCGCATCATGATTTAACACTCCTCGTGTAAAGCTCGGTCTGATTGAGTTGGGGTCCACCCTTTCAGAGCTATGTGATAGATACAATGGTGTAGACACAAAGGTAGGCGGTTGCGAGAACGACGGTGATGAATTTACCACCAAACTAGCGGAAACAGAGTTACCCACTATGACATTTCGATAGGACTGAGGAACATAAAGGTGGGTTGTTGAAGGTGATGGGTCAGGACCCAACCGGCTGGCCGCAATCACTGACCGAGCCAGTGATGGGGTGGTTTGAACCGTAGAAACAACGGACGCGGTTGGTCTAGGCCCGGGAACTATAGGAGCACTCAATGGTCTTGACATGGGTAGAACTAGAAGTAACGTGGCTTTTTCAGTTGGTTTTGAAGCTGCGGGTGTTTGAACATTGGGTTTACTTGAGGTAATTATGGATGAATTTGGGAGTGAGGTCGCTTTAGCAGTTTTCTGGGGACTGTTTGGAGATGGTTTGATAACCAACACACTCGCGAGAGATGTTGGCACTGCTTTTGTCTTCTCTTTCGAAGATCTATCCGCACCTTTCTGGTCCTGAATGCTTGGTTTCCTTTGCAGAGATACCACTTCTTCCTAATGAAATAAAAAGACAGACAATCCTCATATCACATTAACATCCAAGGCTAAACTAAAATAAAACTGGATCGGGACAAAGGGATGGGTCAAGGTGAACAGTGATAGATAAATAAATAAACAATATAAATCAATAAACAAAAAACAGCATTTTATGTTGAAGCTTGATGTAGGACCGTTACCTACAGGCTACAGCTAGCTTTTGGAGTAACTTAACATGGTATTAGACCTTGGTTCTGGAAGGTCTTGAACCAAAGTTGTCGCCCCTGTTCTAGTGTGCATGACTGCACGCTTGTACTTTGTTATTTGTCTCCACTATGAGGGAGTTAGGTTTACTGCCTCTCCACATGTGAGACGGAGTCGCACGTGAGGGAGGGTGTTGAAGCTTTATATACATTGTTGGGCTTATTCTCTCAACAATTTAAGCTTTGGAGTTAACTGACAACTTGACAAGTTTTATGGAAGTCAAAAAAATGTATGCAGGTATATAGGGAAGTATAAATATTTGGCCGTCTCTGTCTCCTTCAAATTGCAAGGCCAAAACTGATACAGGCCAACGACCCACGTAGCTAAATTCATGTGAGAGAGAGCTTCATGGAGCAAACAATCATATAGTATACAAACCTTCTTTACCAAATGCTGCTCAGGTTGTTTTATCTGATTCGGCAAGGATAGTACAACAGCCTCAGACTCCGTCTCAGCCAGTTTGCAACTTCCAGATACCTCATAGGGCTGGCCCACGTCTTCTGCACCATCAGATGGCTGAATATGAGTCCCATTAGCCCAATTAGTCGCACATGTTACCTTTCCTCTCTGGTTCCTTCTCCTAAACATCGTTGTCAAATCATCAATGGATTTGCCAAACAATATGAATAGTGAACCATAAGATTCAATTTCCGGAAAATAGATGTGTGAATATATTGTATACATATAAAAACATATATACAATGCTTAAGATGAACAAAATAAAAATTTTTAAAAATTTCTCATAATTTCAAGGCTCAAAAATGTTTTTCCACTAAAAATTCCAAAGTGGAAAAAAAATTATGAACCTTGAATCGTATTTGGCTGTTTGAAACTTGAATCCACCACTTCTACCCACCATGCTCCTAAATAATTGAAGTGCCCATTCAACATGAAAACTTGCATTATTGTCCACGATAATCTTTTACAGAAAGTGTGAGTGTGAGTGTGAGTGTGAGTGTGAGTGTGAGAGAGAGAGAGTGTGTGTGTGTGTGCGCGTGTGGGTGGGTGGGTGTGTGGGTGGGTGGGTGTGGGTGTGTGTGTGTGTGTGTGTGTGTGTGTGTGTGAGAGAGAGAGAGAGAGAGAGAGAGAGAGGGAGGTGTAGAAGTTACCTGCTCCGTGATTTATGGCTTTTTTGATATGGAACTGAATACCTTTTATAAGGCCCATTCATTACTACCGATGGGACCGAGTCCGTGGAACACGTTGACGAACTATCATCCATTAAAGATTGACTCTTTCTGTCCCCTACTCCATTTTGTACAGACAAAAGCTCGGTTATTCCACTGCTACTAGCATCTTTGGGAAGATGAACTTCTGATGTTTCAGTATCCCAATTCACAGGACTAGCATCTCTCTCATCTGAATCAATCTCACGTACGTCAGGATCGCAATCTACTGAATCAGACACATCACAAACATCCTCCAGTTCATGGGGCTTTTCAAGCACAGGTTCAACCGACTCAACAAATAAATCTTTTCCTTCATCAGTGGGGCTTTCCTGTCGAAGCTTTTTTTGTAATGAAATGCCATTTTTTTCATCCCTTCCTTTATCCTTCCCTTTGCCACTATTTCGTTTTTGTTTACCCTGAAGTGTAGTATAAGCAAAGATTAAATGCATCTTAGTTCAAAAAGTTCTCTGTATATAACAAATGTAAACCCAAAGTCCTCCCGAGAGAGAATAAGTAAGAAGGAATACACTAATATTGACATATATAAACGTGCATGGGAAACAAATTCGATAAGAAAGGTTCACAAAGTATTTGGCTGACCGGAGATAAATTAGTGATAAATAACAAGCCACAACACAAAGATGATACCACGGATCAGTTAATATGCCAAAGAAAAAATGGGATAATATAAATACAAACAAAGAATTGTCATTAAGGATAGGAAAACTCTAAATTCAGATGAAGACTTGTCTTTTTTATGGGACCTACGTTATATGGACTTCTCTTAACATTTTGCAGTATCCTTGTCGGACACTCGACACTCGAACAAGGAGATGGGATATGGGTCCAACACTTCTGGTTGCACACTCATCAAGAAGCATGTTAACTACTATAATTACTTATATAGTAGTATATAAAAACTAACTACATTCTTTTTGCTACAAAGTCCTTTCAAAATCGACAAAATGTTCATGTAACGCCTTATTATTACGTAAAACCACTTATGAGATAAATAGGGATTTTTTCACGTGCCCAATATCATTGAATTCGTGAATATGGAAAGTCCGATGCTTAGGTACTCCATACCTAAGTCCATAAAACGTAGGATGGGGCAGCAAATTGATATGTATCAGGCATGTCAAACCTGCTTTTTCTTAGATTTCGTTTCCTTTTCAGCTGCACCGCGTTTGGCTTTCTGCTCGGTTTCAGCCAGCCAGCCTGCTTCTTCCTCACGGATAAGCTCCTCCTGCCTCTTCAAGGCAACAGCTTCTTGGTACGCAACTTCAATTTTGCTGCTGTGTAAAATAATAAGAAAATTACAGTAGTTACAGACAGAATAAAAACTGTACTTGCCGGAAAGAAAAAAAAAACACACAGAAAATTTGTATTTTCTTGTTAAATAATGAAAGTTGCAAGTTGTAAAATCAAAATCGTATAATAAGGTTATACATATCTTAAGAAAAACAAGCCACTGGACTCCTGTAGTGTCATATGTACAACATTTTGCTATGTTACTCCTTTTAAATAGCTAGTTGCTCCAAAAGCTTAAGTTATAAGTTTAAATTAATAGAGAATGGAACCAACAATATATCTCAAATCTCAAGCTTCAGTACACTCCCTCAGATGCTACCCTATGTAGCACAGACAGAAAAACGCAGCATATTTTTTTTTTTACACCAGACATACATTAGAGACACGTGGTCGACACAGCGGAAATTTTGTATGGAAATGAAACAGCCATGGAATCTCAAAACTCCATGAATTCCATCGAACGGATATGTTTCTTTTATTTCCATCGAAACAGACCTATGATTCCACATCGTTTCATTTGCTTCCACCAAAACATGATTGTTTCCGTCAAAATAATCCAATGAATGCGTATATATCATATGAACAATCATTTTATTTTGGAGATGGCTTATTAGCTTATTATGTGCTTATATGTATCTTTTGTATTCTATGCAGTGTTTGACAGTAGATTGGAGACTTATTCCTCATTTATTTTCAAGGGGTAATTACATTTCAGTCAATTTTTTGTACAAAATTTAAAAGCCAGTCTATTACTTTTTTTAAAATTTAATAAATATCAACAATCATTAAAAATATTAAAAGTCATCAACAAAATTAAAAAAACATCAACTTTTGAATTGTTATTTTGTGTTCTAGTTTATTTTATATTTTCAACGTTGTGAACTTGCACCAAAACGTTGTGATGATTCCTCCCAACATTTGGAAGAGTTGCTCCCGACGTTGTGAAGAGTTCACCCAACTTTGAAACAAGTTGCTCCCTACGTTTTGAAGAGTTGCTCCCAAACGTTTTGCGGAGTTGCTCCTCACATTTGAAAGAGTTGCTCCACAATGCAATGTAAAATTTGATGACTTTTTCATTTTACAAAAATTTTATATTTTTTTTATTTAGAAAAAACAATAGACTGACTTTTAAATTCTATACAAAAAAATAGACTAAAAGTTAATTATCCATATTTTCAATTTGAAGAACATATTTCTAATGTAACTACATATATAGACCTCTCAAATGTACAATTAATCAATTATTAGCTTTGTAGGTGCATATAGTTAAGTTTGAAGCTATGATTGCCCATGTTTCTCAGTGTTTTCAATTTTTTTGTTGTTTCCACATTTTCCGAAACGTTTCCGAATTTTTGAGCAGACCGAAACAATAGGCCGAAATGAATTTTTGATCCTTGATCATATCTGAGATGTCATGAAATATAGAACAGCATTACACTTAAAACTAACAATAAGCAAATAGGTACGTCAGCCCACTCATTTTCCTGAAACTACTCATAGTACCAGTAAAGAAGGAATCTAAGACGAGCACAAGAAAGACAAACTTCAATACAATTAAGCAGCAGGTGGCAAAGACAGTACAACAATACTAAGTCTTTGACACTGAGACTCTTGACTTGATAGAAGAGAGCTGCTAAATCCACCCACCCAACTTCTATATACACCCACATTATCACATGACCAGTACACGCAGTATCAAGGATCAAAAGTTCGTTTCGGTCTATTGTTTCGGTCTGCCCAGAAACGGAAACGTTTCGGAAACATGTGGAAACAGCGGAAAAAATTGGAAACATTGAGAAACATGGGGAAACATAACTTCAAACTTAACTATATTCGTGTACAAAGCTAATAAAATTAATTGAACCTTTGAGAGGTCTATGTATGTAGAGATACATTAAAATACGTAGTTCAAATTGAACACATGAGGATTAGGTCGCCAATCTACTGTCAGACTCTTCATAAAATCCACAGAACACTTCATGGAATGCAAAAGATACATATAAGCACATAGTAAGCTAATAAGTCATCTCTAAAATAAAATGGTTGTTCATATGCCAAGTACCCATCCACATGATTATCTCGATGGAAACAAGTATGTTTCGTTGGAAGCAAATGAAACGATGTGGAATCATAGGTTTGTTTCGATGAAAACAAAAGAAACAAAGTCGTTTCGATGGAATCCATGGAATTTCGAGATTCCATGGCTGTTTCGTTTCCATGACCTAGGAAACGGAAGCGTTTCGGCTGTTTCGATGGAAATAGAAGGAAATTTTGATCCTTGCGCAGCATATTTATGTACAGTTTAGAGAGATTTGGTGGATGTACTTAGCTACTCCCTCACAAGAAATGAGCAAGATTCCCAACAGCATGAGAGATGTTTTAGGCAGAATATTATAGACACCCAATTGGTTACCTGAAAATATGGACGAGGACAAATATTTCAATGGTCCTACGACCCAGCTCAGTAAGACGCCTTTCATCGCGCTCGCTGGATTCTCTGTCAAAATCCTCCCCGCAACCCCCATCCTACACGTACGTGTAAGACTTGCAGAATCAGCAATTGAGAACATAAAAAAATAATAATATTAACAAATAAAAAAAAGACCCTGAGAATGTCAAGAAACATAGTCTTGTTTGCAAGATATGAAAAAAGAAAGAAGGTTTTTTAAGTCACCTCGCAACCACTCAATTAGCTTCAATCCAAAATATAAAAAGTAATGTGAAGGACTAGAAATTCCACGCCACAAACGAAAGAATGCAGTACAAACTGATCAGCAGCACAGTATGACAATCGTTTATACTACTTTCATCCAAAATCATCATAAACAATATATTGATGACAGTCGATGAAAATCATCAAAAAGCAACAAGGCTTGTTATCTGTACAATGGAAAAAGAGATCCAATAAACTCTTTGGACAAAAATGTCCATGAACAGACAAAACCCATCTCCAAAACCGTGACTGAGTCTTTAAAACTGATTAAAATTATAAACTAATGAATATATAGAAACTACGAAATAGCTTGTTCATAGCTTTTGATCTTGAGCAAGCAACAACCTTGAAAGCAAGTATCAACAAATCCATATGAGTAAATCACAGGAAATGGTATTGCAAACGTATGATATAGGGAGAGAAATTCCACGCCATAAAATGAAAGAAAGCAGTACAAACTGATCAGGAGCTTGATCACAGCATGAGACGAGCGCTAATCATCACGACGTAGCTCATAATATTCACTTCCATGGTTTCATCACCCTTTAGAGCATCACAAACTCTAAATGGCAGGTGCTGGGAAACATATCCCATCAGAGAGTTCTCCTGCACATGTGTGTACAGAAGTACAACCAGAAACTAGGCTGATGGCTAACTTGTTAAATGTTTTGTTTAGGCTAAAGGTGAAAGGCTTAATTTCAACACAAGCAACGACAGGCCCATTTTTGGCATCTAACTCTAATGTAGTAATATTCACTCCAAAAGCCTAAGCTGATGGGAAGAATGGGTCACCAGTAACTACTCAGTACACAGCCAATTTGGGACAAGGTCGCCTCATCAGCACTGCATCAGGCAGACAGGCACCCCTGCCTAGATCCAGACATCCATGTCAGAGGGACCACATGTCGGTACCACAGTTGTCCACATGCTAGTACCCCCGAGTTGGCTCTAATGGCAGTATGTAGAAGCATTCACCCACAAAAGCCTAAGTTGGTGGGAGGAAGGGGTCACCTGCTAAATAAGCCCACAACAATCAATACAAAGCCAATGTGGAACAAGACCGCCTCAGCAGCACTGCATCAAACTCCATCTCAAGCCATTCTCCATTCACATATACATATACATCCATGTTTCACCTTCCTCACCAACAACTAACACTAAAGGTGTGTTTGATAAAACTGAAAATTAAGTGCTGAATTTTTAGTACTTAAAATTTTAAGCGATTGAATTTACAGTACAAAAAATAATTTTTCAAGTACTGAAATAGATTGCATTCAGTGATTATTTTCAGTAGAAATTTGTCACTTAAAGTTTTCAGTGATTTTTTGGCTGCTTTTTCAATTAAGTGATACGTTATCAAACGCACTGAAGCAAAATAAGTGCTGAAAGTATTCTTTTTCACCACTTAATTGGGTTATCAAACACACCCTAACATATTCCAAATCTACTCGCCTGCTCCATCACCAATCATGTTCAAAAATAAACAAAACAAAACCGATTTCCTAACGTGAAAAATACTTGGAACCTGTCTAATGTAAAATGCACAATAAAGATGTCATACTGGTCAAACCCCCTAGTTTATGAGTGCTGCTAAATACACCTATCAAATTTATCTCTACAGTCTACACACATTAAACAATCGGGAGGAGTACATGCAGCATCTCATATTGTACAAGTGGTTGTAGCAAGAGTAGTTCATACCACCAGCAACCTTTTTTTATTCTGAAAATAACCAACATTAGTAGATGAGATAATAGTCTTTGCTGTATATTTGAGAAGAAACTTAATATAATATACTAGGAGCACAAATATTGTGAAACAGAACCATCGGTTGAACTAATGCTTACCAACAGAGAATTATATAACTCACCTTTGTACGGTTTTGAGGACCCTTCTCATCCTTTGGAGGCAAGGGCTCTACAGCAGCTCTCTCGAGTAACGATAAGACATCATCCCCCAAAACAAATGTATCTTTCTCAACAAGGACAATAGGAACCGGCATCTTTTCTGCATCCAATAACATTGCCCTAGCTTTCTTGCTTTTGGTCTTCCCTTCAAGAGCCTTCAGACCACTGTACAAGGAATCCATTACCAAAGTCGATGTGACTTCCTTTTCTATAAAGAAGTGCTTTACAACAAATTTTAAAACCGCGTTTGTCTTTTCCTTTGACAATCGGCACCTAGTATTTTGGTCAGTTCCAAGCCAGAAAGCACAAAAGCTGCAATATAACAAGTAAACTGTCACACCATGGGAGATCAAACATGCTGATCAAGAAATTTAACACATCAGTTCATAAATTATACCAAAAACACAACTAACAGGCATGGCCTGGTAATGACGGATTAACGAGTTTGGTGGCTAGGAGCCTAAATTATAATCAGCCGACTTGAAGAAAGAGCATGTTCTTGATATTTCCATTAGTTAATGTCTCACTTCAGAAGTCTGACCACAGTGGAGAAGAGACTGAAAAAAAAAACAATAATAATCCCCTCTTTTTTGGGTAGACCGGGATTTTAAGGATATCCAAGAGGTATATCTAATATACTAGTTCATTTTGGTTTGTAGAGATTATGAAATTGCACATATTCAATCAAGCCTATTTAGACAATGGTTACACAACTACAGGCTGGAAGATGGCTTTGTTTTTAGGATTTTCATACTCCTACCCTTTGCCTATTGACTCCTCGTAGAGTTTTTGCCAGGGCAGGGGAGGGGTTTGGTTCTAAGTCATCGCACAGTTCTGGTATATTTCGCATGCCCATAATGAAATTTTACTTTTCAAAAACAGTTCACCAAATTTTACTTTTCCAATCTAACCAATCCCGTAAAAAATGAAAAGAAAACAAAAGATAACTGTCAAACTGTAACTAGAAAGATTATCATTTAAAAGTTTTCAGAAAATCATATCTTCATCAAGAAGATTTGAAATATTACACAAAAGATAATGAAAAGTAACATCATTGTTAAGTCACCAACTGCTCCAAAAGCTTAAGTTTTTAAGAGAATGGGCCCAACAGTGAAGCTTTAAAACCCTCACTTGTGTACAACCCCGAAGAGCATGTGGAGAGGCAACAAATGAAACTCCATCGTAATGAGAAATCCAACATGCAAATCAGAAAGGGGACGAAGATTTGAAACCAACAAACAGGGCTTTGATACCAACTGCTCCAAAAGCTTAAGATGTTAGAGAATAGGCCCAAATATATATGTATCAAGCTTCGACAACCCTTTACCTTGACCATCTAGCTTTATCCTCTATCAATTTCCCAAGCTTGCTTCTTCTCTCTTCCACAAAACGGCGACAAATTTGCTCTACGTTTGTCAAGTACACCCGAATAAGTTCTCTCCTATATTGACAATCAAGGCAATGAAAAGGACGATCCACTCTCTCCCTAGTAAAACAACACCACGAGTTGATTTAATTACCAATACGGAATCTACACACGCAGAAAATACAAAATTTAATCAACTGTAAATATAGAATAAAAGGAACGATAATTTCATAGAAAGACAGTTAAGATAATACAATAATTTCAAGTCTACATTTAGTTCGAGGGCCGTGGAGAATAGAAGTCAAGATGGCCTTTGAGATTACTTAACAAGGCAAAGTATTTATCTATTAAAAAGACATGGATCTTACTTATAAGTATAAAAGGCAAAAGGGCTAGGTAACAAGCACTAATCCAACAGTGTTCAAAAGTATAAATCTAAGACTAGTAAATCATAAGAAAAAGAAGATGGACGAATAAAAAGTTACTATAGTTAAAACCTATTTTAAGACATTAGAAGAGGTAAAATTCATCGTGCCATGCCAACTATAAATTAAGGAAATTGATAGAGCCAGTTAGTACATTTAAGAAAACTTCTTGGCCAGCCCTATTGCCAGAGCACGATCCTTTAATGCCAGAGCAGCCCACCATATTTCAAACGGATTTTTTTTATATTTCTAACGGATGTTTTCTGTTACAAATTAAAAAGTGTTAGAATTTGCTCTGGCATTAAAGGAATGTGCTCTGGCAATATGGCTACCCAACTTTTTACATGAAGACTGTTCATAGAAATGCAAAAACATGAATTACATGGTTCAATTAACAAGTTGGTTAAATATACAGACATTGTTCAATTAACAGACTTCACACACCTCAGCAATCGTAAAAAGCCACCAAAAAACTTACCTTTAACTATGCTTTAGCTAGTGAGCAGTAAAATAAACTGAACATAACTTATTTTTCAAGGTTCAAGCTTCTTAGAGGCCATTTGGCTTCTAGCTTATTAGGGACCAGCAATCACTTATTTAAGATTGTAGAGATTTGAGTCCGCCTGGCAAAACCTTTTCACAAATTCTTCAAAAATCTGTTCTACTTTAAAGCGAAAAAAAAATTCAAAAAATAGGATTAAATAGTTTTTCAAAAATCTTTTCTGCCCACAGCAATACCAAACGGGCTATTAGCACTACTTGCCTAGAGGCAAGCCTAGAAAAGTTATTTAAAAAGATGATCCCGATTAATCAGTTTTCACATATTTTGAGCAATTATATTTAGCAATCGAAAACGTGCTGCCGACCCTAAAGAGCAACAAGGTAATAAGCATTTTGCGCAGAAGCAGCATACAGCGTGTCAGATATATTCCTATCAGGCGTCTTCATCAACCACTATCAGATAGAAATGTATGAGTAAGTAAGGATCATCAAGGATGTAGGTGAAAATTGACATGGAAAGGGGGCAATAATTGCAAATGTTAGTTTGTTTGCGTCTCAATTTCACCTGCATTTTGTGCTTTGTGGTACATACTCGGTCTTGTTGGTTTAAGAAAATCCATCTTACCAGACCACAAAGTTAAATAATAAGAGGAAAAGATTCTTTAAAATCCTGTGTTTGTTCAAGTAGTATGTAATTATGCCACTGAAGTTCATGGTTTGAAATGAAATGCAAGAATACATTACTTCTTGCAAACTTCAATGTAAAATGGACCATAAATTTTACAATATAGCAAGCATTGATAGTAATATTCTAGGCCGACGTGCATTTTATCAGGCTGGAGCTCGAGGTTTAGTTGAGCAATAAATATAATAAACATTAACTAGGGACTTTCTTACGCTGTTGTAAAAGGCACCCTTAAGGTTGAAGCTCAGGAGCGCTCAGACTTTGGGCTTCGCCTTGCCCTAGGCAAAGCCCCTTCAGACAGGCCCCACCTAGGCACGATTTCTAATATAAAAAACGCTCAAGGCATAAAGCTCGCGCCTCAATAAAATTATGCATCAATAACTTAACTAACCTTGAAACTGTTCAATTGGAGCATCCAACCTAAAACCAATTGGCAATGGATGGAGTAGCCCCATGATCTTATATATTGTAGCAATGCTCTAAATTTCCGATATGGGATTATAATCTCAACACGGCCAGCACGTGTGGCATTACTGAGAGCCAAACACGTGGATTACTGAGATAGGGTAACGTCTAGGTAGCACCAGTGCGGGTGTGGGGATTCGGGTACGGGGATACGGGTGCAAGGGATTCGCCAATTTTCCAAAAAGTATGGGTAAGGGTGCGGCGGGAGTACTTGGATAAAATATTAAAAATATACTTTCAGATAATAGTATATACAAATTATTTTATAACTATTAGTGCATTAGTGTATACCCTAGATAATTGCTATTATTAATTTCTATTATTCACCTTTTAAACCTTTAAAGTTTTCAAAATTGTATGAAGAACTTGTATTCTTTTTCAAAAGAGCGCCCAAAAAAGCCCCAGGCACTCCAAAAGAACTCAAAGAATCCATGGAGCACTCAGTACGGGTGCGCACTAAGTGCGGGTCCGCCGGCATTTTCGAAGAGTCCGTGTTTCATAGGGTAACGTAGAGCACATGTGGCCAAACTGGGCCCAGCACTAACCTGCTCTGATATCATGTTAAATTGGAGCATCCAACTCAAAAACCAATTAGCAACGGGTGGAGTAGCCCCATAATCTTATATATTGAGTAGCAAGGCTATAAATTCCCGATGTGGGATTATAATCTCAACAGAAACTAAGGCTCATATTCAAGCCTAACTAATATTAGTTGTAAAAACAACTAATGACCCACCTCTTATTATCTTTGGACCTATATTAAGACCCATTAGGCCAATAGATCTTCCAATATTCTTCTTTTCCTTCTCTAAATTTAGGGAACCAAATTTAGATAAGGAGAAGAAAAGAGAGGAAAAATACTAATAGTACAAATAACTACATGGAAATTAAATTTGAAATTTTCTGATTGTTTCATAATTGATTTATTATGTTATTCTAAGATAGACTATTTTGTGAAGCATCGTAGAGACAACTTACTAATTGGCCAATTGAGCTAATAGGTCAAAATGTACATTCCTTAGATGTTTTAGCAATTCATATGTATATATTAATTTTGTGAGTTCTTTATACTTGCTTAAGTATATTTAATTATAAGTTTCCTTAAAGTGCGCCTTACTTCGCTCAAGCCCGCACTTTTTTCTGCGCCTTGTGCCGAGCCCCTGGGAGGCATTTGCACCTTAATGGGCCTTACGCCTTCAATAAATATGCTTTCTATCGCAAACACTTTCATCCGAAAGACTACCAAATTCTTTTAAGCTTTAAAATAGTTGATTAAATAAAAAAACCATCATCAATTATAATGAAGATGCAACTCAGTAAAAGAAGCATAATCCTCCAGCAAAAGAAGTGACGGAAACATAGAGATATAATTACACCAAAATACGATAAATGCCTCAGAAAATACCTAATAACTTGGACTTGAGCTCGAATAATGAGATTATCTCCATCAATAAACCCATCTAACATTTTCGATAGCTCCATAAATTTTTTCCAACCCCAATCATGTTCTTTCTTCCAAAATCGATGTAGGGTATCTGCAAAATCAAACTTGTGGGCATTGGAGATAAATATCCTAAAATACAGAAACTCCATTCACGTCTAAAACAATACATAGACAATTACCCGAGTATTTAGATTTAGTTGGATCTTTATTAACCACAACTATAGTGAATTGTGCATAATGACTCCATCCTGTTAAGAAACACATACACACACATCTGATAACTGTAAACCAAAGATTTCTTGAGCCAGTTTGTAAATCACTACATATCGTCACACCTGGAAGAAGCTTGTCGTGATTTGCAACACAAAGAAACAATGAAAGATGATTACAGGCATCACAACCTTGTGGGTAAATCAAGATGTACCTGCCACCCAAATTAAGAAGCTCATATTAGAAACGATAGCAACTTCTTGCATCATAACAACTTATAAATTTTCTCTGATGCATTTGGAGCATATATGAAACGCTCATCATATCCATATAACAAGTTCAAAGACACAGTTCATATAGTTGTAACTTGTAACAATAAACATAATTAACTCAAATTATGTCTAATTACGCGGCATTCATGATTATTAAATCATTTGAGTAGTGAATCTTATCAAATTGTGAATCGTGAATCCTAAGATTCATTAGTACGAAAATAAACCACAATCCATGCACACAAGTATAGAAACATATGTACAATGCTTGAAATGACCAAGAACAAGAAGTTAACACAAGGTTCATGCAGTATCAAGACACAAAATGTTGCATGTTTCCCACGTAAAATTCAAAATTTTGAATTGTGAATCGAAATGGGTTGTATTAGAGTATGAATTGACTCGTGAAACGACAAGTTCTAACCACCATGGTGATATGTTATATGCACAAAGTTCTTGGATTTGACATGGGCAACCCAAAGGCCGAACAAGGACCTTCATGCTATGATGCATCCTAGGTTTATGCAAAATAAATGGAGAGCTTTATGTGAGCCAAGTGAACAAACCAAGCAATTTAGGTTGGTAAGTTACATCATACTGGCATATACAAAAATCCACAAACATCATCGTTAAATCTGAAAACAGTGATCAACATTGTAATCGAACTATTCTCATGAGCATGCATGCTGGTAATCTCTCCCAGTTTTAGGCATGGGGTACAGCTAATCCAAAGACCCATTGCAATATGATTTTTATGGATCCTCTGGCTAAGCCTATTCAGCACTAGTAAAAGCTCGCCCAAAAGCCAAGCCGTTGGGAAAAATAAAACCAAACAAGAGAGAGAGAGAGAGAGAGAGAGAGAGTGTGTGTGTGTGTGTGTGTGTGTGCGCGCGCGCATCACCTAATCATACACATCCAAGATGAAAACTGAGCCAAGCAGGGGTGAAACTGACTGCAGCAACCCAGAGAGATACGCATGCCTGAATATAGCATATTAGCATGCATGCGAACTTATGAGTATACAAAAACCTAAAACCCAAAAATGACAATGGTAATAATAATAATAACAATAATTCCTCGGTACACAGGCATTTCAAGAACCTTATTTTTTACCTTTAAGAGTAATAATAAGAATTTATTCCAATAACAACTAGATCAAAGGTCTACACGTCCGCATACCATTTATAGCCACCAACCTCAAATGCAATACTACGAAGTTCCCGCTTGTTAATCTCTGAAAATTTATCTATGTTCCATGTGTATGTCCCATATAACTCAGAAGGTTTTGGCCCTGCAGAGTAGTAAATAGTTTATGAACAATTTTGATCACACAACATCTATGCTGTTTGAAAAGGCAGAGAAAGCATTTATGGACAATATCAAGGAACCTTCGGTACTTAACCCGACAGGGGTTTTCCTCCAAATCTTTATAAAGTTACAAGCTCCAGCTCAGAAGAAGATGCACAAGTGACAATGCTAAACAACATAAAAATATGATAACTAATATTCATTCATACTATAAAAAGGATTCGCATAGAGAAAAAAAAAAAAAGCATATTTACCATGGTATCATATTCATTTATAAGCAGTAAGCATGGTGGTATGTGTAATTCAAGTCTCTGTGATGTATTACCCAAATTCCAACCATTTGAACCACCTTGAATCAAGTGAAGCTTTTTGATACATAAATTCGTCAAAACTAAATAACCATTTATGAACATCGAAGAGGTTAGAGGAACCCAAATGATCCAAAGAGTGGAGAGGTTTTTTAAGGAGTTGTCTACAACCACCATTGCAAGTCCAAGTGAGTCAACTTGAGGGTGGGATATTTATATCTCAAACCCAACACCCAGCCCGTCGTACAGAGTTGCATCCGGACTAACCTAATGCGCTTGTTGATTTTTGAGTCAGAGTTTTACAGATAAATTTTGATATCCAAAGGGAAATCATTTGGAGGTGCAGTTCAACTGTTCAATGAAATCAGTAACAGCCTTCTTTTGCTCATTGGATAATTAGTAAAAAATATTATAATGGTTGGAAGACCAAGTTTTGGGAAAGAGGGTCATTTCAGCCTTTTCAGGAAGGTTACAAAGAAGGTAAATTGGCATTTTCCAAAGTGCCAAAAGATGGCATCCTTCGTACAAAACTCTAAGCAATGTTTTACACTTGATCAATTGAGAAGTAGTACTTGGAAGGTTCCATGGTTGTAGGCTTTCAAATAAAGCATTCAATCAGTCGTGATCTACTTATGGATCACTTGCATTAGAATACTTAGTAATGAGGTAACATAAGATTTTGTTCTGTTGTCTAGCCCTATTATATACAGGTTCTCTATTTTCGCTCTTGTTTAAATCTCTATAAACATGACATTGTAGTGATAGAGTTCTCGGTTTTCTTCTTCTCTCACCTCCCTCCCTCCCTCTCCCTCTCCCTCTCCCTCTCTCAAAGTTTTCATGGTATCAAAGCCAAGCAAAGATGCATGACCTATTCAAACGCACAGAGAAAAACATCAAAAGCCATAGGAATAATCGCATACTGCTAACATCGTCATCCTGATGTTAATGTCAGCATTTGCGGTGAGATTTTCGATCGTGCGTCACATGGTCTTGTTCGCCTCTTTGAGCCGAGTATTGCGGTTAATTTGGAAATTTGTTTTGAAGTCATTTAGTAGGGTTTTTACGGTTTATTTTTAAAAATCTCTTTCAAACAAAATGCCCAATTTTTTTACAATTGCCCACTGTTCTTTAAGGTGCGTTGTGCTTGACTGCTTTGATCCATGACGAGGATGTGCGCCCAAGCCTGGGATGGTTGATTGTCGAGTTTCATGGCCATTTTTTTTGGTTAGAATCACAAACTCATCATTTTGAAGCCTTACGTAGGTGGCTGCTCTGTTGCAAACTTGTTCTTGAACAGCACTGTTGCTTACGTGCTTTTTGGCTGCTGATTGGGTTTGTAGGGGCTGTTTGGTTGCTCTTCGGGTGTAAGTGTTGTTTGGTTTCTACTGGGTGTGTGAGGGTTGTTTGGTTGCTGATTGGGCTTGTAGGTGCTTTTTGGTTGCTCTTTTGTTGCTTTGGGGCTTGTAGGTGCTTGCCGGGCACTGTTTCCATTTGTTTTGGTTGCAATTTAGATATGGTGAGTGGACATTCCACTTCTCTTCAGGATATTAGCATGAGACTAGCTAGGAAGAATTACGCAATTGGGCTTACGTTATGGGAAAAAATATTCTTCCTAGTAATATGTGGAGCCATATTACTGGTATTGTGCAAGTTCCCACTTCCCTCAAACACCAAGCCTGAAAACTATACTGAGTTGTTATGCAATTGGGAGGTTAATAATACCAATATTATTTCTTGGATAAATATATCGGTCGATCAGTCCAATGGGATCCATTTGCAAAGTTTGACACAGCCAACGATATTTCAGAGTTTCATCCAATTTATTTGTGCTATCCAATTTGCTAAGCCATATCAGTTAGACCATGATATCCAAGCTTCTCGATAGGGTCACAAGGGTATCCAGGAGTTTTACTCTATTATGACTAGATTTGGGACCAATTAGCTCTCACTAAGCGTCCTAAGTTTAATGACTTATATCATCCTTATAAAGAGGAGCACCAGTGTTTGTACGGTTTCTGATGGCACTCAGAGATCGATTTGAGGGACTTTTCCACTACCCTTAGTTAATTCAATGGTTAATAACTATGAAGCACCGACACTCTCTTTTGCCCCACGTATCAGTGTCGGATACGTATCTGACACGGACACTCTTTGGACACGTGTCGGATACTCAAAATTTCGTGTCAAAATTTTTTGTTGGTTTTTCTTGAGCCGACACTCTTTGGAGACGTGTCGGATACTCAAGTAGGTCATGAGAGTTTGTGGATGTTGATTTCATCCACCATTGGTGGTAACCTACGGTCTACGGAGCACCAACGCCCTGTTTTGGCCATTGTATCAATATCGAAAGAGAAAACGACGATGACACGACCCAATATTTAATGATGATGGTGATGAGGCAATTGAAGAATGAGTGGATGGACATCTTTTTGGGACATATATAGTACTACTAGTTACTATTTAGTAATTAGCCGGTATTTTTTGGAACTTAATTCATGATCACATATATTTTTTGGGCTAGATACTAGTGGACACAAGTTTGCAAATATCTTTTGGTACTTGGTTTATGTAAATGGATATACTTGGGGGACAAGTGGACTTAGCAAATGACAATGTGCTTTGACACTTGGTTGATGAATGTTATTAACTTATTAATGAAGATGTTTTTGAATTTTATTTATTTGCTTTGTTGTTTTGATAATTTCATAGTATTGTTGTGATTTATGTGCTTTTATGCCGATTTTGATAAGACATGGTACACATATATTTCAAAAAAATATTTTTTAAAAATCATGTCCCCAACATATCGTATCCTGCTTTTTTAAGAAATGTCGTACCGGCGTATCCGTGTCGTGTCCGTGTCGCGTGTCCGTGTCGGTGCTTCTTAGGTTAATAAGCTCTAGATGAGAAGGTTCATGTCAAGGCTCTTCCAAGCAGGGGCCTTCTTTCCTCACCATGGACAGTACTAGTTGTTTTCCCTAAACCACGAGCTAGCACACAGCCTAAGAAGTAAGTCAAAGTTGGTGCAGTAAGTCGAAGTTGGTGCAGACGAGTGTAGTTCCTGTTGAGAGAAGTTTCAGTGAAGGCCCACTCCCTAAATTATTGCATAGTACTAGACGATAACTTCACATGAAGAGATTGCATCAAAACAAACAAACTTATTTAAACAACACCAGAAAAGTAGCATTGCCAACCCTTCAAGACCTCACTCTAATAAAGGGGCATCATCATGTAAAGTCTGAGGCCTAAATAACAATAACCTTATGACCCTGAACTAATTAAATACTACACAGCGAATAAATAATATGTGGAGGAAAAAAACGCCTCACCTGATGCAACCTACTTGGTGATCGTTAACTAGAGGATATAAGCAGCTCCACTGCTTTTCTTGTTTTATTTTTAGGAAATTATATTATCACCAGTTACCAAAAAATATGAAGTAGCAAACAAGCTAAGGATATAGGGTGATGAAAAATATAAGGTTTTTTGAAGTTACCGATCCTAAGCATAAAATTTCAAGCAAGCCAAGTAACAAAAGCACTGGATAAAGAGTTCTTTAACCTGTAATTACTTCTAACATTATCAACTACTTCCAAACTCAGTAACAACAATCAATGCAGAACATAAGGCAAATCCGTTAATTTTTCCTGCCATAAATGCCAAGAATAAAGATCGAATACAGAAGATATACCACAGTCATTGTCATCATCAGTGTCCCAGTAAGGCGGAGAAGTCGATGGGATTCCATTTTCCACCTGATCACAAGATCGCCACTCTGCCAAAGCCTCTGCGGACCTTCCAGCTCCACAATCACCGGTCATTTTCCCTCCGCCACACTCCTTCAACTTCGCTCTCTGCAAGAACAAAGTATAACCTAATTATACACTGAGGGTGTTTGGGAAAGCAAAGAATCAGTTCCACAAATTCAAGTGTTTGGTGAGTGCCAATTTCTTAGATAGGAGCCCTTGCCCAGTCTAACAACTCTCTTGAAACTGGTTCTTTGTCAAACCAACATTACCTTGGTTGTCACAAGACAATAGCTAGATCAAAATTGAGAAATGAACCTAGTCCAGTTTTAGACTTTTCCATACCAACCCTTTTTAGCTCCAAAAATAGTGGAAATTTGCATAGTTTGCATTCAAAGGCTATAAACATCATTCTTTTATTTTCCTATAGTGATATTTCATACTCCATAGTCAAATTAATAGTAAACAAAAAATGTCTTCAGCAAAACAATCCAAATGATCGGCAGGGCCGGCCCTGGGGGTAGGCGAGGCAGGCGGCCGCCTAGGGCCCCCAAACTTTGTCCATTTTTTTCTTTTACAGAGGGCTCGAAAAATATTGATCATATGTAATATGTTAGTGTAATTGTATTCGAGCCCACATTTGGATTGAGAAAAATATTTATTTAAAGTAGTGTAAGTTGTCCAACACTTTTTTTCCTTGAATTACAAGGGAAGGGGTAAGGGTCGAACACTCGACCTATTCAATTAGGGGCCTAAGATCAGATCCTACTCGGTGTCAAACGAGCTTTTCTCACTTTGCCGAGCCCAACACTAGTTCATTACTTTCCAATTTAGCCCAACTAAAATTGTGTTACATCAATCCAAATAAGAGATTGACCTTTGATGTTGAAATAAAGAGTGACAATATGAACCCATACGGAATCACAAATACGGTGGGGGGAGAAGACGATCACAATACACTACATACGGTAGGGGGAGAAGACGATCACAATACACTACATGCAATAAAGATTACTAGCTCTAAACCTATGAACTCTCAAAATAACCACAAAAAAAAATACACAAAAAACAGAAAATACTATCCACAAAGAAAAACAATTCGCCTCAGGACCAGCACGAGCCCATCCAACCTTGGTTGAGGGCCGTCTTGAAATGATCTCTACCGTCCCCAAATTGTCAGGGCCGGCCATGAATGATCCAATCAAGTTCACCCATTCTCAGCTCTCTTGATGAACATTTTGAGAACATCATTGCACCATAAAATCTGTGAACCCCATTTTTTTTTTTAAATTACAACAAATTTTAATAAATCCTAATATTACAGTTCTGAAAAAAAAAAATTTAAAAAAAAAACTGAAAATGAATCAAATATTACAAATAATAGAAACTTAGTAGATTGATAGAGAAACTCTATGAACAAAACTATGTGAATGTACCCAATTCGATCAGATTCACATCGAAATCCCCAAGTATCTTTTCCATAAAGTTATAAGATCAAAAAACCGCCACAAGCTAATGAATTCCAAAAAATACAACTAAGAACTTCATAATGCGAAAACAAATTCCCTGATCGAAAGAAAATACAAACCATAACAGGGCTTCGCCAATGGTGATGCAAGCTGTTGTTGAGGTCTAGGAGAGAGATAGCGGAGATGAAGGAGAGAGAAAGAGAGATTTTGAGGCGTCGGAGAAGCAAAGAACAGGCGGAATTTAAATATAGGGTAAATTATATAGAAACCCCTTTATATATTGCCATTTTTCAACACCACCTCCTTAAACTAAATATTAAACTAATTGACCCCTTAACTATTGTTTTTCTTCTCGCATTGACCCCTCAAATACGAGAGCATTTTTGCTCTCTCAAAAAATGGTCACCCATTACTCAACCAGACATTTACTGGGTGACATGTGTCCATTTCCATTCTCATTTTGTCATTGTATTATTAGCATAACTACTGGAATAAAACTCATGTCACCCAGTGGAGATCTGGGTGACCATTTTTTGGTGAGCAAATATGCTCTCCTCAAATACCCCTTACACGTAGTTGAAAACTTTAAGGGGTTAGTTTGTTGAGTTTTTTTAATTTTTGGAGGTGTTAGTAAAAAAACACAATACATGAGGGGCCTATTTATATAATTTACCCTTAAATACATAGCAATTGTTGTTTTTTTATAACTTTTGATGTATTTTTTGTGTTGACAAAAAAAAAATTATTTTATTTGATATACTGTGATTTTCAAATTTATATATATATATATATATTTTATATAATTCCTCTAACACTTTGCTTGTGTAAATCTAAGATTCATAAGATTCAACATAATTTACGAAACTCTCAATTTCACAGTATCATACAAGGGCTGGGGAATTCTTAAAAACGATGGCTTGTGGATGACAATGACGATGTTGAATGGGGTTTAAACCTAGATTTTGAATCAAGTAAATATAATATTCAAAAAATCCAAATTGTGTTTATTGGGGGAATTTGGTTCTGCATTTTAAATTCCCAACATTTCCCATACGGGTGACCGTAAGAGGAGTATTGATGTACTTACTAACCTCAGCAATAATCCCATGTGCGACGGTCCACACGTGCACCCAAGAGACCGAGTGAGATTTATCGCACCCCTCAACGAGTACCGTTGATCCGAACTCGAGTATGGAGAGAGGTTCAACGACAAATGGGGGGTCCCCAGGTGAGGAAGCACCAGTGAGTAATCACATCATGTGTTGTGTAAGGATTTTCAGCTAGAGTAAACTGGAATTCTTACTGATTCACACACTATTGAAATTGCAATTGAAGAATAAGGGAATTAAGAGAAAAACAGAAGGATTATAAATAAGAATTGAAGAATATGAAGATGAAGATAGATAGATATATATATATATATAGAGAGAGAGAGAGATGGGATCAAAAAGTCTGATTTCACATAATGATTCAGTTACAGATTACAATCCACTTGTAATTCTTTCACGTTACAACCAATTCTAACAGAAAATGAATTCAACCAATAACTACCACGTATTTTTTTACCGCCAACAACTTGATCAATTTTGCTTAAGCCAAACGATAGCGTTTTACTCTTCTTTCTATCAAAATAACACAAAGCAACAGTAATATTTTTCAACGACAGAGATGAATTGATTTGAATTCGAGGGTCATGACAAATTACCCTTCCCTTCTGCAAATCCTTGACCTCAAGGTTTCAAGAGAGATCAAAATTCGGAAACGTTGCTTGCATCTCATTCTAGAACTCCCAAGTAACTTCTTCAGGTGGTCCATTTGTCCACTGAATCAACAGCTGCACTTCGGCAACATTTCCTTTACGCATCATTCGTGTATCAAGGATTGAGATTGGCTCCACCAACATTTGTCTTTCGAGTCCAATTGGGGGTAATTTTGAGCATACTCTATTGGCTTGTCCCACACATTCGTAAGAAGTGAGACGTGGAATACAAGGTGGATCATGGAATTGGGTGGTAATTCCAATTTGTAGGCTACCTTCCCAACCTTCTAAAGTACATGGTAAGGACCATAAAATCAAGGAGAAAGCTTGAAATTTCTTCTAAAAACCACCAAAGATTACCTATATGGCTGCAATCTAAGGTAAACTAGCTTTCCTTCTTCAAATTCCCTTTCCGTTCTTCTTTTGTCTGCAAAAAAAACTTGATGTGAGCTTGAGCTTGGTTTAGATTATCTTTTAGCAACTGTAACATGAGAACTCTATCTCTGATAAATTCATCAACTTCAGTAACAGGTGACTTTAGAGCTTGATGTACACTTATAAGAGGGGGTAAATAGCCATATAAGGATTGAAAAGGGGACAACTTCAAGCTTGAGTGGTAATGTGTGTTATACCACCACTCGGCAAGAGATAACCATTTCCTCCACTTGTAAGGTCTGTCATGTCACACCCATCCCGAATAATCATTTGTTTTAAAATTCATAAAAATGAATTTTAAGAAAGTATCGATGTTATTTGATAAATATGAATGAGGTTGACTGAGGGTCAACGGAAGGTGTCAAGTGAAGACACTGTAATTTAATATACAATGAAGCATTCATGTGATTAAATGACATTTATGTGATTTAAATGTTATTTGACTTTATCTGGTAATTATGAATAGTAATTTCACTGTGTAGTACTATTTCTAATTGTTTTGATCTTGTTTGGGATCACTTTGAATGTTATAGTGAGAACATGAATGATACGTTGCATAAAAGGTAGGGTGTGCAGAAATTCCACAGAAATAGTTTTCAGAACGTAATTACGGATCCAAATGGAACCTAGATGAAACATTTTATAATTTATAGTTTTCACTCGTGAATTGATAACTTAGACGTTTAAGACATTTTGGGGCATAATTGGAAGATTAGAGAATTCGTGGGGTGTTAAACATAATTTCGATGTGATGACCAAGAGCCAATACTCCTGAGGCAGGATGGTCAAGACGGATGAGGTGAGGTTGGGTGTGGGGACTTGTCCCACATCGCCTGGGGTGAAGTTCCTGGACTAGTTTATAAGGATTAATCGCCCCTCTATATGCAACAAGGCCTTTTAAAATCGTGAGGGAGCTAAACATGAAAGAACTTCACAGCTAAGCGTGCTGCTACCAGAGCAGTACCAGGGATGGGTGACCCCCTGGGAAGTTCTTTGTGTTTAGGCCCAAAGCGGACAATATTGTTGCTAGATGGGGAGGTGGGTCGTTACAAATGGTATCAGAGCGGAAACCCAGCCGGAAGTGTGGGGGCAGGTCCGTGTGGTCCTTAAGGAGGGTGGATTGTGATGACCAAGAGCCAATACTCCAGAGGCATGATGGCTAAGACGGATGAGGTGAGGTTGGGTGTGGGGACTTATCCCGCATCGCTTGGGGTGAAGTTCATGGACTAGTTTATAAGGATTAATCGCCCCTCTATATGCAACAAGGCCTTTTAAAACCGTGAGGGAGCTAAACATGAAAGAACTTCACAGTTAAGCGTGCTGCTGCCGGAGCAGTATCAGGGATGGGTGACCCCCTGGGAAATTCTTTGTGTTTAGGCCCAAAGCGGACAATATTGTTGCTAGATGAGAGAGAGAGAAGGGGATTTCCTTGGACCTCTTAGGCCTTGTTTGGCGAAGTTTTTACAAAAAACTAATTTTGGAAATTTGAGAAAAACCTATAAATACTTGTAGGATTCACTTATAATCAAGGATCCGGCGTAGAATCGGACTCCTAATACTTTTCCTGAAATCTTAAGATCGTAGCTTAAGGTATGAATTCTTAACCTATGTAATATAAAGAATTTTAGATTGCTTTAGATATTATGTATGAAATTGTGATCCGGGCAAAATCCATATGTTAATCTATGCTCGTTAATTTTAGCGAGTACGTATGAAAAGCATGGTGATATGGTTATGTGAGCATGCTAAATGATTATGTGGGTCAAGGGGGAGTTTGGTACAATTTCGTGTAGGGGTAAGCCTCTCGATATTTGAGAGTTATAGTGGCGACGTCTACTTACTTGGTTTAGGAGAAGGCCCTGCCAAAGCAGTTGGATGTAATGGTTAATAGACTTTGGATTTGCCATTGGCATCGCGGTTAAAGATTTAGGACTTGTCGATATACTGAGTGAATGCATATCTCTCTCCCTAGAGAGTATTTGATATATTTAAAGTATAAATTTTCATATATGCATATGTTTAGAATTGTACACTCAGCATATAGTTGAGCAGTGGAGACTTACTCCATTGCAGATGAAAAGAAGAAACGAGATGAGTGAGGCCGATGAGACGATGGGATAGTCCATGTATATGTTTTTGTTTCCATTCCAAGATTGTAATAATGAATTTGGAAAAGTTAGAACTATGTGCTTTACTAGAAATCCCACAATGGATTTTTAACATGGTAGTATGTAATTCGAAACTCTTACAATTATGTTTTGGACATGTTGTAATACAGTAAGACTTATTCGGAATGAGTTCTGCATGTGTCGTTAGTCGTGGTTGAGAATGGATAACCTTAGAAATGGAAATTTTGTAGAATGCTCTATATTTCATAAAACAGTCGACTGGATCGAGGCCACAGTCGACTGGATTCCCTGCGTTGGCAAATATCTTCGTTCAATTTTTAGAAAACAATCGATTGGGTGAAGAAAATAGTCGACTGGATGATGTTAAAAAAACTAGACATTCGAGAGGATCAATGTCCGGTCGACTGGAGGAGTACCAATCGACTGGAAGTTTGATCCCACAGTCGACTGGGTCCCCGACACAGTCGACTGGATTGGAGTATTGAGATTTTCATGCTCTCTGTAATTCCAAAGCAGTCGACTGGATTCCCGAAACAGTTAACTGGACCACTATTCTTAAGTGTTTAAATGGGAAAACTTGTTTTGCTCAAATTTATACGGATTTTAAGGACTCGTAGTCCAATGTTATTCAAATGAACTTTGTTTTAAAGAGTTCTTATGTTTTTTTTCCGCTGCTATAACCTTTTCATTGAATTGGATGAGCCTTGGTGGCGTGCCCTGTCACACCCCAACCCGCCTCGTGCGGATTAGGACACGTGTAACAATGCTACAAGCTCCCAATCACATTAATTTGTAAAGAAATATACGAATTACTAAGAAACACATGTGTTTAACCCCATTAAACAACTCTGTTGTTACAAAATAGGCCCCAAGGGCAAAATGGTCATTTATAAAGTATGTAAAATTTTTATACCAAAAGTTAGAATTTTGAGTCCCGGTTCCAACGCAACAAACGGCACGCGAAACCGAGTTTTCTAGAAGAAGTTATGCATGTTTCCGTAAAAACGGACATGCTGGGGAAAAATACAAGGCGGATCGATCCCTTCATAATGGGCGGATCGATCCATTTATATTAGTCTCCCGCAGAATGTCCCCTTGGAAGGGCGGATCGATCCCTTCACAAACCGCGGATCGATCCCCTTCACAAATTTTGCTGCTAAATTTCCTTTGCTGTCAAACAAGTTTCCAAGTTACCAAAACACAACCAAAACATATGGAAACCTTATGAAACTTTGGGAAAACATCTCCAATATACTTCCAAACACTTTTAAACTCAATTTAAGCAAGGATCATAGAATCATACCCACAATTGGATCAAGTTAACCATGAACTCATCTCATTCGGTTCAAAAACAAACTTTTCAACTTTAAAACTCAATTCTCATCCAAAGTTTATAAAACTTGTTGGAATTCAACTCAAAGTCATAACTAACATTATAAACACTAAAGAAACATGTCCAAGACACTAACGACACACCCGGACTTGCCGAGATGGTCAAATCCATTACTTGCACCCTACTAGAACAAAACGAGAGAGATTACACATATGTTCTCAAATTTACCTCCAACTCTCCAAAATACATGGTTGTGACCCAAGTTCACTTCCAACAACTTAAATATGAACATTAACATAAAAGACACCATACTTTACATCATTTTACAAGTTTCAAAAGAAATTTACAAGCATGGGGCACAAATCTCCCCCATCTCTCCCATCTCTCCCATCTCTGCCATCCATAAGTCAAGACTTTAATTCACAAGTTGAGAACCTCAACCCACTAGTTACACTATAATATAAGTTTAAAACATATTTACAAGCTCTAACTCTCTTCCCCATTCCCGAGCGCGTCACCTTCTCTCCGGATATCGCTCCGTACCTGCGGTGGTTGTTATGTACCACAACAGAAATAGGAAAACGGTTTTCTTAAGCAATTTGCTTAGTGAGCATTCTAAACATGATTGTATGTTTAACACGTGCAATGCTACAAATAACACATAAGCATAAACGTAATCGCCGAGTCACCGGTTATATGGTTCATTCAGACCCGAAGACCTCCCTTGGTGGTCACTTCTATTCCTTGGACTTCCGTATTTATCGGATTCTTCCTCTTCGCCACCCTTATTACTCCCAACAATGAACCATTTTCCCCGGTGCTCATTGACTACCACATAGACATATAAGCACATAACACATATTCATGTATCAACATATGATTTTCATAAAATTGACATAGAATTCACACAATTAACATCTTTATAATTCCTAATCATGAATTAACATCTCTAACATCACATATAGCTTGAACCCATTAAACACAATCAGATTTAGGTGTAGAAAACTCACCTTATACACAGATTTTACTCAATTTACACCTAGAGGATGCTGAATTTCCCCAATCCAAGCTCAATTTCTACCCCCAAGTGAATTCCTACAAGATTTTCGGTAGACGACGTCTCACCGTTAAGTACGAGCTACTAAAATCTAGCAATTTAAGCAGAAATTAAGGGTATAGAAATGATCGTCTCACCTCCACGAGTCCGAAAACGGCTTCGATTCGCGAATCCGACGAACGGCGGCGACGGAACGGCGAGAATTCGACGTCGGTGACGGTTTCTCCGTTTCTCTCTCCGAGCTCTACTCTTTGTTTTGTTTTAATTCTGCTGTAATTGAGAGACTCTCTCAATCTTGACACCTCCATATGCATGTATGTGAGGTGTCTCAACCTCAATTTTCCCCTTTTTCATTTACACCCCCAAAATTTCTTAAGTTCTTATTATGAAATCCCCCAAACATTTCATTGACTACCCAATTATCTAATGAGTGTTTGTCTAAGTTCCGTATGGGTCCCAACGTGGGTCCCACATATTTTGTGAAATTGCTATCGCACCTACTAATTTTACATCTTTTTCATTTATACCCTTATTTGGGTGTCCAAACTAATGCTAACACATATCAACATGTAATATGAAAGCAACTTAGCAAATATCCATGTAATCACATAAAAATGCATTTAATCACTTAAAATGCAAATTACCAATTTACCCTTCAATGGGTTAAATTTCAATACATGTCCCACCTCACTGGGGACTTTTCCAACTAGTGTCCCTCTCTGAACACCTTTTACTTGGGCGAGTCCAAGCCTCCCCTTAATCCATTTTATACACTAATTTCACTAATTAATGCATATTAATACAAATAATTAACCCGTTCTCCGGGTACGGGTGTTACATTTCTCCCTCCCTAAAAGGGAGTTTGGTCCCCAAACTTACTCTTACCTCAAAAATTGAAGAGATGCGGGTACTTGGCTCGGATCTCATCCTCCCGCTCCCAAGTAGCCTCTTCCACTGAATGGCTTCGCCATTAAACCATCACCAAGGGAATCACTTTGGTCCTCAATACTTGATCCTTCCTATCAAGAATTTGCACTGGATGTTCCACGTAAGTTAAATCTTCCGGAATCTCTAACGGTTCCGGAATGATAACATGTTTCGAATCCGGCACATAACGTCGAAGCATCGATACGTGAAACACATTATGAACATTCTCTAATTCTTGTGGCAGCTCTAACCGATAAGCTAATGGCCCAACTCGATTAAGAATCAAATACGGCCCAACATATCTCGGACTAAGCTTACCTCGCTTACCAAAACGTGCTATGCCTTTTGATGGTGATACTTTCAAAAACACATAGTCACCTACCTCAAACTCCAACGGTCTTCTACCCGTATCCGCATAACTTTTATAACGACTTTGAGCCGTTTGTAATCTCTGCTTAATCAGTCGGATCTTGTCAGTAGTGATTTGCACTATCTCTGGTCCCAAAAGCTGTTTCTCTCCAACTTCTGTCCAACATACTGGCGATCTACACTTTCTTCCATATAATGCCTCATAAGGCGCCATTCCAATGCTAGTTTGGAAGCTGTTGTTGTAAGAAAATTCAATCAACGGCAAATGAGTTTCCCAATCAGCTTTAAAATCCATAACACATACTCGTAGCATATCCTCCAAAATCTGAATTACTCTCTCGGATTGCCCATCGGTCTGGGGATGAAATGCAGTACTGAAATGTAAAGATGTTCCCATCGCCTTTTGTAAACTCTCCCAAAATCTTGACACGAACCGAGTGTCACGATCTGACACTATCGACACTGGTGCTCCGTGAAGTCTAATAATCTCTCTGATATAAATCTCTGCAAGTTTTGATGGATCTTTGGTCTTAATAGGTAGGAAATGGGCTGACTTAGTCAACCGGTCTACAATCACCCATATGCTATCATTTGACTTTTGAGACTTTGGAAATCCCGAGACGAAATCCATTGTGATATGTTCCCACTTCCACTCTGGTATCTCTAAAGGATGTAACTCTCCTCCGGGTCGTTGATGTTCTAGTTTCACCTTTTGGCACGTCATACATTTAGACACAAATTCTGCAACTTCTCGCTTCATACCACTCCACCAGTAAATTTCTCGCAAGTCTCGGTACATTTTGGTACTACCCGGATGTACAGAATATCTTGTATTGTGGGCTTCCTCCATAACTTTATTTCTCAGATCTCCAACTCTAGGTACACATAATCGGTTTATATATTTCAGAACACCATCTTGGAAACTAAATTCTGGCCTTCTCCCCTCTGGTAACTCATCCACAATCTTCTTGAATTCTGGATCTAAGAACTGATTAGTCTTGATTTCACCAATTAAACTTGGCTGTGCCACGATCGCAGCCATTAAACCACCTCTAATTTTAGGAACTACCTCAAGCTTCAATTGTTCAAATTCCTTTATCAACTTTTCTTGTCCAGTCAAGGCATAAGCTAAGTTTTCTGACGACTTCCGACTCAAGGCATCGGCAACTACATTGGCTTTTCCCGGGTGATACTGAATTTTTAAATCATAATCTTTCATGAGTTCCAACCATCTTCTTTGTCTCATATTAAGATCCCTCTGAGTGAATAGGTATTTAAGACTTTTATGATCCGTGAAGATTTCACAAGTTTCCCCGTATAGATAATGTCTCCAAATCTTTAACGCAAAAATTATCGCCGCTAACTCCAAGTCATGTGTCGGGTAGTTCTTCTCGTGAGGTCTCAACTGCCTTGAAGCATAGGCTATTACCTTGTCATCTTGTGTCAAAACACATCCCAAGCCTTGGTGGGAAGCATCACTGTATATTCTAAAATTTCCAGTGCTTGTTGGAATTGTAAGTATTGGTGCCGTAGTCAACTTTTTCTTCAATGCTACAAAACAATCTTCACATTCCTTGTTCCACTCAAACGGTACATCTTTTCTCATCAACCTTGTCATTGGCGTTGCAATTCTAGAAAAGTCTTTAACAAACCTTCGATAATATCCGGCTAACCCCAAGAAACTTCGAATCTCGGACACATTTGTCGGTCTTGACCAATTCATAACAGCTTCAATCTTCTGTGGGTCAACAGAAATACCCTCTTTAGAAATCACGTGTCCTAGAAAAGTGACACTCGTCAACCAAAATTCGCTCTTCTTCAACTTCCCAAACAATTGTTTCTCTCGAAGTCGCTGCAAAACTAGTCTCAAGTGTCGTTCATGCTCTTCCGAACTCTTAGAATAAATGAGAATGTCATCAATGAATACAATAACGAACTCATCCAAATATGATTTGAATACACGGTTCATCAAATCCATGAAGGCAGCAGGCGCATTAGTAACCCCAAACGGCATCACTAGGAATTCATAGTGCCCGTAACGGGTCCTAAAGGCTGTCTTCTCCATATCCTTAGCTTTAACTTTCAGTTGATGGTACCCAGATCGTAAGTCAATCTTTGAAAATACCTCAGCCCCTTGAAGTTGATCGAATAGATCGTCAATACGTGGCAACGGGTATTTGTTCTTGATGGTTACTTTGTTGATCTCCCGGTAGTCAATACACATTCGCATTGTACCATCTTTCTTCTTCACGAATAGTACTGGTGCACCCCACGGGGACACACTAGGTCGGATAAAACCCTTGTCTAGCAACTCTTGCAACTGTATCTTTAACTCTTTCAACTCAATTGGTGCCATTCGATATGGTGCTCGTGAAATTGGTTGGGTTCCCGGCATAACATCAATACCAAATTCAATTTCTCGATCAATCAATACACTAGGTAACTCCTCAGGGAATACATCTGGAAACTCTCTAACTACCGGAATATCTTCAAGTTTTAAATCGGGACCTCTAGTATCAAGAATACTACACAGAAACCCCCGGCAACCCTTCTTTAATAAACGACAAGCTTCAATAGCTGACACGATATACGGCGGTGATACAACACCCTTACCTTGAAAATAAAACTCATCTTGATTCGGAATACGGAATGCTACTCCTTTAGTGTTACAATCAATATTAGCATGATTAGCCGCTAACCAATCCATACCCAATATAACATCGAAGTGTTGAATTACTAATGGTACCAAATCAACAGTTAACTCTTTACCATTCACATCAATCTCACACTTTCTAAACACACCCGAACTAACCAACGGAGCCCCCAACGGTATCGCGACAGATAAATCATAGTTTAGGAACTCTAATGGTTTATCTAAATGTTTAGCAAAGTGGTGTGACACGAATGAGTGTGTAGATCCCGAATCTATAAGTACATTTGCTAGATGTGAGCAAATGGGAACCATACCTGAGACAACAGTGTCGGCAGAAGCAGCATCTCCCGGCCTGAGTTGAAATGATCTTGCCTCTCGTTGCTCCCTCCTCGGAGGTTGAGTAGTCCTTGGTGTGATAGCGCTAGCCGCAGAAGAACCTGAACCTGATGCTCCTTGGCGTCTAGTAGGACAATCCTTAGATTGATGTCCCAATTCCTTACAAGTGAAGCATCGACCTCTCATATCTATATTCTGATTTGGACAATTTCTGGCAATGTGTCCCGGTTGTCGGCAACTATTGCAAATGATTGGGTTTGGAAGCTGATTGCACCGGCCCCAATGAAATTTCTGACAAGTCTGACACCTCGGTTTATTTCCACCGGAACCACTACCAATACTAGCTGATGATCCTCCTAAACTCTGTCTTTTTGCACTCCCCTGACCACTGAACTGACTTGATCCCGGTCGTTTACTTTGTTGACTCGGTGGTGGTGGCATGTTTGAAGTATAACCAAGGTCTCTCTCAGCAATAGAAGCAATGTCCAATGCCTTAGCATAAGTCTCTGGACGGAATACGGTCACTCGTCCTCGGATGTCACCTCGAAGTCCCGCTACAAACTTTCTTGCCTTCACTTTTTCGGTTGCTACAATGTCCCCGGCAAACCTTGCCAAACTCGTAAATTACGTGGAGTACTCCCGGACTGACTTTTCCCCTTGTACCAACTCCATGAATTCTTGAGCCTTTTGATCCCCAAATGACTCTAGAAAATATTGATCATTGAAAGTCTCAAGATATTGGTCCCACGTTGTCGGTTGACCCGGGCCTAGCTTAGTACGCCACCAATATTGCGCTTCATCTTTTAACGTGTCTGCAGCAAATAGCACTTTTTGTTCATCAGTACATGGTAATACCCGGAAGTTCTTCTCCATATCCGAGATCCAAAAATTCGCCTTCATCGGATCGGCTTCCCCGCGGAATATGGTCGGCTTTTGTTTGTGGAATTTAGAAATAGTAACAATGTCTTCCCTTGGATTTGGATTCGGTTGTACCGGTCTCTCTTCGATCACATGAGTTTCTGCTACTCGTACCAACCCTTCGATTGCTCTTTCAACCCGTTCCATTCGGTTTGAGGTGTCACCTCCAGACATAATGCCTGGCACCCACATATAGTACACACATGCACGTTACTTTTAAATAAACACATAACATACTAATCAACATTTAAAAACATGCTAAATAAACGTGTATGCATGTTTATGCAACTACGTGTTGTTGTGTGCACACTACACGTCGTATACGTCTCTCGTCCCCAAAGGCTCTAGCCAACTGCTCTGATACCAAAAATTGTCACACCCCAACCCGCCTCGTGCGGATTAGGACACGTGTAACAATGCTACAAGCTCCCAATCACATTAATTTGTAAAGAAATATACGAATTACTAAGAAACACATGTGTTTAACCCCATTAAACAACTCTGTTGTTACAAAATAGGCCCCAAGGGCAAAATGGTCATTTATAAAGTATGTAAAATTTTTATACCAAAAGTTAGAATTTTGAGTCCCGGTTCCAACGCAACAAACGGCACGCGAAACCGAGTTTTCTAGAAGAAGTTATGCATGTTTCCGTAAAAACGGACATGCTGGGGAAAAATACAAGGCGGATCGATCCCTTCATAATGGGCGGATCGATCCATTTATATTAGTCTCCCGCAGAATGTCCCCTTGGAAGGGCGGATCGATCCCTTCACAAACCGCGGATCGATCCCCTTCACAAATTTTGCTGCTAAATTTCCTTTGCTGTCAAACAAGTTTCCAAGTTACCAAAACACAACCAAAACATATGGAAACCTTATGAAACTTTGGGAAAACATCTCCAATATACTTCCAAACACTTTTAAACTCAATTTAAGCAAGGATCATAGAATCATACCCACAATTGGATCAAGTTAACCATGAACTCATCTCATTCGGTTCAAAAACAAACTTTTCAACTTTAAAACTCAATTCTCATCCAAAGTTTATAAAACTTGTTGGAATTCAACTCAAAGTCATAACTAACATTATAAACACTAAAGAAACATGTCCAAGACACTAACGACACACCCGGACTTGCCGAGATGGTCAAATCCATTACTTGCACCCTACTAGAACAAAACGAGAGAGATTACACATATGTTCTCAAATTTACCTCCAACTCTCCAAAATACATGGTTGTGACCCAAGTTCACTTCCAACAACTTAAATATGAACATTAACATAAAAGACACCATACTTTACATCATTTTACAAGTTTCAAAAGAAATTTACAAGCATGGGGCACAAATCTCCCCCATCTCTCCCATCTCTCCCATCTCTGCCATCCATAAGTCAAGACTTTAATTCACAAGTTGAGAACCTCAACCCACTAGTTACACTATAATATAAGTTTAAAACATATTTACAAGCTCTAACTCTCTTCTCCATTCCCGAGCGCGTCACCTTCTCTCCGGATATCGCTCCGTACCTGCGGTGGTTGTTATGTACCACAACAGAAATAGGAAAACGATTTTCTTAAGCAATTTGCTTAGTGAGCATTCTAAACATGATTGTATGTTTAACACGTGCAATGCTACAAATAACACATAAGCATAAACGTAATCGCCGAGTCACCGGTTATATGGTTCATTCAGACCCGAAGACCTCCCTTGGTCCCGTGGTCACTTCTATTCCTTGGACTTCCGTATTTATCGGATTCTTCCTCTTCGCCACCCTTATTACTCCCAACAATGAACCATTTTCCCCGGTGCTCATTGACTACCACATAGACATATAAGCACATAACACATATTCATGTATCAACATATGATTTTCATAAAATTGACATAGAATTCACACAATTAACATCTTTATAATTCCTAATCATGAATTAACATCTCTAACATCACATATAGCTTGAACCCATTAAACACAATCAGATTTAGGTGTAGAAAACTCACCTTATACACAGATTTTACTCAATTTACACCTAGAGGATGCTGAATTTCCCCAATCCAAGCTCAATTTCTACCCCAAGTGAATTCCTACAAGATTTTCGGTAGACGACGTCTCACCGTTAAGTACGAGCTACTAAAATCTAGCAATTTTAGCAGAAATTAAGGGTATAGAAATGATCGTCTCACCTCCACGAGTCCGAAAACGGCTTCGATTCGCGAATCCGACGAACGGCGGCGACGGAACGGCGAGAATTCGACGTCGGTGACGGTTTCTCCGTTTCTCTCTCCGAGCTCTACTCTTTGTTTTGTTTTAATTCTGCTGTAATTGAGAGACTCTCGCAATCTTGACACCTCCATATGCATGTATGTGAGGTGTCTCAAACTCAATTTTTCCCTTTTTCATTTACACCCCCAAAATTTCTTAAGTTCTTATTATGAAATCCCCCAAACATTTCATTGACTACCCAATTATCTAATGAGTGTTTGTCTAAGTTCCGTATGGGTCCCAACGTGGGTCCCACATATTTTGTGAAATTGCTATCGCACCTACTAATTTTACATCTTTTTCATTTATACCCTTATTTGGGTGTCCAAACTAATGCTAACACATATCAACATGTAATATGAAAGCAACTTAGCAAATATCCATGTAATCACATAAAAATGCATTTAATCACTTAAAATGCAAATTACCAATTTACCCTTCAATGGGTTAAATTTCAATACATGTCCCACCTCACTGGCACAACACCATATGGGCAAATTTGTAACGGACAAGTTTTATAATTTGCAACGGGAATATCCGTTACAAATTTGTAACGGATATATCCATTACAAATGTAGTAAAAACGTTACTAATTGCTAGTATTTTGGTTGGTTAATTTATGTAACGTGTGTAATTAAAGTTGTAACGTTAATATCCGTTACAAAATGGGCTCCAAAAAAAAAAAAAAAAAAGTAAAATAAATGTCTCAACAAAAAGATCGGGCTCCAAAACAAAAACTAATCTGAAGTAGAAAGGGGGAGAGAGGAGAAAGGGGAGAGAAAGGAGAAAGGGGGAAACACTCCTACCCACCGGACGAAGCCACTGCACCGCCGACCCACGTCCGCCGCCGATCCACTACCGCCGCCGATCCACTACCCCCGCCGACCCACGACCGCTGTCGACACTAGGCAGTCGCAGACCCTCCTGTCGGTAAACACCTGGCCTCCTTATTCTCCTTCTTCTTCTTCTTCTTCTTCTTCTTCTTCTTCTTCTTCATCATTTACTTTCTTCCTTATATTTCTTCCTCTCTATCTTCCAATTAGAAGATCTAAATAGAACCCCAAGCTGTTCATTGCCCAACACTGTTCATTGGCCAGATCCCCAATCAGCGGGGAAACACCGTTGTTCATCGGGCCGACCCCCAATCAACCCCTAATCAAGTCTATGAACATTTACAGAAAGGTAATTAATTCCCTGTGTATTCTAATCAATTTCTGTGAAAGTCACATTTAGTACTTTTGTTAATATGTTCCATTGTTCAGTAGGCTTCTTTAGATGTTCTACATTTCTCTATATTGGTTACGAGGTGTATTTAAATGCATATAATATATTTGTGTGCATATGGGACTAGGTCTTAAGAAAAGGACCAAGCATTTTCTTCTCAACATGATGCCCATACTTTAAGAAAGGGGCCTTAGATAATTAATCTTTGAAATTTGGAGGTACTTGTCTCTATAAAGAATCCCAACTAGATGCAAATTGGTCTCAACATAAACTACGACAAAAGACTTTGGTTCAACAGAGGTCAAGCCAAGTTGTTTGGGACTAAAAGAAATTTAGTTCAAGTGGGCTGCTGTCTTGTGTTTGTACATTAAGTCATCTCCTAATTTTATAAACTTTATTTTGGGTTTAATTTGGGTTTAACTAAGTCTTGAAACAGATAACCTAAGATGGCTTTTTCTAGTCAATTACTAAAACCCATTATTATGGTTTTGTTTAATCAATGTTTTATGTTTAAATGTACTTCTTGGGTGATTAAGGACAAAAGATAATGTGAGGGTTAGGCAGACCCTAATACGGGTCTACCGTATACTATTAGTTGGAAGAAAATGTCTTATAGGCCAAGTTGATTGATCATATGACCTTGGACAATGTTCCATTAAAATTAGATTATTGCATAATAATATTCTCAATCATTAAAAGAATCGGGCGGCCAAGTAGCTTTAGAAAATTGGATCAATTCAACTGTTCGTTGAAATTTCTTTTTCTTTTTTCTTTTTTTTTTTCTTTCCATTAATCTTACTTGACAATAGCTGTAGCCACAAACCTCTTCTAATGTTTTGTATGATGATGGTTCACGTTTTAAGGCTTTGTTTAATTTCATGAATTTAATTAAAAGAAAAAGAAACACTGATAAAAAACAGTTTTCTTTATTTGGTAAAAAAGAAAACAATGATGAAATTAGGAAGAGAACGAAAAGCCGGCGCAAACACAATTAGAAATTTTAAATTTTGTGAGTCACTTTCGTTCATTTTTTTCTCGAGTTTTGTTATATTTTACAATTATAATTTTTAATTGTTATGTCGCCAACTACTCCAAAAGCTTGAATTGTTAAAGAATAGGCCCAACAATGTAAATCAAGCTTCAATAGTGGAGGGCCAATAAACATCCTGATTGTAGCCCAACAATGTAAATCAAGCTTCAATAGTGGAGGGCTATGTTTGGATCAAGCTTCAATACACATCTTGATTGCAGCCCATCCTGAGAATACCTACTTTAGTGAGAGTTGATAGGTGTCGGGAAGACATCTTATTTCGAACATTTAAGAAATTTCAGTAGTGACAGTTTTTTTTTAATGATGATTACACGTGCGATGAATGAGTCATTATTCAGTTTAGCAAGATGCAGGAGAATCAAGTGAACCGTACTTATTACATTGATCCATTTTTGTCTATATGGTCAACAATCCTATCAGTAACTAGCATTTGGCAAATATTGCAACATCAAACTATATTCATATATCTTCTGCTCATTATAGCAGGCTTTCTGTATGAAGATTATGATTAATGTCTTCAAGAGATTATGCTTCCATTATCTATTTTACCTATCTTCATACTGGAATTTTTTTATTTTTTTTTGGTTTATTAGATGCTATAAATTGAGGCAAGTGCAGCGTTCACTGAAACTTTTTGGACATTTGGTGATTGTTGTTTTGCCTGTCACACTAAAAGTGATTTTATTTTCTCATCTATTTTTGTTTATAGGTTTATCATAACAAATAATGGAACTGGTCATAATGTAGTTGGGCTGAGGTAAGACCATGTGATTTTTCTAGTATAGCATCATTGTTGATTTGCCTCACTCACACGAGAGTAAGAACTAAGAACACTCATAAGCTTTATTAACTAGATGGGAAAAAAGGAAAAAAATTAAAAACATCTCTCTCTACCCTTCGAAATCTTTTCAGTATGAAATGATAGAATTAGGTAGCAAAACCATGCAAATTGTAATAGAAATGCTCTTACTTTTCTTTTCAATATCTTCTTTTGGAGGGTGAGGTGGGGTTTACTATAAAAACAACATTTACTTTTGTGTATGGTCAGATACAAGGAGTATCAACTTCGAGACTATAGTTCATGGTTTCTAAGAGAAGTAAGAATTTTCCTTGCCCTTTATTATCGCATCAGTGTCATCTCGAGTGCATCATATTGTTATCTAAATCCCGCTAATTTATTGCAGCTGAACAATACCCATAAATGGAAGCACTTGAGAAGTTGTCTCGTGAAATCTTATGACTGCAACGTCCTCTCTAAAAGATACAAGGTCCGCTTTTTAGCTTCTGACTTATAGTTTTTCCATTTTGTTTCGTGTAACATCCATTCATGAAATGTTCGCCTTCTTGTTGCAGACTCTTAAGCAATACAAATTGGCAAAACTAACTCCCATCGAGGCTGGTTGCTGTCGACCGCCATCTGAGTAATTGCCTTTCTTTATTTTTATTTTTTTTTGGTGTAAGGGAAAACAAAAGAAACTAGCTACCACGAGGGTAGCAAACTCCAACAGAATCTGCATTTCTTTTTACTCCTTTGTATTGTGTAGTTTCTTCACCTTCTCTTTCCCCTCTGCTAAGGCTCTGTTTGGTTCATGGTTTGAGCAAAGGAAAAGAAAACAAAACACTGAGGTGAATACTTTTCTTTGTTTTGATAATACGGAAAATAGAAGGTAACGAAGATAGGGTGAAAAAGAAATTAAGAACTTTGAATTCTGGGATTTATACTCTATATATATAGGTAAGAAAAATAGGTAAGAAAAGAGAGTAGTTAAGAAATAAATTAAACATATCGAATTTTGTGAGTCATTTCCCTCCCTTTATTCATTTATTACAATTATATTTTAGAAATGTTTAGTTTCTAATCTTGTATAAGCATTAAGGAAATCTCAAAGAAAAACCCGAGGGATTTAGTTTTCCTTTCCCTTTTCTTTTCCCTCATGAAATCCATGAACCAAACAGAGCCTTAAGATACTTCCTTTATTGAGATTCAATAGGTTGACATTTATACTACTTGCAGGATAGATTATGTACATATATAGCATCTTTGTTAGCTATGTAACTCTGTGTGTGTGTGTGGACCTTAATTCATTTCTTAGGTGTGGTTATCCTGTTGTCAATGCCTCGTACTATGATTTGAGTTTCCATCCAATCAGCTCCAACAAGGACTGCAAGCTCTACGAAAATTCCAAGGCAACCAAGTGCTACGATTGTGATTCCTGCAAGTCAGCGTCATAATTTTACCAAGATCTCCTCCATTATCTCTCTCCAACTGAAATTCTCAATGCCCTTTTCTTTCTTCTAACTTCTTGTCCGAGCTGGTACGATACTCTCTTCCATCCAATTTTATGGCAATTATTTAATGGTTCTCTCCCCATATATAAAACCAGAAGCCATGAATCATTTGGTGATGACATTGCATAACTGAGCTTCTCAAAACTCTGATTAAGTTTGAAGACGACTGGAAGGCTTTGTTTGGTTCATGGATTTTGTGAGGGAAAAGAGAGGGGAAAAGGAATACAAAAATGGAAAACTAGTCCCATTTGTAAGGTAAAAAGAACTAGTTTTGATCTTATTTTCTTTTCCCCTCTCTTTTACCTCATGAAATCCATGAACCAAACAAAGCCGAAATGATTTTACCTTCATTGGTGTTTGTCAATAGTTTTCTTTTTTAAGTGCTTGATGTTTATTGTGGAAAGAGCCTAATAAGTTAGGTCCTAGTACGACTACACATTAAAGCTTCATGGATATAGTAGGAGAAAAGACAGAAGAAAACACCGAGGAAAACACAGAATGAGCATGACATGAAGGAAAATAAAATGAGGTTAAAAAATTAAAATAAAATTTGAATTTAAAGAGTCACTTTCCCTCCTCTGTTCTTTAGTTTCTATTATATATTGCATATTTTTTTTTTGTTTGGATAATTGAAGATATTATTAGAACCGACTAAAATTTAGCCAAACTTTACAAAGCAACTAATTTCTAAATGACTCTTTAGACTAGATTCCTTTGAGGGGCAAGAAAGGGTCTATGGCCCACTCCCCCTCAAAGGAATCTAGGTCTAAAGAGTCATTTAGAAATGTCCACATCCAACTTTAAATATCAAAGCCCACTGCATTAAATAACTCAAACCACCCATACCTAAAAATACACTAATAACACGCATAAAGGTAGACCCATATACCCTATCTTTCTATTCCTTTTACACAATATGATTGCAGTCTTGGAATTTCTTCTTGATTGATGGTCCCCATTTGTATTAGTGCTAATTAGCACTTCTTTAAATAATTTCCTTTATTTAAAATTTTTTTTTATAAAGTACTAGTTTTATGCAGGTGATAATTACTCTAAATGTTCCTATGCAGCTGATAAGATTTGTAGTGAACTTTCTATTACCTTGGAGACAAAGATTCAGTTTTTGGTTGGTTGTTATTTGAAGAGGTTGTCCACCAGAAAATTGCCTTCGCTCAGTGACTTTGCTCTAGGTAAGCGTAAACCCTCTCTGCATTAGACATTTAAACGTAGTTGAAAGAATTGGGTCTCTCTCTCTATCTAGTTTATGCTTCATTTACCGTTTTTGTATGATGTGGGTCTTCACATAGATTTTAAGTCTCTTGGTCTTCACATTCACACACAAGCAAGGCCCAATTCTCTTGGTTTTGTTGTTAAAAGTAATGGATTACAGATGACATAGACAGGGAGTGTGTGTTAGGCTTAACATAGAGAAAGTGTGTTTAGCAACTCTTCCATGGTCACTAGATTCTTTTTTGAGACTAAAGGGAAAAAGAGGATGGTAGGCTTTGGTATGTTTGGGAATGATTATAATAAATGTTTAGCACCTCTTCTATGTTCTCTAGAATCGTTTTGGAGACTAAAGGGAGAAAGGTAAGATTTGATTGCAAGATAGCGAAGTTGGATATAAGAGAGACAACCCTCTCTCTATTAGAAAACCAAACCCTCTCTCTATTATTTACCCAAGTTGAGTCCAATTAGAAAACCCTCTCTCTATTATTTACCCAATTAGGAAAGCCAAACCCAACCTCACCTCCATAGGGTCCATCACTGCCACAATTAAACAAAGTCAAAATTGGGCAAGTTAAATAATTTCATTCATGATCCTCCAATGCTAAAAAACAAATGCAAATTAAGATTCATACCATTTGACTAAACCTTTCATCAAAAACTGTGAATTTTTTTTTTAACTTTTTCAATTGGATAAGAATTTTCAATTACACCCTTCATTTATCTCTTCTTGTGTATCATATCATTTGGTGCCATTATTGGGTGGATACACAAAAAACAAATTTGTACCCTTCATTACCAACACTAATATCAAAGAGTATAAAAACGTACTCCTTGAACTAAAAAATAAATGTTTACTGACCCTTCTTTCTTACCATTTCACCTTCTTGTTTAATTAGTAGCATTCCCATAACTTTATTTCACTTTTCATTGTTGTATTGCAGAATGGCCTGTACCATAAACAAAGAGTGGATGAATGAGAAAAATAGAGTTAGCCCGGTATATATGAAGGGAGTTGAAGAGTTTCTTGAATTTGCGAATGCAAACAATGTTGCACACTTCACCACGTTACCTTGCCCGTGTGTAAATTGTCGGAATAGGACACGACGTAAACCATTAGATGTCAGAAACCATCTTATTAGGGCTGGTATAGATAGGTCATATTCTGTATGGGCTTTGCATGGTGAAAAGCCATATAAGAATTTGATACATCGTCTGCCGGTAGAAGATGTTCATACAGAAAACATTGAAGGTGAAAACATCGAGGTTGGAGGGCTTGGGATGGAGAATCTTATTGATGCTTCTTATGGAATACGCAAAGAACCACACGAAGATGATGGCAATGGTCAGGCTGGAGTTGAAGAAGAACCATATGCCGGTAATGAGAGGTACAATGAATACAGAAGATTATCAACTGAGAAATTGTACCCTTCATGTGAGGGCCCTGAGACTACTCTTTCTGCAATTGTGGAACTGCACAACATTAAGAAGCAATTTGGTTGGTCGGGAAATAGTGTGACGGCACTTTTGTCTATCTTGAAAAGGTGGCTCCCGAAAGACAACACTTTGCCGGAGAAGTATCCGCGCATGAAGAGTATGATGAAAGACTTAGGGATGAAGGCAAACTTTATTCATGCATGCGTCAATAATTGTGTTCTATATTGGGATGGTAATGAAGATAAGGAGCAATGTCCTCAATGTGGAGAACCAAGATATGCTGTGAAAACAAAGAAGGGAGGGAGAGTTTGCAAAGAACCTTTGAAAGTATTGAGACATTTCCCTTTGATTCCAAGACTTGTGAGATTGTATACTATACCATGGATTGCCCACGAAATGACATGGCACGATCGATCGACCTCTTCATGGGATCTTCTACGCCATCCATCTGATTCTCCACAGTGGAGAATGTTTAAGGATAAATGGCCAAAATTTGCTGAAGAAGGGCGTAACGTTTGGCTTGCAATTGCAACCGATGGGTTTAATCCGCGTGGTATTCAATGGTGACTACTCCTTCAAGTGATATTGCATCCAATTCAGTTAATCGCCCTATTAATTTAGGTCAAAACTTGAATAACGTTTTTAGCGCGATGGAAAATCGAAATTCTCTTCATTCTATGCCTACTCCCACCGACAAACCCCCGGTTATCTTACTTGATAAATTTGGGAAAGAATTAGCAAAGGGGTATGTTGTGACGGATGCTAGTGCTAAAAAGTGTCACTTCAAAACCGTTGGTATTGACGAAAAGAAAGTTTATATCGAGGAAGTGATTGATCCCAATGCTCATTTGTTCGACCCTCCTCAAGGTGGCTTCGATACTTTGGGAGGCTTTGTTCAAGGTGGATATGTGATTTGGCTTGAGAGTAGGTTAAAGTATGTTTGACTTCGATTATCTTATTTTCTATAACTCTTTAAATTTCGGTCATAGTTTGTAATAGTTAGTTTAAGTTTGGTCGGATAAACTCTTTACTTGTTATGAATTAGTACGGATTATGGATTATGTTTGTTGTGTATTATGGATTATGTTTATTGTGTTTGGTATGGATTGTGTGTTATGGATTATGGATTATGTTTGTTGTGCTTGGTATGGATTATGGATTATGTTTATTGTTATTTTTTATTTATTTATTTTATTTTTGGTGTTTCGTATGGATTATAATGCTTCTTAATCAGGTGGAAAAAAAATTTGGGAAACATTTCAAATAAATAAATTTTTTTATTTGTAATTACAATTTGTAACGGGTATATCCGTTACAAAATCCGTTACTAATTTTATGCATTTTGCAAATTAATAACGGATATAACCGTTACTAATTTGTTACCAATCGTTAGTATTTTTTTCAAAAAGTCAAACAAGTTGAATATTTATCCGTTACTAATATAATTTGTAACGGATATATCCGTTACAAAAAGAACATTTAGTAACGGGAATATCCGTTACAGAATCCGTTACAAGACATCCGTTACAAATTTGCAACGCCCTATTTGTAACGGGTATATCCGTTACAAATAATTTTTGTAACGGATATTCCCGTTACAAATCGGGCCATATGGTGTAGTGTGGGGACTTTTCCAACTAGTGTCCCTCTCTGAACACTTTTTACTTGGGCGAGTCCAAGCCTCCCCTTAATCCATTTTATACACTAATTTCACTAATTAATGCATATTAATACAAATAATTAACCCGTTCTCCGGGTACGGGTGTTACATGCCCCGTGTCCTATTTTCGCCCGTAGCGGGATGGGTCATGAAATGTTACTAGTCATACTCCTGAGGTAAGATTCCAAGCATTGGTTGAGCCTCTCAGATTGGCCATCGTTCTGAGGGTGATAAGTTGTATGAATTAGCTTAGTCCCAACTAGCTTGAAAATTTGATTCCAAAATCTACTTAGAAAAATCTTGTCCTTATTAGTCAAGATTGAACCAGGCAAGCCACGTAGTTTGTGAGTTTGCTTAAAACATTCTTCAGCCACTTTCTCAGCTTTAAAAGGATAGGTAAGACTGATGAAGTGGCCAGGCTTGGTCAATCTATCCACCACAACCAATATTGCATTCTTCCCTTCTGACTTTGGCAATACTTCAATGAAGTCCATTATAATATCAATCCAAGGTTAGACTAGTAATTGCAAGGGTTGCAACAACCTAAAATAAGGCACTAGTTCATGTTTCATCCTCTGACATACATCACATTTAGAGACCCAATCCTTGACTTCCTTCTTTAATCTTGTCCAGTAGAAGTTTCTTGAAATTCTTTTATAAGTTCCCAATATACCTGAGTGACCACCTGATCCTGAATTATGAACTTCTTGCATAATTTGCTCTCTCATCTATCCCCCTTTTCCCACATATAATTTCTCCCCATATTCCAATAATCCATTAAACAGGGAGAAATTTGGACTAGCTTGTGAATCTATGGATAGCTGGACCAGCAGGTTCTAAGTTTTTTCATCAAGTACATGCTCCAAGCTTCCTCTTCAAGTACATAACTTTCTAGAATGTCCTTTTGCCATTTTGGTTGAACCACTAAAATAGCACACAACTGACTTACTCCTTCATACATCCTAGATAAGGCATCATCCACTTTGTTAATTTTCTGCTCCTTTCTTGTACTCAATAGTGTAGTCAAGCCCCATCAACTTTGATAACCACTTATGTTGCAATATTGAAGTTACTTTTTGTTCCAGCAAGTATTTTAGGCTGAGATGATCAGTTCTAATAGCGAAGGTTTTTCCCTCTAGGTAAGGCCTCCACTTTTAACTGCTTGTAAAACAGCTAAAAACTCTTTTTTCAGATGTGGAAAGACCCAAATGTCTAGTTGCCAAGCTCTTACTATAGTACGTTATGGGTCTACCCTTTTACATTACTACAACCCATATGCATGAGTAGCAAGCATCTGTCTCTATTACAAAAGAGACTGAGAAATCTAGTAAAGCCAATACAGGGGCTGTACTCATGGCCTTCTTCAATTCTTCAAAGGCTATGTTAGCCTCAAGGTTCCACACGAACTGACCCTTTTTTCAAAAATTTTGTCAAGGGCCTAGCAATCATTCCATATCTTTGGACAAATTTCCTATAATAACCAGTGAGTCCCAAAAATCCCCTCAAAGATTTGATAGACTTAGGTATAGGCTAAGAGAGCATAGAAGAGATCTTTCCTATATCCATAGTAACCACCCTCCTGATATGATATGCCCCAAATACTCAATTTGATTTTTACCAAAAGAGCATTTTGATTTCTTTGCAAAAAGTTGATGTTGTTGTAGAAGTCTAAGGGTCTCATTCCAATGCTTAATATGTTCTTCCATATTCTGGCTATAAACCATGAATTTTCTAAGGTGGGGTTTAAAAATGGAGTTCATTAATGCTTGGAATGTGGCAGGGGCATTTGCCAGCCTAAAGGGCATGACTCTAAACTCATAGTGCCCTTCATGGGTTCTAAAAGCAATTTTGTATATATCTTCATCAGTGACCCTCACTTGGTGATAACCAGCTCTTAAATCAAGTTTAGAAAAAAATGTAGCATGCCCCAATTCATCCAACAACTCATCAATAATAAGTATTGGAAACTTATCCTTTACAGTAATGGCATTTAACTGCCTGTAAGCCACACAGAGCCTCCATGTTCCATCTTTCTTCTTCACTAATAAAATGGGAGATACAAAAGGACTATGACCAGTTTGGATTATACATGTCTACAACATTTCTTTAATATGCTTTTCAACTTTCTCCTTCTGCAAATATGGACATTTGTACGACCTTAGATTGACTGGATTACTACCATTGATGATGGGAATTTGATGATCAAGTTCTCTAGTGGGTGGAAATCCTTTAGGTTCAACAAAAACATCTTAAAACTCCTTCAGTAGTTGAGATATCGGTTCTAGTAATTTTTTTGCAGTATTGGTCTCACTGACGGAATTGAGCTGATAAATCATTGCTTGTTCATTACTAGCATAATAATTCTGTAAGGCTTGACCACTAATGAGTTGTAATGTTCCTTGTTCTGATCCAAACAAATATCATTTCCATCTCTCTGGAATTTAAAGCTTAATTGATTAAAATCCATTTGCATGGGACTAATCTCCTTTAACTATTGTATCCCCAGGACATCATCACATCCCCCTAGAGGGAGTAACCTCATCTCAGTTTGAAAATTTTTGACACTTAGCTCCACTCACCAATTGATTGCCATCTGTCACAGTAACTCTGATTGGATTGATAATGTGAGTTATGCACCCCAGCTTCCTTGCAGTGATATGGTCTAGGAAGTTATGGGTACTTCCAGTATCAACTAAAATCACAATGTTATTTCTTTTAACCTTTCCATTAAGCCTAAGGGTATGATAATTCTCCGTACCCATCAAGGCATGGGTGAAGATAGACATTTCAGACTGTGATTCTAGTAGATTCTCAATATTCTGTACTTCTGAACTTTTTGGTGGAATCATCTCCTCTATTTCCAAGTTCTCTTTACCCCAAATCATATAGAGTTGTTTATGTTTACAAACATGGCCCCTTTGATAAACCTTTTCATCGTAATAACACAGAGTTCTATCACTCCTCCTCTGTATCTCTTTTACTCTCTTTATGGACTGAAATGGAAAATTATTATTTGAGTTGGGTGTAAGGTTTTGAGTGGGTTTAGGGTTCAAAGAAAAGGGATTTGATTGGTTAGAAGAAGAAGAAAGCAATAAAGAAGAAGGAGGAGGATTTTGAGGTTGTTGTTTAGAGTGGCTGGAAAATTGGGTGTTGTAAGAATTTTGGAAAGAAACTGATTTATTGGAAAATTCGTTAGTTTTTAGGGAGTACTGGTTGGATCTCCTAGTGGCTTCCAGATGATTTTCTTGTAAACGAGCTATGGTGATAGCATGAGCTAAAGACCATGGGTTAAACATTTTGACAAATTCACCCTTCAACTCATTGATGAAACAAGAAACAAAGTAATCCTCAGACAGTCCTCTATTTTTTGCCATGATCAATGGTTTCAATTCTTCGAATTTTGACTCATATTCTTTAACTGATCCTTCTTGAGTTAACATCTTGAATTGGCTAACAATATCTTCATAACCCATTTCAGAGAACCTATCACCAACATCCCTTGATAAATCTCTCCCAGCTAACTGTATTCGGATTTTCATAATGCGATTGGAACCAGTGATCTACTTTGGCTTCCAAATGAATAGAGGCAAAGGCTAATTTATTGTCCTCAAGAACAGGACTTAGTTGGAAGAACCTGGTACACCTCTTTAGCCACCCTAATTTTACATCAGTTCTATGGAGTTTTGGAAATTCAATTCTTTGAAATTGAAAAGGGGAATGGTTTTCGAATCTCACTCCTTGACCTTCATAGGGTGAAAACCCAATTCCTTCATCTGCGATTCTGGCACTAGCATGATTAAGCCTCTCAAATTGAATTGCAGAAGTGCTCCCCACCATCATTTCTGGAGTGGGTAGCAACCCAATTTGTTCTTTTTCTTTTTCCGAAGGATTGCGATTGAAATTCTGCATCATGACCTTGAACTTAGCATCAATTTTGGCCTCTAGACTCCAGAATCTGGAGTCGGATTGAGACTCCAATCCCGCATTCTTGTCATACACGTCTACTATCTGTGATTGAAGGGAAGCTATAGCATGTTATTGCTCTGCAACATCGATTGTCTATTCTTCTCAAATTTCTTAGTTATTGGTCATGGTTGATCGAACAATCTTTAACATCTATTGTACTCAGTTTCAGGAAGGAACTACTTTGATACCACTTGTAAGGATTTCAGCTAGAGTGAACTGAAATTCTTACTGATTCACACAATTGAAATTGTAATTGAAGAAAATGGGAATTAATAGAGAAACATAGGGATTAGAAAGAAGAATTGAAGAAGATGAAGATTTAGAGAGAGAGAAAGAGAGAGAGAGAGAGTGTGTGTGTGTGTGTGAGAGCTAGAGAGAGAAGATGGGATCAGAAGTCTCATTTCACATAATGATTCAGTTACAGATTACAATCCACTTACGATTCTTTCACGTTATAGCCAATTATAACAGAAAATGAATTCAACCAATAACCTATTACCACGTGGCACGTGTTTCTTTAATGCCAACAACTTGATCAACTTTTTGCTTAAGCCATACGACAACGTTTTACTCATCTTTCTATCAAGGGCAATGCTATGTGCACATAAAACGTGCACATAAAGATCTGGACCATTAATTTCAGTGAGGTCCATGTCTGCATACATGGAATTCACCGAAACGAATGACCCAGATCTTTATGTGCACATTTTATACGCACCAATCATTACTCTTCTATCAAAAGGACACAGAGCAACGGTAATATTTTTCAATGGTTGAGATGAACTAATTTGAATTCAAGGATCATGACGTGCTGATGGGAAGGTGGGCCAAGTAAGCGGTGCACCATATCAATGTCTCTAGAAGTGAAAGTTTCATAGAGGGCTTTGACCACCCTTTTGTTGGAGTACTCTTCCTCTTCATCTACACTTGGTTCTTGTGGGTTAACCAGCTTTGTGACAAAAAGCAAAGTGTACAGACTCTACATTACTGGTATATATATGCATATATATTAAATGTATACATATATATATATATATATAGAGAGAGAGAGAGAGAGAGATCTAGAGTGTGTGTGAGAATTGGAGGAAAATACGAATGAGGGTGGCTTTGGATGCATGGGTTGATGAATGAGGGGCTGCTTATATTAGGAGGAAGGGGTCGGGCCAGAATCTCCACTTTTCACCATTATTTTATGTCTCTTTTACCCATAAAAAATGGTGAGTCCCACTTGTTCAGTCAATGAAGTGTTTGGGTAAGCAAATTTGTTCTCACTTTATCCCCCTCCTAGTTCCCCAAGTGCATTTCTTTAGGTTTTTATTTTATTTTATTATTGTTTTGATTATTGGTCCATGCGTATGTCTATGTAGTTCTTATGTGGCACACAGATATGCACCAATAACATATAAGAAATGATGAAAAGTACCTAAAGAAAAGTATTAAAATATCAGCCTTCTATAAATAAGTTTTATGAAGGACACCTTCTTTATGTCCTGTGCAAACTGTGCACTTTGCTAGAACTAGTTTTTTCAGGAACATATTTTTTTCAAAGACTACAGAAATTGTACAATGAGAGGCACTGTTTGCACACGACTACAAGATAAACATTTCA